>CM030895.1:19205671-19805671 GCA_018136845.1 Heterotis niloticus
TACAGCAGTAAAGGAAAAGCAGCTTGAAAAAGTTTGGTGTTCGCTTCAGTGATTGTGAGAAATTGTAGAGAAAAAACTTTGTATGCATGGAAGATATTACTTCCATGCAAGCTACAGATAGCAGTTACAAGATGGCATTGCACTTTGGATAGGTTAGCACTTCCAGGGATCATCCCTCAGAACATCATGGTCATGTAGCGTAGAAAAAGTATGATGTCATCCTGGAACTTTTGTTGTAGAAGATGAAGAATTTGATCAGGTTAGCAGTCATGGACCACCTGCCTGCTACAATAATGCAGCAGAGAACAGGTCTCAAGCTTCTGATGGCCACACTCTGGTACTCTGCTGGCTTACACACCCTTATATTCTGATAATCTAAACTATTCTCTTTTTTACATCTCTGAGGTCAACAGCATTGAGATGTGGATGACCAAGACATTGTTAGTGTTCATACTTGCAGAAAAGTACATAAAGTGCCTCATAATGGCTTCTTTGACTTTCATTGGTACAACCCCGGGCCTCATGTTGAAAAAGAAAAACAACAGACTCTAACTGTGATCAAAAGCTTATAAGCGAGCCTAGATGTCTTATACCTACACTAATGAAGCAGTTAAACACACCTGAGGAACCACAAACACCTGTGAAGCAAAACATCCCAAACTTTATGGTGTCCTGAAATGGGGACCTTCTGCATAAAAAGTGCTGTAATGTCTATACGGTGAAAATAAAAAGGTGTAAAAACACCCTTTATTAAAAGCTGAGAATGAGTACTTTAGTCAAGTGTGAATTGTTTGACTACAAATTTGAAACTGAGAAGCACAGGGGCCTGTAAAGGAAAAATGTGTCTTTGTCCCAAACATTATGGAGGCCACAGAAAAGTGTGATACATTTTAATGGGATGACAGTCACTCCATTTATCTTCTGGAAAAGAGTACCTTTAAAGGGAACACACACAGATCACGAGGCATTCACATACAACCAGTGGACTTCAGAACTGCTCAACTTGGCAAACCCTTCACCACCATTTGCAAACTCCAACTGCAGAGGATAACAGCACACCACAGAAGGAGGGGACTGCAGAAAGTGTGATATCCATATCAGGTGTGTGTGCAAGTGCAAGAGGGTATTGTTGGATGTGAGCTCCAGGAAAATGGGCATCTTAAAATACGAGCTCCAGGGACAGAGAGAACCACATAATATGAGATCTGGGCAGCTAAGAGACTTTAGCATGTGAGGTTCTGCAATGAAAGAACCAGCATGTTGGCTCCATGACAGGGGAGAGTAGGGGGGAATGAAGAGTTTTCTCCACTTCCTCTGCAATGCCTACAGTGAACAACACCCCCCAGGATCAGCATCTCCATTAGCAAAGAGCCATAAGACCCCCCCCCCCCCGGCACTTCTGCTGCCAGATAAGAGGTGTAATAGAGTAGCCGCGGACATGACAAGGCAGCTGCAGCTGCAGTGCGAGGGGCGCTCATGAATCACGGGAGTGGAACAGCCTCCCGTGTGGACGATGGCCAGCCGCTCCAATGCAAATGCAGCCCCTGATTCATGAGCCATAATTTTTAAATCTCTGTGCTGAAGTGACTATAAATCAGTTTAAGCTCTATATAAATTGCACGATTTACAATTTGAAATGTGTTTGTTGCATTTGTAAGGCTAAGTCGGGGGGAAAATGAGACTGATTATTAAAGAGATGTGGTTATTATTCTGGAAGGAATGTACAGCAGCTGGCTGCAGCGTGTTAATATTTATTTTGCTTTTAATCAGATAGGTGCTGCTGGATTAGCATTGGTTAAAGCTGAGCCCAGCTGGCGCACCGGTTTTACATGCTATTGTACCTTGTTGAGGTGGGAATAAATCTACTGAGTCCTCAAAAAACTGACCCTGCTGACTGGTAGTGGGTTCAAGTCCCATCTTCCTGGTCAGCCCCATGGACTAATCAGAGTGCCTCATTGTGTCACATGACCCCATGTGTCAATGATCAGTCTGTTGTGTTTCTTGCACCAGTGATCATTTGGTGCGACTTCCATAATGCGGAGACACGGCCATGCTGACCCGAAACAAGGCAGACCTACTGAGTGCTGTATTTGGCCTGGTCCTGCTTGTCCAACCCCACCAGTGAGCCTGTTTAATGATGAACAATGACTTTATTAAATATTTATCATTACTGCATAAGGAATTATGTGATGAGAATTTGTCAGTGTAGATTGAAGCGGTAATTTTCCTCCCCAAACATACAATCCGTCTCCGTGGTGGACATTTTCATTTCCCTTGGCACTTGCCTTCATTTGAGTCCGCATCTCAACTGGGTCTCGTGGTCTTCACAGTTCCAGCAGCTCACTGTTCCTGAGTTGTTGGCCATCCGCACATACAGTTACCACAGCGACTCTGTGTTTTTTGCTTATTTCTGTGAATTGAATGATGCTCAAATACACACTTGAGCACACACAGTGCACATGTGCACAAGTTAGTTGGTAAATTATCATCGGCCACAACCATCTTCACTGGTATCATTCCAGCGAGGATGAGGCTTTGTTGTTGCTGCTGGTGGTGGTGGATGGGGTACTTTGAGTGTTGATATCATAATGTTGGAGTTTGTCTTGCAAAGCTGTCTGACAGCCCATCCTGGGCTTTTGAATGTAAATTGGCAGAGGACAAAGTGTGAGGGAACGACCAGTGATGTTGTGAGTTCTTTTCATCACCTGCTTCCATTCCTCTTACTTTTCCTTTACATCCTGTGTCCTTCTGGCTTCAAGTGAAGCTGCTCCTGTCCTCACTGCAGATCTTTATGTTTAATGGTCTTTCCAGAGTGTTTCCCAGGATCTTTGGTGTTACAACGCATTTTAGCTTCTATCCTTATGACATAGTTTCTGTCCTCCTTGGGTGCGAGTGCCTGAAGCAATATCACTGTAGAAGAAATCCTTCAGGACATGTTTGTCAGACATTTGTAGAATGTGGCCACCCCAGGGAAGTTGAATCTGTCTTATTATTATTATATATTACTATGTCTTAGTATTATGAAGGTGCCTTGCATGTGTGTTCACTCAAAGGCCTCAGAGTCCCCTTCCCTGGGTCACTGACCACATGAACAATCTGGGTACAAAAGCCAGATGTTATTTTATAAAGGGAAATGTCAAAAGGTTTCTCCACTGTTAGAAAATAGGTTTCATCTCAACGTCCTTTCTCAGGTAGCATCCACCACAGCCAAGTCTCCTGTGTGTTGTGTGTGGCTTGCCAAGAAGGACCTTCAGTCTGTTCGGCTCTGATCAGCTTTCTAACAATGTTGACCAGACCTAGGTCTATTCAGGTGTTCTCACCCACTGGCTGTTGGCCTGACAAAATCACCAAGCCTGGACACTTTCCACTGGCTAGAAGGAAGTCACTTTGATGGCACAAAGTTTGGGTTCATCAAATAAACACGAAGCCAGTGAAAGGGTGTCAGTTCAATGAGCAAGAGCTGAAGGCTGATTGAGGAATCCAGACAGAAAGGAGATTAAATCTGTATTGCTGTGTGAGTGCACTTGGGAAAGTAGGATCAGTTGGGGAGGACAGGAGGTAAGCTTGGTGATAAGACAGGCACAATATGATGGCGATAGAGGGACAGTACGGTGGAGTCAGGGCCCAGAATGGTGGAAATATGGACTCAGTATGGCGGAGGTTTTAGGGGGAGTACAAAGGAGCCATGGGGCAACATAATGTTGTGCTTCTGGTGCAAACCTCGGAAACCCCTAGAAGGAAATGGTCAATCAAAAGGGTGAGGCAGATGACACCCGGAAGAAGCTGTTCCTCACATATGGAGATGCTGGATTGGTCAGCAGAGCTCTGGATAACAGGACAAAGAATCTAGGTCTTGGATTCAGACTAACCACTGCGAGTGAATTGCCTTCTTCTCCCCAGAGCTGCTTTTGAGTCATCATTCATGTCTCATACCATGTGCTAAATTATATGGCTTCATAATTTTACATTTTTGCCATCACACATAATAAGTCATGGAAAGTTGGGTAACAGGCTGACTGACAGCTATGAACATTCACATGCAGTACAGATAAAACCAAAAAAACCCTCTGGGTGGAGATTTACATACCAGACCCTTGGGGTGCAGAGGGGTCAAGAAACATCACAGTGCACTTCTACGACCACCTTTCTGCACCAGTTTCTATCTCCAGCTCCTATCACCAACTGAGCTTTTATCTGCACTCTCCAGGGTACTGGGGCCCAGTTCTCACAGAATGAGGCATCATTAAAGCATTTAAGATGAAATTGACAAGCGGGTTTCAATGTACCTCTCCAAGTCGCTGCCTGCTGGCGTCTCGCACCCAAATCGCTTCAATCAGCCCATTAGTTTCATGGTCGAATCTTTAACAAGTGCTAGAAAACGGTGATATCACTGTAGATTATCACTCGCTTGCAAATGGAAGTAAAAAATCTGCAAACACAATTTCTTTGTGCAGTCGGCTCCATGGACTGGAAGAAGAAGTCTGTGTAATTGGTGTGGTTCATTCCCATGAGTGTCCTCTTGAAAGGATTTTGAAGGCTTATGATCTAACGTTGAAGGTTGGTGTCACAGAACCTGATATTCCAGAGCTCCTCAGCGCCAGATTTGACCCTACACACTCCAGCTGGATTGACCCAGAAAGTCCGAGGACACGAAGAAACAGACAGGACTCTTCTGCCCGATTTTGCAGGATGATTTAATGAGATGGCAAACAAGCAGCACATGGAAGCTTGCAGAAGCAGAAGGTCGCAGAGGGTCAGCTCTGGATCTACAGTAATGTACACTCAGGTATGCACCAGCTCCTCAGCCTTACAAGCACAGCTGGCACAGGAAGTCTGTGATTTTGTTTCTGTCTTCAAAGTCACTTTTAAACCTAAATCACAATCAGTAAAATATTAATAACATAGGCATCCCTAGATTTATTTGCTTGTTACATTCTTTATCTTTCGGCTGCTCCCATTAGGGGTCACCACAGCGGATCAACTGTTTAAGTATTGAATATATTATATGTTAATATTTATTCTAATAAATTAAAAAATCTTTCTAATACTTATTGTAACATATTTATTCGCTGCAAGTTATAAATGAGCTATAAGCACTGTTGAGGTGAGGTGAGGTCATTGGCGTTGGTACGCTTTACTACCCTCCATTGGCTCAGAAGGTAAATAGAGGTAACATTTACTCTACCAAAGACAGAAATGGCAGAAGATACAAGAATGAAGAAAATGCAGTACAAAAAAAAAAACAAACAGGAAAATGTTTGGCTCTTTAAAAATTTTGTCACCAAGAGGTGTTGTATTCAAATACACGTGACTAGCGATAGTCCTTATGATTCTTGATACACATGTTGCTCAGATGTGGGGCAGGACTGTACCTAAGGATCTCAGAAGAGCAGATTTAATTTCTACTGAAGGTTATTTGAGCGCAGTGTGGCTCTGGGTTCTAATATTTTGCTCTTTATAAGAAGTTGAACTCTACGTGGAAGTGCTCAGTGTTTGCTTTTTAGTTTTTAATTAAACAGCACCAGTCACATGAATTAAATTGCGAAGACAGGGAAGTAAATTAAAATCCCAGCTTAGTCTCTGTAAAACACTTCTAGACAAGTGCACTCCAAACTGCTGGCTTGGCAGAACAAGACCCATTCTGATCCTGTTCCACAGTGGGTGAGGCCACATGGAGTGCAACAGGCCTCCTGGTGGTCCAGTAGAAAATTCCAGTGTTCAAATTCCCAGGATGATGCCTTCTCGTGTTACTTAGTTGCTGATTTTTTTTTTGTGTGGAGAAGCAATACTGAGCGAAGATGCTTCCGGGGGAGCATCTGAACCCTGCAGATGTCCGCACCCTACTTTCCAATGAAATAGAAACAGCTGAGCTATGTGTTGGAACAATGGCCGCAGTTACTGGGCTCCTTCGGAATGTGTTTCCAAGATGGCTAAAACACAGAGGTTCTTGCCTCTCTGTGACCCTCATCTCCTGTCCCCATCTTTTACAGCTCAGCTTTTTGCCCTGATTGAAAGGGGAGATAACGTTCCTCTTTGATATGATCTTGACTCATATCTTGCTACACAGCAGCAAACAAAGGAGCTCAGCTGGGCCTTTAGAAAGTTATACGCATGCAAAGCAAGAGCTCCTCCATCTGGGTGGCATGCCAACACACAAATGAAATGGCAGGTTGCATGAGGATGCATCTGAGACAGGACATTCCAGACAGGACCTCCACATCTCATCAGGCCTTTTCACGTTAAAGTGACAGCCAGGGACATGCAGATAGGTCACACAGGGCCAGAGCCTCTTTCACATGTCTCAGTCTCCAACAGAAGCTGGAAGACAGACAGACAGACGGACACACAGACACACACACACACACACACACACACACACACACACACACACACACAGAGTGAACGTTGGCTATCCTGGAGGAAAAAGGAGAGATGCAGACAAACATGCTAGATATGTTTCAGCTGCAGGCTAGCTGAATCTTTTCACCACTAAGAGAACCTTAAGGTTGGAAACTCTGCTGGACCCAGGTTCCACACTGCAGAGTAAATACAACTGATTTTACTGCCACTTACCGTAGTGAACTGTTTGCAAGTGGTCCAATATCTGTATGTATAAGTGTAGTTTTGGCGCAGAAAAATATTCTAAAATGTGATCTTTCAAGCATCTATTTGCAATGTTTGGGTACTAACTGGGAATGACAGGTGGCATAGTGGTTAAAGCTATGGCCCTTGGACTCTAAGCACCCTGATGTACCCTCAGTTAAGGTACTTACATGAAAGTGATACAGCAAAAATTGCACTAGCGTATAAATGGGTACAGGAGTGTAAACAGCTGAACACTGTAGGCTGCTTTGGGAAATGCATCGACCAAATACAAACGTAAATCCAGACACTGACCACATAAATAATAGCTCAGAAAAGGAATGCAAATATTATGTAAAGCTTAAGTTAGATATACCTGCCATAATTATTATTAACTCTTTTAGGTGAGAGAATATGTTTAGCTTTGTACGCTAACTTAGTTACACTGACTTACCTGTTTACACTACAAGGTAATTTTTACTGCATTAGTGAAGGGTAAGTACCTTGACTGATGGAACTACAGCAGGAGTTTTAAATGTGATGAAGAAAATCTGAGATTTCAGAAACTCCACTTTTGAACAAAGTTGTGTGTTTCAGATGCCGGGATGGGTTCTGCTTTTGCACCTTCAAAACAGTGTCATTTACCTGAATTGAGGAAGATGTGAATTTGCATATCTGATAAAAATAACAGCAAAGCAACAGAGAAGCAATAATACATCCTGTTTCCATGAACACCTTTGTAAAATGCTAATATGTGATTTCTTTGTTATAATGGTTTATTGTTTGTGTTTTACTCTGCAGGCTGCAGGCTCCTTCCCATGTCTTTCCACTACTGAGGTCCTGAATAAAACATGAAACATTATTTTTACTCTCAGTTGTGCTGTTGACCTCAATCTTCTTCTTGCATGCTTGAAACCTCCTCTTGTTTGTACATATAAATGACTGTAAGTGTTTCCCTTCCTGGATCTCCAGCATTGGAAGCAATGGGTGAAGAAGCTGCTTCCTATTCCGCCACAGCTCAGGAATGTGTGAATGTGTTGCTGAGAGGCACCAACGCTATCTGCTGCCCACTGTGCCACCCAAAGATTATAGATGAGGGGTTTCTAACTTTTTATGGCAAAGGGATGCAGTCACTATTGTGAAGTGGTCTGATTTAATTCAATTTTTATTTTTATATAGCGCTCTTCTCATTGCAGTGACACAGAGTGCTGAACAGACACAAATCACATACTGAATCTTGAAAATGTACATGAAAAAAATCAATTATATTGTTGTACTTAATTTCAGTGCTGCATGTTTTTAACTCAGAGACCACAAGGTTGCGAGAGTAGAGAGGGTCCTTTCCTTTGCACCTCCCCCCCCAGTGCTCTGTGTGGCAAAATAATTTATAGTTATAACCATACATATGTCATTATGCAGATGCACATTTTATTCTGAACTTCTTTAAATGTAGGGAATAAAAACAGTTCTCACCAGAGATGGGAGATATCACCCAAGTTCTGTTAATGCTGTTTTGGGTCTGTAGGACAAAAAAATCAGGTTGCCTTTGCTCTCAGGGGATGTCATCTTTAGGGTGTATATGCAAATGCACATACTAACGTACACAAAATTTATTATAACTTCTGTCAAGCTGCACACACACACACACACACACCCGTCTGGGCTTTTGTCAGCAGGGGCACTTTACATCAGCCTGAAGTGTTATTTATAAAACACAATACCGAGATAGATTTGCTCAAAAAAAAAATCACCTCATAGAATTTTTTAAGTCCACGCAAACAAATATTTCTTATTTCTTTACAGCCCTGGCAGTAATATTTGGACACCCCCCCCCCCCTTAGTACACCCCTGGTCTGACTAACTTTTATCATGTGGTCTTTCTCGAATGCATATTATTTATGGATGCTACAGCATACATTAACAATCACATAAATCATCATTCTTCTGCATGTTGGACTCTGCTGTTATAGATGTTTAATGTAAATTTTTCCCCCAGCTGTACCTTTTGAATTATGTCAATTTTTGGTTTGTTCCGAGTTATTTTCTCTATAAAAGGAGACACAGTTTGTGCTGTAATGTGAAATGTCTCAGTACCACCTCTGCTGGGTCTCTCCTGTTGGAATGCTACAAAGACATTAGAATGGGTGTCACACATCGCTGGTTCGTCCCTCCCAGTGTCACTTGCACTGTGACCCAGAAACTGCAGTTTTTGCTTTTATTGTCATCGGGTCCCATCTGCCCGGTGGGACGGGCTAACTCCGCTTTCACCCTCTTTTCACTGTGGTGCGCAACATTATTGTCTCTGGGTTAAACAGTCAGCATAACTACTAATGGAGAGCAAATGGATAGGAGTCCTCAGCTTTGTAATTATATGCAGAAACACACAGATGCGCTCACACACATTCACTGCATGACCCTTCCTTTCCCTAGAAAGACAAGCGAGGAGTGATGAGCAGTTTTGCTATCTGATCACAGTGCCTCCCTGAGGAGTGGATGAGTTCCAGCTTCAGAGGATTAAAGATTTTCTGTCACGGCAGCAATGAATAGGGGAGGCGGAGCTCCACTTCCCCACTTACAGTTCAACTGAGAACAGCGGTGTTTCTGGGATGAGCAACATAGCCGAGTCAGACAGACATGCACCTGAAGCAGACAGATGCGCAAACAGAGCATACTAAACCCCATCTGGGACAAATGAAACAAGTGACACAAAGACAAAACAAGATCCTGCAGGAAAACTATGGCTTTTTTTGCAAGAAAGACCAACAATTAGAAATTACTAGTGTTATTTTTATTAGTATTTATTTAATGTTACACTGAGGCATGTGATGGAGTCTCAGAGTTTATGGCGTAAAGTTGAATTAACAAGAGGGGAATTACAGGAGACAGAGACAGACTGCCAGTGGTGTATGGTCATTGTAGCATTGCCAGCTAACCAGATCATCGCATATACTGCACACACACACATGCACATGCACACACACACACATATACACGTATATACAGCAACACTCAAAGGAGAAGCGCTGAGTCACTGCGGGAAATGGGGTCAGGACTCAAAACGGAGATCGCAGCTTAAGCAATCCAGTTACTGCTATTAATCACCCACACAAATTGTCAAAAGGTGCTGGGACTTTTTCTTAATCCCCCATAGCCGCTGTGCAGCATCTTGCTGCATTTGACAGGGAAGAGGAAACAGGCCACTCTCATTGGATAGAGGGAACAGGTGCTGTGAATGATAGCCAATCAGGGCCTGTTGTTCATGTTGTCAAGGGTACACCCTGTCACCTTCCTTGGAGCTCAAATGATCATAATCATACACTATTACGTGGAAGCAAACACTGGAGTGCGTACACACACACACACACACACACACACGGAAAAGTCAAAAGACACAGTCTGTAATGGCCAGCTGTATACCTCAGGTGTGTTACACCCTTGTAGCCATGGCAACATACAGGAAGCCAACGTGTGAGGTACTGTTAGGGATCCACTATAAAATCAGGTCATGGCCCTTGGAGAGAGCAAATGTGTTTCTGACCCCCTCAGCCCTAACATCTCTCTCCCTGGTGTTCTATGTGTGAACAGCAGGTGATGTAGCAGTGAAGGAACTGGATGTCATGTCCTTACGCCACCAGACTGTGCTTCGACAAACAGGGGTGTAAACAGTGAGGGGCACTCTGGAGATGAGAGCGTCACGCTGACAGGGCCCAGCTTTGTCCCCAGATGCTACTTGATGTTCAACAGGCTCCAGTGTAACTGGACCGTAACAAAAGCACAGCAGCTTAGGGTTAGCAGCAGCAGTGGCTCAGTGGTGACAAGTGGAACGAGGGAAAAATGATGAAGAGACAGCAAATCACAGTTTGAAACTTCTCTGGTTATACTGTGATAACAACACCTCCCGTGGCCTCTTGAGAGACAAACATTCACTGTGGGGGTCAAAATAACCAAACACACTGGTTTAGTTAAAGGCCATTTCGGGCTGGACAGGATAATTTAGATAAAGGTCAGTTTCATTTAGACAGGTTGGGTTACATAAAAGCCAGCTGGGTTGCAGAGGTTGGTTTTGTTAAAGGCCATTTGGTTTTTTTGTGGGTTAGTTTAGATAACCCACAAACAAAAACCCCTGCCTGGCTAGCTCAGTCGGTAGAGCATGTGCCTTGTAATCTCAGGGTTGTGGGTTTGAGCCCCCCATTGGGTGTTGCTGTGAATCCAGCCCCAAGGGGGTGCACCTCTGTGCTAGTCCCAAGCCCAGGCAAAATAGAGGGTTGTGTCAGGAAGGGCATCTGGTGTAAAAATCTGCCAAACCAAATATGTGGATGAGCCAATCTGCAGTGGTGACCCCTGAGGGGAGCAGCCAAAAGTTGGTAGTGGGTTAGTTTAGATAGAGGCCATTTGGGTTTGGACAAGCTGGAATAGTTACCCCTTCCTACAGTACAAATATTCATTTGGGGGTCCTAATGGTCAAAGAAAGCTGGTTTAATTAAAGGCCATTTGGGTGTGGATGGGTTTCATGTTAAAGTTGAAGCTTAGTTTGACTGGATATTTGTCCTCCCTCACTAGTGTGGCTCATGTTACTATGAAAGTGTAATGTCATTAATTGGTGGGAACTCACCAGCAGATCCTGCATCCAGGCCACCCTCACAATTGGACCTCAGATAGGAGGCTGCAGGGCACAGTAATTTGTCTTGTTTTTTTCATCAAACAAAAAGGTCCATTAGCCAAGGCTCATCAAACACACACACATACGCAGAAATACACACACACTCAAGCAAGGACACATACACAGCAACATAGGTATACATGCTGTTGAGTCTCACACTTGATGTTACACGCTACATGCAATCCACTGCATGGCACAAAACCGAAGCGTGTGCCCACCCTCCATACCACAGCAGCACCTAACTGCATGTAAAGTGGCGCAGTGGAGAGTAGAGAGGATCTAAACCCTTCACACCTCACCATATTGTTGCTTTTAACGTTCAGTGTGCAAGATTGCCATTATATCCCCAAGTTTCGTACAAAAGATAGAAAACTGCAACATGCCTGCTGTGTGAAAGAGGATTATGACTCTGCTGCTTGATGGCCTTTATTCAAACAGCCATTATGTCATTATGACTCAATGCTTTCACTCAAACATGATGAGGGGAAGAAGAATGAGAGAGACATCATGGCCAAAGAGCTGAAGATGACCTGCAGCAAGAGAGGAGGAGCTGCACTTGCAAACGGACAAGTAAATGGACATGCAAACGGCTCTCCAGATCATAGGTTTGAGCAAAGCACAGGTGTATTTTCTGTTTGTTGTTCCAATGAAGCAGAGAAACACTGGAAATAAAATCAAATAAATATCTGAGAACCTTCTTGTGGGATGGGTTTTCTACATTCCCAGCACACCCAGCCAAACGATCATTTCACTGCAGCGAGTGTGTGGTTCCAGTTTACAAACCACATCCCATCCGCAGTGACCAAGCTTTTTTTATTTCATAATATATTTATTAAACCAATGACAATGATTAAAGATACCACTATGCCAAAATCAAAATCATGTCAATATAACTTTCCTCATAATAGCAATGAGAATACAGCCTAATTTTATTGGTCTCTTCATTACAGTCATTACCAGGAATCGTCTCACATTTCGTGAAACATCATCCATCCTGCAAACCAAAAGAAAAAAAATGTCAGCCCACACTGATACACAATAATCTCCCAATAAATCTATAACACAAAAAGTCTCCCATTCTCTGTGACAAGCCCTTTAGTGGCATTATAGCAGGAGATAACAGTTGCTCGGGAGGACCCCTAAAGGCTATGATAAAGGCACTTTGTGATCACTGGATGAGATGTTCCCTCCCAGCAAGCAACGGCGTAAAGGATCAAACCAGAGGCTAGAGAGGAACATATGAAGAATGTTGCTATGCATGTTAAAAGACCTTAGCATTCTATAAAGAACTTCAGCCTGCTCTGTCCTTTCTTATGTAGTGCATCCATGTTGAGACCACTCCAATAGTTGATGTGTACCCCCAGGTATCTCATGACTTCACAGTCAAAAAATTTTTTACTTTATTAAAATTAATGCAAATAAAAGAATATTGCCAATTACCATTGACTAAGACCATGGTGTGAATATTTTGAGTTTTCCAAGAATGGGATTCTCACAGCGATAGTGACTGCCTGTCTCTTTGACCATTCTTGTAGAATGGAAAATATTCACGCCATGGCCTTAGTCAGTTAGCTTGATTCCGCCACTCACCTCCTCTGTGAGGAGAAGGATGATAAGTTCTATACAAATGTTCTGCAGTCAAAATCATGAGGTCAACAACCTGCATTTCAGTGTACTTGGCTTGTGTTTGTTGATGTTCACATTAAGGACAGTGCTCAGGCGTACACATACACCTTAATGCTCACACCTACAACCTATCCTGCAGATTTAAAAAAAAAATATATCTTAGCTTTTAAAAATTCATCCTGTAACTCTGACATTTATTTTTAATGTGTAACCTGTTATTTAAACAAATCTATTCTAAAGTAATATTTTCATTTCTGAACTGTTTAAATAAAATAGTAGAGCTCAAGACCTCATAAGATGCAAAATGTCCCCAATCGTGTAACTTGTGGACAAGTGCATTACCAGTGGCTGTATTGTTTTACTGAAAACTGATTCATTTACTCTGCTTTTCCCTTTCAGATTCTTTTTGTCTTCTTACAACGGACATGCTTGACTTCCTATTGTGAAAATGGCTCCTGCATCATCCTTGATGCTGTTCTCACTTTCTACCTGAAGTTGCCCTTGGCAAAGTGGTTAGCAACCATTGGAGCAGGTAACACACTGAGCCTGTGTGCTAACACCGTTGCTATCACCTGCTAGCTGTAGAACTGCTAGCCAGCTCAGATCAGTAATGGGGACTATGGATGGTGGGCCAGGCGGAGGACAATGCATTATCCACTGGAACGTTAGCTAAACCCTGGATAGGAAGCAGCTTGTAGCACAGCGAGCAACCCCCACACACAGACGCTGTGAGCAATTCCCCAAGGTGTCTGCCCCGTCTTCCATGGGCAGCCTGGGTACGAGCCAGACGTAGCGCTCAATCCACGAATATAAAAAGAGAAACGTCCACACGCTATGGAAACTCCCACCCATAATGGCGACATGCTATAATGAATGTTTGCCTTGGGCACATCAGAGGAAATGTATTCCATTCCAGAGAGGCAATTTACAGAGAGAATAAAAAAAATTAATGCAATCATTTCTCTGAACATCATGAGGCATGAGCCACAATCTGAAATAATTCATTCAGAGCCAATAAATATGCATACAGGGCAACCCACAACTAGGGAAGTGATCAGCAGCCTGGTAAACAAACTCTTGAGGTGGGGTGGGGGTTTGTGGACCCTTGCTGGCAACCATGGCTTCAGGTTGCCATTTGACCTTTGATCTCCTTCGACACGTTTACTCATCCATTTGACAGAAAGTTTCGCCTCCTGTTCATCTGGACCACTGAGATGTTCTCTGGACCATTTGTCATTACCACAAGTGGGAAGTTAATGTGGGGTCACTGCTTGGTCAATGGATAGCCAGCGGGTGCTTGACAAATATGGACTATTACACCCAGCCCTAAACTATGCCATAGCCAGGAGTGCCATATTCTCCTTCTCTGTCCTCTTTCTTTAACTCACAGTCCCAGAAATAGGAAGTGTGTGTGGGAATGTTTGTAGTTTATGAAGATCCGGAATGCATTACGACCAAAATCCTACTGAATATTCGGGCACCTACTCTCAATGGGGGGGGGGATTCAACACCAATCTGCTCAGCCCTGTTGCATGTTGGAGAGGAGTATCTCTTGACCAGAAGCAAAGCAGCATCAGCTGGACACATCATTCTGAAAATGAAGGCTGCAGCTTCCAGTTCAACTTCTGTGAGTGATTTGAGGATTTGCACCACATCACCCCTTGCTGGCTAAACTACTTAATCTTGAGCTCCATCCTGTTTGACTTCAGTCTCAGCTGACCACCTCATTCCCACCCACCCTGCAGGTCTTCTCTGGTCTGTGCTCATTGACACTCTTAGACAGATCAATTAATGTCCTCCTGAGCGGAGGCCTCGGACTGGTCAGGAGTTAAAACAGCAGGATGTGATGGACAAATGGATCAATCAGACTTTAGGACTTAATAGTAGTTCTGGAGAGTAGTTCCTGGCAGAGCCAGGCAGGTTAAGGCCAAGATTCACGCAACGCAAGGCTGAAGCAAAAGGTGCGAGCATCACAGCAGAATTGCAGTAACACGTCTGCACTGTCACAAACAGACCGAGTTGGAAACACCGGAGACACCCTATGAGCACAACTAAGCTGTCCACAGCTGGTTACCATAGCAACCTGTCATCACCCCAAAGGACTGCTCGCCCTGGGTTTGGACGCAGGGTTCCTGAGGCGGGGGTCTCCTATCTGCCCCATCACTTAGACTGGGGTGTGCTTCACGGCCCTTTTTGGTGGCAAGGTCTTCTTCTGTGTTTGTTGCTTTGTTTGGTATCGCGTGTATCTCATGTGTATGTGTGTGTGTGTGTGTGTGTGTGTGTGTGTGTGTATGTTATGTGAGCATGAGACCATCCAGCAGCTGTTTTCCATATTATGGGAACTCTACAGCTTCAAACTGTTCCAAACAGAGACCTCTTGTGGTACAGAGATTCAGCGCTAAGCCACAAAATGCATGACAGTTGATTGACTAAGGCTAATAAAATGTTAAATGTCTAAACAAGGATGCGTCCCTTATTTTTCTTTCTTGAAGGCCCAGCACATTTAGAATATTTTTTATAATTTAGGACTTAACCTTGACTAAATGCTCACAGTTACATAAATCTGAATGAAATTAAAAATGCTGTTTTATTTTTAGTGCTGACCTAAAAGGAAGAATCATCTCCGTCAGTGGGATGCGGATGAATGAGCCACATTGTACGCAGCCAGGATCAGCCAATCTGGCAACCTGTGCACAGAGACGTCAGTTCACACAGCATCCGACATGGGTGAACAGCTGAACAGACCTCCACAGTCCTGTTTCCTCACATATCCGCCTCTTCCACTCATTCCTCCAGCTGTGTTTATGATGTTATTAACATCTCTGTAAAGTGGATTTGACACCAGCGAGATGCGACACAGGGACACTTGTCCATCACAATTACCTACTTGGCCCACACATCTGCTAAAAATCCAGTTAAAGAAGACACCTTCTCCGAAGCGCTCCAGGATATGAGAGGGTTGAGAGGTCAGTTGGGTCCGGTGAGCTTATAAAACGGATTTCCTACAGTGTTACCTACCCCTGCCCTCAGGGGTGTCTCCCAAGTGAAGACCCACCCCACCTGGGACACAGACTACATCCCTTCACAAGATGGAGTCTTAACAATGAGCACCTGTGGAGACTAAAGGCCAAGAGTATCTGTCGGAGCGGGAACAGAGCTGAACTCCACTGCATTATGGATATAACCCACAGGAAACGGTGCCCCTTAGAGGACAGAAATAGATGCTCTGGTTCTATTCTTGTCAGCAAGAGACAGAACGCAATGGAAAAACTCCACAGGTTCGATCTCGTAAGAGGCAGGATGCTAGTAACTGAGGGCACGATGACACAAACACCACGTTTTGCCTGCAGGCCATCCTGGATAAACTCAGCGGACCAGGCAGCAGAAGAAGGTCTGGAATGAATTCGGACTAATTTCACAGCAACTTAAAAATGCTCTGTGGGAAACATCTTCAGACAAACAGTATTTCCTACACGCCAAAGGCCAAAAAGGGTTAATTAACATCACTTACTGTCCTTGGACTTGTCTTCCTCCTTCAGGTTCAGGGAACAGCTCCCTTTGATGAAGTGGAGAAAATATTATAAATGATTCTTTAAATGCTAAATGGCAGCTTTTGTGTCTGACGCCCCCTGCAGGAGAACTCGTAATCACAGCCAAACACCTTCCCAAAGTTGAGGTCTGGCACAGCATCTGGATACACACAACACACGTGCTAATAAAGCAGATGTATATCTGTGCAGCACACACAGGACAGCAGATGTACAGAATGAACACCGACGTGAACCCTGGTTATCACCTAACAACATTGTTTGCTGTGGGGTCGATAACTGGTTCGTATCCGGTTAACAACTGTGAAACCCTGTAGATGCGTGTTCACAATCCAGCTGAAAATCCCTTCCCACAGGCCCGAGTAAACACTGACAGGAACTGATCACATCAACACTACGGTGGCCGAAGCCACCAAAGCAGATTAACGCTAACCAGTTTTGACAAGTTCTCCAGCTGAGCGTTTAGATCTGAATGTCGATATTATAAACAAGACATGGCAAGAACCGCATCAGGAGATGGTTTTAAGGATGGGCTGCTCTCCCTGCTGCTGCGCTTTCCCTGTAGCGCATTGTAGGAAAGTATGAACATTTTTATTCATAAGCAACATTACAACTGAAACTCGTTTAAAATGACAGAAAATAAAAATGGTCTCGGTATCGTCTGAACAGTTCATCCAATAAATGTGTAAAGCATTCTTCATCTTGATACTGAAGTACCAACACTCAGGAGTACCATGAATGAACTGTAAAAATTGTGTAAGTTGAACGAAGGTGGCCAAATCCTGTTTAGTTAGGGTACTTTTTACATCATCTATTTTCCTCAAAGCATAAGAGCAGATGGGGCCAACTCTTCCAGAACAACAGAGGAAGACTGTGGTCTCAAGGGGAGCAACAACTGGGAAAAGCTCTTGGGCAGAAGATCAGTGGGGGGCTGAAGAGCTGTCAGTCACTGGATCTGCAACTCTGACTGCAGGACTGTCAGCAAAGGGTGGCAGCAGAGGAGACAGAAATAACAACAGTGGAGACAGTGCAGGTGGCCCTACCTGTGGTGGCCAAGCCCGAAGAAATGTCCTTGGAGATGAAGATGAAGTACAGATAGCCCAGTCTACAGTCAAGAGGAAGCGTACAATCAGATTTAGAGGAGAGCTGAAGCAGTGGAGAATTTTCCTGATCAATCCACTTTTATTAAAGAAGTCATCTTCAAAGTGTTGGGGCTGGCCATAGGACACATTCTTTGTATTCAGTGCAGTGTATCCCAACACTTTGTTGACATCCCTTTCCTCACCTCCCACAGAAGATCATAGAGACTTGCAAAAGTGAGAAGGAAAAGGGATTAAAGAATTACAAAGTATTTCTGGTAGACAGACTGAAAGATCATTACTGTTCACATTCTCAACCCCTTTGTCCTTGCTGAAGCTGTCAAAGTGTTCCTCCAAAAAGCACGTTGACCTCCTGCCGGGCCACCGGGATACCCGTGATCTGGCATAGCCTCAGGCAATTTTAGGCTTGCCTGCATCCTGATCCTGCGGTCCCCAATGGACTTCATCATCTTTCACTTTTAAAAACAACTAACTCTTGTACTCACAGCAGCCTCCCTTCTGCTGGATCTGCCAGGGTAGTGGAGACATCATAGAGAGCTGCAAAGACATAAAGTACAAGAATTGCTTGAAGATCGACCACTTTTCCAGGAACTGCAAGGGCCCCTGTAGTTGAAATATTTGGAGCAGTGAGGAGCACTTGGCCAGTCTCTACTCGCAGTATAGGCCCTCCTATGCTGATGCCCTGCCTGGAAATAGGAGGTCCATGGCAGAGGACCTGCAGGACCTGAAGATTGGAGGAGAGGAAAAGGAATGGGTCAAGGCGGAGTCTGGAAGAAAGGCAGGTACTGAAGAGATCCCTGGCCTAGCCAGAGAGCTCCAGGCATTCAGCCCTTCCTGTACTCTGAACAAATCTTGAAGATACTTCTGCAAAGAAGAAGAAGAGGAAGAAGAGGGGCTAACCCAACTGAGGGGAAGTCTTCTTCTGTCAGCTCCTGCTCAGACCAAGGTCAAGAGCAGGATCACCCCGGAGAAAAGGATGGACACCTGGGTCACAAAATGGTCACCTTCAGCGTCACCATCCTGGGAATACGAAGGAGGATGTCTCCCTCCCAGTTCAGAGTCACATCTGTATGGGGATAACATGGATGTAAACAGTGTGACCCGAGCAACAATTCTGGGGAAGGGTTGTCATCAGCAACTGAGGGCCGATTTTTATTGTTTTATGGTATAAGCTCTTTTAATAGTTTTAGTCTTTTAATTTAAAAAATTATGAATTAAACATTGATGAACCAATTTGAACAGCCAATTCTCATCCTTTGCTCTTAACCTGTGTTTCTTGCAGGAAGTCCAGCTCTGGGATCAATGTGACTCTCTTTTCTCAAGACTTGGGGGAAGAGTGAGCCCTCTGGAGCGTAATTGGTGTCCACTCCACAGGTGTAGGGATTTCATTCTGGAGTCCACACCTATGAAAAGGTAATGCCTTTTATTGTTAATCCTGGCTGGGTTTCGCAGGTGGATGCCATGTGGAGGGGTAAGCACATGTGCGTTCTGTGCGTCTACTGGAGGTCAGGTCCCACAACGCTGTGTTAGAGGAGTTGGTCCTTCACTGTGTAACAGATAGACACCTAATAGTTGAAGAGGATTTTAACATTTTTCTTGAAGGCAAAGGCACTACTAATGTTAAACTTGAAACATTTTATTTGCAATTTTAGCCTTACTGACGGTTTTAAAAAGTGTAACAGTCTGGGCATTACCTGGCCTAACAACTGCAGTATCTGTAGTTGCTTAGATTATATGAAGACTGTCCTCCATTGTTTTTAAAGATGTACGCTTCACCCTCCAGAGGCCATCGGATTAAATGACAGTCAAGGCAGTGATCTCCATCCGCTGTGGCTGCTGGAAACTCAATCTTAAGGTACTTCAACAAAAGGATTACAGGGTCTTGTTTTACAATAGTGTTTCTTTGTGGCAAGAGTCCTTGGATTTTTATCTCTTTTGCCCAAGGGCTCGGAAGGGGTCAGGGTGAAAGCCAAGGCCCTCACAATTAATTATTGTCTCTGTAAGGCTGCTAAGCATCATCAGGGCGTTGCCTGACTTTGGGAGGAGCTCCACAGAATTTAAGCCTGTAACAAAGTAACAAGGTGTCTGCACAAGCAGCAGGCCAGGGCCTTTTTGTTAAGTGCCAGAGTTATGGAGGTAGAGAACAAAAAGTGTACCTCCTGCTTTTTTAACAAGGTGAATGACTTAAAATGCAAGAGGGGTTTTATCTCTCTGCAGAACTCCCAAGGGGAGTCCTTTACTGAAACAGCCCAGATGTTGGCAGTTGCATCTTGTTTTTAGAAAAATCTTTTTATAGTTAAGGAAATGGACCCGGTCATAAAAAGGAGATTTTTAGCTAAAGTAACCCAGAGCGCTCTTGAGAGCTTAGAAAGCCCTACCACATTGAGTGAGATGACCAAAGTTCTTGTTAAAATGAACTGATGGAAGGTTCTGGGCCTAGAAAGCCTTTCTGTGGAATTTTATTCCACTTTTTGGGATGTCTTAGGAGCTGCCTTTTTGTGTGCAGCTGAGGAACTGCTTAACTAAGGCATACTTACTAGAAGCATGCAGATGGGGGTCCTCTTATTACTTTATGAGAAAGGCAACAAAGCTGATCTTGCACACTGGAGGCCCCTAACAATACTTTGTCTAGACATAAAGTTCATTGCAAAAGTTCTCACCAAGCACCTGAGTGATGGCCAACTTGGTCCATTGGGACCAAACCTGTAGACTTTCCTGGGGTGGGTGCACACACTCTGTATTGAGGTACGTAGGTAGCTAAACTACCATCAATGGCTCGCTTGGGAAGAAGGTGCCCCAGTTTAGTGGCGTGTAGCTGTAGTGTAGCAGGGCTGTCCACTCTCCCTCCTCCTTTATGCTCTTTACATTTAGCTGCTGGTGGCTGCCATTCGCTCTCATTGATAATCTCCTCCTGCCTAGAAGCAGTGGAGCGGTTGTAAAGCTGGGCCAGTATGGGAATGACACTACATTGTTTGTGTGCTCAGACTGGTCCCTCAATATGGTGCTGAATCGGATTAAGGCATTTGGTTGTACATCTGGTGCAGCGTTGAACCTCAATAAGTTGCTTATTAAGGCTGGAAAAATGAGAGCAGATCAACAGTTTTGCGCGATGTGATGACCCTTTTAAACTACTTGGGGTTAACGTTCATACTGAGGATGCAGCTATGGGGACCTGAGAGGAACACCTGGCAAAGGTCAGATGGAAGATGGGACTATGGAGAGCCTTCATCCTTTATAGGGAAAACTTTGGCCCTGAAGGTTGACATCTTTCCCCCATTGCTGTACTTGGGGCAAAAGAACCCCTTGCCCTTCTGTATGAGGAAGGAGCTTAGAAAAGATGTGGAGCAGGTACAAGTACCTGAACAGGGATGTCATATACCTTCCAAAAGAGGAAAACTGGGTTGCCTTTATTTTCCCACGTTTGTAACCATCTCGTAAGCTCCGCTGGAACCTCCCCGACAGTACTTTGTACATCTTTGGTCCTGCTAACGTGTCATCTGGTAAAGTCCCAGTCCAATGTTGAAATGCAGCTTGTACAGTACAGGCAGATTGTTAGGTGGTGGAAGACCACCGATACAGGAGTTGGGGTGGAGACCATCCTCAAACAAAGGACTTTCTGTAAGACCCTATTGGAGAGAAGGGGAACTCAAAATGTAGTGGGACTCAAGGACAGCACGTGGACCAGGATTCAACCCAAGGGACTTGACCATCTTCTGCAGAACTTGAACTGGCACTTCCTGGTGGTTAAGTCATCAGTCAAAGAGACACTGTACGAGCATCATCTGTCCACCCACATTATCCGTGGACGTATGGTGGCAAGAGGGAAACCCTCCTTCACGCATTTTAAGACTACAGGCAGGTTTGAGAAGTCTTCCTCTTAGTCAGTACTTGCGCAGAAAGATTGATTTGCAGATGGTTTTAGTGTACAACAAAGTATTGAGGGGGTGGGACCCTGGTGGGAAACACATGATGCCACCTGGTCCAAAGAGGGGCAGGGTGTCTACTACAAAATTCGCACTAAATTCGTGTGTAAGATGGAGAAGGATGTCACACAATGGGGCTACTCAGAAGCTAAGGAGAGATGGAAAGGTTTCTTCCATCCTGGGTAACACACGTATCATTTTTAATACTCATATAATCCTACGTCTACTCCTTTGTGTGTCAGGTTTGTTTTTTGTTTTGATCATTTTAAGAGGGAAGACATGTTGTGAATTTTAATGTCCAAGAAAGGTAGGTTAATTTTATGGCAGCACCCTGGGTACAAGCCAGTGGACTGCCTCTGTTCTGTGGCTGCGCTGATGGTAAGTTTTCTTTAACTGCTTTTACTTAGAGCCTCAGGGGATGTTTTCACCCTTTTACACATATCTGTCATGCAGAGTTTATATTTGTTGGGTTTACTGTTTTAATAGGTTTTAATGGCTTTGATCTTAGTGTTGCATGATGGTTTTTTAAATATTTATTACTGTGTTTTAAAAAATAGTTTTTAATGGATGGAGATGATGAGCAGAGAGATTATAGCTGTCGAATTGGACAATTGGTTATGCCTAACACGTTGTATTAAGGCATGTCCCTCCTGATCCGTTGTGGGGAAAAAATTTTTGCTGAAGGCATGTAAACACAAACCATGTTTACACTGTTACAAAGATAAAGTGAAGAAAATGCAATTGACAATGAATGAATAAACTGGAGGAAAAAAGGTTGCATCTAAAAATGTCTTTGTAATTTGGAGCTGATATTTGTCGAAAAATGGAAAATCAAAATAGAAAGGAGCCTGAAAGTGTCTGACACCTGACAGCCACCATAGAGCTTCACTGAGGTGCAGGTGCACTGGACCCTTACCTGTAACAGGCAGGTAATTACTCATTGGAACCCGCAACAATGGTTAATGAAACACAGTGTAATTAAGTCCTTATGTGGAACCATTACAGTCATTACAGCGCGATAGGTCCTCCTGTCCCCTCTCCAGGTGGTGCAGAATGAACCATTGTAGAGATGCACAGAGTGTCCAATTACAGGGACACAGGTGAGGCCTGGCACACCCACCTGAGGTCATATAACCAACCTACACACACACATACACACACACGCGCGCGCGCACATGCGCGCGCACACCTGAGATCAGGTGACATACACATACCTGATGTTACACTACAGAGATACAAACAACCACATCTCTTGTATTATACCTCATACACACACATACCTGATATCGGATTACACAGAAACACACACTGGGAGATGCATATACATGAGTGCACTTGCACATGTACACACACACACACACACACACACACACACACACACACACACACACACACACACACACGTGCACACCTGAAATCTGGTGATATTCCGTAGCAGAGGCAGGCAGGGTTTTTGTTGTGGAAAGTCTGTTGGAGCATCTGTCAAGAAGAGTGTCTCTTTGGGACGGACAGGGACAAGCATTCCACAAGCCGTGTCGAAGAGATTGAGGAGGAGACAAGCACTGAGGTGGAGGGAGAGACAGAGGGGATTGTGACATCCATCTGACAGAGTCCCCATGACCCAGTGGATCTGCAAGCCATTTGGAGAAGCTGTGGGGCACAAATCAACACGAGGGGACACAAAGTGACACAACGGACACGAGGACACCTCACAGAGCCACAGTGGGATCATGATGCAGCAGATTCTTGAGGACATGTTCATTGAGCCGGACCTCTTAGCTGAGCTCAACGAAGAGCAAAAGCAGATCCTCTTCTTCAAGATCCGTGAAGAACAGGTGCGACGTTGGACCGAACGGGAGAACCAACAAGGTGCCCAACCCCTGCGGACCCCACAGGGTGAGTGGTGGAAGGGGTCAAGGGTCACAGGGTGGGGTGTTAAGAAAAACCACAGACCAAAGAGAAATAAGCAGCATCACATATACAGACTAACTTTCCTACTGTTGTACTACCGCACTGATCCACTGACTTACCACCGTATTACCTTATTACCACTGACTTACTACAGTTTCACCACACTAACCTATTAAAGTACTGTAGAATTACCCCACTGACCTACTGGTCCCTTGTCACCATCTACTGATATTGCACCATCAACCACTGGTCTCACACCTCTCCCAAATTGTTCTGGGGTACAGTTCAAAAAGTTTTGGTGTGTTATGGGGATCAAGAGACTCATGTCATGATGCAGCCAACAGGCGCTGTGTCCAATGGCTACTGGGAGCAGATGGAGAAGTCTGGGTGTGGGTGATGGGCGAGGCCCCTGGGGACAGGCCCTTTGAGGACATTGTGGAGGAGCTGATGGCCAAGAGAGCGAGGAAGCAGGCTCAGCAGGAGGCCCGGGAGTTGTGGTGAGGCAGGGCAACGGGGGGCAGCCCCTGAGCTTTCAGGTCATTGAACATGAATGAGTGAATGTTTCTGTTCTTCATGTGTGCCCTTGAGGCGTGTGAAGGAAGCTGAGATCGAGAGAAAGTTCCGGGATGCCATGGCCAAGGAGAAGGCACGATGTGTGGCAGGAAAGTGGAAGGAGGAGACGGAGGACAGGAGAGCAGCCAAGCAGGAGGAAGAGCGCATTCAGGCTGAGCTCAAGGTGGGAGGGACTCCCATAAAACAAGTGGTAACAACTGGATACAATTCAAAGTAAACAGGTCATCACAAACAGATGAAGAGCTTTAGACAAAGACACAGCATGAAAAAATCAGAGCCAGTTTGTCTGATACCACTGTGTTGCTTGTTCACATCCCTTGCATACTAAATGCCGTATAGAAGTGAGATTCAAACAGCAGACAACACAGGCCCTTATTGAATGGATTCAGTAGCTCTGAGGGACAGAGGGAGCTCATTCTATCACACAGGGGGCAAGACTGAGAAACTTAGACATTCAAATCTTGTGAGTGTGACCACAGAGTGCACAGAGGTGAAGCAGGATGCTTCTGCTGGAGTGTAGGAATTGATGAGTTTCTATAAGGACTCATTAAAAATTGATCAGCTGTCATTGGGATTGATCAGGTGCTCAAGGGGTTGAACAGGTGCTGCAGGGACTAATTGTTGCAGGGATTGACCAGATGCTTTGGTAAACTAGTGTGTGAGTATGTGCACAAGGTGTGTAACCAGTGATGCTGTTGCAGAAACGTGAGGAAGAGGAGCGTCGGCAGGAGGAAGAAGAGATCCGCCGCACTGAGGAGAGGAGGGTAAAGGAGCTGTACATCTCCATGATACAGGAGGACAGGAGGAGTGAGAAGGATGAAAGAGAGTGGCAGGACCAGTGTGAGTAGTGGGACATGAGGACAAAGAAGGGAGGAAGGAGAGGTGGAAGGGAGAGTAGTAAAGCAGGTGCATATTAACATTTCCAGAAAACCAGATGGGTGAACATCTAACAAACAGTCTCTTTTTTCCCACTTCCCAACCCCACTCACCTGGCCCACCCCCAGTGCGTCGCTCTAAGGCTGCTGATGAGGAGATGACACGCAAGGCTCGGAGGGCGCGTGACGAGTATCGGCGCCAGTCCCTTCGGGCTATTGAAAAGGGCCTGGTGGCCGAGCTCAGTGGCCTCTTCCAGGAGCCCCACTCAAATGGGTCGGCCCCAAACCGGAGACACAGCACCCCCATGGAGCCTAGCACCACAGCCCCCATTACTGAGGGGAGTGACACCCCCCATGGGATGAAAGCCCCTCCTGTTCAGCGACGCAGACAGAACCGCAGGCACAGCGCATCTGTAGTGCCGATGCTATCAGACAGGTACAGACACCCAGATGGTGTGGAGACAGTCTGCACAGGTGTTGTTATATACACAAAGGTACACGAAAGTTCTGTAACAAGTTTCTCTCATCTCCACCAAAAGTCCTTCCTGGGTACGCCCCCCTCGGCCCAATTCTCGCGAATCTATCGTGCGCTGGTTTAGAGAAGAGCAGAAGCCTAAAAGAGCCGGGTTCGAGAGGAGCAGCAGCACCATTGCCCCCTGGTTTCATGGTGAGGACATCTAACACCTGCGGCACCCAGCCTTCTTACAGGGAAATTTACCACACACCTATGTCCACCCAGCCCTCTGTCCTACCATCAGCCCCATCTCCTCAAGGTCTTAAACAGCCACCCTTAAACATCTAGACGTTTATCCTGGAGTAAACATAGGGGCATGTGCACCAGATCCACAGGGTACTGAGGCTGTGTGCATGTGGGCTTTCTCGGTAATTCATACATTGCTGAAGAGACACACACACGCGCGCATAAACACACTATGGTGTTTCCCATAGGCATCATCTCCCGCCAGGACTCAGAGTCCCTGCTCAGAAAACTGGGGGAAGGCAGCTTCCTGGTGCGTGTCAGTGAACGCCTCTGGGGCTACACTCTGTCATATCGCACGGCCAGTGGCTTCAAGCATTTCCTCATTGATGCCTCAGGTGACTCCTACTGCTTCCTGGGTGTTGAGCAGAACCGTCACACAACCCTGGCTGACCTCATAGACTTTCACAGGGTGAGTGTGCTGATGGAATTTTGTTCCCTATTTCCATCTGGATGATTGTCTGTGTCTTTGAAAACCTTGTTCCTGCAACTTCCAGAAGGAGGTCATCACCACAGCAGGAGGGGAGCTGCTGCAGGAGCCATGTAGACCAAGCACCTCTTCCACAGACTACGGAGGACTCTTCCCTTGACTTGGTCGGGGGTCCAAAAGGGACTATCTCCAGAACAACCCAGCATCTCCAGTCATGAACATCACGGATCTTCAGACACCTGAACATCTTCAACCATGGGCACCATGGATTTCAATATCATCGATCACAAACATCACAAACCACCAAACACCCCAGTAACCATCAAGGACACCATTGACCTCTAACCACCTGAACATCAACACTTCTAAACCCCATGAGCTTCTAGCAGCTCAGGTCCTCATCCCTTAACACTCGAAAAATCTCATTAGCCTTAGGTCCCACAGAGATGAACCTCCAAACCATGTCACATCTCCTGCAAATCCCAGAGTCCATGACCATCATGCATCTCAATGGTCTTTCACACACCAGGTTGCCAGTTCTTAGGAACATGACTTAAAGATGAGACCTGTTCCATTAGATTCTTCTCACAGCAGAAGAACCATGTAAAACGTGCCCCAGGCTTCATATGAATATTCATAAATACAGAGAGGTCATTCGTTAATATTTATGAGAACAGAGAGCAATTGCAGCTCTCCATTTCTCTCAGTGCAACACTGAGATGGCAGTGATGGGGGGGTCGGCAGGTGGTTAGTAATGTAAATGCAGTTGATGCTCACACACCCCCACACACACGCAGAGCTACAGTGCCTACAGCCCTTTTGCAAATACATGCACATCCACCTGGAAGCTCTGGCCCCGGAGCTGCCAGCAACACCTCACTGTGAAGCTCTGCAGCCAATAAATGTGAAAGTTTCGTTAAAACACAATGAAAGATTTAGGTTCTTTTTTGTAAGGATTTTTTGTACAAAGAATAGTTCTTTATACCACAAACAGGAGGAAGAACAGATGCAGGACAAGATTTCAAGTATCAATAAACAAAGGTGCTGTACATACAGTGCTCAGGAGATGGGTGTGTGTTTATCACACAGAGGCAAGGGAGTGTGTCCAAGTGATCAGTATTATTTTACATGCACCTGCACCAAAACCCAATGACGGAACAATGAATCTCCTCCTACATCCTTATTTAATAAACATATTGTGTCACTTTATGTTTTATGTTTTTTTTTGTTTTTAAATCTCTTTTTCACAGATACGATAGCATCTTCTCCGTTACCTGAAGCCACCTGGACTAAAAGACGTTTTTTCCATGACTGTGTGGCGGTAACCAGAGTGCTGCTCCTGTCCCATTCTTGTGTCCCACCACCACCATTCGTCCACCTTGGCTCTAGTTTCCCTGGACGCATCAATAACTCAGCACCCCGCCATTCGAGAGCCACTTGGAAACAAAGGTTGTAGTTCCAGAAGGATGAGTTCCAAAAGGCTTCTCTTCCAGTGGTGTCCACTTACGGTGGTTCTGTGGAGCACAACCAGCGTCCAGTGAATAAAGGGCACCGAGGCAGTTGTGAATGGAGCCCAGCATCAGATGTCTTATGTTCCCTTAAACACTCTAGCTACCTCTCACTCATTACTTTTGCCGAAGACTGTCCTCAACTTGCACTATACTTCACATATGATGGATTCGCACTTATGGTTAATAATAATGAATAAACAAACAATAGTAGTAAAAATGTAAATATTAAATGGATGAAAAACAATTAAAAAAACATACTTGAAATGATTTTTCAAGAATTCTGGTAAGCGGAGGAGCATCTTTTGGAAAAAATAAAACATGCATACATGAACATCTTGTAATGTACAGTATACAGTATTTGTACATTTCATGTACAATGTCAAAGCATTGCAATAGTGTCTGTCAACAGGCATGCAAAAACATATTCAGTATGACAAAACTGAGCCTTTATAGCTTATACTGTAGATAAAAAAATGTTGTGAAAATGCAATAAAATATTGCACAGGTGTACCTGCACAGTATGCTGTGTGACATCATACTGCAACGATTGTGTAATGTGAACCTTGTATGAAACTGAGGTACAACTCAATGGCAGCACCTTGACCACACACAGCTAAGGAACTATCGTCTTACTTGTCAAATGTTGGTTGTTCTGTTATATCGCACAGACATGAATGCGAGGGGTTAGTTCTGCTCACTTCTCCCTGTTATTGTGCATCGCACAGAACTGAGTTCAGGCCAAAAAATCCCTTGCAAGAATCTCCTCTCATCTCCCATGCCCTAACATAATTGTACCCTAACCCAGCATGCTAGCATCGCAAAAGAACAGACACTGCATGCAGACATTGAGCAAAAAACATCTTCCCACCACCTCCACCTCTTGCACCAGTTGCCTCACTGGCCTATGACCAGCAGGATTACAGATGAACAGATGCAGGAGATCACATTGCTTGTGGTTTCTCACTGTTGTAAGGCACAGAATACTGAAGTATTTAGAAAATGTTATGAATATGGCATACTTTTAAAAGAACTTTGGTAACGAATACAGTACTGTAGAATTTAATAAGTATGGATAATACACTACAATGTGGTCAGAATATAAACAAAATAGGTGAAAAACATCAAAATTTGAAGTTACTGCATGGGTGACCATACCCAGAAATAAATGTCCAAAACAAATTTTATGAGTAAATACTCCAGAAAATATACAAAAATCTACGGTCTTATTTCCTTGTGGTGTTTGTTTAGTGTGTTGTGCACTTTCTTTGTTGTTTTACATCTGCATAAGGCAGAATGACAAAGTGTACCATGAACTTTTAAAAGCTATAAGCACAAGGAAAAAATATACGTGTTATTTTGAACTATTTGGAGAAAGTACCTTCTTTCATGGTGTTTTAAACAGCTTTGAATAGAAGCAGCCAAGCACCAATCAGCACCTTCTTTAGACACTACTGTTGTTACTGTAGTACATAGTACAGTACTATACAGTAGTAAAAATACCCTTAAATGACAATTTTGATTTTGCAAAATATACACTATAGTCCAGAAAGTCTTAGGATGGACTGTACATGGTTATCTGCTGTATTTTCCAGTATTGTTCACCCAACTCCAGTATTGTTCAAATTCAAAATGGCGCGGCCACGTCCAGACGCCTACCTGATCGCTCCAGGAAGACTGTGCGTTTTTTCCTTAATTTCTGTAGTTTTCTACCTATTATTCCCTCACACATCAACGGGACTGGTACTGTATGACAGCGCGACACTTCGGGAAATTGGGAATCAGATTCCTTACGTGGTTTCTGAACTCTTCAAACCCGATTTGTCGTGGCCGGCTGAGATACTCCGGACGCCGGATAGCGAGAAAGGAAGCGACCACGAAGACCCCCCCGCGGAGACGCACAAAGAAACATCGGGGGACCCGCGCCGGTGTTCGGAACAGACTGCGGAAACGAGCTCATCGCCCTCCACTGCCCAGCATTCTGCTCGCGAACGTTCAGTCATTGGAAAACAAGCTGGACGATTTGAGAGCAAGGGTGACTTTCCAAAGAGACGTGAGGGACTGTAACATCCTGTGTTTCACCGAGACATGGCTGACCCCCCTTGTGCCGGACCAGGCAGTGACTCCGTCGGATTCATTCTCTGTGTTTCGCATGGACAGAACGGCGGAGGCCAACAAATCCAAAGGTGGGGGAGTCTGTTTCATGGTGAACACTAAGTGGTGCGAGGTGATGAGCGTTTCTGTTCTTTCTCGGTCCTGCTCACCTCATCTGGAGCATCTGACCATCAAGTGCCGTCCTTTCTACCTGCCTCGGGAGTTCAGCTCGGTTATCGCCACGGCGGTTTACATCCCGCCTCATGCGGACGTTGGCACAGCCCTGTCTGAACTACACGAGGCACTCAGCACTACCCAACACAACCATCCGGACGCAGCAACCATAGTGGTGGGGGACTTTAATAAAGCGAACCTCAGACAAGTCATGCCGGACTTATACCAACACGTGACGTGCATGACTAGAGGGGACAACACGCTGGACCACTGCTACACGCCGTACGAGCAGGGCTACAAAGCTGTTCCACAGCCGGCATTTGGGAAGTCGGACCACAACGCTGTTTTCCTCGTGCCGGCTTACAAACAGAAGTCTCGTCTTGAGGCTCCGGCCACGAGGGAGGTAAAGCGCTGGTCTGCCCAATCGGAAGCCGCGCTACAGGACGCGCTCGATGACGTCGACTGGGACATGTTCAGGACAAGTTCGGATGACGTCAACGAGTTCGCGGAGGTAGTGGTCAGCTTTGTGAGCGTGCTGGAAGACAACATTGTCCCCACGGTTACGATTAAGAGCTTTGCCAACCAAAAACCGTGGGTCGACGGTACGGTCCGGAAAGCTGTGAATGCGCGCACTGCTGCGTACAACGCAGGTCTCGGCACGGGCGACATGAGCGCTTACAGAGCGGCTAAATACGGCGTACGGCGTGCAGTGAAGGACGCGAAGCGCCGATACCGGGAGCGGGTCGAGTCGCTTTTCCTCCAGGGTGACGCGCGCAAATTGTGGCAAGGACTGCGTACCATCACAGATTTCGGAAGGAAATCTAGCGTGGCTATGAGTGCCGATTCTGGGTTCGCTAACGAACTCAACGCATTCTATGCCCGCTTCGAGTCCGATTGCGCTAAAGTCACCCACGACCGCAGCGAGACCCGCAGCCTGGCGAAGGAATGTGGTGACTTCATCACCGTCGCTGAGTCCGATGTGCGGAGGGAGCTGAAGCGCGTCAACATCAGGAAAGCGCCGGGGCCGGACGGCATCTCCGGGCGCCTGTTGCGCTGCTGCGCCGACCAGCTGACCGGAGTTCTCACAGCCATCTTCAACGAGTCTCTGGCTCAGTCCACAGTCCCTCGGTGCTTTAAAACATCCACCATTGTCCCGGTACCAAAGAACAATAAGCCCTCATGCCCAAATGACTACCGGCCCGTTGCACTGACCTCGGTAGTCATGAAGGTCTTTGAGAGACTCATCAAAGCCATCATCACAGCATCCATCTCCAACTTTGTAGACCCACTTCAGTTTGCCTACCGCCCCAACAGATCCACGGACGATGCCATATCCCACGTCCTGCACACCACCCTCAGTCATGTGGACAGGAAACAGGGGAACTATGTGCGACTGCTGTTCATCGATTACAGTTCAGCTTTCAACACCATTGTCCCCCGTAGACTGTTCACTAAACTGAATGACTTGGGATTGAACCGCCACCTGTGTGCCTGGGTTCTCAGTTTCCTCACAGGCAGACCACAGGTGGTGAGAGTGGGTAGTTGCACCTCAGGCATCATCACACTCAACACAGGAGCTCCGCAAGGTTGTGTACTTAGCCCTCTGCTCTATGCCCTCTACACTCACGACTGTGTGGCCACACACGCCTCCAACTCCATCATCAAATTTGCTGACGACACGGTGGTGCTGGGCCTCATCTCCAACAACGATGAGACAGCATACTTGGAGGAGGTGGATAACCTGGCATCATGGTGCCAGGAGAACTGCCTCCAACTGAATGTCGGCAAAACGAAAGAGATGGTGGTGGACTTTGGTAGGCGCCAGCAGCGGTCCTACACCCCCCTTAAAATCAACGGGACTGCAGTGGAGAGGGTGAGCAGTTACAAATACCTGGGCGTTCATGTCACTGAGGACTTGACATGGACTGTACACATCCGAGCTCAAGCCAGTAGAGCAAAGCAGCGGCTCTACCACCTCCGGCAGCTGAGGAAGCTACAGGTCTCTCCAGCTATCCTTAAGACCTTTTACTCTGGTGCTGTACAAACTGTGCTGACTCAGAACATCATCTCCTGGTTTGGGAACAGCTGTGCTCGGGACATCAAGGCACTGCAGAGAGTGATCCGGGCAGCGAAACGCTGCACCAGATCTGATCTACCGTCCCTACATGACATCTATACCAGGAGATGCAGGACCAGAGCGAGTAGGATCGTCGGTGACCTGTCTCATCCCAGCAACCATCTATTCATCTTGATGAAATCAGGCAAACGCTACAGAAGCATTATGGCCAGAACGGAGAGGCTAAGGAGGAGCTTCTACCCACAGGCCATAAGACTTCTGAACCCGGACATGACATGACTACCCTCACGTAATCTCTGACCACTCCACTCCAACCCCCCCCCCCCCCACTGTCACTGCCCTTCCAGGGCACCTTAACTGTTCCGTACCATTTTCCCTATTTATTTACTTATTTACTTACTTATTTATCTATTTACTGCTTGTTTCTGTCTCTATTCTTCTTAGTGTTTGGATATGTGTTTGCTTCATTTTCCATTATAGATTGTTCGCACAGTCATCCTGGTTCAGATCGGTGCACATTTCAACACATGGTACACAACCATGTGCTTGACAAATAAACTCTTTTGACTTTGACTTTGAACAGTTATGGGGAAAAAGCCTGCATGTTGGTGCATGTAAGTGGCAAAGAAAAGCATCAGCTTGGAAGTGAAGCCAAGTGTGAAGGCGAAGAAATTCAAAAGACAAAGACAGTTCAGTTCCTTGTCTAAAATATCTTGTGGCTTTAGATGTAAAAAAAAAGACCTCCACATATAGTTGTTTAATGCTACTGAATTTGGCACGCCGCATTCTAGAAGTGCATCCTTGCTGTATATTATGTACGTGATCTAACGTTTCCACTTTTGCACTGGCAGAAAACTTTGTCACCAATAACTGATGTTAAGTAGCGACGGCTAAGGCGGGGCCTCTAGAACAAAAGGCGGAGGTTGGCGACTTACTGTGATTTGCAGGCTGGACACTAGAGGGCTTTTTCCACAGTTGCACACATTCAAAAGGCTGCACAGGTTCCAAAATAAAACAAAAAAAACTTGATACGATGTAGGAAAAATATTAATGCTGAAACAACTGTGAAAACGGTTTAAATAAAATGCAGTGCAACAATCTCAAAGGGGATCACTGTCACAAGCTCCCTCCACGAGTGGGCAAGCATAACGAAAAACAGAAAAATTACAAAAAAGCTCTTTATTACATATAAATGGATGTGCAAAAAAACATTAAACATGAAAAAGAGATTAAGACACATGTCGCATGAGGACAAAAAAAGCCTCTGCAAGACATGCACTTGCAAAGCTACTGTGTAACTCAAAACACAACTCCAAACACACAGCATGCTGGGCCTGCCCTTTTCTGAACAGGGTGCAAAGCACTAGTACATTGCAGAAGTTCGAGAACATGGCCTTCCTGAAGGTCCCACAAACTCTTTTGAGATTTACTGTTCTGACTTTTCTATGACAAGGCACTTAATATTCCTGTATGTTTGTGTACATGCGCTCATACATGCACAAGATTACAACAAAATTCCCAGTAAAAACCATGGCTGCTGAGGTATTCAGCACTTTGTTTCGCGCTGGACACAAAATCCTCCAGTACACATTTCAGGTGGCAAAAATTTAAATTATGGCTCAACATGCAGCTGGGTGGAAAGGGATCAAAGTTATTAATTATTAATTGCTAAGCATTCCCCATATGCACTTGACTGGCTTTTCCCTCCTATCTTGTAGAAGGACACATTGATTAAATGACTTGAGAAGTGAGAGTCTGAGTCAGCCAGCCAGATCAGTTCCCTTTACTAAGCTTTTCCACCCTAAGCTCATTTGGGAGTAAAGAGGTTATAAAAGGGATAGCTTAAACTACAGCTTTCCATATAGTCAGGAGAAGAGTGGACAAGGGGAGACCGGCGTACAGCAAATCAACTAAAGGTCTTTAAAGCTCAGGATCAGTTTCACAGAGCCAGGGATAAGAATGTAACAATGTGGCGCTGTGTGTGTATGTGTGTGTTTACTTTATTGCCAGTATGGGAGGGGTGACAGAAAGTGGGTTCAGAAAGACTCACAGAAAGGGCAAAGTTCGTTGAATCAATGATATGATGAAAGTGACTGTATGGTCAGCATATGTACATATACATTGCTCCAGTGTCAAAAAGTATCAGCAGAAACATCATTCAGTCATCGCGAAGAGTAAACTGGTCCGGCACACCGAGGCAACATCCCCATCAGTATTGGAACTTGACCCGCTCGATGTCTGAGATGAGAGCTCGAGCCAGGTAGATGCCCACCATCTGCAGGGAGAGACAGATGTCATGTCTCACAGAAGATCACAAAGCTGACATGACAGCGGGTTCACTCAACACTCATATTCCATTGTTTATTCACCATGGCAGCTACAGGCTGTTGCACCTGAACTACTGCTGGTTACATACAACCAAAGAAATGGTCATAATGACGCATAGCCTCCACCCAGACTTGATCGCAACTCCAGACATGGTGTGGCAACCCCCCCCCCCCCCCCGCCCCAGGGGATCCCATCTAGGAGTAGGGCATGTCTGCACCTGCAGTAGGGAGATGCCAATGAAGACTCCTGCTACAATGTAGATGTTGCGGGGAAGCCATTGCTCCAGAGCTGTTATGCAACCTCTTGTGTAGATGACAGCATCCATTTTCTCTGGATACTAATGAAAGGAGGGGAACGAGAATGAGTCAGGTACATCCGGCTGTGAAGTCAAGACCTACAAAATTTGCCCACCTCTGTGAGCTGGGAACCTCACCTTTTTATCTCGGACTCCATAGCCACACTGGGTGTTGATCACATTTTTCTCCTGGAAAACAACATGGAGGCAACATGTTAGCTGGGATACATTGCCTGCGCAAAACCCAACTCAAGCCATCACCATATCCATTCAATCAACAAACTTTGCCCTTCCTGTGAGTCATTCTGGACTCACTTTCTGTCTCCCCTCCCATACTGGCAATAAAACAAACACACACACACACACACACACACACACACACACACACACACACACACACACACACACACACACACCAGCACTCACAGCTGGGTCCTTAATGCAGCAGGAGAAAGGCACTCCACAGCGTTCAGCACTGTGGTTCGTCACAGTACAGTTGAAATAAAGGTTCAAATTCCAGTCTTCAGGATCTTTGGCTCCACAGCAGTGGTTCTGGCAAAACAGACAGGGTCAACCTGGGTCATGCAGTGTTCTGTGGCTATTCTATCCATGTAAGTTAATATAAATAACCTACCCTCCATGACTTCATCAAAAAGAGAATTTGGGTTGTGGTTCAGTTAGAAGGTATTACTATTGCTCTCAACATTAAACATCTTTTGAACGGCTGAGTGAAGTCCGTTCCAATAAGCTTGCATTTTACATTCCCAAAATAAAATTAACAAAGTGTCAGAATCAGCTTTACATTTAAAACATAGCTACGATGTCCCTGGGAGCATCCCATTAAGACCTACTGGAGAAAAGGAAATTAAGTGCATAAACTGGATGCCTAGGGAGGTGCAGGCTAGCAAAACTTTTGCACATAGAGCCAATCGTTCATGATCACTGAAAGGCACCTCAACGTCATGTCCCCACGTCACCCTCAAAGCATCACATCAATTACTGCCAACACTTAAAATGGAATAAAATGCTGAAGTCAACCCTCTGGAATCGTTCACTCCAATTAGTTGTTTTGTATTTCTATTAATTCTGTCTATAAAGTTTATTATTTTTATCTGAGGTTGTAGCTATTTATGCAAGTTTGTACTGTAAGCCAAATTTAACCCTTAGATATCCAAAGCTAACCACTGTTTGGTCTGAAAATAATTATTAGATGGATAGCAACCCTTTAAACAACCATTTTTTGACTTGGAATCAAAGTTTTCAAATGATAGGCAGAGACCTTAACACAGTGTTGACCAATTCTGTAGAACCCGCAGATTCCATTCTGAGCTGGAACCAGTTAGTCATTTGTTTAATTTGTACCACTCAATAATAAAAGTCTCCTATCTGGTACTGAAGCCCAACCCATCTCTTTCAGTTAGGGGAGTCTGTCAAGCCTAATTCTGAGCCGCTTACTGTTCCACATTTCAATGTCATAGTATCTACTTTTTCCTAAAATAATCGTTCCAATAATAACCCTGCCAAATAATAACAGGACAAAAGGTCTGTGCAGCCAGACAGGCTTAGAACTTTTGACAAGCAGAGAACAGTTTCTCTCCAGGAGATCAGTAAGCTCAGGAGGAATGAAAATTCCTAAACACTTTCAACTTGAGTTTTCCAGTTTCCAAAGTGAAATTAGGAGTGTTGATGTACACGGTCAATGGCACAGAGGTTGATTTCATAATCTAAAAGGTTACTACAATAGGCTGCCACCTTTAGCACAGCTGGGACTGATGCTTCAGGATGGTTCCAGTATAAGACGACATTGTCAGCATGCAAAGAAATAAGGTGGCCTAGTTGTAAAGTCATCCCTTGATTTATGCGCACTTACACAATGTTTATACTGGAATGCAATTTGATTTGTAATATTATTATTTGATTTATGCATCAATCTGATTGATTCAAAATGAAAGGTAAAATGGTAAAAGTAAAAAAAAAATTCTAACATCGCAATTTCATCCAACTGTGAAAAATGGGAAAGGCGGAGGTAATTTTCATGTGGTTCGTGCGGCAAAAGTTAAAATAAGCTCCTGCTGTTGAGTTTTTAACCGGAGATATACTAATTGTAAATACACGGATCAGTCACAACATTAAAACCAGCTGCCTAATATTGTCAGTCCTCCTGAAAACAGCTTTGACCCATCAAGGCATGGACTCCACAAGACCTCTGAAGGTGTCCTGCGGTATCTGGCATCACGATGTTTGTAGCAGATCCTTGGTAAGTCCTGTAAGATGCGAGGCAAGGCCTCCATGGATCGGACTTCATTTTTCCAACATCCCACAGATCCTTCATCAAACTGAGATCTGGGGAATTTGGAGACCTGAACCCTTCTGTCACGTTCCTCTAACCATTCCTCCACAATTTTTGTTGTGTAGTAAGGCTGCTGCCATCAGGGAATATCGTTGCCATGAAGAGGTGTATGTAGTCTGCAACAATGTTTAGGTAGGTGGTACCTAGGTAGTAACAACCAGATGAATACCAGGACCCAAGGTTTCCTAGCAGAACTTTGCCCAGAGCATCACACTTGTCTTCTTCCCATATTGCATCCTGCAGCCATCTCTTCCCCAGGTAAATGACACACACATATTCCATTGCTCTACGGTCCAGTTCTGTGGAATCAGACCAGACAGGCTGACCTTCGCTCCCCATGTGCATCAATGAGCCTTGGGTGCCCATGACCCTGTTGCTGGTTCACCGGTTTTCCTTCCTTAGACTGCTTTTGGTACTGTAGGTACTAACCACTGCATACCAGGAACCCCCCACACCTCACAAGACCTGCCGTTTTGGAGATGCTCTGACCCAGTCGTGTAACTATCACAATCTGGCCCTTGCCAAAGTCACTCAGATCCTTACGCTTGCCCATTTTTTTCTGCTTCCAACCCATCAACTTCAACAACTGACTGTTCGCAAGATAATCAATGTTATTTCCTTCACCTGGCAATGGTTTTAATGTTGTGCCTGATTGGTGTATGGTGGTCATGAATGGTCAGTGGGTGTTGCCTTGCAGTGTATACAAAAAAAACAGTGTCAGAAAATCCTGTCACTCTCATAGCCCTGCTGTTGAATGGTAATGTTATGGTTCTCTTACAGTTAATAGTATTCTGCATTACTTAATAAAAATTTGACTTGTTCTGCATTCTTCCACCCCCAGCTCCCAAGTGCATCTTTTTAAAACTTGTCACTTTACTGGTGTTCTTCAAGGACACAATGCCCAAAATAAATTTGGGGGTTTTTTTGTTATAAACCTGAGGAGGTATGCAATACGATATGTGTGTGTGTATGTGTACGAGGTCCCTGTGTGCTGTGCATGCTATAAAGTTTTTAATAATATTTGGGAACGTTGGTTTAGGTGTTTTTAGATGGGGTGGAACAGCATCATTATTTTTCCGAAGAAATAATGAAACAGCTGTCTCAATTTACATCTTTTTGCACAATACAAACTTTTTAGGAATCAATTAAATGTGTAAGTCATAGGATGACTGTAGTTTTATACCGTTCATGGGCCATATTACTACCGATAACTTCTGCCAAAGGTTCAATCACACGTACAGACAACACCTGTTTGAAATGTCCAAGCATAATAAACAATAAGAAATTACTATCAAAGTCTAAATTAATAGTATACACTTCAACAGCACTCCAAATACAGGACTATGGAAGTAGAACGCATTGTAAAGCACAACTGTGAACATGTCTACAGGCTCTGGGCTGAGGTCAGCTGTTTACTGCAGTGAAGATCTGGTCTCATGGTGACAAAATGCTCAAGTTTGTTGTATGAGCTGAATATAATTCAAAATTAGGCTGCCCACATCATTGTGGTGCAACTATGAAATTATACATTCCCAAAAATCATCTGTGTCACACTACATGGATGGCAACCTATGTGAAAGTCTGTGATGCAATTTCCTATTACCTGTCAAAATTGTGGATCAATTTCTCAAAGTCCTCTTTCCTAATATACCTTTCACCCTTAAGGCATGATTTCTCATTTCAAAACACAACTTGTTTTGACAAGTCTTGCACACTCCGGCCTCAGCCTTCATCACTTTTCAAAAATCCCTTTGGTCTCTATGAAGTGATGCAGTTGCATGGCTCAAGTACGTGGTTGCAGTCGCATGGCTCAAGTACGTGGTCAAATAGCCAAAAAAAGACATTCGCGTCCCAAAAAATGTTATTGTCAGTTGTAACTGTGTGTAATTATTAGTTGTTAGTAGCCCTACAGAACATTACCTGAAGATTAATGTTTAAAGTTCAGGGGCACTGCTTGCAGCACCCTTAAGCAAAGGTACGCAATCGCAATACGCAACCTGGTATGAAATAATTACTGTTTTAATGGTTATCATCAGGAATAAACTTAGGTGTCCATGTTCCTAGCTGATGGTTTGCAGTTTTTTGCTTTATACATCTCACACTAAGCACTCACTTGGTTCAGATGCACCCCATGATCTTCCTCTATAGAAACCCACAACTTCTTTTTGCTGATGTAAGTGCAGAACATGAATAATCACACCAGCATTGAACCACTTGGTTCTCTTTTTTAAAGGAAATAAACTAACCCATCATGGGTTTCCACAATGAAACATGCCTGCTTCCAGTCAGTCACAACCGTATTCTCACCAGTTTCTGCAGAGAGTCAATGAGATTCTGCAGATCCGCATCGTCCCGGTACGCTTTGATGTTCTTCAAGAAGAATTCATTGATCCAATCCTTCAATGGCTCCTGGAAGACGAATGCCATGACAGCTGCTGTCAGCTCCAAGAAGAAGATGATGCCGATGAGTCCACTGAACTGGAAGAAAAAGGTAGCATCATTTTTCACACAAACGGGGATCATACCACAAGGGGGCGATAATGGCATCAACTTACAAACTTGAGAAGGCAGATATTTTCTCTCAGTGCCCCCACACAGCCGGCAAAACCCAGAATAAAGGTGACTGCACCGACCACGAGCACCAACCACACAGGGTCAAAGCCATGCATCCGTGTCACCTGGGTGAGATCCAGCAGGACTCCCTGGAGGAATACATTAGGGAGTGACATATTGCAAAGGGCAAGGTATATTCTGCCTGCTACCAGGAAGAAAGTAAAAACAATGTACAAGCAGCAGGTCAAAGGTTAACCCTGATGATGGACAACAAAGAAAGGCTCACCTTCTCACTCCAGGCCCAGAAGCCAATGGCAATGAATGCTACCCCAGCCAACTGTTGAAAAACATGTAAACACAGACACACACACACACACACACACACACACACACACACACACACACACACACACACACACACGTGAACACACAGAGACACACACGGATGTCAGTGCCAATAAGGGCAGGCAGGAACATGTTGATGTGTAAAAGGCAAATGATAGTCATCCCGCTGCAGATTAAGCAGAGGTCAAGATGAAAATGACAGTCCTCTGAGCACTAGTGTAAGATTTCTCCATTTCACATTGAAACAGACAGCAGGCTGTGGGAAGGGGGGGGGGCAACACCAGAGCCTTATCTGACAAAACAGGAAATGCATACATGGGAGGTTGTGGTCTGTACCAGTTGTGCCAGAGAGGGGGTGGAGTTAGAGATACAAACAAGTGCCTGTGGAAAAATGATAACCAGCCAACTGGTTTTGTGTGTATGACAGTGAACTGTTTCTCTCTGTTAAAGTAAGTCAGGCCATTGCTGCTTTCTTCACTGTTCCCCGATCAGAGCTCTACAGCAGGTCTAAAATCATCATTACTCACCCAGAAGATGATGTTGTAGCTGAACATGAGGTACTTGTAACAGCAACTGACCTCAGCAGCCTCATAGCGGTAATAGTGCATTGCGTCTTCTTCTGAAAGGGAAGTCAACTGAGTGTGAGCAGTATCATTTCTTGTGTTTTAAAGAAGTGTAATGAGGGTAAGACGCAAAGAAAAGTACTACTCCCAAGTGAGTCATGTGTTAAGGCAGAGGTGCATAACAGTTCACTGGTACCAACTTTTTTGCAGACTACAAATAAGCTGCATGTTATTTTCGCAAACCCAAGTAGGAGCCCTAGTGTTTTGACTTTGACGAAAGAGAATAACCTAAATTTGAGCAAAATACACAGCACTTTTTTAGCTATTAATAAATAAATGTGAAAATACAAACTAAAAATATGTCTGTTTTAACTATGTTTAAATACAATAACTGAAAAATAATGTAGATGAAATTAAATGTGTAGTCAGTTAAACCTTAACTTGGGATGCTGACATTAACCAGTTTCACATGGAAATCAGAAACATTACACCCACCCAAACTGAGAATTTTAGAAGCCACAGTAAAATTCTGCTTAGCCAGCCCATCAACACTTTAACCTACGCAGAGTACGACTCTACTAAATTTCCACCAAAGATAGAAAAATGATCAGTGAGTAGAAGAAAACAACTTATTTACAACTTGCCAAATGTGCTGACAACCAGTGGCCACCAAGCACTCCAACATGCTTAATATACTTCAGCATCTCTGTGATTGCCATCACTATATTCTTCAAGTCATAAATAAATATATAAATAAATGATTATGTCTGTGGGGTTTGTGCTAGCTGGAGCATTTCATAGCAGAGCAGCTTCAATGTTACTTTTCTTTTCATTCAAGGCCATTTCACAGCAGCACCTCTATCAATACTTTTCATATCTCTGCTGTTCACCACAAGTCCATCTACCAGCCCAGGTAACTAAATACACTCTTCACTGACAACCAGTGAAGAGAGGGATGAGCTGAGACTCTTTGACATCTCTGAATATTTACATTTACCAACTATAAATTGTTACACTGTAAAACTACTAAAAAGCTGATGACGATGACAGCATTTTGGTTCATTTACTATACTGAAATATTCTATAATCATCAAATCTGCTGTACTCTTTCTGACATGCATTAGGCCAATTATCTCACTTAATTCATTTTTAGCCTAAAACTACATCTAATCCTGCTGCAAATGGCAACTGTTAACTATTTATCAAAAACATATATAAAGATTTTCTAATTTCGTACATCTTCTTTAATTAATTTGTATATATTGTAGATACTCAAAAGCTACATATTTTGGTTTCTAAAGGCAACTACAGTGAATTCTTAACATATCCAATTTGCGCCCATCATATTTGCTTTTAACAGAAAACTATTTCTTATTTGCAGAACAAACCGAATGTTATGATAAAGAAAAAAAAACATTTAATTGTGTTGTTTTGTCTCATTACCCCTCCATAGGGTGTCAAATTATGTGAAAAACAAAAATGGTAAAATTGATACTTCCTGAGGCTACAAATCCACCATCAAAATCCTACACTCGTTTCCACTAAGACCCTCAGTACAGAAGTTCAAGATGAGAGAGCCCAGCTGGATACAGCTGGTGTGGTGAATGGTGGTGCCATTTCTAGGTGACACCCACGTTGACCAGGTCCAGAACGTCCAAGCGTACCACTGACGACACTAATCCACCATAATGATAGAGATGAAGTTGGACAAATGTAAAAACACTGTAACAAATATCAAACTGGCATTCAGATGGACACATCTAAGGACACTTTCTAACGGAAGTTGGACACATTTGAAGTCACTCTGTAATAACAAAGATCCAGTTGGGCTTGTTTAAAGGCACTTTGCAACCAGTGAAGAAATCTTCGTGGAAAAGTCAGGGTTACTGCAGTTAGAAAATCGAATCTTGGAAATACTCACGCAGCACACGACTACAAGTTTTCTTTTAAACTTAGAAAATCTCTTTGCAAAGTTTCGTTTTCTGCCCAAGTAACAAAACGTGTCTGTTGTCTGACGTGCAATGTGTGGTTGCATAAAAGTTTACAGAACGTTGAACAAACGGGAAGTTATGTTACGCTCCCCCGAACCATAATTTTACCTGTATACTACTGCAACTTGTTTAGCATATATTTTTTTATTATTTTCACCATTAAAAAAATGTGGACGTACCGTTTCCCGTCGCTGCTTCTGAATCTTGCACATTCAAAAGTTCCAGCTACTGACAACAGACGCAATTTTGACGTCACTTCCTGCTCACGACGCAACTTTGGTTTTCATGTTAATACAAGCAGCACAAAGAACGAAATAGAGCATACAAGTATGCCAGGGGAAAAATAAACAGAATACACAAAAAAAGTTAGAAATATGTACACAATTCAGTTGTCTTGAGTTGCTGGAGGTCAAGATAGTTAATGAACGCTGCCTGACATTACCATGAAAAACAAAAGTTTTTTACCTCTAAATTTATTTTTATTAATATGAAATAGTAAAACAGGATTAACTAGTCTTATGTATCTCTTTTCAGTTCAATATTGCAATAAATATACAGTGTATCTTTTAATGTAAAAGAAAAATCATATACTGTATACTGATGATCATTTATGAACCTTCACAGAAGCAGTTGCACAACAAATGCCGAGAGCAAGCATAGCAATAAGGGGATTTTGCCTTTAAATGTATTAAGTTTTTAAAAACGGGAAAGTTCAAACTTTTGTACATTGAATATTTTCTAAGCAAAGCCATTCTATTGGGAAATTACATATGTATTGCTTCAAAAAAAATATCCAATTCTTTTATTTCTAGTGGAAAGATGAGATGAAAAAAATATTCTCTAACAAAGGTTCATAGGGATCAAAACAGGGATCTTGAGTAGGCTGCACCTTCACCACATTTTTTAAGTGAATAATAATTGACTAATGGAATCCATGACAGCAATAAATCCTGCAGGAGTGATCAGAAGGTTCTGCGTAGATAAAAATCTTGAGAAAATCAAAAGGAATTCTTCTGAGTTACAGAGCTGAGTGCCCTGCAATATAACATACAATGATCAAGAAAGCAATGCATTCCTTTATAAGATATGACCACTAACCCAGATAAAGAAAAGTACATAAGAGGATATTTTCACCAATGAGGAGGAAAATTGTTTGAAGGTCAGGGGCCATTTCGAAAACATTTACTTATGAAAATTATATTTTGGAAATGTTAGTTACATAAAAGCAAAAATGGTAAACTATCCTATTTGAAGTGAAAATGAAGTGCGAATAGAACGTGGGATTGGATAAAAATGATCTCTCAGTTTATATTAAAGGTGTTTTTCAGGGTGAAGTTGATTTAAGTGTTCATATTCACAGAATTTATGATAGTGGGTTTTGTTTTTCCATGTCAATGTAAGGAGTACTTATCAGTTACCATGTATACTAAGTCACCAATATAAAAGGTAAGAGCTGCATAAGTAAATCTAGAGATGCATTTCATATAGCAGAGTTTAATATTTTCTGCACTTTTTCATTAACGGTGATAATGTTCAAGGGGCACCTTATACAATTATCTTTAGTTACCACAATAGAAAGATTAACTCCAGACTTTATTACAGTGTTAGTCTTCCCCTGCAGTTTGAGGGAAATGCATTCCCAAGAAACCCTTTAATGTAAACTCACATAACTCAATGAAATAAAATTTGTATCAAAGGGACACTGCTGTGATTTTAGAAAGGACATCTTCCTTAGCCTATCACACATTACTGTCTGGGGTACAAGATACCAACCAGTCAACCATGACAAACTTCCTGGAGCTGTTTGTGGGATTGAACCTGAGGAGGAGACTTCTTCCAGATGTCAACAGTCTCATTTTTCCCTCCATACCTTTAAATTTGAATTTAAATGAAAATATGTCCCATTGAGAGCCATGCATTTGGGTGTTTATCAAATGACATGCATCATATCTGGCTTCTGGTATGACTGGAATATGATGTGAATCCAAGCCAAGTAGGGCTGGTTTTTAAGCATCAAAAGCCATTTGGTGAAAATACAAGTCCTAAACAGCTAAATACCTCCAGTGATTTACTTTCACAACAAAGAACTTTGTTTACAGACTCGTGTTGCATAATTTTTGCACGTTGAATGACAGCATAATTTACCCTTTTTTTGACCAGTTTTAGTTTAGTTAATACCACTGGAATATTTCTTTACCAGTATTTTCTTCTACAGCCATGGAAGCCTCTAATAAAGGCCACCTGAAAAAATACCTTTACTATGAGGTTTGAATTCACAGCATTTCAGCAAGTCAGTCTCTTACTGTAACTCATAAAAACATGACCTTAAAGTCCAGTTCTGGGAATGCAAGCAAGGGATTATTATTATTTTAACCCCAAGACCCACAATTCAAACAGCCAGCAGTCATGGTCAGATGACATGATGAATCAGGTGAGTTAGTGCTGGGATCCCAGAAGTCTTTTTTTTTTTTTAATTAATAAATTTTTTTTAAAGGTCCAGAATTGACTATGAGGGTTGATGGTTCGCTAAAATACTAGATACAGCCATGTATTTGTCTTTTTTATACAATGAATAATACAGTGGCTCACACACCCCAAGAAAACTCAAAATATGGCCCTTTTTACCCTCCGATGTCAACAGGAAGGGCGCAGTTACCATTTCCTGTTTCTCTCATAATGCCTGGTGAGTTTTAACACGAAACATGTCCTCAATAACCGCAACTGTGACTGTAACTTGAGATTTAAAAATACTGGTGACAACATAATGAAGACAGCATGCCCCACATGGGAAACGTACTTGGCATTTTGGCTGGCATGTAAATGTCAAAAAATTTACACTCATTTGCTGCCGGCTTCGGAGCTTCCTGCTGTGCTGGTGGCTTCAGCTGCCACACGTAAGCACACAAACACACATGGAGACACCAACCACATGATACTAAAAGTAAACTGAACAGTCGTTTTTGAAACATGACCTCCACTAAGAGACAAATGAAACATCATGAGCAAGAACTTAAAACTAACTTCTAAAAATACTGTTTATACAGATGTAAACCAAAAAAAAAAAAAAAAAAAAAAATCACCACACTGTACACTGAGGATTTTCATCTGCTGAGCCATTTTACACCCTCTTCCATAAACTTGACAATCTGATGGAACCCACAGGTGGCAGACAGAGAGCCATCCACATCCTGCAGCTGTTGGCAGACACCTCATCACAATGGAAGGGAACAGGGGAATAGTTTACTCCCACCTGAAACAGATCAACCTGAATGCTTAAAATCACAACGGTTTGTTAGTTCACAGCTCTCGAGAGGTTCAGAAAACAATACAGAAAATTTTGTCCAGAAGTACAGTCTGTCTGAATGAGCTTTGAAAGACAGGAGGGTCATAGATTTCTCAGTCATCCTTTGACAAGCCCTTGAGGCTGGAACGCTCACGCTTCTTCTCCTTTTGGCCTACTATGCGGTACATCTTCTTGCGGGCCTCCTTCTGCCTCTTAAACTTTTCCATCTCTTCGTGCTCCTTCTTCTTCAGGAACTCCTTTTGTTTTGCATGATGCTCAGCATGGGCCTTCTTAACTTTGTAGCTGTGGACTGTACTGAGGGCTGTGAGCAAGGCTGCCACCTGGTGAACAGGAGGACATGTTTGGGTTAAGGAGAGTATTGTCTCCTGCAAGACACTATGTGTTTATGTTTGTGTGAGAGAGTAACTGGCAACTGATCTGTACCTTGTGCTCATGGGGCTCCCTGATGACAGCTGGCCTGATGAGGTGACGAGGGGTTCTGCCCTTCTTCTGGTTCAGCTTGGGTTTGCTCTTGAAGGGCAGTGATTTCTGGAGCTTCTTGGGTATCTGCAGTGGGTTGAAGTGGCGGTTCGGTCTCACCACCGCCTGGGAAACAAAAGGTCACAAAACAAGTTCATTCATCACAAAAATAAATACATAAACAAAAATAACAACGCAGCAAAAATAACCAAACACCAAGGCATCACTGTAACTTTTCATGGTCGCCCTCAATGGATCAATGTGGCTCTACCTTGTACAGCGAGTCCTTGTTAGGCTTGTTGCGTATGCCAAGGTCCTGCTTGAGCTGCCCCAGTGTCCTCATGCCGCTCCAACTGTTCTTCTGTCCGACTGGCTGCAGCAGAGACGTCACAGGGTTGTAGAACTGGGGCACAGAGACCGGATACCAGGACCGCAGGAACACAATGTCTGTGAAATACACACATGCAGTTTTACATTGAGAGAGCAAACCCATGCTTGTCTACCTGTCAGTGCAAGGATAGGAAAACGCACATTGTCACTCACCGCTCATCAGTATGCGGTCCTCAAAGGTGGCCCTATAAGCCCCCAAGGGATTGCGTAGGGCTTTCTTAATCTGACCTCTTATCCCGCTAACTGTCCGCAGAGATGCCCCCTCAAATTTGGCCACCTCCAGCACCGTGTTGAACATCCCCTAGATCAGCAGGGGGGCAGTTGCCAAAGGAATGAGGGACTACTCACCAGCAGCTTTAAAAGCTAAAAAACCAATAAGAAACTCTTGTGCAAGTATGGCGCATACCTTGATGAAAGCTGTGTTCTTGAATATTTTGTAGGGATATCCAATCAGCTTCAGCTTCTTCACAATGGTCACTGATTTGTCCAGATCTAAAATGACCCCCGTGGCAGCGATGCGGAAGCCAGGCTGAGACACACAGAAACACCAGAACTTAAGTCTCCTGAACAGTTGTACCCATTTGCCACTGTCTGCCTTGTTCTGATTGGACATTTAGTCACCTGAATTCCAGTAACAGATTGAACAGCCAGGAACCCGGTGCCCTGCGGTGTGATGGGTCCTGCAGTGACAAAGACCATGAGGATCTCACTTGCATGTACACACACGTGTACACATACACATGTCTGTAGGCATGACTTACCCCAGATGGTGGCACCACAGTGCATGTGCTGGGGTGTGTATTTCAGCAGCCGGTGGCGGCCATTGTGGTCCTCTACGTGGTACAGCGGGATGCTTTGGAAACGGCGCCAACCCAATGACAGGATCAGTGGGTCACGGGTCTTCAGGATGCGTTGGTGCCAACGGTGCTTCTTCAGTCTCATCTGGACCCCAGAGGGGCAGAACAGGTGAGTTGGGTTCAGCTTGGTTTACACAAATGTGCATAAGTGTGGACATGGAAGCCAAGCAGTGGACTGGCTGTCCTCTGCTGCCCCCTACCTGTAGGTAGCCAACATTGCCTTCGCTGGCACCCAGTCCTCCAAGAATGATAGGATAGTGAGGGTCAAAGTTGTTCACAAACTCGCACGGCAGCCCAGGTATTTCTAAGCGGACGTACATGCCAGGACGGAAGCCCTCGTACTGGACACGTGTTTCATCATCAACATCCTCAAACTCTGTCCTGTTCAGCTGTTGGATGGATAAGCAGTCTGTTTACTATAATCTGCACAACCCACAAGTATTTCACACCCACCACCTGAGCCCTATAGTGATACCATGACCACTGACCTCTGCCTGCTTCTGCATCTCTTCCTTGAGGTCGTCAAAATACGTAGCATCGCCATCATCGTACTCCAAGTTAAAGCGCTCCTTCAGACGCTTCTTCTTCTCTAAGCGTTTCTTTTTCTCTTCCTCCTCATCTTCTTTTACTGTTACCCCTTCCTCCTCTTGCTCTTTCTCATCATCATTTTCCTGCTTATGACACACAAGGTCAACATCCAGCAACAGCAAACACCCTACCTCCAAAAGTATGAGTTGAAAATCATCATCAAGAGCGGTCTAGCTGGACATCTATATGCCTGAATTATAGCATAGACCAATTTGCTAAACATGAATCAGTAATCCTGTAACTGTTAAAAAAAACTTCCACAAGTATGTCACTTAGGCATTTTAAAAGGTTATCACAAGTTTATGAACATCTCAGGATAATAACCTCAGAGTCTTCCATCTTGTCAGGCTTCCCATGATGCACCTCTCCAGTCTCCAGATCTTCAAAGTCTCCATAGAGCTCCTCTGGAGGAGTACAAAGGACAGAGGAAGGAGACTGCATGAGAAGGTGACAAAAAAAAAAAAAAAGGCAGAATTTCTCTGACCAGAACTCAAGAGTCCAGCATAAACCAGAGTGATCCTTACCATTCTCCTTTAGAAGTGTTGCTGCATCTTTGCTGTCCTCCCACTTGCCTGTTACGAAGCAGTCCCTGATGGAGTCTAGCACCTGTACACATAATGGGAAGTCAAAACACACACACACACACACACACACACACACACACACACACACACACACACACACACACACACACTTCTTGCAGTATCCCAGAACCCCAATCTCAGCAGAAACTCAAACCTCTTCCTGGTCCCAGTCGCGAGTGCTGTCGGGTATAAAGCGTGAGCAGTCTATGCCATCTGCCTGGCGGCTTCTGCTCTTCTCAGGACGGCTGACCTTGAAAAGCCCCCCAATTTCCTCATCCTCTTCCCCAGCAGAACCCTGCTCCTCCACCACTGGAGACAGACAGGAATGTCAGCGCCGTCATCTTCACCTAACCTCACAAAAAACCTGAAATCTGTGCTCACTCACCTGAGCCGTAGACCAGCTTCCGCAAATTTGGAGCTGCCCGTTGTTGTCGTAGAAACACCTCAGAGGCCTTTTGTGCCAGACCTTCTTTCCACTTGAGAGCACCTGAGGACAATCAGATTGCCACGGTTACTGACTCGATTGATTCAAAATCCTGTGATGGAGCTGTGAGCAAGTCCACCACTGAGCAGTCACATTAACCTCAATTATGAAAGTAACAGAGATCCCCTAAGCAGGAAGAGAGAGATACCTGCAGACTCGTTACCCAGTTCTCCTGCATCATCATCGCCCTCTTCTGTCTCTTCAAATGGCACTGCTGCCTTGGATTTACTGACCCTCATACTGATGTTTTCAGGGGCAGCAGTCTCAGTTTCCATGTTTGTGTCTTCTCCATCTTCCTCATCCTCCTCTTTCTCATCCTGCTCCTCCTCTTCCACATCATCATCATCATCATCATCTTTCCCTAACTTATGTTCCTCCTCTTCTTCCACATCATCATCATCATCCTCCTCCTCCTCCTCCTTCTCTTCTGAACAGTGACCAGAGTCACCTGCCCCACCCTCTTCTCCTTCCCTCTCATCTTCCTCGTAGTGCTCATTTTCGTTGTCACTCATTTCCAGGTCATCCTCGCTGTCAGCAAAAGCAGGCATTTCCACCAGGGGCTCCACCTTCATACTTTCCAACCGTTGCCTCTTTATAGAGGGGGGATTTTCCTCCTTACTTTGCCTTTTCCTCACTTCATTCCCTCTTCCTTCTCTGCTCTTCTTTTCCTCATCTCCATCTTGTGCTCCCTTTTCATCTCTACCCTCCTTCTCATCTTCTGCATACTCCTCATCCTCACTTATTTGTTCTTCTTGTTCACTTTGCCCTTCCTCATCTCCATCACTTTCATCACCATCCTCATTGTTGTCCTCCTCCTCCTCATCATCATCATCATCATCACTGAATACAGCTTTCCTCCTAGCTCTCTGGGTCACAGGATCCCAAACCTGGTTCTCCAAGGGTCCCTGCTGCTCCCTGTAGGGGGAGGGAGGGGGGCAAAAGGGGTTTTCCTTTATTATTTAAATACCCAACATATTTCAAACAATATAAATTCTTTATTGAACACTTGCCCCCAAGCCTCTCATACACTGTGCTGCCCATCTACACACCCTGAATTTTCCAACTCTTCTGAAGTCATAGCCGCTGTGTCGCTGAACAAAGACAACTTGCTTGAGGCCATCTTGGCATCTAGAGTGGCATGGGTACCAATGAGGGACTGAACCAGCTCAGCAGTGGGATGCACCTGAGCCTGCCTCAGAGACAGAGACAGATGTTGACACCACTAATGCAAAACACAGACACACACCATGCTCCACACACTGGTTAACGCACCTGAGGCTCATTCACATGGCTGCCTGTCATGTCAATGTAGACTGCGTCCTTGTCATAGACAACCCCACCAACTCCTGCCATTGGTGCATATAGTAGGCGCTCCTTCTGGTTGAGCGCACGCTTCTTCTGTGCCTCAGGGAGAGGACAGGGATCTGGCAAGAAACTTACATCTGCTACTGCAAAGTCCCCCACACCTGTAGGGGCCACATTTCATTATACCACTTAGAATAGCTCCATCAATCATGTATTTCTAATACCCCCCCACCACCCATATACAGTATTACCCCATTATCTCACCAACCTTGCACTTTGTCACATGCTGTAGTAGAAATGGATTTCCCACCATGTTATTTCCCCCGAAAACAGACCAACCATGTAACACTTACTTTATAAACCCAACAATTAAAACAAACATGCATCTTTTTTAATGCTAAAGACATTTTTACTATTTTATTCTCAAATGCATACATCTATTTACATTTTAAGTTATTCAGCATGAGCCTGGTGATCCAGGCAAAAGGGGAAATGAGTAGCCTTCATACCAGGAATGTGCACCTGGCTCTTGTTCTTCAGGTATGTCCCTCGCAGGTAGCCGTATAGTGAGACAGTGCGATCGCACTTGGGATCCACCCTCACGGCCTCAGGATCTGTTAGATCCTCCATGCTGCAAGGAGAAGAGCATTGTCAAGACTATTGGATTCTCACATCCTAGCAGAGCAGCATAGTTACTGTGAACAACTTGAAATCCATCTGAACTCACCGGTCGGCCACCACATAAGGGTGCGAGGTCTGCCAAACAAGTGGTCGGAACTTCATGACGGAAATGAAGCGGCCAAGGTTCCTCACCTCTTGTGTTTGGTACTCGCCATGCACCATGCCAGAGAGATAGAACAGCTTGGCCCCCTGTAGAAAGAGCCTTGGTCACTTGGAGACCTTTTCATCCCTTGTCAGCATGCACTGGGGGCTACTCTCACCTGATACACCTCAGTCCAGAAGCGGTGTTTAAGGCGTTTCTTCGTTTTACGCAAGGCTTTGTTGTTCTTGAAGGAGTCCAGGTGAGTGAGAATACCCATGATGCGCGGGAAGCCATGCACCTGGAGAATGTTGAGGAACTCAAATGTTTCCATCTCAAACCCAAAGCTGGCATCAATGAGCATGAGGACCTGGGAAATAAAGTGCACATCTGTCAATGCATGGATCCATATGTTCCCAAACATAAGCAGATCTGGCAAAACCCAGTAAGTACAACAGTAACATTCATACCTCTCACTAATACGTCCCACCCCTTGACCTACCAGGTCTGCCACTTTAGCCAAGTCGATCATGGAGTTGATGTCGTTTCCACATTCAATGAAGGTCAGACGCCGCTTCTTCCCTACAATTGATATGGTTCTTAAATGGACAGTGATGAACTGCAGAACAACATGATAACCCCCCCAACAGTTTGTCCTACCCCCCCAGGTTCCAGTAAAGTAGCTCCCTCACCAGACACAATGGTTACAGGGCCACAGATGTCACCCAGTTTCTGCCGGGTGAAGTTCTTGATCAGGCAGCGAATAACAGTGCTCTTTCCCACTTGAGGGGGTCCTACCACCACCACCACTACAGGTGGGGGCTCCAGGGGAGTGCGGTCTACCAGCGGAATGTGGTGCTTCTTTGTCTTCAAGTCCTGAGCCCTACAGATTCATGAAAACAGTACCAGATGTCTCAGTAATAATAGTAATACAATCAACAGTCCTGAAGACACCTACAGTCAAGTTTCACATTTCCAAAACAAAATTTCTTTCTAAAAGAATTTTCTTCATTGCTTTGTTTTCTAAAAGTCCTGTGTGACTCCTGACCCAGAATTCAGGTGAGTGTCACCCACTGCTTCCCACAGACATTGTGATATAAATGTAAGATCAGTGAGACACTGACCGGTGGAAGGTCCTGGCCATGCGGACAGCTGACTGCACAGTGAATGCCTTGGGGTTCCTCTTGCGCTCATCCTTGTCTGGCTCAACTCCCTGCTCTCGCAGCTTCCGGATCTTCTTCTTCTCCGCCTTGGGTCCACTCTGCTTGTGCTGGTGCCGCTTGTGCTCCTTTGCTTCCATCTTATAAAATGCAGAAAATGTTCAATTACTCTGACACAACAATCGCTGACAAAATGCAGAGTTGGATCCACTCCATCAGCAGAGAAGTCCAGATTTTGGTTTAAAACTGCCCCAGTTCCACAGAAACTCACGTGTTGTTTCTATAATTCCGGCAACTGAGTTTTTTCATCAGCTGTCTGTCTGTTTCAAGCTGTGAAATGTTACCCCTTTAAGTAAGAGTTTTGAGGACTCTTTTCACAGAGCCGAGTTTACAACATTCTCAGAGAGAAGTTTCTGATTTTCAACCACAAACAGGGCAAACGGAGGTTCGTTACCTTTTGAAAATGGAGTTTAAAGAGTCGATGTTCGTAAAAACACCTTAGTCCCACGACGATGAAGGATGAACCATTTACAGAATAAATTAAATTTAAAATGTACAGTAACACAGAAGGAGCTACTTCTGCATGTGCAACCAATCCGTTTTCACGTGTGAGCTACAAACTGAAGGGAACTGGAAATCGTTCCGGCCACCATTTCCGTCCGATGGGAGCGACAGTCCTGTTTTCAAAGGTTCCGCCTATCTAACGCGACACGTAAAGGAACTAACAAATCATCACCCACAAAATAGCAGTTAGTAGCTGCAATAATAAAATACGAAACTATAATAATCTCATTAAAGAGGTCCTTTTGAAAATGAAATGGCCAAGTGGCAACGGATTAGAGGAAACAAACTGGAAATGAAAGTGGAATTGGACCAAATAAGCGCTTTTGGGTGGGTAGGTACCAACATGGTCACGAATGCAGGTTTATTATGTATAAAACTAACAAACCTGAATGCAAAAATTGTAGTTAAGCCAGCAACTCCCCAGTGGACATGCCAGGGTAAACAAATACTGTAAATGTGGCTGGCAGATCATTCCAGAATTTGTGAGCTAAACATAAATGTACTTGGGAACTGTAGAATATTAGGCAGTTAAAAATCACAGAGAATGCTCCAGAATAAAATTACAAGTATCCAGTTTATTTAAGTTTTTTTTTGTAACATTAAAGCACGCCCTATAGAATATTAAAAAATGTATCGTGTATTTTAATCTGATAAAATAAATAGAAACATGTTAAAATATAATTTGATAAATATTAAATACAAATTCGTGATTATATCAATTCACTGTTTTTAAATTCATTTTTCTATATTTTTGTTACTGCTTGACCATGCTCCATGCTGAAAATAACATGCAAACATAAAATTATAATTACAACTATTCCAGACAATTTTGCTCCTAAACCTTTCTTACATCTGCATTTGCACTATGGTATTGCATGGTATGAACACTTTGGTGATGCAATGGGTTGTTAGCTAGCAGTACTAGAAGAGCTGTTAGTTCTTCCACCAGTCTGGCTGCAACTCATCCAGTATTTCTTCCAGGGATTGAAGCGGTGGGCTGGGCCGAGGTGCCTCTTGTTGAACATTCAGGTTTGTAGGAGGCCTCTGTGGTACAGAACCCCCAGAGCCGCCCAAGATCTCTGTGGGCGAAAAGAACCAGGAGTCAGTGGGGGTATCTTGCAGTCCTATCTCCCAGCAGTCAGAGTCGGACGAGGCTGGAGAGGTGCTCTGGCTCAGGGCGATGTAGTTGAAAGGGGTCCCTATGGAGGGTGGATAGAGGACATCCGGTTTGGCAGGTCCCTGTGGCTGAGGACTCCACAGGGTACGAGAGGGACCTTGGCTGGCTGAAAACTGGTTCCCTGGGTTGGGTGGAGGTGGGCTGGTGCTGGTGCCCAGTAGTCTACCCTCTCTGTAACGTGATCCAGCTGTAACTGAAGGGTAGGGGACAGGCCAGAAGCAGCTGTCGTCCGCCTCCTTTGTTGTAGGGTGCCGTTGCTGCATGAGTCCCAGATGTGCTCCTTGTGAAACCCCTGTACATCTGGGCAAAGGTGTGCCTGGGAAAGCAGTTGGGGGTGGAGGGAACACCTGTGGAGATGGAGCCCCAGTCTCTGAGCTTCGAGGGGTCTGCTGGCTGCTCCTATTTCTCAGTGTCCGGGCTCTACGATTCTGGAACCATACCTAAGAGGAACAAGCAGAAAAAGAGATATAAGAAATCTCTGCTGTACTGAAATCCTCCAATTCATATAGACAAGCCCTGAGTGTTCAGCTTTGTTCAGCGTGATGGTGTTATGGTGTGTGTTTGCGTTCACCTGGATGCGGGACTCAGGTATCCCTGTGAGCTGGGACAAGTTCTCTCTCTCATTGATGCCGGGATATGGGTTCCTCGCAAAGGCTGCCTTCAGAAGTTCCACGTTCTTTTTGGAGAAACTGGTTCTTCTTCGCCGAGAGGAACTTTTAGTCAGATCTGCAGCACTCCCTGGGGCAGAGAAGTCTGAAACTGCAAAAAGCAGAAGCATGTGAGGATCACCATGCTCACAGGAAGGGGTCACTCCACCATCAGCTATTTCATATGTGACTGGGATGCCATGGCCACTAACATTCAAATCTATATTATACATTTTACATTTGAAGAGAAGAAAGTATCTCAAGAACTCATTCACTCAATGGTTAACTTTTTACAAACAAAAACTATGACTGCATTTCTGTAGACCATAACTGAAAGTGAAATAGTTTGAGCTGTTAGAGTTTGAACTGCTGGTCCTGTTTCATAAATACACCATCATTATAGGAAAGACACCAATTCCCATCAGTTAGTATTTTTGGAGGCTGCGCATGCATGTGGAGTTGACCCAAGAAGAAAACCTGTCCTGGTTCTTGTGTCAATACTTACGAAAGCAGGACTCCGTCGCCATGGTCGTTCTGGAGCCGAGATTTATTCAGTGTAGGAACTCTCTTGCTCTAACCTCTGGCCTCTGGGCCACTCAATTTATACCAAATTCAAATCCAGACCCTATGATTAGTGCACTGTAGGATTGGTGGTTTGTGCTATGGGAACCCGGAGTATTCACACCTCATTGACCTGTTATCCTCACATTTCACACTTCAGGCACCTTTCAAATGCAAAACAACTTCAGTACATCTGCACACACATATTCAGAAAGACATAAGTGTATAGAATTGTTAATAATGACCATGTTAATAATAGTTAATAATCTCTGTAATGTTCATAATTCATTGTTTACCTCAGTCTCTGTAAGGGCTTTTGTCTTTATGGTGAGTTTATGTGAACATACAGTGGTTGTAAGTATTGTAAATTATACAGTATAAATTGCAAAATATATCATACTATGATTAATTATAAATGTTTAAGTACATATAAATTAAACATAATACATTATAAAATACATACTATATATATAATTTAGGTAAGAGTTATTTTTAAAATAATATTAATGAATAAAAATACACATTGGTTTGAAACGGCAGATATCCCATAAGAAAATTGACTCTTTTAGATTATTACAAATTTAGGCTATGTTATGTAGAAAGTGATAACATAGTCTGAATGGCTATTCATATTTGAAAACGGCACTCGATTATATCAAAATAATTAACCCTAATTGTGGGGATGAATGGAAAGTATGGACTTGCTGTGCTGTTTACTGCTATTCTATTGGAGGACTGAAACAATAGTTCATTATTTCACAGTGGGGTCCGAGCCCCATTTAATCATCCACTGAAAAGGCCCAGAATGATAACACAAGGTGAGGAAGGACAGAAAGACAACTCTGATGAAGCTGTTTTCTTGAGATGCACCGAAACACAATGGCGGCCCCCTTTGTGATTAGGATTAATCATGAGGAAGTTTCGCTTTGCCAGGTTGATGATCAGAACCATGGGTCTGGGTACCTCAGGCCCACTCCTCCTGCTAACATGTTCAGACATGCTGTGGCAGGACTGCCAGGCCTCAGCGTCTTGTATGATGAGGTATAGTCTAATTTCTGTTATATAATTTTAATGTACTCTTAACTACATTTAACTCAACTGCTGTTGTACTAATGGAATCTTTTGGGTTTATTTTTATTGGACGCACAGGTCATGTGGGCACCACCTGGATGGCTTTCTTCATTTTAACGTCAAAGTGCTACTTCCAGATCAACCAACATTGTTTCATCCTATATTTCATGTCTGCAGTCTTCTGCACGTCTTAATGTTCACAAAGGCCTCGCTCATGCTCAGTTACCACGGTGCAGAGTTGTGTGTTGTGCCCAGGGGCAGATTTAATGGTTCAGGTTCTCTAGGTGACAATAGGAATGGGGCCCTTGTCAATCCCAAATCCATTTCTCACCATTTTCTTGTACTTAATAGTTTAAACAGTCAGGCCTGGTTATAAAACCACCTTGTCACTGGTCTCTGGCCTGCTCTGCAAAACAGCTGTCACAAAGGTCCAGGCTGTATCTTCATCTATGCTGATCTGTTAACTCATGATTCCTTGCTTGCAATGTTTGGACAGCTTCACTGCTGTTTAAATATTGGTGTTGTTGGCCAGTATTTTAATCCGAGCGCAGCTAACAGGAGAGTATGCCTAATAATTGAAATCCAAACTTTGACAATTTTCTTTTACTGCACGTTTGTACCACCAACTGACTTATTGTGACTAAATGGTACAACCAACAGCCCCACACCAGGGTAACAATAAGTTGACAGCTGCCTTGGCCATGGAACCTGTCATTGTTGTGTCTTGATGTTGCTAAAATACACACTAAACTAGTGTGTAAAACCGAGATTCAAACTGTTACACTATGAGCTCACTACCTTCCCCATGTTGTTAGTTCTCTCTGTCAGGCTTAGTTGCAGAAGAACGTGGAATCGTCCATTAGAGCCTAGACTGAAGGGGAGTTGTGCATTGAGGGTATGCGACTTAATAAGTAGGACTGTAATTTTGGTTATGTTTTATATTTCAGTATATGTTTAAATAAAAGTCAATGCACACATAAATGAAAACATCTTTTTTCTTGGGGCACTTAGGATTCTTGGAGTTGAGAGTGCTTGCCTATCTTTGCCTAATGGTAAGTCTGCCCCCGGTTGTACATTTTAGGTTTCAATGTGCAGTCCTTTTGTTAAATTATTAATTAAAGTGCTAAATAAGGAGTACTGTTGACATTTTAAATGTGGTGTAGATTTTCAGCTCTGCGCTCCAGGATGTGTGTGATCCCATGTTGCACTACTGGCTGAAAATATGAGCCTAAAATAATTTCCATCAAATAATAAAGGATAGGAAGTGGAACTCTGATTTATTACTAATCTATGATCAATTACTGAATGAAGAAATGAGCACAATACAAAGATCCATGTACAATTTTCTTCATTCGGTGCATTTTGCGATTAAAAAACCATATTTAGTTCATACAAACCAGGAGATACTGTATATTAGGATTGGGTATAATGTTATTAATCTCTGCAGCAAAACTCACCCATGCAGCAGCTGAAAAAAGGCCACATAAGAGAAGACACATAATAAGCATGTGCAAAGAAAAATTCAAAGTGGAAAGAAAGGTTTTTTCTGAAGAAATCATTGTATCTTATACAAGTTGCTTTTGTTTCCCCAGTTATAATAAACAGGCATGCTTAACATATCTAAGTAAGTTATGTGAAACGATTATGTAAAGGCCTTTTAAAGAGTGTCATGTCTTAAATAGGTTAGCTTGTGCAACGGTTGCCAACTGACATCACGTGTGGAGCTGCGCATGAGGGGATCCTCTGTGCCTCATAGGAGTATGTTATTAACATAGCATCATGGTTTAAATTAACAGGGGGGAATGAGGGGACTTTACTGCATGCAGGGTTGGGGGGGTTCAGTTATTTGGATTTTGATTAGTGGAGTTTTATTAATATTAGGATTTAAGTTAGGGTTACTGGGGTTGTTCATAATAAGGTTTCCATTATTTGACTCTAGATGTTTATTTTCTTCAGTTTTACTTCTCTCTTTCCTCTACTCGGTTGTTTACCCCTCTCTTCAGTTGCCCCATCTGCTCTGCCATCATCACTTCCTTATCATAAACTTTAACACTTTGTTTATTTGTTGGCTTTTGTTCTTATTTTCTTAGTCACTCCTATTATTTTATTATGAGGTGTTCTACAAATGTGTAGGCATGGTATGTGATGTTTTCTCTGGATTTATTTTAAAACCTGTGAAAGATCTGAGTTTGTCTCCAAGGTACAGTGTGAAATTCATGAACAGTAAGGTTAGTGCTATCAAAATTAATAATTAATTACTTGGGCAGCGGAGTCAGTTATTAATGCTACGGTTATTTGGTAATGTTATTAGGGTTTTGATCTGGAGTCATTGTCAGTTTAGGGGATAGTGGAGTTAGGGCTATCAATGTTATGACTGCTTTGGTATTTTGGTTCTGTTAGTGGGACTGGGGTAATTAATGTTGTTATTTTATTATTATATTTATATTATAAGTAGTATAATATTCTACCCATTAATTTTTTATACATTATAAAGTTACTTTGTCTCACTAGAGTTAGGGTTATTAATTTTTATTATGTTATATAGTATATTACAACCCCAAATCAGAAAAAGTTGGGACAGTATGGAAAATGCAAAAAAAAAAAAAAAATGCAGTGATTCTTACGTTTACTTTGACTTTTACTTCATTGCAGACAGTATGAACCCAAGATATTTCATGTTTTGTCTGGTCAACCAAGATTTCATTTGTTAATATACATCGATTCCTGCACTTCAGGCCTGCAACACATTCCAAAAAAAGTTGGGACCGTAAAGCATTTACCACTTTGTAATGTTTCCTTCTCACAACACTTAAAAGACGGTTTGGCACTGAGGATACCAGGTGATAAAGCATTTCAGGTGTTACTTTGTCCCATTTTTCCTGCGAACACATCTTAAGGTGTGCAAAAATACAGGGTCGTCATTGTCACATTTTTCGTTTCAAAATTCTGCACACATTCTCTATTGGGGACAGGTCAGGACTGCAGGCAGGCCAGTCCAGTACCCATACCCTCTTCTTCCGCAGCTATGCCTTTGTAATGTGTACAGAATGTGGTTTTGCATTGTCTTGTTGAAAAATGCATAGACATCCCTGGAAAAGATGTCATCTTGAAGGCAGCATATGTTGCTCTAAGATCTCAGTGTACTTTTCTGCATTAATGCTGCCATCACAGAAATGAAAATTACCTTTTCTAAGGGCACTGACACAACCCAGTACCATCACAGACCCTGGCTTTTGGACTTGTTGCTGATAACGGTCTGGATGGTCCTTTTCGACTTTGGTCGAGAGCACATGGTGTCCATTTCTTTCAAAAAAAGATCTGGAATACTGATTCGTCTGACCACAATACACATTTCCATTGTGTGATGGTCCATCCCAGATGCCTCCAAACCCAGAGAAGTCGACGCGGCTTCTGGACATGGTTAACGTAAGGCTTCTTTTTTGCACAGTAAAGTTTTAAGTGGCATTTGTGAACGTAACTCCGTACTGTAGTGCTTGACAAAGGTTTGCCAAAATAATTCCTTACCCATGTGGTTATATCGGCTATTGATGAATGACGGTTCTTGATGCAGTACCGTCTGAGGGATCGGCGATCACGGGCGCTCGCTACAATATACTTTGTTGGAAATAAAACCTCAGGTGTTTCCAGCAACAGCTTCTTACTCCATCTGGTAAAACTGCAGAGCAATGGGTGTAGCATAACCGGAAAGTCAACATACCTGGAACATGAGCTGTAAGGCAAGATGGTGGAGCAAGTAGCTGTCATGTTGTACCCCAGGTAGCTAAAAGAGGATCTCCCACAGGCTCTACCTGGCACGTTCCAGCACACCTGAACCCGGTCCACGATTGGTTCCTACGCTCAGGTATGACAGTAGGTTGGGTTCTTAAATGCATTTTCAACTTCTGATGGGTTTATCGGAACGAAAGTCGGAGACGGTCCGTACCTCACAATTCTTGTCTTGTGATTTTGAATCCAACCGAATGGAGTTTGGTTCTCGTAGGTTTCCTCCCACAGTCCAAAGATGTCTCCTTTGGCAGACTGGTGGCTGTAAATTGGCATTTTTGTGTATTTTTGTGTGTGAGAGAGAGCGAGAGAGATAGAGACCATTGCAACCCTCTGCTGGACAAGAAGGTATCGATCTTTGGTGGACAAATGAATCTCTTTGTTCACTACCTGCACTGAAGTTAAACGGTAAAAGATGACACATCATCTTACCTCCTTCCACCTTGAAACAAGAACAATGATTTGACAATTCTGCACAGATTAAAAGGTCTTTTGTACATTAGAAAAATTTTCATGACACCTTGAACTGGGTGAAACACTGCCTACAAGCAGTAAATTCTTTATTGTCCTGGGCTTTGCACACTGGGACGTTAAGATGGTGAATAAAAGTGGCATTTATATTTCCTTTGTCATGGAGGAAAAAAATATTTAAAATCCAAGCAACTTACATAAAAAAAACAACCTGAGGCATGAACACAGACCGAGACAAACGCCATGAAGGCCCCAAGGTAAAGCAAGTAACTTTTATGAAGCGGGTGGGGGTAGGAGGATATGAAAAGGATGCATTGTTACAGTGTCATTTGCTATGGGGCTATGAAGGATAAACACACATAAACACTAACATTTCAGTGTGGCCACCAGGCTTCACCTCTTTAAACAGCATCAGTCTATTTTATACCTCCATTATAATGCGCTCTTATAATTTATCAATGATATTCCCCCAACAAGAAAAAAGGTAACACTTTGTGGCCTTTTTTCAAAACAAGTATTGTTTTTTCACTCACAGTTTTCTGTGTCACTGCTCTAAAAGATGTCAATGAAATTGAAATCACAGCAACTTGTGCGCAGAATGACGTCACCACCAAGGACCTCCCTGAGACGCAGGCCGGGACGCGACAGGAAAGAGAACAACTGCTTGCGGACGAGGCAGTGTCCGTTTGGGACAGAAGATCTCGCTGTAATGCCACCTAGAGGCCAGAACACATCCTCGGTCCCAAGAAGGATCCAAACGCTCATCCGAAACACGCTCTTTTCCGCAGATCCTGCTTCACACACATTTTAAATGTCACAGTGGCAGTAAAAAGAGCTTCCAGTAGAATAAAAATGTCAGTATAGTGCAGCTGAGTCCATTGCCTCTGTGGAAAGGGGGCAGGGCTACATGGTACACAAAGAGGTGCAGTTCAGGTGTGGGTCACACTGCCAGCATCGATGTGTGTACTCCTGAGCCGTGTTCCACATCCAGTTGTGTCCATACATACTCTGAGGTCAAGTGTGTCATGGGGGGATGACAGAGAGAGGGAGAGGCTAGGGGGCAAGCTGGTCACAGCCTGATGGTCAGCTGCTCGGCCGGCCTCACTGGAGATTCTTTAGGCTGCAAGATATACACACACACACAGAAGATCACAAAGTAAAGCTGCATAAAAATAGACTAAAAATTGAAGAAATAAACACAAAATTGTGAGCCTGTGTTTAAGCGACTGGGGGCAGACCCAACTTCTCAGGGAGCCAAGGGGAAAGTGACTAAGATGGTTATTGCATTTTTCACTTCTGCTTAGCGTTCGATTTGGCTGCTTTTAAGACGCACACATCAGTCCGATTTCACAAACCATCATTTTCTGTATTCCCTGTTTATCTGTTCTGGCTTTACAGTCTGCACAACGTTAATCCTTGGCATTACTTTCAGATTAGATGGACGTCGACCGCTGAACCCGGCCTGAACGGAGGTTGACCGCAGAAGTTGGCGATGAGCGCTGGTAGGAGTGTGGTTCCAGGCTCATGGATGGGAAACACCGGCCTATTTGTCCTAGTAAGTGCATCAGGAGAATTATAAGGTGACTGACCGCTTGGAATTGGAAGCATGCAGGTGAACTTCAGCTAGATCTTACTCAACCAACCTGATTTTATATGCATTCCTATAAAGCTAAACTGGTTTTGGGGTTTTTTTGCCCGACGTGGTTCTTTCCCAAATGCAGGAAATGCAATCTGACAATTGGAACCTGGTAATGCAGTTAAAAATGGTTAAATTTGTTCAACTTGTACAATAGCTTTGACATCTTTGCCTGGGAGAGACCTTGCTGATGTAGTACAACTACAGCCTCACCTTGATAGCAGAGCTTGGCTGTTCCTCACCCAGTTTTAAGCCTCCTACACAGCTGTTTCCGTTTCAGTCAATGACTGTGTTTCAACCTACATGTGAAAATGATGATCAATACCACCTATTTGGTATACTTGGTTAACCACACACCTGACTATAATCCTACAAAATCCCTGACTTTGTGCAGGTGTACCTAGAAAAATTGATGCTGGTTTGAAGGCAAAGGATAGTCACACCAAATATTGATTTGCTTTAGATTTCTCTTCTGTTCATTCACTTTGCACTGTTAACTGATAAAAATAAACTATTAACACTTCCATTTTTATGAAAGCATTCTTACTTTACAGCATTTGCATAAAACTTTTGCACTGTACTGTAAATCATAAAACTTGGGAAGGCAGAGTAAGAAGGTGGTCAAATTTAGGTAATCTGAAGGTAGGCATGTGCATCTCAACAACTCCAGGAGCAAATACCCAACAGCCATTTTGGGGAGTGGGTACCTAATATGCTCATGTTCCCCATTTAAGCCAAACTCCTTAAAGGTGTCTCAAAGGGGAAGGAGGGCAGGTAGGTCAGGTCAGGTCAAGTCAAGTCAAGTCAAGTCAAGTCCCACCCCACCTACTGCTGTAGTGGGCCTGAACCCGAATCCTTACCCTGAACTGACACAGTAAAAGTTATCCAGCTGTGTAAACGGGTACATAAATACATAAATATCAGACAATATCAACTTTTTTTGGAATGTATTACAGGCCTGAAGTGTAGGAATCGATGTATATTAACAAATGAAATCTTGGTTGACCAGACAAAACATGAAACATCTTGGGTTCATACTGTCTGCAATGAAATGTCTAAGTAAATGTACGAATCACTGTGTTTCTTTTTATTTGCATTTTTCATACTGTCCCAACTTTTTCTGATTTGGGGCTGTAAATGAATGAATGAATTATTAAATGATTTATTTTTCATGGGTGATCCATCCTGAGAGTTCACAGTAGACAGCTGATTCATATTCTTTCCTTTTGTGGATAGTTTTTTAAATAAACGACAGATGAAGGACACAGTATGAGCTTTCAAGGAAAGTGAGTACTGCCGTTTCAAAATTTGAAAATATTTTATTAATTATAACAAACTGTATTAAATCTAATTCATGATGGAAACAAGTCTTGTATGTTTTACATCCTTTGTGTCTTTGGAGTAATATTTCTACCAGCATTACTGCCATGCTGCAGTATTTTAGAAATAGTATCTAAAATGCTGCAGTATTTTAGAAATAGTATCTAAAATACTGCAGTAGCGTCTAAAATAGTTTTAAATAATATAGCAAAGTATCGAAAACAATATTTCACACTCAAAATGCACACAGAAAATATGACAATGAAGAGTAAAGTGAAATAATACAACCACACGCCTCCAGTCCTTGAATCGAAACGACCACTTCCATTTATCAGTTTATTCAGCAGTTTAAGATTTAATTCTCTGGCTTCTTCACGTTTAGTCTTTTATTCAATTTATCCTTTCTTCTGAGCGCCAGCAGCGCGTACCAAGCTCGACCGGAAGTGGCCGGACGCGTGAGACGCGGCGTTTTGAAGCGTTTTGCGCGACTGAGCCGAGAGTCCGTCATCGTCATCGCCTCCATAATCCTCTCAGCCTCGTCGTATTCACCACCATTTATCCTTTGTGTGGAGGCCGATGGCGCAGGGCGACGGCTCCACGTTCTTCAGGAGGACGAGCCTCTTCTGGGTGGTTTCGGTCTCGTTGGCCGTCAGCTTCTACACCGTGAGTGGCCGGAACCGGGCACACGGGCTCCGACGGGCTCCGACTGTCACCGCGCACCGCTTCGTGTCACCTTTTCTCACTTTTATGCCACTCTCTGTCACTCTTTATCAAGTCACCTTGTGTCACTTAATCGCGTCACTTTAATGCTCCGCTATTATCGTTACTTTCTCTCTTACTTTATTTCCGCTCGAACGGGGTGTCACAGAAAACTCTTTCCGACGCCGCGTTCACCTGTTCCCACGTCCGTGTTGTATTTTTTTAATACTTGGATTTTTCTGCCGTGAACCCAGACAAAGTTTAACTCTCTCTCACACACGCAATGTAACGAGTCACTATACACTTGCATTCCACTTGTTGAGTAATAAACGACGTGACACAAATGTAATATTCGTTGCTACTACATGTCGTGGTAAATGCCATCAAAATATAACTGAAAACATTAAACAGAAGTTTGTAGTTTTTAAGCCATAAACTTGAAACTGAAACACTCAAACATGTAGCAGGATACGGAAAGTATAAAGACATGGAAAAAGACTGTGGCATAACATATAGAAGCAGTGACTCATTTTGGCACGTAGTTATAAAATGTGTTTATTAACTGATTTATTTATTTGTGTTCAGTACCCTTTTGCTCAAAGTGTGTGTCGCTGACATTTTCCCCGGGTTGATTTCGTCTCCAGGTTCCACCAGGCTTATATCTTAACCCTAACCCTATGGTACTTAACCTCAAGCAGAGAACATGATATAAGACATTTTTGTGGCACGTGTTTGCGTTGTATAGTCAGGAATCCCTGTAATCCAAATAATTTTGCTGTTTTTTTTCTTTTACGAGTACCCAAGTTGTTGAATGAGGTAAAATGTTCTGTAATGAACTGGGTAAAAGTCATTGTGCTGTGCAGAGATTAAAGTCATCACTTGGTTTTCTGGTCATTTATTAATCCAGGGTCCAAAAAAGAGTGACCTCTGTATTGAGAAGCATTTAAGGATGGACGGAGTGACCCCCTCCAAAGTGTAAGGGCCATAAAGCTGTTTAATAAGCTGATAAAATTATCTTTATTGATGTGACAAGAGGTCCTTGTTGTACAGTAGGAATGTTTCTGACCGCAATGTGCTCTGAAGATCAATTGGGATTGCCCACCATTCTCAGCAGTGCTATATAAAGCTGTCCTTTCTTTCTCTTTAAAGCATTAATTACTGTAAATGTCTTTTGTGAATGTCATACTAATCTTTGCTGAAGTGATTTTAAATTAGTTTATGCCTCTTCAGTTCTGCTCTGGCTTATCTATTATCAACTCAGTATTTTCTGCTGTTATGTAAAGGTCAGGGTGTGTCAGCATAAGCATTACAAAAGAACTTATTTGGCTTAATTTTGTGGTTTTGACCTCTGTAGGTTAGTCAGTACTCTTTTCACTGATCAACTGGTCCATTCCTGCATTATTACCAATAGTGTCTTTTATTTATTTATGTTTTTAAACTCAGCTATGTGGTTTCTTAATGAATGCAAAGCAGGTCATGGCTGTGAAGGAAATCTAAATTTGATAGATGCATGGCTGAAACAAAAGACTATTAAATAAAATTCTGTTCCACCTCCCAAAAAAGAATTTTGAGTAGTCCCAATGATCCCTCCACCACTTTCCAGTTCATCATTTGGCCATCACATTTATTGTATTCAGTGTTCAATTCAATTCAATTTTTTTTTATATAGCGCTCTTCTGACACAAAACGCTGAACAGTAATGTGTTAATAGTGTCACCTCTGTCACCAGCAGGCTCTGTGTGTGCAGCAGTTCCTTCAACCTCCTCATTCATTAGTAATCATGCAATCTCACACGCTTAAGTTACATTAATACCCCAGCCAGTGCTTGCGATGGGTTCTTAGAATGGCCAGCACTAACCGAAATGGTGCTAAACTGGGTGGTTTTAACACTGTATCTTATTAGAGAGCTGAAAATATAAATACAGTATAAGAATAATAAAATTTTATTGCCACAAGCAGTAAAAGTGTGTGTTCACAGCGAGCTCCTTCTGCCCGGTCCCCACAAGCATTAGCCATCCAGTGAAACACACAAACGCAATCCAGCTTGTTTCAATAAAAATAAAGTGATCCCCTTAGTTAGGTTCAGTAAATTTTGAGTGAGATGTGGCTGATGTGGGAGAATTCATTTCAGCACTTTCGGGAGAGAAATTACGTTCCTCATAGAAGGATGTTATTCAGGTGCCGTGTATTATGGACATACTGTGTCCAATTGCTTTCTGAAAACTGAGGTTTAAATGGCTTTAATTTTGCATTTGCGGAAGCTGGGTGTTCTGGCTGAAGCTCTGGTGTCTGCCGACAACGGCTGGGTGTTGCCCCTTCGTTCTTAAGCCCGTGCATTTTCCAAGAGATGTAGGGAAAGGTCACTTTTGGCACTAGTGCTGGAGAAATCTGAGGTTTCCCTCAGACCTAGTTTGCTGGAGTTAGAACCTCTGTCTCCCTCCTCCATTGGATCTGTTCACCCTGTGGACAATGTTTATGCTCAAAAAGCTTCTCAAGCACAGATTTTTAAAATATCATTCAGCTGTTGAAAAACTTTGATATTATAAGACATGCGCTGCACATGTAAAATGGGTAAAGGACACGCTCCAGAGTGTCGCTCCCAGTTACAAGTTGTGAGTGGCAGCAGAGAGAGTACGTGGCAAGAGCAGACTTGTCTCGGTGGGTGCATGGGGAAATAAATTGAAGAATAAATAGAATAATGAGTATTCCAATAACCAAGAGCTAAACTGCATTATGCAGTTTAGCTTTTGCAAGCATTATGCAAGTTATTACTCTACTTTATTATTTTATAGCCAATTTATAGAGGGATTTCTTGACTTATGGCTTATAACTCTTAGGAATAACCTGGACTTAGTATATTGGCGACCCCTTTAGCCTTATTACATTATTTCGAGTCAGAGCATTTTGTCATAATCAGCAATAACAACCGCTCCGTCTTCTGTACTGGAGTATCGGCTGTTCACGTTGCTGCATGGCACCCAACTTTGTTATTAACTTAGAGTTTGGCTTTCTTATCACTGATTGCATTTTGTTTAATAAAATGTTATTTTACGTATAGAACTTGTAGTTTGCGATCCCATTAAAGTTGTTTTTATGGTCAAGTGGAAAAAGTGAGCGCTCTGATGGTGCTGAACAGAAACAAAAACAAAATGGGCTTAAAAATGAAGAAGTGAAAATAGTACAGCAGGAAAATATAATTGCAACTTAGAACAGTACATTATTATGATTCTATTTTTGTGTTATTTTAGCATGAGTAATATATGAAATTAGTGGGGAAAAATACAAGAAGGTTCTATTATACAACGGCATTCATGTATGTTAATTGCTTGAATAGTCTTGTGGTTTATGTAACTCGGTATAAGGAGATCTGGGACTGATGCCAAAGTCAACTTGTGATGAGGTCATTGGGAATGAACCCTGTCTTAATTTAAGGACCACCTGTATTTATTTTGTCCAAATAAGTACCACACATTGGCTCAGCTCTCGGGTTATAATTGGCAAAGTATTATTGACTTCCATTGTTCACTGCCGCACCTTTAAGTACTGACTGTGTCTGCATTTCAGTGGACTGTGTTTTGGCCAGACCAGGTGCCCTATGATCAACTGGGGCCCCTTGGCAGCATGGCCCATTACTTTGTGGAGCACCACTACCCCAAAATGTTCTATGGGTAAGTGCAACCCTACACTGCACAGCCCCGGGGACTGTTGTTTCATAACTATTGCACTTATAGTGTTGGAAAAGTACAGAGATGTGTAAAATCTGTGATGTGAGCCCCCAAAATCCAATGGCTTTAAATTTCCTAATATTTTTACTTCTGTAGCAAATAGATGTTTTATTGTTTAGTCAGATTTCCTGCAGAATTTTTTTTTTTTTTTTTTTGGTATGATTGCAATCAAAATTCTGGAAGTCCAAGTTTTTTGCTGTGTTATCTTGTGCATTCCCTTATATGTTCCTCTTAGGGGTTTCAATTGTTTTTAAAATGTAAGATAATAACACAAAGCTTTATCGATGTTGGCAGATTCCTATACTGCTAATATGCAGTCATGTCTACAAAAGTAATACAACATCACAGGTTGTTGTAAGAGACTATAAAACTAGCTGATAAATGATGAATGTCCACTGCATTCCAGGTGGTGGCTGATGTTGATGATCCACACAGGTGAAGCTTTTTACAGCCTCAAGCTTTGCAGGTGAGCGGACTGGGCATCTCAATGTGTGTAGTAATAAAATCAGCAATGAGCAATTCATTTTTGTCAAAGGGTAAACAATCATGGACCTCTTCCCTCCGATTTTGCTTCTTAAGGCTTCCTGATAATCTGTGTCAGGCACATTTGGGTCCCTGGTTTATCACTGCTCTGACCTGTTAAAACCATTTCTCAAGGCTGCCACATGATGGCAGTAGAGATTGCTAAAGTTTTTATAGTTTTTTTACAATTTATTTATTTATTTATTTTAATTTAAGTTGTGTGCTGAACTTTTTTTTGTTTCTTTTACTTCTTTTACTTCTTCCTTTCATACCCCTGTATTATCTTTGCAATATAATCCTCACTACTGGTTGTTGTGCTTCAGCAACATTAAGGTGCGTGTCTGTCTCTGTGTGGTTGCAGTGACAAGGGCGTGGACAGTGGACGGGTGCGTGTCCTGTGGTTTGTGCAGACTTTCCTTTTTGGCATCACCTCCCTGGGGTTGCTCCTGAAGTACAAGCCCAACACTCGACTCAAGCGGCAATGAGATCGCTGGGACCACAACTCAGACACAGCAGGCCCGAAGGAACCTCGGCCCAAATGCGAGTGAAAGTGTGTCGCTGATGGAGACCAAAAAGGATTCAATGTAAACTGCGTCATAGAGGAGAACCCCAACTGACATTCCTGGTAAAATAGGCACATTGTTTATCTCCACTAGAGGTGCAAAAAATTTCCCATAATCCTAGCCAGAACTTCCCACAACCCTTCTCATCATCCCCCCCTTTAAGCATACAAGTAAGTGTGATCACACAGCCCTCTGAGAAGAGGGGTCACACTGACAGTTTCTGAATCTGGCACCCTCCTCCGTTTATTACAGTTTTAATCAGTTATCAGCATTTTCATTTGAGGTGTGAACAGATAAATCTTTGCTGTGCAGTTTCACAAACAGATTATTCCAGCATTTTGATGTAGTTTAATATAATATTACCAGAGCTATTTTATCAAGAACAATAAAGGATTTTTGTGTTGAATTTGTCAGTTTAATAGCTACCCAGGGTGGGTGGGTGGGGGGGCGAGGTGGTGCTAGTGCTTTACAGGAACCATGCTGTTTCAGCTTAGGTTTGAATCTGGCTACCTGTGTTTGTCAAGTTCATTGAGTCTAAATTGTGTGTTTGTGTGTTGCGTTGCTATCCTGCAATGGGTTGGCATCCCAACCCAGGTGATTCTGGGATTAGTTTCAAAGTGCCATGACCCTGAAAAGGACAAGTGGTCAACAAGCAATTGAGTCACTAATGTTTGCCACACTTTGGCAGGAATTGAGAATTGACTGCCTGACCTCTCGTCGCAAGTCTGCATTATTCATCCTCCCTGTGGGCAAAGGTCTGGTGCTGTGATGTGCGTGCACGTACACGTGGATAATTACACAAACGTATATGAGTGCGTGTGAGTGAATCGTGATCTGTGAATGACAGCCAGTGCCACATTATCAAAAGCCTTTAAAGTTAGTACTGAATGTTCTAGTGTGAGATGGTTAGGGGCAGACTTATGGAGATTTTAATTTGAAAAATATTTTTAAGAAGGCAGTAAGTCCAGCAAATGAGAGTACAAACCAAGAGCAAGGGCAACATTTGAATCCACACCAGTTCCATCTTTTCTAGTGCGACCCCTCCTTTGCACTAATTGTCCGCTTAAATGGCATTGCTGCACCTTACCTTTACCCTGAAAGTAGTCGTAGACGTGCTCCTGTGTACCTCACCCACGGTGTAACAAAAGGCTGTCCTTGTCTGGGTTTCTCGGTTATTCTAGTTTTAATTGGACCTCTGTAGTCCTGACTGATAGGCTGTGCTACATGCATGGATCTCTGTCCTGATCCTGGTGAAACCACCAGACTCTTGCTTTCGGTTCATTTTGTAACCACTCGCTTTCCCTCTTACTCATAATAAACCATGGAGAGAAATCACTCGGTCACCTTGAAGTGACGGAATTCAAAATAAAGTTTGGAGCCCCTGTACAGCACTATAGTGAGAGTTAAAAAAAAAAAAAAAAACAAAGTCACTGTGACAGCTATGTGGGGGTTGAGGTATTCTGCATTCTGCGGCAGTGAAAGCAGCAGCCCACAAGTTCCCTCCCTCTGGCAGGCTGATGGTGCCCGACTGCATCGAGTTTAGGAACCTTTTCTTAGACCTCCATGACAACCACGCTGAGTTCTGCCATGCTGTCCCTGGGAGAGCAAGTGAGCAGAAGGGAGCGCTCCTGTCACAACCGGAGTTCAGGAGTAAACTGAAGGACACTGGGTTGAAGGCAGAAAGAGGTTTATTTGCAGGGTCAGCCCAGAGGCTCTATCAGCTCTTCCTCATAAAGACTTGACTATCATTAAAAGTGCTTTTTCAACTGCATGCTAAATTTAATTTCCATGTAGCTTACAGGGTTTTGCATTCCAATACAGAATCACTTATTTCTGTGCTTAACTTGTATGTACACCAAACAATGATATCTTACAACAGACACTTCACAAATCACGTATTTGTGTACAAAAGCATCACACTGGACATAAACACATTTTCACATGAACAGACTCAAAATAGGTAGCAAAGTTGGACAGTCAGACACAGACATGGACTTGTGTCACTCATGTCAACAATGGGCTAGTGGGTGTGTTAATACATGCACACCCTCACAATCACAATTCTTTCCAAACCCGCAAATAAAATGGTGAGGTGGCACATACGTTGCATGGCCAAAAGTGTGTGAACACCTTGAGGATCACACCCATGTGTGCTTGTTGAATGTTCCATTCCAAATCCATGCTGTTCTCCCTTTTGTTGCTATAGCAGCCTCCATCTTCTGGAAAGGCTTTCCACCAGATTTTGGAGGACAGCTCTGGGAATTTGTGCCCATTCAGCCACAAGAGCATTGGTGAAGTTGGGTAAGAAGGCCTGGTTTGCGATTGGTATTCTAGCTCATCCCAAAGGAGTTCAGTGGGGTTGAGGCCACTGAAGTTTTTCCACACCAACCTGGGCAAACCAAGTGTTTATGGCGCTCGCTTTGTCCACGGGGAGGATATTTGTGCTGGAGAAGGAAAGGAGCTTCTTCCCCAAACTGTGGGCACAAAGCTGGAAGCACACAGTTATCTAGAATGTGTTTGTATGCTGTGTGGGTGCGGCTGAAACAGCTCAGTCATTAGAAGGGGGGGCTCTAAATACTTTTGACCATAGACACAAAACCACTGTATCTGTGTGTTTCTAATAATGAGATGTGTTTCTGAGAAAAAAAGCAACATTAAAAAGCCAAGAGAAGTAGATTTCAGTTTACTTCTTAATCCAGGCAGAACAAGCAGGATATTTGTACAAGCAGGAGCTGAGGCACAACACACCAATTGGCGCATGTCCCTCGCGTACGGCCTCGGCCTGGAGGATCAGCAGCTGATTTGCTGGAAAACTCAATCCGCAGGATAAAGTGCGGCATCAGCATCGCTATCTGAAATGTCACTATTAGCCCTGCATGGGTCAGAGATATGAACTCCCAGAGCACCGTTTCTAGATGGTCTTCGGGATGGTTCCAAATATATATGTGCACATGACTGATTGTTAGATTTTGGGCGTATATTGAGACTATCATGGAGCAAACATCATCCAGCTGCATTCCAAGCTTCTTACCCTCATGGGAACACAATAACTCAGAATGTTAAGAAATCAGCTTTGTTACTACAGTAGAACATCCATGACAGTGAGGCATCAGTAAGACCTCAGAAAACCATCTGATTGCTCTACAGCGTCTGTGTTAGTCTACATGGGCACTGCATGCGTTTCTTCAGGCAACTACACATGCAGGTCATTGCTCTCCTTTCCTGGGGACACTTCATCATGTCGCTACTGAAGAATAAACCGACTATTCCAGCTCCATTCTCCTACATATCACAGAGGGATGCAGGTTTTGAACTTGCCAACAAACTCGTGGAAACAGTCTTGTCTACATGCTACAGGAAACAAACGTGCAGCTCTGAGGAAACAGCTATGCAAATGGTAAAAAAGCTTTGAGCATTTGCTCACAAGTTGTGCCCGCACATTTTAAAGTTTAAGGTTTAAAGTTTAAATGCTGTAAGAACATCATACTTCTTATCAACAGTCAGCAATGCTTTCCACATAAAACTGTGGAGCAGGCACGTCACCATTATCAATATTTACACATAACATTACCAGGTACAGTCATTGCCCGGTTAACACCATGTGTGTCAGTGATGGCATGGTTGAATGACCATTTTTGGACCGTGTTCTGATTTTCACTTTGGAGACTGTGCTGTTACACTTTTGCTAATGGTCACATCAACAGCTGAGCCTGCATGACCTACTGTACCTATAATACTGACTTCTGCAAAGGTGGTGCAGCTCCTGCATATGAACTGCTTACAGTCAAATAAGGAATAAATATCATTATTTAGTAATTACTGCATTTGCAAACAAAAACCCCAAGCACACTGTACAGGAAAATTAATTGTACAAGAAATATATACATATATGTTCTTTTATTCATATTTTACACTATAGTGTATCGTGTGTGTTGGCATTGTATGACATCACAGGGACAGGGAGGAAATCACAACACATTATTTAAAATATTTTATCTTTGTTTTAACCCTTTTTTGCAGTTCTGGTACATAACCTTTTAATCTATAATATGCAATTTTAATAAATTTATACTAAAATAGCTACATATTGTAATTGCACTGCAGTTAAACTAAAATGGTACCAGCCATAAGATCTCATAGAACAGGGTGTGTCCCCCAGTTTTGCACGCAGGGGACAAGTTGGGCTTCCTTCAGCAGTTTTCCTCCTGATGTTAACTGGACAATGACTGTATTAAATGTAAAGAGAGTGACGTCGCATTGGCCTAGACGTCTAAAAAGAGGCACTAGCGCATTCCTTATTCCAGCCAACAGCACAGTGACTGCAAACCAAGGAGTCTCACTAACTCCTACACTAGTCTAAAATAAACCCTTTGGGGAGTTTGACAGCAGAGCTGCAGTCACTCTATTATTATTTTGTCTAAGAGATCCCATTGAGGCAACCACTCCTGGAGTGGGATATGACGCTAATGTTAGACACATCAGGTACCGCACATTTACAGTCCAATGGCAGATCCAGCATGGCAGCCTATTGGCTAAGGACATCCAGGAAGCCTACAGACTTTGGTGACAAGAAGCGAATCTACTATAGCGGTTTTGCTTCACCATGTGTTAACTTCTTCCTAAAGGCAAAGGCGGCAGCCTTGTGCAGAGATGAGAGTCCCTTTTAGCCGTCCCCGCCATCCACTGGGGACAAGATGGCTCCCGGACACACAGACGGTGTTGTGAATACATGGGGCGCTCTGCTGCCTGCCTAACCAACCACGCTAGTGATGCTAACTGGGCTGACCGGTGCCCCAGGCTCTGCTCTGGCATGCTGAGTAGGAACAGCGGCCATGGTGCTAGTAGGACTGGAGGCATCATCCATGCTACATACCTGCACAGCAGCATCAAATGTCAGCAGCTGCTTGCTGAGGAGCCCATGGAATCACAGGTGTTTGGGCTCGATGACTCCAACTCCACCCCCTGTGTCTCCTCCTGTCCCACATCTTCTTCAGAGCTCTTCCATCACCCTCATCTGCTTGGTCTGATCGAGATGCCTCTTCCTGCCTTTTTCAGTCTGGAAATACATACACACACATATATTCAAACACACAAGATCACTCAGCGTGGGGAAAATCACAGATCAGGAGGGAATATGGCAGAGATTCAACAGAGAGGATTGGTCAGAGGTTGAGGTCTGGCAGAGAGGATGGGTTAGTGACAATGGGTTATTGGAGACAGGTCTCCTGCTATGAACCATCTGCAGTCCTTACTCCGGGTTGAAGATGACAACTCCTGCTGGACGCACCTCAAGGCACTCCTGTAGGTATCTATCTCCTGTAAAGAGAAGTGTTGAGATGCAAAAAGTTCGAGGAATAGGGGTTGCTCTATCATTTTAAAAACCATCAAATTGCCGATCTCAATTTAGTTGGTCTGGTTCAGTCTGGTTTGGTTTGCCTCACAGTACATAATCCAAGACTGTAACAAGTGCAGGATCTGTGGGATTGTCAGTAGAGTCGAGAAGAAGCACTGAAGGAAGTGAGGAGCAGACAGCATCATGCTTCTTCTGGAGGCTGACTGCTGGAGACGATTGTCTCTTGTCTAGTAGTAACGATTTAGGAAATCTGCTGTAAGTTGTTGAATGTATATACTGTGTGTGTGTGTGTGTGTGTGTGTGTGTGTGTGTGTGTGTGTGTGTGTGTGTGTGTGTTGCATACCGACTGTGAGTCCTTGCTGCTGTCCCGAGATCGGCTCTTTGCAAGACGTTTTTTCTTCTTATGAAGAGGACGAGACTCCAGGATCATCTCCTCCAACTCAAACGTGGGGTCACAGTGAAGGCGACCTTTCTGCGTAAGACATCCACACACACTTGCTGAAACTCTGGAAGACCACCAGCAGAAGCCAACTGCATGAGATGCATGTGATCTCCTTACATTGGGAACAAACCCAGCCTCCACCCTCTTCTCATACATCGCTTGCCAGTCAACCTCGCTCAGGCAGGGGATGGCCTGCATGTGTGCCAGCGTGGAGCAGCGGTGCTCTGGGTTGACTGTCAGCAGCTGTGGATGCAGAGCCATCAGCACATCAAATCATCTCATCAGATCTTTGCATCCAGCTGGTGGCCTCACAACCCTCAGCCTCCTTCTCCCTCCATCGACCAATGTATGTCACATTATAGTCCTGGCCTACTTTACATGGGCTTAGTCACATTTATTTCCTGATTTCCTTTTGATCCCCAGATACTGCAGTAAAAAGGGGAAAATGGCCAAGCTTGTAATGCAGTTTTGACCATTGGGGGGTGCTCAGCAACATTCTGTAACAGGAGCAGATATCAGAGATACAGCCTCTGCCCTACATTCTGTATTACCAACATGCAGTTAAATAAAGATCATCGCCCCCATGCTGGTCTTGATAAACCTTAATCTATGTGACTGCAAATAAACAGATTGGCAGCTGAATGGTCATGTGAGCCAGATAGAAGATGGATCTGTGCTTTTCCAGTCTCTGCCCCTTTCTTACCTTTCTCAGCAGGGTGGCCAGGTCCTTGGACCACGTGGGACAGTAGTACACGCTGTTGGTGCTGTACACCTGCAGGAGGTTCTCCAGAGGATCAGTGGAGTGGATCTCATAGGGCCTCTAGAGGAGAAACAGACAGAGGGAAGAAGAGGTGAGGACAGGAAGACAGGAAGGAACAAGGATGGGAGGAAGACGAGTAAGAGAATGGGGTCAGCTGGACAAAATATGGCTGCTCTTTCAAGTCATAAAAAATATCTATAATCAACTTTATCATTTCAAATATTTTTTTATTCAGGTTATACCTTTGTCCACAGTGTATAATTTCATTGTAATATAACACTATTGTGTAAAGCTAACTTCCTGACAGGGCATACATTTATGTCATATATGCAATGAGGCCCAACCCTAAATCATCACCTGTCCTCGGAGCACTTCGTAGGCTGTCACCCCCAGTGACCACCAATCCACCTCAAACGAGTAGCCACTTCCCCCGTTCACAAAGGACTGGAAGATTTCTGGAGCTGTTGCCAGATGGGAAGAAGGTGGTTATGAGACGGATCAGCTGTTTCTGAAGAGTAAATCTGGCCTGAATGTATACATTGTGCATGAACAGCACATTTCCAGGGTGTTACTTAAATTAGGTGTTGAAAGAATACCAGGGGTATGGATCTGCTATCCATATATGGTTTGATTTTTCCCAAGGGAGTTACTAATTTACCCTTATATAGTTTGGTTTTTACATTTCTGTTTGCTTATTTAGCAAATTTTTTTTCCCAGAGCACCGCACCAACAAGCGAAGAGTTACAGAAACAGACACATACACTCATATACTGTAAGAGAGCACATTGGCCATAGGTTTGTTTCCTGCCAGGGTGTTGGATCTATTACCCATGTATGGCTTGGTTCCAGCAAGGGCGGTGGCTCTCTCTCCATCCTTTATGACTGTGGCAATGTTGAAATCTGTGAGGTGAGCATGGCCTGTGTGACGAAGGCAGGGGCGGTAAATAATGAATGCAATGAAAAAACAGCCCACAGTTGTCTGAACTACGGTTGAAAGACAGAGCAAAAATTTCCAGCTGAGCACCAGCCCGATGTTCAGGTGAAAAGAACGAGATGTCGACCCACCTTGTTCATCCAGAAGGATGTTGTCAGGTTTGATGTCCCTGTTAGACACACAGAAGGCAGGGGTAAGGGGTTCCGCGAAGACATGACTGTCACAGTCAAGAGGTGAGAGGAAATTCCTGGGCTGCTGGTCATGTTTTTTACTCTTCCACACTACTGCTTTTTTCAGTGTTCTTCTGCTTGTGGCACGCTGGTCTCGTTCAAGCATTTCAGAATCTGAGCAAAATACGGTTGCTAGGAGACTTGTAATCAGAGTTGCTGCGACACTATAATTACATACAATTCTCCTGTCAAACCTGTCACGTGCTGAGAAGAACAGGAGTACGGAGGTTACCACCAAGAACACAGTGGGCCACATGACTGATGCACTGAAGGTATCTCCCTCATACTGGGTCCACAAGAGGCAACCCCACATTCCAGGGGACGATGAAGGCGAGACCCTACCTGTGAACAATGTGTTGGCTCTGCAGGTAGTCCAAAGCCAGGGCCATCTCACAGATGTAGAGCTTAACCGCTTCTTCATTGAACTGGACGTTCTGCGTGAGGTGGTAGCGGAGGTCCCCGCCAAGGAGCAGGTCAACCACCATGAACATGTCCTCTTCATCTTGGAAAGAGTACCTGGGAGGGAGCAGCAAGGCCTGAGGTCAAGGGGCACAGCAGTCACAGTGACATTTAGACACACTTAAGATTAATGCTTAACATCTAACCTTTAGAAGACAAAAACAATTATGCAGACGCGAGGGTACTTGCACATCTGCCCCGAGTGCTCCTGCGCCTGTCGAGAAATGGCGAACAAGAAGATAGACCGCCGCATACCTTCGATAGGTGTAGTGTTCAAGATCTTTGCAGAGATTCTTTACACTGTTTTTTCCCCACAGAGGCTGATGTCTAATTGATGGTTTGTGTTCAGTCCACAGTTTGGCCAGAGATCTACAATTTGGTCTCAGGGTGGTCAGGTTTATTCAAAAGCCAAAGAGGTCACGGGGAAAGAGTTCAGCTGTAAGCTATAAATGTTCGCATTTGCCGGTTTGGACTGATAACTGGGAAAGGCAAACCTGAAATTAAAATACCGGGAGATGTTTATATCTCTGAAACACCAACTGTGTACTTGCATTAGGTGTGCGAATGTATTTACAGTTTCTTGGTTTACTGTTTTTGTCTCTGAATCCGCTGTGACTCCGTGCAGTTCATAAAATTAACAAGAAAGCCTAAGGCTAAATGAAGCTGTGAGGCAGAAAAGTGCTCTCACAGTGGCAGTACATGGTCAGGTGTGGATCCAACCTGGACCACAGCAATTATTACGGACCTCCTCGCAGGTAACCCAGTGTTGCATGGAGGGGGATGAAATATAATTGGCCGCAATGTTTCCCGCAGTAATTCACAGGTGTGAATCTCAATGAGACACAGACAGTCATCTCATGTGGCGGCTGAGCACTGGGAGGAGAAATGAAGATGTAGGTTGCAGGAAGGTGTGTGAGATAACACAATGAGGCCAGCATGATTGAGTGGGAAACAGTGGAGCTATTTTAAACACCCCCCCGGCCCGGTCCACCTTCACTGCAGCAGGTGAGCGTGGAAGTCGATCATCATCGAAACTTCAAAGGATCTGCACTCGTGGAGCCAAACGGAGCAAAGGTGCGGGAAGTAACTTAAAAACAGATGTTGCCTATATTGAGCCTTAAGTTTGTGAAGAATCACGGAGGACAAAACGTAACCCCATCGACTGTTTCTGCCAAGCAGAAACACTCCAGGATGAGGTGGGCTTTTTGACTTACTTGTTAGATAAAGGTGCTTTTTTCTTTCTCTCTTTTTTTTGCACAAAAACCTGCAGTAAAACATAGCAGGAGGATGACAACAGCATCCAATGCAGCCGGTACAAGATCAGATCCCCTTGAAGTCTGAGACTTTCACAAAGTCTAGATTGTCTGAGCAGAGATGAGACACCTTCCTTGTGGAATTTGTGTCTCAAAACTGCCTTCCTCAGGTTTTTATTTGGCATCCTTGAGGAAGCACATGCCTCCTTATTAAAGAACCACCAAAAAGATTTAAGAAGATACTTTTGCAGGTTTGATCTCAAAATATACACAGTGATATTGCTTCTGTATGGTCACATGAGGCCTATAGAATTATTGCAGGAAACACTGAAGGTCAACTATGTTCGACAACACAAATATGTGTGGGATTGCTTACATATTTATTTGCAAAAAAAGGCTTGCTGGGCTTTACAAAAGAACAAACAAATTAATAGGAACAAAATCATTAAGAATAGATAGAGAAAGGGCTTTTGTCACTTAGTGTGTTGGTCAGACCGAGTGATGCAACACAAACAACTGAGGAGGAGGAGAGACTGAGAAATTCACCAGAGATTCACGAGAAATACATGCTCGATGTCCTGCAGAATCTCAAGCTCCCGGAAGACGTTTGGGACCTCGTCTCTCTCTATGCACTGCTGCTTATTCATGTATTTCATGGCATACATCTTCTCCGTGTCCCTCTTCTGCACAATGCAAACCTAAACAAGAAAGAGCGTCAGTAAGCACAGTGGCTGAAAATAAACCGATACCCAAAATATATCCCTGAGAAACCATGTGTGTTGTGTTGGATTTCTGTGGGTTACAGTTGTCCTTGCCAGCCATCACGTGACAAGGAATAGCAGGGCAAAACTTTGCCCGCTCTATTTCAGTTTGGTGTCCTGCTATTTGGCTGCGCGGCTGCGCCCTGCGGTGGCCCCGGGCTCGGTCCCTGCAGAATAGTAGACCCACTTTCATCACTGCAGTAGCCTGCTTTACAGGAGGAACTTCTGCAACCCTCTGCGTGCTTAACTTGGGTTGTGAGAACACAGGGAAAGAAAGTGTGTGGCCCGGCTTTGAGATCTCCCAGCAGCTGGTCAGCACGGAGGAGAGTGGAGGAGTAATTGAGACACCTCTCGATGTGTTAATGAGAATTTCACAGTAACACGATTTTGGATGGCTGCTCCAGCAGGTGTTATTAATTCAGTGAAGGCGTTTAGCAATGCTGTTCCTGAAACCGGCTCCCCTGTGCCATTGCTCAGCCCGAGTGGTCCCTGTGGGTCAGACAGGACTATTCTGCTAAAGAACATGGATGATGTCACAGTCGGCTCAGTTTGGTGATCTGACCGGTTGGTCGTTGGTCATTGTCCCGATCAGCAGCGCCCCACCCCGGGAAGTTCATCTTTCCAGTAGACAGAAACCTTGGCTTTCTAAGGAGTCAGAACTATTCAAGCTCGGAAGCATTCTCCTGACTTCGCTATAGTTGTTGAACTTACAAACTGTTGTCATGATATGGAGCTCAAGGGACGCCGAGTTTAAATTTAGTTCAACCGGGAAACGCATGATTTACTTTCTGGGTCAGGTAGGCGCTGACTGCACCAGCAACGGCAGTGAAACCTTGAACGGAAGCAGCTCTTATTGAACGGCTGTGACGAAAGTGCCAATGCAGCCCAGATACCAACCACAAGCACGGGAGGGGATAACGGACTCACAAGGAGAAATCGCGTGGAATGTTGGCAGAGCCGCTGCCCCGCAGGTATCGGGGAAGTGAGCGGGGTAGTGTTTATTTGAAAAGGCTCAGCTTGGGGTGAATGTATAATGTGATTAAATTCCATATTTTTTCTTGTTTGTTGAAAGATGAGGGTTTGTAGTCATGAAGCTGGCCAGCAAAGCCCTTGAAAGTCTTTCACACGCAGCAGGCAAATGACACATTTGAGAACATTTTGCCTCTGAGCTGCACGTCGTGTGATAAAAGCCGGAGTGCTGTGACAACCCAGGGGGCGGTTTGGTGAAGCTGGCTGAGAAGGGCTGTGAAGCTGAAAGGCCACTTGGCGTGTAATCGCTGCTCTCTCCAACAGCCTCTTTCTGGGTAACCACCGCTCGATGTGGTAAACTGCTGCCCTGTGTGTAACCATGGCTTGGTGTGCAACTGCTGCCTCTGCTCCATTGAGATCCCAGCAGGAACAACTTGTTGCTTCATATTGCTTTAAACAAATGTGCTTAAGATTAATTGAGATTAAAGTGTAATTACTGACAGCCGACCTCACAGTCAGCAGCGCCCCCCACGGTGAGTGTGAGGCTTTTAGTGAAATTAGTTTACCCAGGAGCCTGAGCAGCTGAGCACAGCGACTCTGAGCAGGAGCTTCAGGCACAACACAACCTTGCACGCACGCACGCACGCACGCACGCACGCACACAGTGTAATATTCATACATTATCATCGATTACCTTGCCAAAGCTTCCTTTCCCAATGGCTCTGAGGATCTGGAAATGGTCTAAATTCACTGGAAGGTCAAAAAGAGCAAAAAAAAGATGATGAGCAGTGGACACAAATACCTGTGAATTTGATATCAAAATGTTTGTGGTGGAGCTGTCCTGTCCTGCTTTCTCCCATGGAAAGCCAGCAAACCCAATGTATGTTTCACGGTGAAGTCTGAAACCTGTGGCAATTATTTGGACCAATACCGTTGGTTGTTTGCCCTTAGAAATGACTCCTGTGTTGCAAACCTCACTGACCAACAAGAAGGAACCCAAATGTACAATAAAACCAAAGGCCCTTGACCAGAGAACAAAACTGGGATTAAAACATTTCTCCTGAGAAGCTTCGCCACAGGGAAAAGATCTGCTGGAGCAATGAATGCAGGAACGGCTCCTTCAAGGGAAAATCACAGCAGCAGAGAGGTCTGCGATCGGTTTATAATCCCTAACTAATTTCAGAGTGTGTGAGAGAATAGGCGGTGAATTAGTCAAAATACATCATCAAGCAAGGACACGCAATATCTTTATAATCCCCTGAATGAACCAACTTCCTATACAATCAGTTATGTTGCCCCAGTTCTGCCAAATATATGGGACCCAATGAAAATATGATCCCTTGGTAACACTTCCACTTTTTAATTCTGTGGTGACCAATTGGTGGGACAGACTGAGGTTGACAGAAACTTCCTTTAAGGCTATTGAACCCCCTTGTCTTTGTTCCTTATGAGCTGTATGCCTTTGCAGGGTAACTGTGGTCTGCATATGACATGAACTCACACCCCTTCCAGCTCAGAGGGGCAGGGGTTTCTCACTCAGGAGGCTGTGGGTTTGTCGCCGATCATCAGTAAGGAAAATAGACTGTGTTTGTTTGTACCAGATCATAGTAAGAAAGACCACTGTGACACATCCATGAAGGAAGATAAAGCAGTGCAGAGAAAAGTCTGGTGCAGGATATTTGCAAGAGTGTGCAACATGTCTGCTGTGATGTTTTACTTCATGTGTATATCAGCGACATCGTGTGGCTCTGTGCACGCGCGTGTGGGTGGATGTGTGCGAGTGTGGTGTTGTCACGAGATGGTCTACACCCATCCTGGACATATGGTAGAAGGTCACCAGGGCCTCCAATCGTGGTTTGATCTTGCTACGCACACCGAGCCCAAACCCAGAGCACAAGGCTGACTAGAATGCAGTAGTGAGGTGCTTGTGTTTGCATCTGCATCTGCGTTTTATGCGTGGGGCAAACACATTTTTGAGTGTTGTGGACCTGGCTGCTCTCCTGACTTTGCTGGAGAAGGGTGCTGACCTGCTGTGGAGACATAAGGTACACTTCCTGCGTGTCCATAATGTGTTCACAATGACCTCACATACAAATGTAAATGTAGACGCTCAAGCTAAAATTACAAATATCTTTTATAAAATGTTGTGTATTTATTTTCTTTTTTAATAGATTTTTTTCCTACCAGTTAGCAATTAACTGGTAGCCACCACACAGCCTGACACCAGCAGGTGCCCCACCTAGATTAAGCAAAATATCAGCCCCTTTGACCCCTGCGGAGCTGCAGAGAGGTCTGCAGCACCCTGGCACCGATACCGGTACATGTGCAGCATGTGGAGAAGCTGGCTGTGTCTCAGTGCTGTCACGGGAACAACATCTACAGCCTCTTCGCAGACATGACAGCAGAAACACCTGGTTAGCGTTCAGAGTGTCTGAAACGGTTTACTGTACCCACCTGCTGTCAAGTAAAAAGTTTAGTAACTCAAGAGGACAGGTAGAAACACAAAGACAGCATAGTGTTACGTTATCACTGCCTATGGACTAAGTCAGAGGCCAGCATATGTGTGCGGGGGCTTGAATTACAGCAGAGTGGTGGGTACAGGGGTCAGGGGCCTTGGAGTTGTGCCCGGCAACACACATTACGACCCCACCTCAGCTTCCCAAAAATGTTAAATTAAAACAATAATCAGTTTATATATAGCTTTTCACAACTATTACTGTAAAAAAATTCTTTTTTTTGTTAAATCAAACCATGGAGAAAATCACAAAACAGGTGACTCTTAAACCCAGCATCTAATCTATGTCAATATTTAAACATGGGTTTGTATGATCAATCTGTTCCTAAAAATAAGAATCTCAGGTTGGATTTATTGAACTGTACATTTTCCATCTGCCTTGGCATTTTACTGCAGAGATTTCTACTTTTAAAATAAATACAGCTCCAGATGAAGAAATTGTTGATGTGCTTCAACGCCTTCTGTATATCTCATTACAGCAGTTTCCAGGATTTATACACAGTTTAGCTGTGTGGCCGATAAAACATGCAGTGAATAATATAACCAGCAGTTATAATGACAAATAATATTAAATAACACAAACCCTGACCTGACAGGTGAGTTCTCACAGTTCATGTGAAGTGAACAGAGCTGAAATATTTGCAGTTTTTCCACAAATAACGTGAACCAATGACACGAGCCTTCGCCCCGGTTGCGTTTGTATTGGTCGTGAGGTTGTGGATCATTTTGCAAATTCGGTTAAATTGAAATAAAGGTGTTTTAAGTCTCACCGTCCTCATTGTCGTCGAACACGGGTCTTTTGCTGGAGGAATTCACTCCGATCCTCTTCTTCCATTTACTCCAGTGAAACATGGTCGCAGGAGATGATCACTCACCATTCCAGAGCATCGTCTAGCGCAGTATCATAGAGCACCGCCGGGCGTCGGGGCTCACTTGCGGCGGGAGCGCGCCGTCTCACGCATCGCGGCGGAACGAGCAGGGACGCAAGCAACTACGCGGTGGACAAAAGGATGACCTGAGTGATGATCGGCGCTCACTTGTGACAGAGGAACCCGACCGCCTGCGAGTCTCCGCTCCTCACGCACCTTTACCCGCCCGCCAGCTCCCGAGCGCCGCCGAGCTGCGCGACCCACATGAGCGGTCAGATGATGCTTGGCTGATGCTGCGTCGCCACGTGGGACTTCACAGCACTCTCTGCCAAGTGCTCAGGAGATGCTGGCTGATGCCGAAAGATGCTGGCCGATGCTGGGTCCCCACGAGAGGCTCCACCGTATACTTTTTTCAAGTGGTCAGATGATGCTGGCTAAAGCTGGAGCTCAGTGTGGAGCCCTTGCCTCAGCATGGGACAAAAAGGAGGACAATCGTGTGACTAAGCCAGCCAGCAATTAATCTAACACTTTAAAATGCCGTCTTCATCCGTATACACAAGACTGTGCTTAGAAAACATCCTTTAAAATCAGCCCGAGCAAGTTTTTGTGTCCTCTCATCTGTTGCCATGGAAACAAATGATATTTAAGCGCTGTCAGCACTGAACGCCTTAATACCTAATTAGTTCAGTGCTGGAAACTCAGCTCATGTGTCTGTGCATCCTTGTTTCTTCCATCCACCCTCCACCCACTTTATTGATTTAAATTAGCATCATGGCTGGGATGTTTGTCAAAATGAAACTGAGTACAGGGGTCTTCATAATGGACCAAAAAGCGGCGAAATTACTTCTTTTCCCAAAAACAGTGATGGGTACCCAACAGCCACAAATTCAAAAAGCAAAAACTCATTTCTATATTTTATTCTTAAACATGTTTGATTATTTTTGCAAATTTTTTATTGTTTCTTTTTGTTATTATTCTTTCTTTTTCCTTATTCATTTCTTACTGTTTCTGTAGTTTTAGATATTTGTTTTAATTGGTTTATTCATATTTACACTAGCAGTGATTATATTATATTTTGTTTTTGTTTTCTAAATTCTCATTATTGTAGAATAGAGAATTCAAAACAGCAATGGCAGAAGGCAGCGACAGCAAACAAAAAAAAATATCCATTCATTTATTATCACTAACCGCTTTATCTTGGTCAGGGTGTCAGTGCTACGGAGCCTATTCCAAAATCAATGGGCAGCAGGCTATGAGACTGCGCCATGGACATGACGTCAGTCCGTCCCAAGGTGGCCACACACAGGAAACCCACACAGACATGGGCAGAACATGCAGACTTCAAGCAGATGGAGCCAGATTTAAACCCACACCTGAAGAACCCAGACAGTGCAAAGTGGCCGCGCTTCTCCTTGCTCCCCGTATCTGCACAGTTTTCTTCAAAAACACATTCTTGATTCATGGAAAACAATCATTTCAGAAAAAAAAAAAGAAAATTCTTATTTTACTTTTTGCGCCTTCTGACTAAAATGTCACAGCCAGACACGGTCACAGATAAGGAACAGAATGTAGAAGAAATGCTGTATACGGGATAATCACACCATTTTTATATCTGTAATGCATTTTAGGAATCAATAAATGTGGAACACATTATGAAGTATTAATGAGAAGAACTGAGCGAGGATAAAGATGCGAAGAGCAGCATTTCCCCAACTGCCTTTAGAAACTCTGCACTATTCAGCTGGTTTAGTTAACTGTTCAGTTAACCATTGTGAGCATACAGTCCTGTTGAAGGGGTTGCTGTCACCCCTGGGTGAGCAGAACCCAGTTTAGCGGAATAACCATTGTGTGCCCTGCGGCAACACTGCAAGGAAGAGCTGAAGGGGAAAAAGTGGGTCTGCGTGTCCTGCCCTGCTTTCACCAATGGAGAGCTGGCAAACCCACTGTATGTGCAGATCTGCGTGGCACACATGTGTGTGCCTGTGTGTGACTGAAGACCGTTAGCTGTGTAGGAAACTCAACTACTCAGCCCTCTGCAGATGATCTTATAATACAAATAGAGGCCTCTGCTTGATGTTGAACAACATTTAACCAGAAGCACTCCATGACAATATTCTCTCCAAACATGTGAAAGTTTTTAGGAGAAAATGTTTACCCACCAATAAACTTAAGAGTGACTCTGAATTGGCTTCAGCTACATTTTAACACAAAATCCCCTTTTTTACTTCTGCCATCTGGTGGAATATTTCTGTTATTACTATGGTAAAAACTGGCCAGCATTCACAGAGACACATATATCATTTTACACCATGTTCTAGTTCAGTAGATATGGATAAAAGTCAAAATGAAACTTGGTCCAAAAAATGAGTGATCACTTTCTGCCATGAAAGCGTTATATTCTGAATATATTATTATTTTTTAAATACCTCCTCACTGCCAGAGGTTTCCTCCACTGAAAGCCTATGCTGGTCTTCCTTATGACCTGTTTGAATGCAGTCTGATGTGCACATATGTCACCCAGGTCAGCTTTCCAGCTGCTTTTATTGCACAGAATGCCCTCTGTTCTGGTTAATATATTATACATATTTACTTACCTGAATTTATACATTTTTATTTATCTGTCACTTTTGTCTAAGACAATTTAAAATGTCAGGGTTGAACTACAACAAAACTTGCAGCCATGTATACGTTGTCCTTATCTCTGTGTGACACAAAATGTTCAAGGATGCATTTTTTCACAGTGGTTTTTTGGTTCATTTCCATGTCTTCATGTGTCGGTGTGGAGATTAATGTACGGCAGCTCAAGGTGTCCCACCAAGGTTTGTTGGCTGATCGATGGGCCATAGGTGGAGAATCGGTCCAAAGGGCAGAGGCACTCCTGCACAGACATCAAATTCTTTCTGCCAGGTCCACGGGAACCCTGATAGTCGCTTCAGGATGTTTGTTACTCTGAGAAGTGCAAATGAATGTCTTTATAATACAGGACACTATAGATAATATTGCATTATTAAAGAACTATATTAATGTTTAATATAGAAGCAGCTCTACAGAAACAGCTCTAACCCGTGTAGTGAATGACACCCTTGTCTCACTCGACTCTGGCCAGATTTCAGTCATAATGCTTTTAGACCTGAGTGCTGCGTTTGACACGGTTGACCATTCCATTCTGCTTGACAGACTGGAAACATTGGTCGGGTTGTCAGGAATCGCCCTAAGGTGGTTCCAGTCATACTTTTCTGAATGCAAATACTATCTATCACAGTCAGCTGACAGTTCAGTGTCAGTCACATCAACTGTGCAATATGGTGTGCCCCAAAGCTCAGTTCTGGGTCCATTACTATTCTCGATCTACATGCTACCACTGGGTGATATTATTCGGAGGCATAGGGTCAGCTTTCAGTCATACGCTGATGATACTCAACTTTATGTCTCTTTTGAGCCAGGGGACTTCTCTCATTAAAAAACTGCTTTAATGATTTAAAGGCATGGATGAGCAACAATTTCTTATCCTTAAATGCCAACAAAACTGAGGTCCTGCTGGTAGGTGCTAGCAATGCAGCCCGCAGTGAAATTGTATCTCTGTTTGAATCCAATGGCCTGAATTTTAATATCTCAGACTGTGTTAAGGACTTGGGTGTGCTCCTAGACACAAACATGTTGTTTGTGTCTCATACAGCAGGCTTAACAAGGCTGTGCTGGCTGAATTTACAAAATATAGCTAAACTAAGGAGATTCTTGGATAGAAAGGACACTGAAAAACTGGTCCATGCCTTAATCTCAAGCAGGATTGATTACTGTAACTCTCTGCTATCTGGCTGCCCCTCTCAGATAATCTCCAGACTACAGTTAATAATGAATGCTGCAGCAAGGATAGTTACAAGAACCAATAAATATGACCACATCTCACCAGTCCTCCAGTCTCTGCACTGGCTACCAGTCAGATTCAGAATTGATTACAAAATCTTACTGCTGACATACAAGGCAGTGAAAGGGACTGGACCAGCATGTCTCAAGGAAATTCTTGAGGATTACATTCCAGGTTGAAGCCTTCGATCATTGGAAGCAGGTTTCCTGACAATTCCGAGGATCAACAAAGTTACGGTAGGCGGACGTGCATTTGGCCACATGGCCCCTAAACTCTGGAATAGTCTGCCAGATGAACTACGCTCTATCACCTCCTTACCTCTCTTTAAATCTAGTCTTAAAACCTACCTTTTTGATCTAGCGTATCATGCATGATGACTGTTGCCAAGCCTCTTGAGTATGTATCTTGCCTAATGCCCCCTATGTTTTCTGAGCCATTTGTGCTACAGGTCACCCCACAGTGTGAATAGACCGACCAGATGAGACACTGGACCAGAACATACGAAGGGGACAGGTGGAAATCCAATCAATTGGATCAAGCCGATTACAACAACTTGGACACTGTGGATGCGGGAGGCCGCGCCTGACTGTGAACTGGAACTCTAACTATACCATACGCCATACAATACATTGATAAAAAACCACAACCCTTATTAACTTATCATGAACTGGCTATTACATATGCATAGAATGCCCAGGAGGGGTGGGCTTCCACTGGCACATGGACCCCAGAGGTTTATTTTTCTCCTATCCTCTTGTAGAAAGGAGTTTTTTATTTTCCTCTCCTTTGTGGCCAGATTTAACTGTACACGTATGCAACCCTTGTCAGGTCTGTACAGCGCTCTGTGTCACTGCAGTGAGAAGAGCGCTATATAAAAATAAAATTGAATTGAACTGAATTGAATTGAATGTTTATTGTGTGTGAAAGTGGCTCACAAAACTCACAAACAGGGTCAGCAACTGGAATGAAAAGCCAATGAGCATTTATTTTGACACAAGGTATCTTAACCTGTAGTCCGTGAAATCGTGGATGTCAAGGATACCTTGAGGGAGTGCAGATATGAAGATGGCAGAAAGTACCTATTCCACTAATGCAGGCCTCATTGTGATGGGGATGTATTCCATCGGGGCCATTTTTTTGGGCATGAGGGCTGCATAAGTTTGTCTCACAGTTGTCACTGGACTGGAGCTTTGAAACAGTGAGTATGGCTCAGGAGGTGAAGCATTTGGCAAGTTGTCATACAGCCTTGAGAAGCTGTGTGCCTTGCTACTCTGGGATCCTGACTAATAAGAGATGAGAATCAGGAGAAGAACAGAACCAAAAGAACCTTTCAAGGCTTTAACCACTGAGCTTTTTAAAAAATGCCGTAGATTCTTCAGTCCAGTCAACACAATAAACCCTCCAACCACTGCCTCTACTCTGATACTCTACACTACACTGCCCCTATGCTTCCCACAAATGGTCAAGCTGGGTCAAGATGCCTCAACATAAATGCATACAGAGAACAGTCCTTCAGTTCCCGAAAAGCTTTAAATGCTTCTGCTGCATCTCTATGATGCTCCTTGCAAAAGTTCTGCAAGTGGACCACCTTTTAAGCTAAAGTACCTAATAACAGTGTTAGAAACAAGCAAAGCCAGGAAACACTGAAGCTTCTTAACAGTTTCAGACTGTGGCCAGGTGACAACAACGTTGGCCATTGTTACCTCCTGGAGGCCAAGGAGAAACCCCTAGATGGCCACTGCGGGTTGGTGTAACTGGCATTTTTGCCTGTTTTACAAGCAGTTTGCTTTCTGGCCAGAGGTGTTGCACCGGACAAACATTTGCTACATCTTTTTCCTAGGAGTGAGAGAATGCCTTACTGACAAACACTTGTAAATGGAGCGCACATTCACCAGACTAAAAGGCAAGAAAAGATATTTATAGCAAGGTACTACGCACCATGTTCCAATCATTCATCTCTCCTGTCCTATATCAGGTCTTAAGCACTCCTCAGGTGTAGCTTGGTAAACCAGTGTGCCACAACTTGGGCTGCCATGATCAGAAATGAGGGCTAAAAGTCCCCCCATGTTTCTTCTTTCACAGAAATAGCCCTGCAAATGCAGGAAAGGAAGATAATAATACCTGCCCTTACCTGCCCTCAGAAGATGAGCAGAACTGCTCAGTTCCCAAATGAAACTAATTCACACACTGGATCATGTGTCACCAGCCAGGGGTTTCCAAGGACTGCACAGGTATGAGTTAAAAAGCCAGGCATTCTAGAATGCAGAAAGCGCTATCAAGTCAAACACACCTGTACTGAGAAGCTGCCCATCAAGTGTACTGAAGCTTTTGTTGACCGGTAGACCCCCAGTAGGGTGTGACACTTGCAGAAAAGTGAACAAGTTTTAGGGGTGTAACAAGCTAAAATAAAATTCTATGGAAGTAAAAGTTAAAATTAATAATATTAGTCCTACCCTATGATACTGTGCCATACTGTTGCTGACATAATGTAAGATTCCAGTTTCAGTGCAGTAAATTCAGTTTATTTTTTCTAAATGTCTTTCTGACCATTTTTCTAGGAGTGGTTCTTGGTTTGGTCACTCTATGGCAAAGCAAAATTTAAGAACATCAAATGTAAAAACATAATTAACATATAAAGGTCCAATTGTTTGTGAATCCTTATTTTAAATTAGTCGGTAACATTGGAGCTGAGTTGTTCCGGTCTCATCCACGTTTTTACAGGTATAGGAGACTCTGCATGGCCAAATGCAGCAAAGGTTTCACACTAAATTAAAAAAATCGCATTGCCTCTTTTGAGTCAGGGGAATTAAAATAACATGGTGACTCAGTGTCCTCATACAATGAATTCCAAAGGGGTTGGCCTTGTCCTCAACAGAAAGAGCAAGTCATTTGTCGGCATCTGAAATATCTTGGATAATTTGACTAAATTTGGTTTATTATGGAAGTATTCATTTTTGCGTCCTTATATTCGTCACATGTGAGAACAGAGGTCAACACCGTCAAACTGCTTTATCTACTTTTTGTTTTTTAAATCCAACTAGCTGGTCAGTCAAAGAGCGCTCATATTTTCAAACTGATTAACCTTTCATTTTACTTTATCTTGTCTTGCTTTCCCCGTGTTTTATGTCTGGATTGTGTTGCACAGTTTATTACACGATGATTGCAGGTTAGACAGAAGGATGTAGGTGGGACAGAGACAGGGAAACAGGGGTAAAATAGGGGTAAAGTAGAGGGGCAGATGGGACCTCCATGTGGTGCTGGGTGATTCCCCAAGGAAACGTATACTGTCACATGATCCCAGGTACCTCCCAGGCACACAGCTGAGCTCCCTGACCAACTCAAAGACATATGTTGCCTGTGTCATGAATATCAGCTTCTGTGGTGCTTCTGGAGTTTCTGCTTTGCAGCCATTTCCTCCTCCACTTTACTTTTTATACTTCAGATTTTTCACAGAACAACTGTGTTATATAAGTACTTAAGAGTGCATTGCCAATATGTAGCTATATTAATTCTAGGGGTTGGGGTTGGGATGATCTGGGAACACATTATTGTTTTTCCAATTTAAAATAATGCAATACAGTCTCCCACTGAAAAATTTGCAATTCACAGATTTTCTGGAAAGGACAAAATTTGAACAACAAGGGATGTCTCTGTTAATATGAAAGGAGGTGTCCAGTGCCAGGCGTGCTGTGCACATGCACACTAATGTTACTGCACGATGGTAATGAGACAGCGCTAAACCGAGCAATGCTAAGCAAGGTGTTATATTTGTGCTTATATTACTGTAAAATATTACACTGCCAAAAAGTACAGAATACAAAGCACCTCGTAGACCTTGGATGGCTTTTGCTTTGAGCACAAGTAAACAAGTTCTGCGGTGAATAAAAAGACAGAGGAAAGATGCGCAGAAGTATGCATCCTTTGTAAATGTTTGCAAAATGTGTGTGGTAGAAACAGTAATGAAACATTTTTAAGCCATTTCGTGACTCACCAAGTTTTGAATGAACCAACAACTGTTTGAAAAAAATCAATTCCAATAGCTTTAAACTGTGCCAATCTTCTCCAAGGCACAGTTGCCTCTTGGCTGTTATTACTGTTGGTAGTTTGCATTGGGAACTTAGCTATGTTTATAGGGATGCACCTTGTACTGATATGACAGATGTAGTCAGAACCAAATGAAAATTAATGTTTCCACCTCCCATTGCAGGGACCCAATGTCTGCTTGTGATGACAAACCCGTCTCCTGGCTCCTGGAAAGAGGACTGACATTTTCTGCTGAGCGGCACTCTTTTCCTCCAAAAGCCCTTTGAAGGTTATGCCACCATGGATGAACTATCTTGGAATGCATTTGGAGAAAGGTTGGCTGACAATCAACGCCTTGCAGATGCCCGTCTCTGGGCTATGCTTCCATCATGGCTCTTGTTCAGCAGATAGTGCCTGTGATGATAAAGGTCGCAACAAAGTTGGGACAGCTATCGCTGTGTCTCATTACACCCATGAGACTCGCCTGCTGTACTATTAAAAATGTAACAATTAACCAGAATTTGACCAGCACGGCACTAGCAAACCCATCACATGCTTAGAGATGGGGGAGTGAGAAAGGAGGGGATGGAAACAACCTTCAGAGAAATTTGCCAAACGGAGAACCTGCAAGCAGGCAACACATCACTGACTTTTTTCTTTTTATTGAATTGATGTTTAGATTTTATTCTCATAATTGATACCAGTCAGTTACACTGCATACATTCTGTGTCATCCCCTATTCTCTATTCTCCTATTCTACTATCATGTCTAAATATTTAATTAATAGCTTCATATTAGGCCTCATCTTTCATTCATTTTTGGATAGAGTTGGGTTTGAAGTGAAACACATCAAGTTCAGGAGGTTTTTGTTTTGGCTGGGTTATCAGTCCTACCACCCCTGTATGAGAAAATCTTTCCTGCATTCATTCAGAATCCATTTATTTTTTAAAAAGTTTGGCTTATTGGTGGAGACCAGAGAACACAGAACAAACCTGCAGAAGAAAACAGAAACACTGGGAGAAAATAAAAAGTCAGGGAAGAAATGAGCTGCACAACTATAAATGAACTCAAAGACTGGACTCAAGCAAAGTGCAGGTAGAAAAAAAATTCTATTTCCTATTTTCTCATTAGTAGAAAATAAACTTCTTATGGACAGAACTTTTCTGCTCAAGGTCAATGTATGTTTATATGGAAGCCAATCCTGAGCAGTTGTGTGTCGAGAATTTCAGGACAAATCTTTCTCTCGTTTCTTGGATTATATGAAAGCATCCCAAGACATTTTAAGATTTTTAAAATTAATTTTATGAACTGCAATCAATCACAGCATTATAGACACAAAAACAGCACACTGAGGAACTACAAATATTTACATTCACATAGATAAACAAGGGCAAAATTTCAAAAGGTTACAATATTTCATAGGTGTGAACATGCAGCAGGGCAATAAAACATTCCAGAATTCCTCAAAATTGTCATGCAGATCAAACATCAACACTTTGGTCATCCACATATTGACACAAGGAACTTCCACATGCACCGTAACAATTTTCTTGACATGCACATAAGAGTAAACAGCCCACATTACATAACTTAATTTTAAAAAAATTCTGTTTTTCATTAAAAAAAAAATGAATAAATAAAAAAGTAATAAATATGCAGTGTATGGCCAAAAGTGTGTGGACCCCCCTTATAATGATTGAGCTGAATTGTTTCAGCCACACCCACTCAGCACACAAACACATTTTGGACAACTCTGTGCTTCCAGCTTTGTGGCCACAGTTTTGAGAAGAAGAAGCTCCATTCCTGCTCCAACATGACTGTGCCCCTCGTGCACAATGTGAGCTCCATAAACACACACTTTGCCCAGGTTGGTGTAGAAGAACTTGAGTAGCTGCACAGAGCCCTGATCTCAACCCCACTGAACACCTTTGGAATGAACTGGAGCGCTGACCATGAGCCAGGCCTTCTCTCCCGACCTCCTTAATGCTCTTATGGCTGAACGAGCACAAATTCCTATAATCTGGTGAAAACCCTTCCCAGAAGTGTGGGAGCTATTAGAGCAGCAAAGGGAGAAACAACTCCATATAAATGCCTTGGGTTTGTAATGGGAGGTTCAGAAAGCAAATACTGGCGTGATGCTCAGGTGTCCACATACTTTTGGCTGTTTAGTGTACCAAAAATGTCAGACATAACTTCAGCTTTTGAAACACAGTTGCAAAGTCCTCCAGAACATCATATAAGAGGGTCTGAAATAATGTGTAGTCTGTGAATGAGCTTTAAGTTTTGTTCCTGGATGCTGATGGTGGAAAAGGCTGAGAAGTATTTACCATGTCTACATAACCATTCATCATCACTAAAAGACAAGGGACAGTCATATTACCATGTTTTCCTCAACCATCTTAAAGATCCAGAAGGTTAAACTTGATCATAACAAATTCTTTGTATGCAATTACAATATTTTATGTGCATTTAAAAGGCACAGAAGTGTGGCTGTGATTTTGTATGGACCGTAGTTCATTGTAGCTTAGCTCAGTCCTGCATCAATTCCAAAACTGACCACACTCTTGGTCACCTTGTGTTCCTGTGTCAGCATTTGGATTCAACTCTGCTTCTCTTTGGAGGAAAAACTCCCATAGCACCATCCTGTGTTCACAGTCAGAGCTGCTTTTTTGGGGGTTTAGGACCAGTGGAGCAATAAGAGAACAGGACAATTATCAATTATCTCCAGCTTGTGGTAGTCTGGTGTCTCATGCAAGATAAGAACGGGGGCTGCGAATGAAAGGGCTGCGCAGATGTTTTAATGCCACAGGAAGACGTGGATATGAAAGAGTCAGGAAGGGACTGTCTGATGTTCATCACGGTGATGCTCATCACAGTTGTTCATTATGTTTAAAAGGTCCAGAGTTGGACGAATGAGTCATCATCATAGGGAGGTGACTGTGAGGTGCCGTTGTCTGTCGTTCTGGGAAAAGCAGGCTGTCTCTTATAGGTCATCGACAGTACCACACAAACACAACAAACACCGGACTTAATCATTCCATTCAAAGCCCGAGTCTCATCCTCAAAGAGACTCGGCCGCCTTCCTGCTCCAGATGGGGATTCGCAGGTGAATTAAACCCACGCAATAAAGGGTTCACTTGACCGGCCAGACCCAGCCTGCACCTGATGTGAAAAATTAAATCTTAGAGGTCACTGGTCTTAAACCGCCTTTCATGTGTGATGGCAATTTACCTGGATTATAAATTAGAATTTGCTGACATGTTAATTTAGTTTTCAGTTTCATCATTGCTTCATGACTTAATACTGACATTTTCATTTAAGTCACGGGGATAATTTGAAGCAACCATCTGAAAACCTGACCAACCTGCAAGTCATTTCTCCAAATCCCAAAGTTGTCAGGGAAGAAAATGGAGGATAAATCACATCACAACTCCAAAAACTAAGTAACTTCAAGGTAATAAATGGCACCAACTGGTCCTTCAGTTTTCTCCCACAGTCCAAATCTATGTGTCTCAGGTGGATGGAGAATCAGAAATCAACAGTGACAGACTGATATCCTATCTGGGGTGACTCCGCTTCACACTGTGCTTCTTGGTTGGGGTTTGGATCACTTCAACCCACCACTGGTCAAGTGTTTATTAACAATGGATAGACAGACTCCACATTTCTCCTCATATAGCTGCCACTTTTCAACAAAAACAACTTCTAAAAGAGAACATGGAAAACCTAAAAGTAAGGACAAGGAAAAATTTCTGAACAAGAAAAAAAGTCCATATCTCAGCCAAACTCCCTTCTTTGTGTATATTATATGCTTAGATTATAGCACTGGGACACACACGTGCATGGCTTTGAGAAGTATGTGTACTACCTGGTACTGAGATACACATAGCGTTAGTGTATAAAAACCAGCAAAACCCTACGTGTGTTTAGCGTCATGATGAACAGATGCATGAAGCGCCACTCTCTTGAATGCGCTCTTCGTGCCCTGTGGCCTCAGTTTATCTCCAGCTGCCTGCAGTCAGCCAGTTGCTCTGAAAATGGAACCCCTTATATTCTGCCTTCTGCTTTAGGACATATACACACCCCCCTCATACCCTGCTGATCTCCTCCACTTACAGCTGAACATGTTTTTCTGTTTGTCCAAACTGGGGATGGGGAGAAATCTATTTGTAAAGTTTATTTTTACTTTGGGATTTCATTTTTGTGCCTGTTTGTGTTTGTCAGGTGTTTCGCATTCTGTAACAGCCCAGTTTGTGTCCCTAAAATAACACCAACCTTTGATGAAAATTTCTGAGGCTGAGCTCTTTAGAAATAAGTAATGCTCCAGCTCTATCATCTAAACAACTGAGGTGTGGAGAAGAAATGCAGCAGTTCTGATGCTTTTGGTGGGGCTCAGTAATACTTGTGTGGAGGAGGAGGTAACAGGGACTGGAAACAAACTGTTTTCCTTGTAGCTTCTTCTGAAAAGTTTTCTCATTCTTTTACTTAACTTACTGGCTTTGCTTCCAAAGGTTGTTGTTGTTAGAGCTTCAGAATGCATCCTTAAAAAGAAGACACACACAGGATAGCGGCAGGTCCACCTTTTTGTACTGGAGAGGGGAGTCTTTTCTTCACTATGAGACCACTTTTGTTCTCTTACCAGTGTCTTATTCAGTGTTCTCTGTCTAGAAGGGAGGAAAAACATGGAGAAATGGTGGGATTATAGTTGCAGAGGTCACTGGTCAAATCCAAAGAGTCTCATGGAGTGTGCTGTGTTTCTATGACATACTCTGCTGTGATTTGGTTCTTTGTATCCGTTTGCTGGACCCCTACCTTTACTCTCCTGACCTTACTAGGACTAATGGTTATCTGTTGCATGGCACACACGGTAGCTGTTTAGGACCATCGGTTCTATCTAAGGACTGGTTCATTTCATCCTGTGGTGCTCTTAAGTCCGTTCTTCCATCTCAAGTTATCTTCCTTCAAATTCCTCTAGTCCCCCTGTTCACAAATGTGTTCCACGTCCATCTGAGGATGAAAGGGACAAGAAAGATTTAAATGTTAGATGATTTTAGAAAAAAAATCTAATTTTTTAAAATTCTTTTTTTAAATTTAGATTTTAAATGTTGAAAGAGCCATGAGCCAAGGTTCTGTGGAAATCTCCCCCAAATTCACAATTTGTTTGGATTTTTTTAGTTTCTTTCATTCATGGTCCTGATGCAGTGTGCCAGAACTTGAGCAGTTTTTGCAAAGAAAAATGTAAAAAAAAACCTCAATAATTCCTACCAAAAGAGTCTGCGAGTAAACAGATTTGTAACAAATTCAGAATTCATTTTCTAAAATGTTTTCCCTTTGACATTAAAGGGTATTTTCCCACTTATCAGTTCGTAAGGTCAAATTAGATCCAATGTAACTCCTTGCTGTACAGCAATAAAGCATGCAAAAGCACTTCTTAACAGGAACTTCATGTACCAGTGCAGCGCAAGTGTGTGAATCTCAAAGAAATAAGACAGAGTTCCCTTTTCTTCAGGTTGTAAAGAAGGGGGAACATTTTCAGATGTTGAACATTCAGTTTTTGGCAGGGCATTCCTAAAACCACAGTAGTTGCAGCACTGAGTGATGAACACAAACACATGCAGAGAAAAGTAACATTTTATACATTTTGTATTAACACAATGCACAAAATGGTGCGTACATTATTATTATTATTATTATTATTATTATTATTAGTTTTAGTAGTAGTGTTAGAAAAGCAACTTACAGGAAATGCAAGCTATTTCACGTTTCACATCATGCGGTCACATACACACACGTTTTAAACATCGTCAGTAAAAGTTATTCAAATAAAGGTCCTGAAAAGGTGCGCGTTTCATGCTGGCCTCTGCGCGCAGCTCAAGTTTGACGCCGAGGCTCAGCGACGCTCTTTGCTGCTCGCCGACGCGCCATATAAAGCGGAGCGGCGCGCGAGCCTCTCTGAAGCGCGCGAGCAGCGGGCGGGAGCGCAGCGCGAGCGGCCGAACTTTTCTCGCGCGGGAAGGCGAGGGCGGCCGCGGGATTCGTTGGTCTAAAAAAATTTGGTCAGATTTTGCTGACCGAGTCAATCGCGGTCACGATCAAAAGTGCGAGGACTTCGGCAGATGTCAAACATCGCAAAGAAGCTTCATCGTTCAGCGGGCTTCGAGTTGGAGGAGCTTCTCGTCTTGTCACGTTTTTCTTTTTGTCAAAGCATGCACCAGCCAGGCAGCCTAGTTTAGATGTATAACCCCGACTGTAAGTCGAGGACATACCAAAGGGTGAGAAAGTTTTCTTCATTAAAATCTGATTGATGTCTGAAGACCTCAGAGATGGACCCCTTTGTTCTGTCAGTCAACGGGGTTCTTCACACTCAGCAAGGAGACTCGATGGACAGAAGCGACCCCTTTTCTGGTCCTCTTGCGTCTGTCTCCCGCGGGAACTACACGTTCCTGGCATGTCTCATGTTCATCATCACCTTGGTGTCCATCACGGAGAACTTCACGGTCATGCTTGTCACTTTCAAGTTCAAACAGCTCCGCCAGCCTCTCAACTACATCATCGTGAACCTGTCCGTGGCTGACTTCCTCGTGTCCCTCATCGGTGGCACCATCAGCTTCCTCACCAATGCCAAGGGATATTTCTTCTTGGGCAGATGGGCCTGCGTGCTGGAGGGCTTTGCCGTCACCTTCTTCGGTGAGTACCAAAGACACGATGGCAAAAATAAAGCTTATCGCTGGAACTTGAGTATCGGAGGAAAAAGAACCAAAGACAAAGCACCTGCTGAGTGACCAAACATAAATTTAGATACAGGACAGATGGTTAAGTCTCAAGGATACAGAAGCAGAGATCGATTATCAAAGACAAAGTACAAAAAGGCAGGCCTGTGTGCTGGAGCTCTTGCCGTCATTTTCTTCAGTGAGTACCACAGGTAAAGTACCGGACGTAGAGTACCGAAGATGCAGTACAAATACAATACAAAAGACTGGGTAGCAAAGATGGAGTACCGATGGTGTAACATTAGAGCACAAAAGGTAAAACACAGCTGATATATAAAATACCAAACATCAAGTTCACATAATGGAGCAGCAATGTCAGAGTACCAAAAACACACTTTCAAAGACAGTAAAGCGTCCCAAACGTAAAGAATAAAGTACCAAAGGTAGAGTACTGGAGTACCAACTGTTCTAAAAGCCCAGTACAAACACAGTACCGAAGACAAATGAAATAACAAAGGTAAAATAAAGGTGATAGAGCACAATAACACCAGAGGAAAAGTTGTAAAAATACAACAGAAATAAAAAAGCACTGATGGAATACAAGTAGAAGTACAGGTACAGTTCAGGTAAGTACAAAATTACCAAATTGTGTGATTACAGGTAAAGTACTCATGATATCTGAAGTAATGATAAATAGCAGCTATTATAGGCACAGATGTGGTGCCTTTCTGCTACAGGTTATACTACGACTGTCAGTTTGACGCTACATATAAGCTATTGGTAATAGCTTTTCTCAGGTAAGACAGCAATGGTGTTTAGAAACATAAATACAAATTAATATTTAAATCTTATTAAGGAATTGTTGTGTGAACTATATTGCTTACTTGCATGAGAATAGTTTGGATCCCAATAAAGATGGGTGCTCATAAGATGCCTTCACGAGGATGTGCTTATCTGTGAGTGTGTGCGTCAGGAAAGTGCTGTTGGTTGAAAGGTAGAAGATGTGTGAACCACCTGTAAGGAAAAACACTGAACATCTTTCACATAATAATAATTAATCATGTAAAAATGTAACACTTTTATTTCCAGTCATTTGTTAAAAATAAGATTTAATTTTAATGTAAGTCAAAGTTAATGTCTTGCAGATATTTAAAATATTGAATTATAGCTGACACTGCAGTTTTTTAAAGCACATAACTCCTAAAAAAGTGAAGGACTTCTGATTAGTGTTTCAAGCATGTAAAACTGACAAGTGAATTTAGAGTGAAGCGCAAAATGAATTATGAACAGACATCCAGCCCTAGTCATGTTAATACTTTGTATTTTGCTGCAAAGTATTATTATTTCCAAAAATCCTAAAAAAGTAGCCATCAGTTCACTTCAGCAAGGATGGCCTGTAGAACAGACATGGAGAAATGCTGAGAAGTGCAAATATGGTTTTGTGCAGCGTGGTTAAAACACCCTACTTGGTCCTTTCTAGGGATTGTGGCCCTGTGGTCCCTCGCCATCCTCGCCTTCGAGCGTTTCTTTGTCATCTGTCGTCCTCTGAAGAACGTGCACCTGGGAGATCGTCACGCAGTCTTGGGTCTTCTCTTTGTCTGGACCTTCTCCTTCATCTGGACAATCCCACCCGTGTTTGGCTGGAGCAGCTACACGGTCAGCAAGATCGGCACCACATGTGAGCCCAACTGGTAAGCAAGCAACAAGCACACACTGACACAATGACACACACTAACATATACATACCAACCTGTTGAAATGAGGGCCCACTTATATTACTTATATTTCCAGATATGTGATCACTGTCCTATAGGTGCCCTGGATATTCATTACAAAATTAGAAAGCAGTCAGTAAACCCAAGATGGAGCTTTTTGAAGACAGACAACAGGAATGTTCACATTGATGTGTTTATTGTCTCACAATCACACACACATAAATCAGGACTGTGTCTGAAAGCTGTTATGAGCAGCAGTCAAATATGTGAAAGTTGTAGGAAAAGAATAGTCCAAGATGAGCTGGAGTACAAGATGGAAGGGACCTGACCTGATGCTCCTCACCACCAGTCATCTTCCATTTAAATTACAAGCAAAGTCCAACCTGAACTAATTGCTTTGTCAAAATTAGCAAAAAAGAAAAAAAAAATCAACAAATCATGAGCAATCTAATACCAGTGCAAAGAAATCAGACTTCAAGCAAGCCATCATAGCGGGTATTTACTTGTACAGATTTTCATAATCAAATGATAAGCAGCAGCGGCAGCAGCAGCAGCACATTATGGGAGAGAGATGTGGCTTTGAAAATAGCTGTGTTTATAGACAGATTGCTGATCCCCCTCTTTGCTTAAAATGCAAAAAAATTAAGCTTGTATTCCAATGAAATATTCCCATATTTATTAATTAATAGGGACACTGAGAAAATGTTGCATCGTATAGTGGCTGCATAGTGTTTTTTTTACTTTTATTAACATTCTTCAAATTATATTGTATAGATTGTTGCTACCATAACTAATTTTGTGCACTGCCAAAGGAAGGGTCCTCCCTGGGTACCAAATACCTCAGACACATTCCTGGTTGGGATTACTCCCCAGAAGACCCCTCTCCTCTCCTGAAAGCCAGTGTGCTCAATAATAAACCTAGGAGAGACATGGCTGTAAATTTAACAAAAATGGCTTCTTTATTACATCCTCTCCTGATCATCATCTCCTCCCCATCAATAAAATAAAGAGGGGAGCCCCAGTGGAGACCAAGAGCCATGTGACAAATTTACGTCAAACCTTTTCTCAGGTATTCTTCAGATTACTCAGACCACACCTACATCATCACCTTCTTCACTACGTGCTTCATTCTGCCTCTGGGAGTCATCATTGGGTCATATGGAAAACTCATGCAGAAGCTGAGGAAGGTGAGACTATCTATCTATCTATCTATCTATCTATCTATCTATCACCATTATTATGTGGGATTTAGGTGTACATATACACATATGGGACAAGGCAGCACTTCTTGACCTCATACGTGTGCTGAAAAATCATTGTGTTCTAAAGTGTGGAGTCAGGAGTGTGGTGAAGTACCATCTTACTTGACCTCCATATGCAGGTGTCCAACATGCATGGGAGGCTTGGTAACACCCGCAAACCAGACCAGGAGGTGGCCCGCATGGTCATTGTGATGATTGCAGCATTCATGGTGGGATGGACACCCTACGCAGCCTTCTCCATCACTGTCACCATCTGTCCCACAATCCATCTGGACCCAAGGGTTGCTGCAGTTCCCGCCTTCTTTTCCAAAACTGCAGCCATCTACAACCCTATCATTTACGTCTTCATGAACAAGCAGGTATTCATTATCTCTTCTGCCCATCTTTGCAGAGGTGCACTTTTATGGTGTCAGTAAATATAACTTTTACTTTTTTGAAATGATCAGTTTTATGTTAATTTTGTGAATTTTCTCAATTTGGGAATCTCTTGACCTCGTTCAGCTTTTAGTACTGCCTTTTGTTTATCTGCACACCATCTTTACATTTTTGTGCTTGTCTGGATCTATCCATCCAACCAATTCAATAGGACATCAGTTCTATGGGTTTGATATTCTTCCTTCTTGCTCATCACTTTGTGCCGTTGCTCATTGTTTTGGTAATTTTGCCTGTTATGTTTAACATCTTTATTCATTGCGCTGTTTTGTTGTCCTTGCATCTCCATAAACCTGCAAACCTGTCATTATCTGGATCACAGGTATTTCCATCACGATGATCTGTAAGTTACCGTGGAGTGTGCAGTACTGCAGTTTTTGTGTGAACTTGACCTGTCATCTTCCTGTTATCTACCCAGTTTAGGAAATGTCTGATTCAGCTCTTTAAGGGCAACAGAGCTGCCCTGAACTGCCACATGAATCCCATGTCAGATCGAGTGCCCGGCACGGCAGAGAGCAACCTAGGTGAGATGTCCACCATCACAGCCCGTGTCCCAACATCTGTTACCACCTTGCAGAGACCTGAGGACACGCATGGTGAGGGTGCAAGCACTGTTCCACAGATCACCACTGAAGACAGAGCGTGCCCCATGTAGAGAAGGTTGCCCCTCACCCCAGCTGCCTCCATCAAGTGATAAATCCATTGATGAGAGGCCAGCTACTGCCACCTAAATTCATCTTGCAACCTTATGGAAGGACATTTGGTAGAACACACAAACAAACAAAGAGGTCCATGTTCCACATAGGACAGGAGATGATCTATAAACACAACACAGCCCAGTAGAGAAATGGTCTGCTTATGTCTGCTCTGCAGCTCCTACAGACCAACCCCTTATTGCAACTGGGTTTTTTGTCTGCCCGTTTCTCTTTACCACCTTCATAGAAAGTCAGATTAGGGGAAGGACCACTGAGAACCAAGTGGAAAAGATGGCATCTTGCACACTAAAGCAATTTCCAAAGCAACCTGTGTGCAGAGCCATGAGGAATATCCTGTTATCCTTCTTGTGTTTTTAATTTTTCATCAATTTTGAACACCCTTGTTCTCCAGAAGGAAATTAATAAGGGATAAATAAGCTACGTACACATCTGCTAAAAGCCCTGATAGAACTGCAGCACAGAATCTCTTGAATTCCCCTGTAAAGTCACCCACTCACATGGCCAACCAATAGTGGACCACATTGCAAGCCACTGCTTATCATAAAGTTTGTCAGACATCCACAACAGGAGATAAAAAAGCAGAAGCTGAAATCATAATTACTACAACTGTACAACATACAAGGAATGAGGAGATTATGAAAACACTGAATTATGAGCAGACTACACCCCACCTCATCCTTCACAGCTCATCCATCAGTGAAGCTAGAGGGCTTCACTCACAGTCATCATCTCACAGTCAGCGGTAGAAAAAGAACATCAGCTACAGTTTACAGAAGTTAGAAAAAAGATCACAAACGGTGTTAACAAATACTGTAACAGCAGTGCAGTAACCCAAAGCATGATGGGTACAGAGTCAATGTGTCTTAAATCTCAAAATAGGAAGATCTTCTTTACAGCTTTCATCTGCCCAAATAATATAATGTATAGATATGTTGATGTATAATGATTTACATATTAATTCAGACATTTATGTTCATTTGTAGCATGTTTGGAAATGTTTCCCATGTTAAAATTTGCCCATTTACTGCTGACCACCACAGCATTCTCATTCAACCATAAAGTTGGTTTCCAAGGGAATAAAACACATTTTGAAAACAGATTCAAGTTTTGTGTATCATTATGGTGTGGCTTACCTGTAGATACAACCCAGTAAAGTGTGCATAATGAAGGGGGGTGAATCAGAAGATGGAAATGGTAAGAGCATCTTCATGGCTCCTTAGTATAGGAGCATCACTTAGTAAACGCTGTCCTGGTTTGGGTGCACATGCATAAATCACAAGGAACTCCTCTTCAAAAGGAAATATTTTATATTTTATGTTATTTTTCTTTAATATTTGTATTTGTATAAACACTTTATTTACAAAGCCAAAATGTCTTCTGTCCTCATTGCTGGTTGTGTAATACATAATTTTGAGATATAAATGTTTAAGAACGAAAAATATGCAAAAACTGTATTTTTAAGCCACTATTTAAAAGGGTTTAATATTAAATTTTTAAAAAAATGAATAAACTGCAGCCATACACAGTGCAGTCTGTAAGTACAGGTGGTCCCCAACTTATGATGGGGTTACGTTCCGATGAACTATCGTAAGTTGAAAAGCATTTAATACACCTAACCTACTGTCATGCTTGTGACCTCTTCAGCAACAGAATGTTTCTCCACCCCGATCTTCAGACTGATTGATTGGTGTAGGAACCAATCATAGACATTATTTAAGTCCTGCCCAAACTTCCTGTCAGCACTCAGCCCCTTGTGTCCACTGTCTTGCTAAGACCGTGTATTTTGTTTATTTTCAATGGTGACATCTTCCATTTCACTAATGTTTAGCGCTAGCTCCCAGCAGTACTCTTTGTCGAAAACAACGCTCAGTAAAGAGTTTAACGGAACTTAAACTTATTACCGCAGTGTCTTGCAATTGCTTCCACCAACCCATGCCATAAAACCTACTAAACATCATAGCCTAGCCTACCTTAAAAGTCATTACAGGCTTTTAGTATCCGCTTTCATACTAATTTCAGAAGACACAGGGGGAATCCAGAAAAATACTGGCAACACAGAACACTATAGAGTATTGGTTGTATACACTAGTGACTGCATGGCAGTTTAGGAAATGCAGATCGCTGCCACTGCCCAGCCTCATCAGAGAGTCTTGTACTGCATGTCACTTGCCCAGGAAAAAAAAAAAAAAAAAAAATCTAAATTCAAAATCTGAAGTAAGGTTTCTACTGACGGCGTATTGCTATCGCATCATTGTAAAGTAAAAAAAAAAAAAAAAAAAAGACCATCATAACTCAGGAACCATCCATATTCAGAAAGAATAACTGAGGCTGAAGTGCAGACTTTTGGGCATCATTTCAGTGCGTTTGCCTTTGTGACCCAGCTGGCCAAGGTAATGAGGTGAACATGAGGTTACTGTGAATCCACAAGGGTTTATTTCTTTTTAGCAAACCACCAGTGCTCTATTTACAGGGGTACCAGTCAAATATCTACTTACAAACATCAAACTTCTGCCATGTAAACCAACAGTCCGTACAACCTTACTCATGTGTCACACACACACTTTCTCAAAATGGGCAACTTATACCTTAGGCTCCGCCCTGAACCATTCCATTTCCTATTTACATGAAGATACATTCTAGACACTTAAAAATACAATATAATAGACATCATTCATTTCAAATACAGATCATGCAATTATTTGACATGTACATTTCACAGTATTTAAGTTAATCTAAGCAATGAACAGCAATGAACACAGCAGATTTTTCAGATAGGCTATTCCTCAGGATATTTAGGCACTACATTTCCCACAATTCCACTTTGCCAGCTCACTTTCACCTTCCATTTCTCCTGCTGGTAAGAAAATTGTTTGTTCCTGTGGAAGATCATTAACATTTGACTGGACTACATGTAAACATTTTTCAAGACATTTATAGGGCACAGATATGCTATTGGTAGGATTTATCCATGTGTGGCATAACTGCTTCATCATAGCTTTCTGTGACTGTGAGGGGGGGGGTTATGGTCTATTTTATATGCAGTGGCCCTATTTTAAAAGATCCGAACTAGAATAGAATAAACCTTTATTATCCCATGAATGAGAAATTTAGGTGTTACAGAGCTCTTATAACAAAGGGAATATAGGAGACTAACTTTACAGCTGGATGGTTGGGTGTGCCATGGCATTGCTAGCTTGTGCTCAAGAGACCCAAAAAGGTCTTTATAGCTGAATCTTTGTGTAGTGCTTTGATTTTAGTGTTTTGGTGTTGTCTCTCAGAAAAAAAAGCTTGCAGTAAAGCAAGCTGTTATGAGCCTGAAGACCCAAAACAAGTCAATGAGTGACACAGCTGAAGTATTAGGTGAGTCGTAGTCAACTGTTTGGTCCATTATTAAGAACCAAGAATGCATTGGTAAGCTTAGCAGTAACAAACAACCTGGTAGATAATGGAGGTCTGTGTGGATGAGTGAAGAATATCTTAAGTTGTGAAAAACAAACCCTTCCAAATGAGCTGGAGCAAGAATACCCTCCAGGGTGTTGGTGTAGATATGTCAAATACTCTGGTTAAGAGAAAAATGCAGCAACATTACCCAGTAAGTTATCCTCAAGATGCAAACTGTGAAAGAAAACATTAAGCTTCTACTGTGCTTAACGTTGCAATGCATAGATGAGTGTTTCCTGCAGCCTGTGTGAATGTGACACAACCTGTTTTGCATACTGATCAAACTGATCTCAGTATTAGGAAAATTTGTTTTATTTGTTTTTATTGTGAAATTTCTGAATTTGAGCACAGTATACCTGCTTTTCAAGCTCATACCCCTCTTCTGTATGTTCTCTATAAGGTTCTGTGATCTGTATTGCCTCACCCTAAGTTTTGCCCACTTTGCTATACAGATGGTCCAGCTTCTGATTTTTTGAATTTCCGATGTTGTGACAGTGATGCACATTCAGTAGAAACCACACTTTCAATTTTGTTTTTTTTTTCTTCTTTCTCTCTCTCTTCCCCAGGCAAGCGATATGCCGGATGATATTTTCGCATGATGCCGAGCAGCAGAATCACATCTCCCAGGCTGACACGCAGTTGTAAATGTACACAACCAATACTCCTCAGTGTTTTTTTTTTTTTTTGGACACCACCCACCCCCCTCATAATCGGCATTGTTTTGTTCATCCGTTATGTTTACGAAATGCACATCTGTGTCTCCTGAAAGCGTCATTAAAGCGGAAAGCCCGTAATGACTTTTAAGGCAGGCTAAGCTAGGGTATGATGTTTGGTAGGGGTTATGACGTGGGTTGGTGGAAGCAATTGCGAGAAACCACGGTAATAAGTTTAAGTTCCGTTAAACTCTTTACCAAGTGTTGTTTCCAGCAAAGAGTGTTGCCGTTAGCCAGGAGCTAGCACTAAACATTAGCAGTAAACAAAAACGTCAGATGCCGCAGTTAAAAATAAACAAAATACAAGGTCAAACATTAATTCACAAAGGCAGCTTTAAGCATCCTGAGCTCTAAAAGTCACTTAGTTCACAAGGGGCTGAGTGCTGACAAGAAGTTTGGATAGGACCTAAATCCCGTCCATGATTGGTTCCTGTACCAATTAGTCAGCCAATCAGTGTTCGGTCTGAAGACCGAGGCAGAGAGACTGCCTACGTTCTGTTGCTGAAGCGGCCGCAGGCCTGACAGTAGATTAGGTGAATTAAATGCATTTTCGACTTAACCCCATCGTGATCAGGGACCATCTGTGTAACCTTGTCCAGCCCCTTCTTCAGGGAGAAACCTGCTGGTCTGATTTCTCCCAGGTTTCTTCTGTACTGAGACAGTCGATAAAAGTGTTTGGTTATCTTCTTGGCTGTTTAATTCACTCACGGAGGAGGAGGGAGAGAGGAAGGTGGATGCCTGTGCCAGAAGGAGGTGTGCGGTTAAGTTTTCAGTGTTAGCAATTCAACAGACTTCTGTTTTTGGTGTTGAATTTTTGCAAATGCTTGCGATCAGGAAGCAACGGCTGTAAGGGAGTGAGAATGTGTTTACCTGGGTCAGTTTTTCTCTTGTTTTTAATGTGGGTAGGGGGCGAGGGTAGAATTGTGTACTTTTTTGAAGGAAGTCATTTATTGCTGAAAGTGAAAGAAAGGGTTTTTTTTGGCAGAAAGGGCTTGGGAATTGGGTTGCAGTAATAATAATATACAAAAAAGTTTTGTTTTGGGTTCCTTTCTGCTTGGGTCAATTCTTTCCTCAATTGGTAACCATTTTGGTGTTTCATGAGTGCCAAAACATATCTGTTAAGGTGAGATGTACCATTTGGGAAAAACAAAACTACATAAAGAACAAACAGACAGATGGAGGTATTTATAAATGTGGAGATCTGTTCAAATACTTTGTCAGCTAAAGTGGGGTACATGTATAACCCATAATTCAAGTATAACTGCCTCCTAACATGGCCTGAAATATTGAGAAGCAATTTCCATTATTCCATTATATGAAAATTGATTCCTTTTGGGTTCATTTGAGAAACCCCCAATTAATTTCCTAGAAATGAAGGCAATCAAACCTAATGCCACCAACTGATAAGTAAGATTGGATGTCCAAGGTAAAGATGACTTGTCTGTAGGACCTCTGCAGCTTACATGTGTGCTTCTGGTTACTTCCAGGGTCAACAATGGACAACTAACACAGCTCATGAGTGGTGCTGGTTGCATGTGACACCATTAGGACTAAGGTCCATCTCAGTGAAGCTCTGGCTGCCAACCATCCTTGGTCTATCTGAAAGTCAATGAGCCTTGAGGAGAACCAGGAATTGAGCACAGCCTTGAGTTGGGAACAATACAAGGCCGGTTGAGAAAAGTCATCCATCCCAGCCTTCACTTTGTGGTTTAATTTAAAGTCAACAAGAAAATGTAATACTTTGGGGGTGTGTGTGTGGTGGGGGGCCTTGGAGTTAACAATTTATTCAGGAACAATAAAGTTGGTCATTGTTTTACTTATCAAATTGTCTATTATATAATATTGGTTTTGTTATTTCTGTTATGCATAAGTACATGAAAGGTGAGGGGAAGTGACTCTGTAGTCAGTCTCAGTTTATTCTCTTTAATAAATCTCATTGAATGCATTTGGATTCATCCTTGGGGTTTTTTTTTTTTTTTTTTGAATTTACATTTTGACATCCGTTTGTCACCCATTATTCTTTACTGCAAACACTCTTTTGCTTGTACAAGGCCTTGTTGCACTATTCTAAATGACAGAACTTAATGCCACTATAATCTTAATTTACTATAAATATCCTTAAAATCCTTTCACCATTTTTCTTCCATTGTCTTTTTTTTTTTATTTTTTAAATTTATATCTGTTTTCCATTATACTTTATTTGTGCCTGTCTGTGTTCTCTATTTTTCTGCTCTGACAGCCTCTGGTTTTGCTTTAGCTAATTTGTTTAACTGTGTTTGTGTTGGGTTTGTTTGAGATGTAAACGTTCAACGAAGATTCTTGAAATGAACAAAAGTTCTAACATTTCAAGGTACAGTGCTGGAGGAAAGCCTTTGGGATTGGTGGCATGAACCTTAAACTCAGTTTAATGATATTTTGAAATTATGTATTGTATTGTCATCATTCCATAAAGTCCCTACCTGGCTAGCTCAGTCAGCAGAGCATGTGACTTGTAATCTCAGGGTTGTGGGTTCAAGCCCCACATTGGGCATTGATGCAAATTCAGCCACAAGGGGGTGCACCTCTGTGCCAGTCCTAAACCTGGACAAAATGGAGGGTTGCATCAGGAAGGGCATCTGGCATAAAAACCTGCCAAACCAAACATGTGGATGAGCCAATCCACTGTGGCAACCCCTAATGGGAGCAGCTGAAAGTCAGTTTGTATTGTCATCATTTCATAATTGTTATTTAGTGGGATAAACTGATACAGGTGAAGCCTATGACTGAAGTCAGTTTCTACAGCATAGAAGTGCTGGAATTCAGCAAAACCTGGGAGCTCAAAGTCTGAGATGAGGATGGGTCCACATGGTGTTGCTGGATGCCCTTATATAAAGGCATTGAGTTGCACCAGCTAGCAGCAGATAAAAATGGTCATTCAGCCCACTTCCTCTTAGATTCTTCTGTCAGATGATGTCATTACCAGTTGCTGTCAAACTAGTTTATGGTTTATTGGGAGGGGAGCCTGTATTCCATTTTCCTAATGGGGGGGAGTGTTTTCCCAGCCCATATCCAACTACTTTTCCTATCACTAAAATTCTCTTAACTTCTTAACAGTCCACCGGAGATTTCCATAAAGCATTCAAAATCCCCATTATCTTATTAAATACTTAATGGTGTCATTAGTAGGAATGCCTGTGTGCAGTACAGTGCAGTATTGGAGGTGAATTAAGATTTCCTTCTATATGTTTACTGTAATATAAATGCCACAATGGAATAATATGTTAAGATACATAATGAATATATTGTTCACTTAATGAGGGGAAGATGATAGTAATAATTCAATTAAGTGTATTTTTTACTTTTATATACCACTATTTTCAACAAGTGATGCAGAGCCATAAATAAGGTCAACAGGTCCAGAAGATGAAAAGGTCCAACGGGTAAAGAGTTAAATCTAATGACCTGAAGCAGGGATCCACTAAGCAGGTTTTGCATTTGTTGTGAGCAGCCTTATGACTGTGCACTTCCTGCCGAATGCATTCATGTCAGAAGAATTATTCACATATCTTTTAGTATTTGCTCAATTGCGTCCCATTTATTCAATTCAGGAGTTGGTAGAATTAGCCTGGTTGTGTGTTTGGAGGTGTGCTTGATGCACTGTCCATTGGGGCCTGAGGTCCGCTTGAGGGCTCGCACGTGTTACAGAGCAAAGTTGTTGAACAAGATAGAGGTGGTGGGTTTATAAAAACAGCACCCTTGGGGCAGGAGTAGGCACGCTTATATACTGTACACATGCCTGTGATTGAAGGCTGGGTGGCTTCCCTAACACATTCCTAAAAATTCGTTTTCACCAAATTAAGTAACACATCCAAAATGGCCGATACTATAATGCAATGAGTGACACCAATTCATTCTTCCATGTTTTATTCAACAACTGGTTGAAAACTGACAAAAATATTCAGCTGCCCTACTGCTTGTTCTAAACTTGTAACTTCACCTTTTTTTGTGTACTACAGCTTATTGATGGCTCTTTACCTGATCTGAACTTCAACCTTAGTGACAGTTAAGGTGTTGCCTCCATTTAATTTGAGCAAACACTGTGTGTGTTGTTGGTTCGTGTAACACGGCGGGGGGGGGGGTTGAACTTAGACTGTTGGGTCCAAAGGCAGCAGCTTTAGCCCCTACATCACCTGCTGTCCCAATTACTCTACATACAACATGTGAAGCATATCACTATGACCAACAGTTTGAAATACCTTCTTTTTTACATCACTTATTCTAGCAGTTTCTACTACTAATTGGTTATTATCTTGGAACTGGAAAGTGACATTGAATCACATTCTGACTCCTAGACATCCACTGGTGTGGCTTTCTCAGCAAGGAGGGATGGAAGTGGTTTGGCATTGCCATCTTCCAGCATATTTTCTCCTTAGAGGGGTGCAAACATAGAGGAGAATGCACAAACTGGGCTTGAACCCCACCTTAGGTAGGGAGCCCAGGAGCTGTGAGGCACCAGGTTATCCTGTTGTGCCACCACATCCTCGTAGTTGTTGTTGCAGTACATCTGAAATAAATCTGTTGTACAATCAGTAAGTTCTAGGACTGGCTAGCATGTGAAACTGCTGTGGTTATGATAGATCTTTTATACCAATACTGAGCATGCAGAACACATGTAACAGTAGCTTGCAACCACAGCAGCCATGAGAACATCTGAAAAAAACACCCTGTTTGGAGAGACTGGTCTTCTGAACACAAGAAGGAGTTTGCTGCTGAAGACTGAAATGCTGAAATTGGGATTTGAGAAATTTGTGCAAAAGGTTTGTCAAGAAAGGTCAACAAGAGACAAACAGTTTCCGACTGGAGTTTCTCTTCGTGTATATTAATTATTGTTTGGCACTCCATTTTTATTGGTTCTTCAGCATTTCCTGCCCTGTCTTTAGATGCTACTGTGCAACAGCTGTTGAAATAAAGCTTTTAACAAGAAAAACACACACAATATTTCAAATGCACAGTATATGTAACAGTTGCTTCCTTAAATCATCCTGTTAATGAAATCTTTTCTCAAGACTTCAGATTGTTTTTCTTAATCAAGGGTTGCGGCTCCTGAGAGGCTCGATTCCCGGGTTGTGCTTGGATGGATAAACTTCACCCCAGGCAACCGTGAGCCGCATGTCTGCGTCTGAGGGAGCAGGCAGCTGCTCTGAAGTCATCGTCGCAGTTGGATGAAGAGCAGCACTGGCTTTAGCTTCCCACAAACCATCATTTCTGTCATCTGAGGATGTCCCTTAGTGCTTTGAGGTTTCATGGTCCCCCTGAGGCTGCAAGGCACACTGATGTTCTTCAGCAGACTGAAATTCTGGAAGGATATCAAGCACATGGAAACTTATCAGTAAACTGAGTTGTTTAACAATATTACAAGTAGTGTACAGTGATATGGTCTGATCAATAATCATTCCTATCAATTTTATTGTAAAAAAAAATCACAGTAGTAATGTTCAAAATAGCGAAGTGGTGTTCCACAAAGTGTAAGTGGTTGTGCTACTTGATGCACACAGAGCTCAACAATTCTGATTCATGCACATTTATTTCTTTCCACATTTTGCATTTCCTGTGATGCAATGTGACAAAGCTGCTACTGACCAAGTAATTCCTCTGGACTCGGGTCCTAAATGATCAGCCAGACAACAGGCCACACAAACTCTGAAGTGATTTCACTGACATGGTTTGTTCCAGCTGTCTGGCGAACCCTTTTTTCCTCTGCAGCGAGAGCTGACGTGTCTCCAGGTGGGTATCTTATTTAAAATATTTTACATGGGACAGCTGGTCAGCAGGGCCCCATAGATAAGCGCGTCATCTTACTTTGCTATTGACCTGCTAGTATTCTGCTAATTGTATACTTGAAATGTAATTTTTTTAAAGATACATGGATGGATTCAAACATGGGACAAGAGAAAAAAATATCAGCCATGTTGAAAAGTTGCATTTTGCAAAGTCTTAAACTGTGTTAAACGGTCACTATCAGCCTCCACAGACTAGGCTGCATACATTAGGGCTCAGTGTGCCAGGAGTTTATTATTGTTGGAAGTCCTAACGTCAGCAACAGTCTCATTTACGGTTGCCAGCATTCCACAGACACATGCAGACATAAAAATCACCTTTCAGTTGGGGAACCCGGTGCTCACGCATGTCATAAATACACCTGTGAACCAGCTTCTCATGCCCTACAGGGCTCTGAACTAAGGCTGTTGCTGGTAAATGGCTATTGTCACCTGAGGCTACATGTTGGGAACCTTCCCAGCAGGACCAAGATGGACTGTTGAAGATTGTCCTCCAAAGCATAATGTCTGCTTCAGGCCATGAGGCTGCAGCATTGCCCAGCATCCCTCTTCATCATTTGTCCTTCTATTGTTATACCCAAAAGACAAACTGATCAATACAGAACTATTAGTGACTGGTGGCAGAAGTGAAATGGAAACAGATAAAATGCAAATTGCCAGAGTCCTGGAATGTGTCTGGAGGAGGAAATGTTATTAGACCAGCCTTCTGTCTAATCCAGTTAAACCTTAAATGTGGTTTGCAAGACAGGCTGTGAACGAGACCACATTGTGGTTCGTGCTGGACAGTGGCCAAACCCCCTCAGAGCCTCGCACGCTCATGTGAAAGGGAAATTCCTCTGTGGCAGAATGAAACGCCTTTGAATTATTTAGCATAAACCGTGGGTTTGCAGCTGTATAATGCAGATATCTTAAGTGCTACAGAAAACGTGGGATTGAGATGACAACATATATTAAAATTTGAAATTTTTCAGTGACAGACTTGTCTTCTGTAAAAAAAAAAAAATAAAAATGAGGGGATTTGGGGGTTATGAATGTATAATACAGTACTAGGGTGCTGTATACAAAGTGTATATGGGTTTATATCTATGTGTGGGCATTTCTGTGGAATGTGTGGCAAATGTATGAGTCATTCTGCAGGGATAAGGAAATGGGAAGCAAAGACTTCTTCGCTATGGTGATGGTATCCCAGTATAGCAATGAGTCAAGCTCACCAAACTCAGTGTGAAGCCCCACTATGATCCACAGGTTAAAAAGTCAGGCATCTCTGCAGTACACGTAGGTAAACTCTTGTACCTCAACTTACAAATACATTCATAACTCGTAATGGTTTGTAAGTCTGTTCACACTTAATAAAAGCTTAACAGTATGGCTTAATAAAACAATATATCATATTTATCCACTTAAAAACAGACAATTTTGCAGCAAGACATGTATTCATTTGTTTTGTTTTCATATACAGCTGATGCAGGTTGAGGTGTTCGTGTTCCTGGATCATGGAAGCACAGGGTGTGGGACAGGAAATGCTGTGGACTGGATGCCATTTTTTTGTTCTTTTATTAATATGAAATAACGTTATAGTCGACTGTGAAATGACTAAAAATAAAAGAATGGTGCCACCTCCTATTCAGTGTTCATTGTGTTGTGTTATCCTTTATACACATTCATACTTTCAGATATTTCTTCTGTGCTTCAGGTGCTGCAGAAGAAAGAAATGGTGGACAGATAAAGCATGGCAAGTTGCAGAAAGGTGTTTCACGTGTTCTACCGGCCCCAGGGAGTGGGATCGCATAATCACATAAATATGGTTGTCAGTATGTGAACACTTTCAGTTTCAAAAAGCATAATAAAGAGACTGTTTTGGATATACAGTAGCCAAAACACATCTGGATGAACCAAAAGATGCTGTAAAGTGTCTTGCACAGCCTCCTAACACCGAATATGTTTGACTGCTGATGGTAATAAAACAAAGGGTATTTTCACTCTGCAACAAAGAAATTTTAGAAAATAGGACTGTGGAGACAGTAGAACTAGTAATAAAAAAATAAACATGGAAATGTTTGTATCTATGAATATTCTGAATTTGAATTTTTGTAACATGAGGTACAAGTGTGTTATCTTTGCTGCAGCTCCTCTTCACTCTGGGTTGTTTAAACAATGCTGTGATTTGGCACAAATTCAGACCCCAAAGCAGTTAAATGTAGTATAATCCAGGCGGCTATTTTTTTCCCATGTCAGTTTTACCAACTGTTTGAATTCCAGTGGCATGTGTTGCGTGCTGAAGAGAGCCTCTCCCTTTGGTGTGTGAGAACAGACTGTTAGCGCAGCAAAGTGAAGCACCTCAGTGGATCCTGGGCAGTGTTTCTGCAGCGGTTCTGAACAACCACTAGTAAATGAATGGACACACACTTGGATTAGTTCAGCTACACTCACCTGCTGTTCCTGATGTACATTGCCAAGAGGATATTGAAAATTAAGCCAAGCTGAATTTGTGCTGGGATGCATAGATATGCAATATTACATGTAAGTATTATTTTACAGTACAATAGTAAACTGGAACTGGCAAAGGGGAGTATGCTGTGGCTTTTATTGCTTTCTGCTGCATATATTTGTTTAGCCACCGTGCCATGTTTAACATGACGATAAGTTTATCATTAATGAATATTAATAAATCATGTATACTTTGAGGTACTGTTGCAAATTTTTATGACTGCTCAAAAACATTATGGTACCAGTGAAATTGTTTTTACACTGTGCATAAAGAAAACAACAACAACAACAACAACAACATTTTTGTTTGTATAGCACCTTTCATACAGTGGTCTGTAGCTCAAAGTGCTTTACAAGGTTAATGAGACAACAATGAGAACGAAACCGTATACAAGAATAAAGAGACAATGGTAAATAGGAATAATGAAAAATGTCAGACTGCAGTGGAGGTTATACAGATGAGATAAGATAAGGTTGTACAGATGAATAAATAGGGTCTAAAGGCCGGGAGGACAGAAAAAACAAAAAAAAAACTCCAGGTAGACTGGAGAAAAAAACTAAATCTGCAGGGGTTCCAAGGCTAAAAGACTGTCCAGCCCCCACTGGGCATTCTATCTAACAGTGGGATTTTTAGTCATTCTGCCACACACGTTGATGAGGGTGCCATGGAGATCTGGGACATCTGCCTTCCTACAGGCAATTGAGGGGGCTTGTTGTTGCATTGAGGGGGTTTCTTGTTGCAAAAGAAAAGAAAAGAAATGTGAATTTTATGAAAGCATTTAGAGGAAAAACTAATTCTGTTAATGATCAGAATTTTGGATGATGCAGAGTTGTGACTGAATCTCAAAGACTGTGTATTTGTGTGTGTGTGTGTGTGTACTTTGTGTCTGTTTCTTACCTCCGAACCTTTGAATTCATTGACATTTGAGGACTAAACTGTAACTTCAGGGTCACATCAGTTGATGGTTTTACTTATTTTTGATCTTGCAATACTGTCAGTCTTTCAAGAAAAAGCCTATTTCCATAGTACCTGGGCTATTCAGACTTTGGTTTGTGTGTGTGTGCGTGCGTGCGTGCATGCGTGTGTGTGTTTTGGGGGGGCTACCTTGCAATAGTTTAAAAACTGAAGCATCATTGTATTACTGCAAGACCCTTTTTTGGTTAATGTCAGATTGTCTAATAAGCTTTTCTTTTCTAGAATGTTCTTTCATAATACAGAACTTTATTTGTGAATGATGGAAATCCATGCAGGTCCCTAAATACCCCTTTCCTCCAACCACAATTTACCTGCATCTCCTCTGTCTGAATGCAGTGTTTATGTGCCAAACAATGAGTCTCACGGAACACAGTGTTTTAAAATACTAGGCAGCAGGCTGTAAAAATCAGAGTAATTCTGGATTAAAAATGATCGGAAGCAGAGCAAGGGAAGCACATTCAAAGAAGGCCACTGGGGAAATGAAAGTGTCTGAAATCAGCAAATCTTTGATGGCACAAATGGTTCATGGAGATTTTATGGTTCATGAGGCTTCATTCTCCCAACAATAATGTGTAATGGGGGGAGCCCTAATTCCTTTAAAATTTTACTGTAATTCTTTGTGGCTGGAATGTACAGTATTAGTCTGAAGATAAGATTATATTTTTTCGGGGAATTTCATCTAGAAAAGATGCGCTTGTCTTATGTTTGAGGACTACACCTCATTTTATCCATTATAGCTAAATTTGTAGAGATTTGTACAGAATTTCCCAAGGCAATAAAAAGTAGTACCTACACCTATAAAGGTCAGATCCCATACAGCACCAGCAGGTGGCATCACTTCTCTGCTTATCCTGGTGACAATTACCCACAGAAATGATGAATTGGCACTTGAGAGCATGAAAGATGGCAAAACCTAGAGATCACCTGCAAAAAAGTAGCTCAAAGTCTGGCCAAATGAACCAAAGAGTAAGGAGGAGTTATGATGCCAATTTTAAGTTAAAGGTTATGGAATGTCGTGTTCCAAGATGGAGAGCTGAAAAAGATGGTCTTAAAAATGCAAATATAATAAATATAAATAAAAATTATTTTTCTTTCTAAAGCTAAAATCTAATGTTCCAAAAACTTTTTCCAAAAATGAGTGTTGAAAAAGATGGGGTCATCTTGCAATTGGGATCATCAGTAGTTTAGTGTTTAGAGCTTTTTTTTAAAAAAATGGTTTTCTTTCTGCAGCCTTGATACTTGATGATATTTTTACTGGAGTCATAGATGCTTTCGTGATGGCACAATGATGCGGACAAGCTGTACATTTCGATTATAGGCAGCACTAACCTGCAAAGGTGTTTAAAACATAGCATGGGCTGTGAGGTGGAGAGAAAAGCACCCTGGTTTAGATGACAGATGACATACAGTGTTTACTTAGGGTTTGGTAGGGGCCCTAAATGGAGCCGAAAGCCGGCTATTAGATCATTGCTAATGATGTAAACACAAAATGAATTTACATCGCCTGTTCCAGATAACTGCAGCAAGAAACCCACTGGAAATGTCTCCCCTGAAGCCCAAAGGAGCTGTACTGTACATCCTTATCATGAGCAGGTAGGACAGCAACCTATGACCAGGAAAAAAAGGGATTTGTCCTGTGGTTGTTGAAAGTGTGCGGCTGAACGTGAAAGTGTGCAAAACCTGCGTTCATATGAGTCACTACTGAGATTCTGCGCTCCTTCCCTGTGTGAGATATACAGCTTTTGTTTGTCTACAAATAGAAATAAAAAGTAAACTTCAACCATAAAGGCTTTATAATCCAAGTTACAGGGGCTCATTGGTATGTATGACACAGTAATTTTTCTAAAACCCAGGTTGGTTTCCACAGTCTTCTTTATCTGTCTTTGGATATCCAGAATCAGGTTGTGACTCAGTTTGCCATGAGATGAGGGGGTTACTCTAGGAGACACTGGGGTGGTCTGTCACACACACTTCCCATCTGTGAACCTATACACAGGGACATGGGATGCTCGTGTGTCTTGCATGAATAAATGAGAGGCAACAGTGCAGGACTGGACTGGTTCAGCTCTTAGTTGCCCACCTTGTGTCAAAGCTCTGGAAAAAAAAACCTTTGTCAGCAATGTTCAAACAACACTAAGATTTGTCCGCGTCAGTATCATTTGATTGGCACTTTTGTTCATTTTCACATTGGTTTATTTTCAACTACTGTATATTTTACTGCAAACTGCTTTATTGTCTTTGGTCTCAATGTCTTATGCATTTAATAGTTTTGTTTCCCAGTATGTTCTGTGTAAAAGGGCCATTTATTTGACATTTTTTGTTTGTTTTCTAGTTTTTCGTCTCCCAAAGTGCTGTTTATTTGACAGCCTTGTTCAATTGTTTGTTTTGTCTCTAAATGTGGTTTGTTTGACAGTTTACTGTCTCCTCAGGACGATGGAGGACTTTGTCTGCTCTGCAGAGGTGAAGGAGGGAGAGATTCTTCCACCAACCATAAAGAAGTTGATGAAAGGCTGCAACAAGTACATGAGACCTTTCTTTGACAGTACGTAGACAAAACGTCTTTATTTATAAATGTTTACGAAGCAACAACTAATATTAAACGATGCAACCCTCCACCCATCAGTCATGTTTTTTGGCTCCTGTGAATGCAGCATCTCAGGGGGTTTTTTTCTCTTCAGATGGTCCAGTCACTGTGGGGATGAGCTTGGACATTGTGAGCATCAACACCATCTCGCACACGCACAAGGTCAGCATCACTGCTATTGTCTGTGTATTTGTAGGACTACACTGCCACTATATTCCTACGGCAGTGGTGGACAGATGAGCGCCTGTGTTTCCAAGGGAATAAAAGTTTAAGTTTTGATGGTCGACTGCTGGAACTGCTTTGGGTGCCTGACACCTTTATAGTAGACTCAAAGAGATCTTTTCTGCACGACATCACAGTGGAAAACTGCCTCATTAGAATATTTCCTAATGGGACGGTTCTGTATGCACTGAGGTATGTGTGTTGGACTTTTCATGATGCGATCCTTGTGTGTTTGCATTGGGTGGAACTGCTGTGTTGCCCTCTATGCACTGAGGTGTGTGTGTTGCATGGTGCTGGAGATGGGTGTCTTCATGGGGTATCTGCAGTATGGAGTCAATAATGAGCCGGCTGTGGGGTTCTGAATGGACTTTCCTTTCCTCCATGGCCAGGATCACCACAACAGTGGCCTGCAACATGGATCTCACCAAGTATCCCATAGACAAGCAGACCTGTACCTTGCAGCTGGAGAGCTGTAAGTTTGACTACACCTAGAGAGAGAACCGTGTGTATCTGTGTTTGCATGACTTTGTATGTTAGATGGGTTTAAAAGCTCCCCCATAAAGGCATTCTCTTTTAGACATTTTAATTCTGTGTTTTGAAGTAATTTTGGGGAAGTGCCTGGATTAAATATATTGCACTGGACTGAATATAAGACGCTATTTTTTTCTGGGAATCGCATCCGAAAAAGATGGGGTCATCTTATATTTAAGGATTACACCTATAAAGGTCAGATGCCGTACAGCACCAGCAGGTGGCGTCACTTAAATACTTATCCTGGTGACAATTATCCACAGAAATAATCAACTGGCGTTTGCGAGCATGAAAAATGGCAAAACCTAGAGAGAGTCGGGGAAAAAGTAGATAAAAGTTTGGACAAATTTACCAAGGAGTGAGAAGGAGTTATGATACCAGTTTCAAGATGTTGGTGATCAATGAGGCAGAGGTGTCAAACAACTCTCAAAGCAGCTAAGAAATATAAAGTTACAGAATGTTGTGTTTTAAGTTGATGAGCCCAAAAAGATGATCTTAAAAATGCAAATGTGGTAAATATGGATAAAAATTATTTTTCTTTCTAAAGGTAATATCTAATATTCCAAAAATCTTTTTCCAAAAATTAGTGTTGAAAAAGAGGGGGTTCTCTTATAATCAGGATTGTCTTTGGGCCAATACGGTATTACATTCTATCATGCCACCTACTGTCCCATGGATGACCCTTTTCTTGACATATTTATCAGTAATTAAGGGAGTTTCATTTTTAATATATAAAGTTTCAGCTCTTCACAGCATCCTTTTCACCAATGGTGTTGATGTTTAATGACTAGGTCACCAAAGAGGATCCCAGATTCATGTCTCAAACCTCTAACAGAGAGACCCTTGGCTGTCTTTGCAACCAGGGGGCTACAATGTGAACGATGTGATGTTTTCTTGGACTCGGGGGAACGAGTCAGTGAGTGGTCTGGACATGCTTCAGCTTGCCCAATATACCCTGGAAGATTACTACACTTCAGAGTCAGAAGCAGTTTATGAAACAGGTAAGAAACTCAAAGGGATGGAGCTGAGAGACACAAAGAGATACTGGAAAGGACAAGGTCCCTCTGGTTTTCTGAAAGCTCAAGCTTTATGTTCTGGTGAAAAATTGCTGTGGGTTGAGGGTTAGTCACCAAATCCTCACTTTTACCTTTCACTCACAGGTAACTATCCCAGACTAATCTTCCACTTCAAGCTGAAGAGAAGCATCTTTTATTTCATCCTGGAGACATATGTGCCATCCAGTGCACTTGTGGTGCTTTCCTGGGTATCCTTTTGGATCAGTCTGTCTTCAGTTCCAGCACGCATCTGTATAGGTATCTTCACGCCTCAGCTAAGCGATGCACCTGTCTTTGTCTACAAGTGGCCATACTTATAAAAAGTATTCACCCCTGACTCCGGAGTTTTTGATAATGTATTGTTTTACTGCAATGAATCACAGTGGATTACATTGGACATTTTGGCACTGATCAATGTGTAATTGACTGATCAATACCACCACCACTAACCACCTCCTACAATCTCACCTCCACCATCAGCACTGACAGTTTGCACCAAATCTCTTACCCATTTATTCATTTATCTATTGATCATCTTCTCATCTATCATTTATAATTCTTTATATTATAATTTTTATTATTTGTCATTGGTAGAACAATAAATGGAAAATGATATAAACAAACATGATGCTCACTTAAGATCCTTTAGATTCACTATTCTCTTAAGAAAGAGGATGATGGAAATAGATGTAAGTACTTAGGCATTGCTTTTTATTTATATTGAAAATTTCTACAAATCTGAACTACAGAAATATTTTCAATTTGACCGTAAAGATTATTTTTCTGTTGAGCAGTGTAAAGCCTAAGTCCATTGTAATTCAGTGCTGCAGAATAATAAATCCTGAAAAAGTCCGTGGCAGAGTGAATACTTTTTGTATGAACAGGAATTCCTCAAGACGTGAACATTTGACTTATGAGTTTTCAAGTGAAATTATTTAATATCCTTTATTGAGTTATGACCAAATGATAATTAGATTTCAGCTTAAGAGATTTCCATGAAGACATTATGCTTGTTAGTAAGGGGATACCTGCAGTACAGTTCCAGCCATACGTGTCTCTTTGAGCTGCCACAGATTCACCTGTCATTGCTTCTGTGTGGCACACCGATTCCTGCTGAAGTCAGTGTGCCGCAATTCCAGGAGTGACCACAGTTCTGACTATGACGACGCTAATGATGGGGGCTCGTACCTCACTGCCGAATGCCAACTGCTTCATCAAGGCCATTGACGTCTACTTGGGCATCTGCTTCAGCTTCATCTTCGGGGCTCTGATTGAATACGCAATAGCTCACTTCTGCACGTTGCACCAGCCCGGTTCCACCAGTGTGATCACGGTGAGGGCTTGTCCACTTACATGTCCCTCTATGGCCAGGCTTGCCATCACCTGCCCATTGGCTGCTCAGGGACATTAGTCAAAAGCAAAATGGATTTCCATAAAATTTGAGATCCTTGTTGCTCTGAGCCACACCCATGGGCAACGAGGTACTTGTGGGGCTGGGAATGGCAACAGGTAATAGCGCCCTCTTCCAAACTTGACACATTCCCCAGTGGTGCCTACAGGCTGTACTCAGTGCATGAAATGAAGTGCACTGGTACCTCCTAACTTGGGGCTTTCAAGGAGGAGACTTAAGAAATGGGTTGATATTTGGACTTTTGGAGAAAAAACAGTAGAAAAATGGGTAAAATGTGTGCATTCTGTGGTACGTGTCTCTCCCATGATATTGCTTTCTGGTCTCAGTTTGGTCAGGAGATGCTGGACTGGGAGGAAGAGATCAATGGTAACATTGCGCCAATGAAGAGATGCTCCTCCATGGTCAAACACAACAAGCCGCTGACCTCCAACTGCACAGCTCAAGACCAGAGAACAGCGCCACCATCAGGAAGTCCCAGAAAGACACAAGGAGGCTGCGTCCGGTGTGTGTCCCTCTTCAAGAGGGTGCAAAAGTTTGTGAAGTGCTACCACGTAGAAAACCCGCACTACATAGACAATTACTCACGCATGTCCTTCCCCCTGTCCTTCATCATCATCAACCTGTTGTACTGGATCTACTACCTGTATCCCTAACACCTTTTAATCACCTGTACAAGTGAAGGGGGGGGTGTGAACCAAACTTTAATGTATGTTTATTTCAATAGCCCACATAAACAGTTTAATAAAATAAAGAGTAAAAATTCATACCATGCATGTTATTTTGTTGTTTCATTAAGAATACATATAGTTTGTTCAAAGTTTTGTCACGTTGTAAATACAGATTAAATGTTTGTATACCAAATAAAACCCCTCAGATGACCTTTGCTCCCTTCTCGCTTTACTGAATTCCTGTCCATTTTGTCATCCATGTTCTGTGAGAGTAAATATTTTTAAAGGAATTTAGTAGGATTGTGCTAGAGTTTTTTCACTTTTTTTACATTTGTTTTCTTATGTTCTTGTGGCAGAGTTAATTTTAAAATAGTCATAAGGCTGCCTGTGAGGATGAAGAATGGAAAGGCTGTTGGCCCAGATGACATACCTGTGGAAGCATGGAAGTGTTTAGGAGAGATGGCAGTGGAATTTTTAACCAGATTGTTTAATGGAATTTTGGAAAGTGAGACGATGCCTGAGGAGTGGAGAAGAAGTGTACTGGTACCAATTTTTAAGTATAAGGGTGATATGCAGAGCTGTAGTAACTACAGAGGGATAAAACTGATCAGCCATAGCATGAAGTTATAGGAAAGAGTAGTGGAAGCTAGATTAAGAAGGGAGGCGACGATTAGTGAGCAACAGTATGGCTTCATGCTGAGAAAGAGTACTACAGATGCAATGTTTGCTCTGAGGGTGTTGATGGAGAAGTACCGAGAAGGTAAGAAGGAGCTGCATTGTGTCTTCGTGGACTTAGAGAAAGCATGTGACAGGGTACCTAGAGAGGAGCCGTGGTATTGTATGAGGAAGTTGGGTGTGCCAGAGAAGTATGTAAGAGTGGTACAGGATATGTACAAGGACAGTGTAACAGTGGTGAGGTCTGCAGTAGGAGTGACGGATGCTTTCAGGGTGGGGGTAGGATTACACCAAGGATCAGCTTTGAGTCCTTTCTTGTTTGCAATGGTTATGGACAGGTTGACAGATGAGATCAGACAGGAGTCACCATGGACTATGATGTTTGCGGATGACATTGTGATCTGTAGTGAGAGTAGGGAGCAGTTTGAGGAGACCCTGGAGAGGTGGAGATATGCTCTAGAGAGAAGAGGAATGAAGGTCAGTAGGACTAAGACAGAATACATGTGTATAAATGAGAGAGAGGACAGAAGAGTGGTGAGGATGCAGGGAATAGAGTTGGCAAAGGTGGGTGAATTTAAATACTTAGGATCAACAGTCCAGAGTAATGGGGAGTGTGGAAGAGAGGTGAAGAAGAGAGTGCAGGCAGGGTGGAGAAGAGTGTCAGGAGTGATTTGTGACAGAAGGGTACCAGCAAGAGTGAAAGGGAAGGTCTATAAGATGGTAGTGAGACCAGCTATGCTTTATGGGTTGGAGATGGTGGCACTGACCAAAAGGCAGGAGGCAGAGCTGGAGGTGGCAGAGTTAAAAATGTTAAGGTTTGCATTGGGTGTGACGAGGATTGACAGGATTAGAAATGAGTATATTAGAAGGTCAGCCCAGGTTAGACAGTTTGGAGACAAAGTCAGAGAGGCGAGATTGCGTTGGTTTGGACATGTGCAGAGGAGAGATTCAAGATATATCGGGAGAAGGATGCTAGGGATGGAGCTGCCAGGCAAGAGGAAGAGAGGAAGGCCTAAGAGGAGATTTATGGATGTGGTGAAGGAGGACATGCAAGTGGTGGGGGTGACGGAGAAAGATGCAGGGGACAGGAAGAAGTGGAAGCTTTTGATCCGCTGTGGCGACCCCTAACGGGAGCGGCCGGAAGAAGAAGAAGAAGAAGAAGAAGAAGAAGAAGAAGATAAGGCTGCCTGTCAGGATTACCTGTATTGCCACACACCTGGATTATGTACACATCTAGAACTATAAACCATGGCTGCAATTTTTGCAACAGGGTGATTGCAATGGTCTTGTTGCATTAGAATAAATTAATAAATAAGTATAAAATACAATTAAAGACTCAGGAAGAGTTCACAAATTTACTGTTAAAATTTATCATGCAAGTTGAAAGGTGCCCTTCTAACCAATTAGATAATTTATCACCTTTCCAGATCAATGAGCTCTCGCTTATTCTGATTATTCCTCAGTGATAGAAGGTGATACCTGAGATCAGAGGTGAGCAGTGTTTTTCTTATAGATTTGCAGTAAAGGGAAACTAGTAGCTAGAAATATGAGTATCAGTGTTTACAGCTCAGATTACACTGTGAATAAGACAGCAAGACAAAAGAGAAATAAAAAACAATCCATGAGGAGCTCAAGCTCAGACCAAACTGGGGTCAGATCTGGGGTCTGGATGTAGGTGGAGCTAAAGCCAGGGTCCCACAAAGTGATAACTAAAGCAACAGAAGACAGTTGTCACAGGTTTGAGAGGGAACTGAACTCTTGCAGCCTTCTTCCAAGTTCTGGCATGGGTCTGTATGTAAATCAAGCTTCATTTTACAGATGATTGTGAAGGACAGTTTGGCTTCAGGGCAAAAGAACCATGTGAGGAGCAAACCTGGTAAACTGTCTCTTTCAATTTGGGCAAAAGCACCGATGTGCCTTAGGGCAGAGATGGCTGGGACCTTCTACATGTTTGCAGAAAGAGGTGGAAGAAGAAAAAGAAGAAGGAGGAGGAGTAGGAGGATGGAGAAGAAGGACTAATAGGATATAAGGAAGAAGAAGGATAAGATGGAGCAAGAAGTGAGAGAAGATGGAGAAGGGGATAAGGAAGAAGAAAAGAAAAAGAGAAAAGGGATAAGGAGGAGGATAAGGAGAGGGAACAAGGAGGAAGAGAGAGGGAGGAGAAGAAGTAGAAGAAGGGGAAGCACATTTAACAATAGATTAAGAAAATAAAGAAGATGAAGTGGAAAAACAGGAGGGCTCATTGAAATTTGGAGCAGGTGAGTCTTGACCCAGAATCGGAATCGCCATCTTCCCAGGTGGATTTATCTTTTAAATTTTTATATTTTACTCAAACTTTTATTTTTCAAAATGTTATGTAGACACAGACTGGTTTAGAGGTTTAAAAAAAAAAAGACAAAAAATTTCAAAACACCAAAAACAGTAACATGTAAAATATAACGTGGGGGCAGCAGGTGGCTTGGTGGTTAGCATTGCCTCCTTATGCTCTTGCTGCAGTTCCCTTCATCTAGCTTCTTACCCTGAACTGATATGGTAAAAATTACCCAAATTTCACTGTCACCCAGGAAGAAAGTGTAAGATAAATGAAAAAATGTGAATGTGTCACAACTACAACCTGCAATGAAAAACTGCACCTTCATTATAGAAAAATACACATTAAAATTTAAAACTGCTTAAAATTTTCCATTTTAAAATCAGCAATTTATGTTTGCATACTTACATACTAATACACAGCAGTTATCCTCAGAAAAGATCTTACTAATTATTATTAATTAATTATTAATTAAGTTTTCAGGGAATTATTACTATTTATCTTGTACCAACAGCATTACAGTAAGGTCAGAACCACATACCTGTAGGAGAAAAAGCATTTAAAGTAAATTGTTTTATTGTAAAATAAACAAATAAACAAACAATAATAATAATAATAATAATAATAATAATAATAATAATAATAATAAAATTAGGAATTTTTAATAATAAATAACAATTAAGATAATAATTGAATTATCACCAGTATAAAACTAGTATTAATGTTTCTGGCTGCTGGTGGTCTTCCATACCCTCTTGGTCATCTACTGCCCCCTGCAGGCCAGTGCAAAGCAGTGAGTCAGGAGAATGTGATCTTTGACCTTGTCTGAGACCCTGAGGCTGTGCCATATTGTTAGTGGCTCAGTCAGTTTGGCTTTTTGAACAAGAACTCATTGCTGTTGTCATCAGTGCCAATGGTGAGTGTGGTCTGAGATCAGAGAGAGACAACACATGCAGCGTGACGTCTCCCTGTACACAGACTGGGCTCTCACCGAGTGTCCTGATGCTTTATAGCCACATATTTAAACTGTCTTCATTTTCCTCTGTGTGAACGCATATATTAGGCAGGTGGTTCAGAAGATGTACATAAGGATTTAAATGGTCACTCCTTACTGCCCTTCAACCCTCCATGTTAGAAAAAAGCATGAACAGGTGAGTCCACTTAAGCAGCTACCGGATAAGTGGATAATTTGCATAAGTGGATACTGTGGATATGGAAAATGTCCAGAATCATTAAAACATAGCCAATAAAAATAACAAAAAACAGACTTCACTAATTAATGTTTTTTGAAATTTTAAAAGATTACATGACCCTCTTTCCTTTTGGAAGGTGGCTGCCTATAAGATGGAGGAATGTTTACACACACCTCACACCCATTGGTATAAAATAGTATTGGCTAGATGATTAGATCAAGCCAGCATTAACAGCTTAAAATATTTGGATGGTTCTAGACTTTTGAATAAGCCAGTTTTTGTGTCTATATCTAAATTTCTATGTCATTGATGCACTTTTCATGTATCAGAATTTGCATCAATATAGAGAAAAGTGTCTGTCACATGGATAAATGAAAACGTACATGCAGAAGAATTCCACCAACTGATGTGCTGAGTGCATTTCACAGGATCAGCCTCAAAATACTGAATGGTAACCAGGACTGTGTTGTTCCAGGCCAGGTCAGGTTTCAGTGGGCCTCATCTAGCGACTCATGACTCCCCACCTTGTGGGGCTTTTATGTTGACCATTTCCCATTTTTTTCAGCTTTCTGCATTACAGGTATATGCGGGGGAGAAACTGAAGTTCCTCTTGGTTCGTACCCACAACTTTTGAAACCCTGCGCCACAGAGCCCAAATGTCTCACTGAAAAGCTGGCACCCAAAATCGGTCACTCTCTTCTCACAGTAGGAAAGGAGGACTTCAAGGTGCATCAGTTGCAGTAAAAATACTAGTAACATTTTAAAAGTAACAGTAACAAAAACAAATCCCAACAAAATTTTTATTAACATTACAACATATCCATTGCACTGTCAAAGTTTCCTCTTCGCTCACTTGTAAAATTAAATGAAAATGTGTAACCTACTTTGAGCCAGCATGCAGAAGTATATTAAAATTATCATAAATTAAAAAAAACACTATCCTATACTTTTCTGAGTGTGCCAAACTCAGTGGGAGAAGCTGAAGCATGAATGGTGTTGTGTCAAATGAAAATACATTAAGTTCATAGGATTATGTGCATTATGTCTCACTGAACATCTGTGCAATGAGGGATAAAGTGCAGCTTATAGTAGTGAGAACTGCAGATTTACCACATTCCCCTACATAGCAGTGTCACCGAAGGACAACATGGGCAGTGGGTTCTTGAACATGTCTCGAAACACAGTGGAAGTCTTGGGCTGTGTCTTAGTTTGGGGTGGGGTTGAGTATGGCTGGCACCTCCATGTGGCCACTGCCTGTACTGGCAAGTTATGCACTGCTGGGGCAGCACAGCCCTGGTAACAGACATCCCTGTTGCAGCCTGGGGTCTCAGAGGCAGCGGACACTGATGGGGGGTTCACAGAGCCAGCAGTCAAGGGCCGACCTTCTGCTAACACTGGAATGTCTGGGGTTTTATTCCCAGGGTTTGCCATGGGGGTCTCCTGGGCACTGCTGCCAAATGCAGAGATGCACTGGTTATCGCACACTGAGTCCGCAGCCCCAGCAAAGGCAGGCCAAGACAAGGAGACCTCAATAAGCTGTTTGGCTGGATTCCGGGGATCTTTCAGTACTACCCCTGGTAAGAGATCCAGAGGAATGACCGGTGGGGTGTCCTTCAGCTTTGGTTCAGTGTCCTTGTCTTCCTGTCTGGACCCCACCTGGTAAAAGAATTCGGCAGCTCTGCGCTGAAGGCAGTCTGCTTTATCCTCACTGCTCCAGCCCTCAGCATCACATCCTGAAAGCAAGCTGCCATCAGTCAGTGACACGTGCTACAAACATATGTGTGCATGCCAAAATTTTGGAGAAACATGTAAAAAATAAATCACTGTATAAAAGGTTGTGTTTTGATGAGATGGTGATAATCATGTTAACACTTATGTTAATCTTATTTTAAAGACAGATATCCTCCCTTCCTCTATTGTGTGCTTAGTGAGTGGCAGTTGCTAAGCAGTTGCTCAGCACTCACCTCTAGGGGGACCTACTGGGGGTGGACAATAACTGGAGCCAATGGGTGTTTCCAGCGGAGGCAGTGGAAGGAACAGGCTTTCAGCTGGGGTGCACGTAGCATTCCCTGAACCTGGAGATGCTGGGGGGCCTTCCAGAGGACTGCAGCTGTTGTAGAAGTTGAGCCTAAAAAAGTCACAGACACAGAAAGTAAACAGCTTCATAGAGTTTTGACTTTCAGTATAAATGTGGGAAATATGCTGTAAAACTGCTGTAAAAATGAACCTGTTGCCCAAATGCAGTGGCTTATTGTCAGCAGGTAGACAAGGAGGTGCTGTGGTTGAGGGAGCTGAATTCTCCTGTAGTTCCAGCTCTTCTTCTTTCTTGTTTAGAACCTCCACAGAGTGCCAGACAAAGTATGATTAGAACACGCAAAACAGACAAACACATCAAGACAAGCAATCTGTCCAAAGCCTGGAAATAAAATATATGATAAGTAAAGGAGTCTTCCACTGCCTTCTTGCAGGACCCTGTGTGCGTATATAAACATCATTACATGTGATGTCTAAAAACCACTAAATGCACAGAGCAGCCATAAGAAGGAAGTTCACGTCTGCAATCTTCACAAGGGTTCAGTAACACTGACCTTCTCCAACAGGGGTCTCATCTCCTCAGTCAGGGGATCATGTGAGAATTTGCACTTGTCTCCTTGGTAGCACTTTGTCCCTGTGTGAAAGAACTTGCATGGATATTCACATGTGAATGTGGTCAAGGACATAAACAGAGCAAAACAGGCCAAAGAGAGAAAAACTGAACACCATTCAGCACGAAGTCAGATATTAACATATATTAACAGATAATTCATTATACCCAGTTAAAGCCCACATAAGCTTATACGAAAAAGATGGAAACTGGCAATTTAGTTGACTAAAACAGACAGTCCCCTTCTTAGGAACTTAATTCGGCCAAAGAGTTGTTTCATTGCTTGAAAAATTTCTAAGTCAAGTGCAAAACGGAGCAGGACGGGACCCTTCATTGGTTCAACATGCAGCTTGTGTAATGGTGGTAGTGGGCTGAGTGACTGCACTTCACAGTCTGTACATCAGATCTTTCTGTCTGTTGGTGAAAGTCAGCGTTTACACTGAGCGATACATCATTTTGAAGAAAACTGCCTGCTACCTAAATAAATGTAAATTCCATCAGCATGGACAGCTCTGCAGGGATGCAGCAGCAAGGTTTTTCGACATCGGAATCAAGCAGCAGACACTCCTCCTCTGCTGAGTAGCTCACAATCATAGCTTGTGGGCCTGAATGTCCAATATACCCTGTCAGGGGCTTTTATGACATAAATAAATAAGAAAACCCCAACAAAAACTCTGGTCTGGGCTTCAACAGAGTGTTGAAAAACAATGCCTGCATTCACAATCACTATCTATTGGCCCACAGGTGAAATTCTGGAGGGCAACCGGAATTAAAATGCCTGATGCATGGGAATTCATGGCACTGAAGGACAAAACTGTCAAAAAGTAGAGAACAGCATAACCATGAAGGATACTGTGCATGAAGATACAAGCGTCTCCTTTCGTGCAGAAGCCCGACACGTAGAATTTACACAGTTCCAGCTTCTTGTCTGGAATTATGAAGTCATGTTCAAATTTGCAGGCATCCTCCTGTCGCAGGGGAGATATTCACACCATCAGTGTCCACCGTTGCCCATTTGACAATCAGCTGTGGACTCATCATCTCCAGTTCTACATGCTGCCCCATTTGGCAAAGCTCTGAAGTGTTTCTGCACAATTTGTTGCATCCTGGCAACAGTTTCACAAGAGAGAGGCTCGTACTTTGATGCACCTCCCACTGAGGAAGAATTTGCAGTAAAGTCGTCCGTCCCGCTCAATCGCATGGTGACTGATGAACTCCTGAGATAAATATGGCTGCTTCTTCACGTGGTTCATCGGGCCGTTCACTCTGCTCTGCGAAAGGGAACTCAAGCACTTAGGGAAAAAAAAATCCCGCAATTCACAATACACACACATTTAGCACTACTGCGATGTTCACCTTTACTCTATGTCACCTAGACAGAAGTTGGCTGTACGACAGCTTACCCTCTGGGTTTGGTGATCAGGCTGCTGTCGTCCTTGTCCTCTGTTGAACCACTTCCTGCCCTTTTGTTTCTTGCTTTTCTTGCGAGTCTCTTGCTCTGTTTTCTCCATACCTACAATGGGCACACAATATGCACACTCATCACCTGGTGTACACCAACTGACCAAGCAAATGACACTTCCACTTTAGCTATGGAATCTCCTCCCTGGGAACTGGTGCATTTCTCAACCACACTATTGCTTAATAGACAGTTTGCATCACATTCTCAGCCTCATGGTGGTTTCTGCAGACCTTTCGTGCCATGCTTTTTCCCATTGTGTGGCCCACGCCCTGCTGGGGCCTGGTTTGACAGAGCCACACCTTTGGGTCCCCTTTTCTGATTCCGCTGCTCAGTAAAGCCACTTTGGTGCCCTGTTTGCTGTTGGAGACCAGGAGGAGGCAAAGGTTTAGTTAAAGGGCAGATGAAGGTTCAGGATCACAAGCATTTAAAACATGAACACAACCATACTTAGTAATCACAACCTTTGATTCCAGTTGCATGCATATATGCAGATCCCCCCCCCCCACTTATGAGTGTAATGCATTCCTGGAAATCAGCACGTAAGATGAAATCTAAAGCAGAAACATAATAATCATTCATTTCAAAGGGAAGAGTCAACATGTACAGATGGTAGTAAACAATGACTAACCAACACGAACCCTAACTGAAATATGGTACAGTGAACCTGAGTGCAAACAACTGCTGTCCAACCAGAGTTTGGTTTTCTCAGTGAGTCTCTGAATACTACGAGAGAATGCTGATATTGTGAATGAGTACTGAGTGCTCTGGAGGACAGCCTGGACCAAGGAGAGCAGACCTGTCCATGTTCCCTCTTCACACAGTGCTCCTGCCTGCTGTTCTTGGTCTTCCTGCTCTCGTCTGTCACCTCCTCCCCCTCAGGTTCTCTCTTTCTTTTGACTCTGGAACAAAAACCCAACAATCTGCATGCAATCTCACCTTTTGGCAGATTTGGCCAATGTGTCTGCGAATGCTAATTTGTAAATGGAAGTTGGACGACAGTTGAGAAATGTGCTGAGCTCATTTGGCTGCAGTGACTTCAAGTCTACAGAAACAGTTCCATCTCTAATCATGATCGATACATAAAGGTTCACAATAACAAACAGAAAAATCAAACAACTTCTAACAACTCTGTTGCCATTAATATCATATTCTTATCATCAATACAGAGCAGGCGATGGAGGTTACTGAGCACAGCTGTTATGAAATTAGAATTTTTTTTACAATTTGAATGTTAAAAAGAATACAAAAAGAACATACATTGAGCAGTATGGCAGCAGAATACTAATATGGATGCTGTGTAGTACGGTAGATGAATACAAAAATTAATGTTGCATGAATATTATATGAATTTTGGGTAGCTAGAATATAAATATTAATGAGAATTATAGTAAAATGTGAAATGTTAATTAGATTAGGAAAGTTATATTGCAACAATGGTAGCTTAAAATGTGCAGTAAACATGCTATAAGAGTATGTCGTGCACTTTAGCAGAACGTTAATAACGCCAACATGAATGCTAAATAATTTCATTTATTCGCAACATTTCGCAGAAAATTAACGTGACTGTTAAAGAATATGACTGTTGATGAGCATTTTGAGCATTCATAAGGATGAACGCTAGCGATCTGTGGAATCAGCACGCCGAACCTGCCGGCCGTCCCGGTTCCTCCTCGATCCACTTCGTTCGGAGGAGAAGAGAAAAGGGAGGCGAACTCGGAGCCGAAAGACGACATGAAAACGATAATAAGCACCAAAACTCAATAAACGCTGCCAGACTGTCGTTGTGTTATTTATGTGCCGCTTGTCAGGCTTCCTTCAGACACTTCAACACTTCGTGGATGCCGCAGGGAGACGGACTTATTGTTAAAACAGAACCTTTTTTTAAATAAAAAAAAAATAAGAGCAGAAATGATTCCTCGTCCGAGCGCTTTTACTGTTCGCTTCACGGAAGCTCGGCGTCCGCGCGGCTGCGGGCGCACGTGCGCGCCCACGCGCTCCGCGTGCGCACATCTCTCGGGTCCGACCTACAACAAGACGCCGATTTCGCGTCAACTTTCAAGTTAAGATTTAATGCTTACGATACATTGCTTACATTTTTTTAAAAATCTGTTCGAATAGCTAAAACTGTATGTTTGGCCGTCTTATTGTAGCTTTTACGTAGCTTGGCCGAATATCATTTTATACAATGCGGTGTCACTCTATTCTAGGGCACTGTTAGCAGTAGCAGCGGGAACTGAACTGCAAAATTGGACTCTAATATCAACCCTAATATGACAATAAAACTGTAATATACGACTCCAGCCGTCTGTGTGTGACAGTTGTTGGCTTTTGCTATGGATGCTGGACGTGACAAATAACTTTTTTTGTGTTAGCATTGGCTAAAGCATCATCTGAAATTGCGGCAAAATATCCTTACGTCACTTTCAATTCATTTCACTATATTTCATAACAGTTTCAAAACAATTTCCCTGAAATCGTATACAGGTGTAGAAAAACCTATTGCATATTTTTCCACTTTTACCGTTTTGTTACTGCGTAGATCAAGAACTCAGAGCCCCTTCTGTAACTCAGCCCTTGAATAACCTTTGAATAACCATTAAACAGTCATTACATAACCACCTCTACAAGTAATTCTTCCACGTCTACATTCGAAAGTCTCCTAAACACACATGCTAATCCAGTTTACAGATTGGGACACCCGTGCAGATGCATGTGAAGGTCGTGATGTCCTCCTTTCCTGCCAGTTCTTTGAAAGACATCCCTTGAAGAAGGCCTGTCCAGTTGAAATATGCCCCAACTCACAGCCATTAAAAACACCCAATTTTACACCCAATATTGGTTTTGGCCAAATTCCTGAATTCATCATAATGATGTCAGAAATACATCATTTTTAAAACCAGTTCATACTGGATTGCCTAGAAGTACCTGCATGATGTTGCTTGACTGTGTGAAGTGTGAGCTGCTGCATGTGATCCAAGTTAATCTCATTGGCTAAACACACTGCGATTTGCTAGAGCTTAAGAGTTGCTGTAGCGACCACAGGTTTTCCACAAACAGACAACACAGTAAAAATCTTGTATTAGTTTATTGGTGCATCATTTTTTTACTTTATTAACAACTTTTGATTATTTTCTGTTGGAAGGATTAAGGTGTGACCATGGAATCCTAGGAAGTCTTGCAAAGAGATCAGGGGCACCACAATAAGCTGTGCAGGATGTAATGAAGTAACCTCAGTCAGGCTTAATCTTTTTCAAGTCGCTCTGCTACACATTTAACACGCCGTTGCCTTCCTTCCAGCAACAAGCCCACACGAAACAGGTGGACTAAAGACAAGCAGCTGACTGAATGTGGAGAACTGGAAGAAGGACTTCTCAGACCCGGGGGGGTGATGTCCCCTCAGCAGAGTGCAATAATGTTTCATCATATTTACAGTTCTTCAAAAAATTGAAGCCAAACTCAGAGTTTATATCTTTCTTGATTTTATGCTTCATTAAAATGCCTTTCCCTCCGTTCAATCTGCACCAGAGGCTTCTTTCCCCAGGGACAAACAAGAGCAGCAACGGACAGCCATCCTCATGCCAGAGTACAGCAGATGACAAAGAGCTGAAGCTTGAGAGGAGCACGTCCATTCGCATTTCTTCGTGTAAAAAGTGTGCGTGCAGAAAGATTCAGCAGAAGAGCGGAATTCCTCTCCAAAGGCCTGGTGCTGCTGGTCTGCAGGTGGACAGAAGAACCCCCTGTCTGGTGTCACCCAAAATCCTGAGCACCTCCCTAGACAGCAGGTTGGGTTTTCCACAGAAGGGGCAGTCACAAAGCTGCTGGACAAAAATCGAGGACAAAGAGGACAAACCCTACTCAATCAACCTGTCTCCAGAAGCTGCTGCAGTTATTCATAAGGGAAGTTTGGGAATGCGTACGGCATCAAAGGCTTTTGCGCACTTATACTGTCGGTTTAGGCAGGATTGCAGTTCCACGCACACACAAGATAGCAGCAGTAAGGTATCAGGTTGCAGAATCGGAACTGTCAAAGACATCAGAAGCGTGATTAAAATCTCCCTGCTAAATGATCGGCACAAATATGACGACGTGGAGTACGAAGATGAGAGCTGTGGCATTGACGAGAGCGTCCTCCTAAAATGTCAGGAGTGGCTCAGGGGGGTGGAAAGGTCCTTGCCTTTGGGAAAGATGGTGAAGTAAGACCACCTATAAAGGTGAGAAAGCAGTACAGTGTCTATGAAAAATTAAGAAAAATTGCTGCTGTTTTAAAAAGGAAAAAGCAACATGCATACAGTTACGTACAATTATACTAAGTAAATGTGTATTCATGTTATGTAAGTAAAAAGTAGCAACTTGCTGCAAGGTGTACAAAATTTGCTTCATATGTGGTTTATCTGTTCCATTTTGTTTCAGAAAAGAGTCAAGCCATTTTGTTTTGCTTGTTTGTTTGTTTCTGTGTTTCATTGCAACAGTAGCCACACTGGTTCACAGGGAGCAAATACTCATCTTTAAATCAACTCTGTAAAGAAATTCCAGGGGAAATAAACTCTGAGAAACTTTACTGTAAATTAATAAAATAATAAAGTGAAATGAAAATGGAAAAATATACTTGTATGACCCCTCTTGCATATGCTGTATATAAAACTGTATAATTCAGGCAATGTCTTCTGTACAGACTGAACAAAAAGCTGCGGTTTCTAAAATTTCAAATGTTTTTACAAAGAGAAATGTTCATTGTATTTGTCCATATGTTTCAGCTACATTTCACATGGGTGACACCGTCTAGGGTGTTTCTATAACTTTCATAATTTTATGTTGTTCTCTACACAACTTTTCACATCTTATATGCCTCTGATTTGCTCCACATTTATTTTGTTGCTAGCTGACTTACCCAGTGTTGCCCAGACAGAAAGAGGAATGGTAAAGAGTGGTAAAACTTCTCAGAAGTAAAACTTTTAGAATAATGTAAAATGTTTTCAAATTACATGTAATATCAAACAAAATTTGCCAGTTTTTTTCTAGCGTCTATTTCTCTGGAACATACGGGTGCAGCACTGTATCTCAGTCGAGCCCACTGAGACCCCATGTTGTCATTCCTGGTATTTGGTGGAGTTACTCTTCCAGCTTAGGGGTCACAGCTCCAAGGGACCACCTTGGTTATCAACTTTCACATTTTCTTCGGTTCATCTTTCAATCTCTGGTATTCTCCAGCTTCTCATATCACTTCTTTCTGATGTTTTTGTCACTACTGTCATTTTTGCCTCCTTATCTGTTACAAGTTTGGTTAGCCATTACCTGTTTTTATATACATATGTGCATTTTATGTCACTCTAATAGCTTCAAACTGACTTACAGTGTTAAGCTTCTGATTTTGCAATTTATAAAACTGTGTGAATTCTACTGTATGATTCAACCTTGTATATATATATACAATGGATGTTCATATATATAAATTAGTATTGCAATTCAGCTTCAAATATGCATAATTTTCTTATTCATATTACACAATAAATGGCAATATTTGACATTACTGTACTCTAATACATAGTGTAGTTATTATTGTTCAGCTAATACAAAGGGTTTGAAAAAAGTCTAAACTGTAGAAGGAATGTGACCTTTGCCTCTGCGTTGTTGGCCTGTCCATTCCAGAGGCTCTCGTCACCGGTCAAAGTCCAGGCCCAGGCCCAGGTCCAGGAGGCTGTAAGCAGTGTTGTGAGATTGTATGAGGCTGTGCATGTTGATGCTGCTGTCACTCTGTATGTGAAGACCATTTATCCTGCGGTGTCCTGCTCTGCATTATTCACTTCCACACGCCACCGCTCACCCACTGATCAGCTGCATCATGCTGCCTTTGACCCTGCTGGTCCTGTGCCTTTCCCTGATCTCAACCTTCGCTGAGGATCCTGACCCTCAGGCGGTTTCGTCCACTCAAGGGTCCAACAACACACATGGCGAGGCGGAGGACTCAGACTGGGGCATCGGCTCCATCCGGGACGGCTTTGAGGCCATCAATGGGTACTTCGATTCCTTGCTGGAGGTGCTGGGCGGTCCCAACGGCATGTGCCAGTACCGCTGCCGCTATGGTGAGCAAAACATTCTGGAAATTCTGAAAGTTACACCAGACTGGGGGTCACAGCAACAACATAGCTGTGTGTATGGTGCTGTCTGGACAGGTGTTACTTTGGTCCCTGTCATGTTGAGGTTCTCTATTTGTCTGTCCGCAACACAAAGACAAACTCTGTGCTGGTTACTGGTGTGAACACAAAGTTTTTTTTAAATATCTATATTTGCTGGATAAAATATAAAACTACAACTGCATTTTTCCTAACCTTTTTTTAATTTTATGAATCCTACTGGGTCACAGGAACACCGAAGCAAAGAAATTGTAAATGCATTCACAAAAATAAAATATAACTAAGATAAAAGCTTACAGCATTTCACAGGTGTCGCCACATTGTACCGTTTGCAAAGGTCCAGATGTCCGAACACCAATTTCCTTGGAATTATCGTAGGAACAAAATACGGATTTTTCTGCAGGAAGACAATGAAACATAATGGTAACTTTGGGGGCAACCAGAGCAGTAAAATATCTTGCATTGCCAGGTAAGTTGAAGTTGTTTAATGAGGGTCCTGAAATGTGTCCTGCGGTAGCTGAGGGAAGGCACACTTTTTTGCTCTTAGTTATATGGCCATTAGTGGTAATAACATTCAGTATTGTAGATAATCGCTCTAATCTGACAGTAGTCAAGGAAATCTGTACCCTGACCAACGGTTAGGACTCTGGACATCTGGTTGGGGTGTGGAACTTTATCTGATGAAGGTGTCTTCTGACCCACCAAAGTCAAACAAAACAGTGGTTCTCAGCCTCAGTCCTGACAAACCCCTCCGCTGCAGTTGTTTGTCCTGATCTATTAATTAATTGGGAACTAATAAGCTGTTGTCTGGATTTGCTGCACAATTCAGACAGAAAATTCATTGAGGACGCTGCTCTTTTATTGTGTTTTCTTAATTCCTTAAGGAGTCACAAAAGATCATAAGAATTTGCAATCTTTCCCTTCCTTCCTCTCAAACTTAATTAAAATTATTTATATTTTGTGTAGTATCGGTCTTATTAAACAGACTTGTTCCATACAGATTGTGTTACTATATAATGTTGTACTATTCTGTGTGTGACTGATCTGTAGTTTATGTTTTATTGTTGCTGGTAATTGTTGTGTTCAAACTAAATCGATTAATGTGCAGACTTTAGTATTTATATTTAGTATTTTAGTAAGTATAGGCCTTTGCTGGACATGGAGAACACAGCATGAAATACATAAAGCATCTAACAAGGTGCTAAATAAATTAATATCCCATTAATAAAAATACAAAATAACAACTAAATAATAGAAGACAGTGCCCACATGAGACAGAAACTGTTGACAGGACCTCATGTGGAATTATGGAAGCAGATGGCTGTGTGAAGGACCCTCATAGGTGCTTCTCAGTACATCTAAGTTGGATAACCAGTGGCTATAAGAGCTCATGGTGATCAGTTTATTTAGGGGATGTGAATCAATGTCCATGATGGACTGTAGCTTTCCTCTCATCCTGGCTTCTGCCACTGCCTCCACCAAATAAGGACTCTGATCCATGATAGAACCTGGTTTCTTGACTACCGTATTGGCTTGAATATAAGATTACCCCTTCTTTTTCAACACTCATTTCTGGAACATTATATCTTATGTGTAAAAAGAAAAGTCATATTTATTCATATTTGCATTTTTAAGATGGGCATTTTGGGCTCGCCAAGTTTGAACACAGCATTCTGTGACTTTATATTTATTGGCCGCTTGAGAGTTGTTTGACTTCTGCCTCATAAATTAGCATTATTTTAAAATTGGCATCATAACTCCTCCTCACTCCTTGGTTAATTTGATCTAAGTTTGAGCTACTTTTTTCCAGACCATCTCAAGGTTTCTCCCTTTCACACACACAAGCTCCGGTTGATCATTTCTGTGAATAATCAATGCCAATGGATGTAGTGATGCCACCTACCGGAGTTATACAATGTCTGAAAGTTATAGGTCTATTCTTGAAATATAAGACAACCCCAGATTTTAAATGCCAAATTTGGACCAATATGGTATTTTATTGAGTCTATGCCCCTTGCTAGGTGTGATACCCCCCATCCTTCACACAACACCACTAAAAACCACACTGGAGATTACAGCGTTCTAGAGCATAAGGAAATTGTTGCTGCATACATTAAAGAACCCCAGCCATCTAAGAAACTTCTGCCTGCTCTGTCCTTTCATTAAGAAGCTAAGGCTATTTTTTTAACATTTTTCTACAAACAATAAAGCTGGTTAATACTGAGCTAAAATGAAAACACTGCTGTGGAACTGGGCTCAAATATGTGTTTTACATTTCACATTAATGTGTGTGTGCGCGCGCGTGTGTGTATGTGTGTTTGTCTGTATATAAAGGTCCATGGTATACCCTGCCTCACGCCCTGTGCTTACAGGATTAAGGTAGGGTAAGGGTAGTTAACTGTAACTGGTTAACTACAGAATATGTAACATTTTAATTTTCCTTGAACAAAGGTATCAGTTCAATAGCTAATCCATCCATCCATCCATCCATCCATTCCTCTGTTCAGTGGAGTTTTTGGTACCAGTGAACTCTAGGGTTCGGTACTGAGACCCATGGAAATGTGAGCATGAAACACAGTGTCATCAAATTAGTGGGTTGTACTGATCCAAAGAAGAGAACAAGAAAGCACTTGAAGCTCTCAGGTGAGGTTCCATGCTGGTGTTCGGTACTGGAGCTCCTTACATCTGTTGTGCTGATTGTGAACAGGTGCAGGTACAGTAGGTGTAACCACTTAACACAGGACTAATTCAGGGCTGTGGCACCATCCATCCATCCATTTTTGTTAACGGCTTTTTCCTGGTTGGAACTGCAGTGGTCTGCAGTCTGTCCAGGAATCACTGGGTATTTGGCTAGCAAGGGTCCATCCTGGATGGGTTGCAATAATAATAATAATAATAATAATAATAATAATAATAATAATAATAATAATAATAATAATAATAATAATGTGTTCACCTAGGCAAAGCTCCTCTTCCTCGGCCTGACTACAAGACCCCAGAACCCAATGGCTGCAGCTCCTATTTCTTGGGTCTTCCGCTACCTGAAAGAGTATGTATCTTCCCTTCATTCACTTATGGCAACTTACACTCCTTTACAAACACAAATGTGTCCAATAATCTTATGTTCAGGGGAACTCAAAAATGTTCAGTAGCACAAATTATAATACACAGGAAATTACACATGCCTGCATCCCCTTCCACACACACACATGCAACAACCGTGAAGGTTCTACTTCTCATTGCAGATGGACCTGGGCATCCCAGCCATGACCAAGTGCTGCAACCAGCTCGACTTGTGCTACGACACCTGTGGCTCCAGCAAGCACCGCTGTGACTCCAAATTCCGCTGGTGTTTGCATTCCATCTGTTCCGACCTCAAGAAGAGCCTGGGCTTTGTGTCAAAAGTTGAAAGTAAGCTGCTTTCATAAATATCTATACATAAATGAAAAATAAAATGGTACTTCAGATTCATCATACTAAGGTGAAATCTACACAAAAATCATCACATTTTTAAGCAATGTGCTTAAGAGATGTAACAATCTGCCATTGACTCCTTTGTTAACTTTGAAGAGAGCTCACAAATTCAAATATAGCACTAAATTGGCCTGAATATAAGACAGGATTCTTCCTGGGAATTACATCTAGAAAAAGATGAGCTTGTCTTATGTTTGAGGACTACACCTCATTCCATCCATTATAGCTAAATTTGTAGAGATTTGTGCAGAATTTACCAAGGCAATAAAAAGAGGTACCTATATCTATAAAGGTCAGATACCATATAACACCAGCAGGTGGCGTCACTTATCCCCTGGCGTCAATTATCCACATAAATTATCAACTTATGTGAGCACGAAGGATGGCGAATACTTGAGAGTAGCTCAAAGTAGCTCGAAGTCTGGCCAAATTAACCAAGGAGTGAGAAGGAGTTATGATGCCAATTTTAAGATAAATGTGATCAGTGAGGCTTAGGCAAAACGACTCTCAATCAGTTAAGAAATACAGTTGTGCCTGGTATATGCTGGTTCAGTATCAGTTATCTGCAGTGTACCATGAGCTGAAAAAAAAAATTGAAAATTAAAGAAGTAAATGGTTCTTAGTTTAAAAATGTGTGCCAAGTGAGAACAGGCCATAACATGGTAAAATCCAGCAGCCCAAACACGCCCAGTACTCGACTCATCTTCCTTTGTCCCTGTACCAACACTTCCCCGCAGAACTTCCCTCCATTCTGCTTCTAGCGTTCTCACTGTTTGCATTAATATATAGGGTTCGGTATTATCCACCGTTCTGAGTAACCATGGTAGGTTTTAGAACGTATTACCTGCAGATATGGGGGCACAACTGTGTAAGTTATAGAATATTGTGTTTGAAGATGGAGGGCCCAAAAAAAGCCTGTCTTGGAAACGCAAATATGCTAAATATGAATAAATATAATTTTTGTCTCTAAAGATTAGATATAAATGTTCCTAAAAATTTTTCCAAAAATGAGTGTTGCACATTATATGTAGGCTAATATGGTATCCTCTGGGTTGCTAAATGTGCACTGCAAGAACTGGTAGACACATTTCATACACTTCTGAATTATTCTTTTTTTAATCTGTGTATTTATATTTCTCTTGTGCTTCTGTCAGCATGTGAGACAGTGGCTGATGCCCTGTTTAATGCGGTGTGGACCTTGGGCTGCAAGTCCTTCATGAACAGCCAGAGGGCTTCATGTTTCTGTGAGGGAGAGGAAAAAGACGAGCTGTAGAGGGCGCAAGTGTGTAACCCACCAACTCCCAGGATGCTTCTCAGACCTGGTCCTGAGGACCCACCACAAAGGCTGGCTTTTGTTCCAGCCAATCTTAGCAAATTAAATAACGTGTAATTTTGCAAGTCTGACTTTCTGAACTGTTATAAATTATTACAAAAACGTACCTCTTTATGTGCAAATGTTTCTTATTTATTAATCGAGGCGCCTTGCTGCTTCTGAAAACCTCATGATTAATTTAGTTTGTGTATATGGAGCAAAATATGACTGTTCATTTTGTGGTTCCTAAATAAACAGAAAGAAACTGAGACAGATTTCTCAAATTATTGGCAGAGCAAACAAAGCTGAGCTTTAACTTCAAGTCATGCTGTTTATAGTGCATTTATTTATTTAAATGGAACTTTTCTCCAAAGCAACTTACAACACCTTGTTAAGGTACTTACACTGATTTACCTGTTTAAACAATGGAATACTTTTCAGTAGAGTAGTTTTTAGATTTGTGTTTACGTTTGTTTAGTTGACCCTTAAATGGATGTTCGGATGAATGTCTACAAAAGTGTATTTCACCCAAAGATAGAGATACTGATGTATTCAGTGGCAAGTTCCTTGTGCAAAGGTACTACAGAAGGCAGTGGAATATGATCCTGGATCCTCTAAGGCCAGCAGGAGTGACCTTAACCACTATGCCACCTGCTGCCTTTAGTAGAGGCCACATGTGTGCATGTGAGCACATGTGAAGCCTGAACTACTGTGTTGTGGGGAAAGAGTGGACGAGAAGGTAAAAAACCTCAGCGAGATTATGTGCTAGAAACCCACAGAAGAAAACATTCACACCATAGCAAACACAAGAGACAGAATGCAAACTGCAGTTTCACAGAAAGTGCAATGCTTAAAGCGCCGCACACAAAATCTGAGCAACAATTGCTGTGACTGTCAAAACTGTATTGTCATGAAATATATACATTGTTTTGGAGTAAAACTAAGACCCCCATTAAACCCATAAATTTAAACATCACCAGTTTATTTAAGACAAACATTCCTGTCATTTTTGTCAAAATTGATTTCTTTGTCAAACTAAAGCATAAGGCAGCAGCCAGGGATCCTGCACATTTTGTTGAGCAAAGTACAGTAATAATAAAACAATGAGGAACAAATGAGGACTGTAAGAAAAACTGGAGAAAAAAGATAAGGGGCTGTCAGGTGAGATAATGGAAAAGCAGGAAAAAACCCTCTCTGAGCTGATAAAATATAAGCTGCTGCTATGCTTCTAACTAAGTTGTCAGTCATCTCGCCACCAGCTGGGCGATGAAAAAATCCTTATGCTTTGTTACAAAACATTAATGGTAAAAGCTGGTGATCCTTAACCAGAAGTTTGATCAAAATGTACTTTTTGTTTAGTAAATGTAAGAGATTTTCCTTTTAAGGACCCAGTAAAATGGTTTGTATGTCAACAATAAATAGCTCAGAACAAAAATGGCATGAAAATATTGTGGTTTCCTAATGCACTTTTGGATTAGTGGAAAACGCACAATGTTGAATCAGATGCTCCCTTGCATTAAGCTGATTTTTTTTGCAAGTGACAGAGATTACAAACATGGTAGGGAGGTAAACAAGAGAGTGTGGAGGTAGGACGATTGGTAACTTGGGCAAGTTACAGAGCTTCCTCACTTCCAGCGGTTGATCCGGAGGAGCTGAACATAAGCCAGCAGCATGCACACCAATATGATGCCCAGGAGGGCAACTTCGTTCTGCCAGAAGCCCCAGAAACTGTAGTCAATGCCCTGCTGCATCATGTACATTTCTCCTGTCAGACTGGTGGGGGGTTGTGACATGAAAATGAAAGAGTAGCAGTAAAATTACATGAACATAAAAACATTTCACAAATGAAAGATTCACACGCAAAAAATAAGAACATCCAGAAATAATTTATAGCTCTGTAAACAGTCATACACAAAATTCTGCCAGTCCAGCTGTTATTAATATAATAAGAAATACTTTATTTACGTCAGTATTATAATAATATTATTATAATAATGACGCAAATAAAGTATGCTTTTTAAACCTAAATACAGTCTATATTGTATTACACTCAGCTAACAAAAAATGCTACAGTGACTTGTGAAAACACAGCATTTGTGGTGTTCGGTATCTATTACAGCATTTATATTTATTGTGTTGTTTTATTCTGCAAAATGGCTTACATTAGGCACTTTGACATTTTGGAGCAGAGGTGCACGTGTGGTGTCTCAAGCCCTAAAGTTGTTCGTCCCTCAATGGTGCCAGTCTAACTATTTTCGTTCACTTTATTAACACAGTCACATTTCTTTGATAACAAAACCAACTATATGCTTCCTATCTTGTACTTCCCATCACAATAGCAATCTCAACCAATCACAGTGATTGATTAAAGTTCATAAAAGTGAGTAATATTACTCTTAATTCGTGTAACTGGCGCTTTTCTTCAAAAGCGATTTACAGTGTTAAGACGCTTGCAATTTTTTGTAAGCATTTAAGCAGCATAGCACTTTTCACTGTGGAAATTCATTTATGTCCACATTGTACTATAATATACTATAACCATGTAAATATTAAATAATGTAAATTATATAAACAGCATCTATAAAATAAGTACCCTGACACCAGCGCAAAGCGTTAATATTGTGGTCAACTGAAATTTATTCAACAATTCCAACTCCTTAGTGTCTTTGTGCTTGGCGTGAAAGACCAATGCATTGCCTTCAATTCACATAATCAGGTAATTTCTGGAACAAATTATATATGAAAAGGGTATAAATCCATGTGGTTAACATCTTAATATATGGATGTTTTGTCTTTGCACCCTATTGCATGAAAGATGTTGGCAAACTTGGTGTCAGACACAGAAGAAAGGTGTAGACTTACATGGTGAAGTTACTGGTGAACACTTGGCCCCTCATCTCGTTGATGGTCACTGCCTATGTGAGAAAAACAAATAAATAGTGAATCAGAATGTGTCTGAGCTTTCACCACAGATACAGGCAAACTCACAAACGATCAGTTCAGATACATGAGGACAGCTTGGCACTGTTATATCCCTTATGCTTTGCTATCTCAGCAAGGGAAAGGTTCTACACCTGAAACACCTGTTTTTGCAAATCACACACGTATGACAATGTTAAGACTTCTCTAAAAGCAGAACTTGAGCTGGATTCAAAACTACTACACAGCAACTCAGTGAACTGGAATTACGACAAAGGATGATGGAAAGGCCCCGCCATTCTGACACTAGATTATAAATACCGCAGTCCTGGTTCCTTTAATAGTTTTTGATCTGGTGTAGAACCTTCAGGATCGTATTAAACACACAGTGCCACTAAAAGAGCTTGGATTATAAAGGGGATCCCATTATCCATCTTGTACCCCGTCCTTCCTCCCAGGTCAACCTGCATCTCCCAGTCTCTAATCCCCCTTACTACACCCATCTCCTTCCTACCGCCGCATCTCCTACCCTCCCCTCCTTCCCTAATAAACTGTACTACTGCACCTTCAGCCTCATGTCCTTACCGTACCTGCCTCCTCCAGTCTTCAATGGCCACAGCCAGACACCTTAGCACCTAGTTATGCCTCCATGTATACCTACCCAGTGCTAGACTAACCTTACAACCAACTAAACTATTTTTCACCGTCCCAACCTCCGAACACAGATTTCAAGTTGAGTCCTCCCCCCCCCCTCTGCTTCAGGTTCTGAGGTGATGGCAGCACATCATAAACCGCTCCTAGCAGGAACCTTATTTGATATGCATCCATACTCCACAGTTCCCTCCAGCTCAGCCTCCTCCTCTCAACCCCCTCCCAGTTTACCCACTGTCCCTGCTTCCCCTGTGAGACTGCCCTGACACACTTCTTTATTTCTTCCTGCCGATGCACCTGCTCTATCACCAGCCTCCTTCTCTCTATTGGGCCTGCCTTACTCCACATAGGGTCTCCTAACCGACAACCTAGACCTTCCCTTCCTTGCTGTACCTTCCCGACCATTTCCAGCTGCCTTAAGTCTGCCTTAGCTTCCTCCACCACCTGTCTCGCATCCCATTTTCTACCTGTTGCTATCCTGGGTACCAAACCCCTTACAACCTCATCCCTACTACCTGACAGCTGCAATTGTAACCGCACCTTTGCACACTTAAATTCCTCTGTCAAGCTTGAAAGCGGCAGCTGCAGGACTCCTTTCCCATACAGAGCCACATTGCTTAGACACCAAGGAACCCCCAGCCACTTTCGAATGTAGGAGCTGATCAGCCTCTCCAGCTTCTCCACCTTTGTGACTGATACCTCATACACAATTAGTGGCCACATCACCCTTGGGAATAGGCCGAACTGTAAGCACCAGAGCTTCAGTTTACCCGGCAGCCCTGAGTTCTCTATCCTCTGTAACCCATCTAACTACACTTTCCTTAAGCTGCTCCACCTGATCCACATCAGTTAGCTCCCTAGTGTACCACCTCCCAAAACTCTTTACCGGCTTCTCTAACACTGATGGGATCGCCTCATTATCCACCAGAAGGCTAACTTTCTCTACCTTCCCTTTAACCAGTGAGATGCTCTGGGACTTTGCTGGTTTAATCCTCAAACCAGCCCACTTCAGGTTCTCGTCCAGCTTTCCCAACAGCTGCCTTGCACAAGCCGCTGTTGTGGTCACCAGCGTCATGTCGTCCATATAAGCCCTAACTGGGGGGAGACGGAGCCCATCTGGCCGTCTTTCTCCACCTACTATCCAACTTGATGCCCTAATTACTGATTCCAGAGCCATAGTGAATGCTAGCGGGGAAATGGTGCAGCCTGCCATGATCCCCATTCCCAGCCTCTGCCAGGCTCTTGTATAACTTGCCGTGGTAAAACACATCCTAACGTCCCGAAAGTACTCCTTCACTAAGCCAGCTATCTGGCTTGGTACTCTAAAAAAGTAAAATGCACCCCAGATAAGACTGTGTGGCACAGAGCCAAAGACGTTTGCTAGGTCTAAGAACACCACATGCAAGTCCCTTTTCTCCCGCTTGGCTTCCTGAATCTGATGCCATATCACACTAATATGTTCTAAGCATCCCGAGAAACCTGGGACCCCCGACTTCTGGACTGTGGTATCGATCAGTTTATTTTTCACCAAATAATCTGACAGCCTCTGTGCCACTACACTAAAGAATATCTTACCTTCTACATTTAACAGACATATCGGCCTAAACTGCCGTACCTCTATAGGTAACCTCTCTTTTGGTAAAAATAATCCCCCTGCCCTACGCCAGGCCTTCGGAATAACCTGCTTCTTCCACACTATCCTAAACAACCTCCACAAAAACCTAAGTACATCTGGCACACATTTATATACCTAGTAGGGGACCCCATTCAGCCCTGGGGCAGATGAGGTCTTTGCACCTCACTCCACTTCGGTGGACTAACATCGAACTCAGAAACTATTTTTCCCAGTGGTGGCATATCTAATGGGAGGCCCCTCTCCCCAACCTCCCCTGCGCTTGAATAAGTACAGTCTAAGTACCTTTCCAATTCCTGTCTGGACACCTCTAGATTTCCCTTCCTCTCTTGACTAAACAACCCCTTCACAAATCTAAATGGATTTCTATAAAAACCAGCCTTCGCCCTCTCTTTCTTCTTTCTCTTCCTCCTTAGATATTCTGCCCTCCTAAGTATTATCAACCTACCTTTAACCTCCTCCTGCAACACCTCTATCCCCTGCTTTTCCTCTTCCGTAGCCTTTTTCCACTGCTTTTTCAACTGCCCCCTCTCCCTCACTAGCCTAACAATCTCCCTCTGTCTCCTTGACTTTTCCCCCTGCTGGCCCTGCACCCTCCTAACGTGCTCTACCCCAAACCTATCCACCCCATATTGATAGATCACTTAACCCATCTTTTCTAATTTAGCCTGTGCACTCCCTTTCAAACCCTCCAACACTCCTACCAGATCTGCACTCACTGTCTGCCACAGTACCTTCTCACCTGTCCTAGGCCACCTAACTCTAGGCTTCAACTCACAGCTCTTCTCCTTATCCCTTCAGACCCCATCTACACCACCATCTCCCATGCCTGCCCCTTCCTCCTCTGCGCCAGGGGTTCTACTGATATCCTGCGAGCTGTGGTTTTCAACCAGTCGCTGGGCTTCAGTCGACTTATTTGACTGACTTCTCAGGAAGTATTGATCAATGCGACCCCCCTGCGCTCCTTTCGCGCAGGCATTTCTTCCTGCCTTGGTGTATCCTGAGGCCCCGAGCTGTAGTTATCCTCTGCCACCCACAACAACACACCTGCAATTTCTTACCCTCCTGTAACCCTCTGACCCCCCTTACTGCACCAGCCCCACTCGTTGTCGCTTTCGTTCCAGGGTCCTTAACCATGTTATCTGCCTCTGAGTCAAATGGAATCATGGAGTAGATCTGCAAAACTATAACTATAACTTTTCCCATAAATTCATGGTTGAATTGAAGTTCTCAGGTTCCCGTCACCTCCAGTCCGTAGCGAAATATGCTGGCCCACTTCAACCACGACATCCAGCTCAGCATGGAGTTAAGGTTCACAAGGAAGCCACCAAAAACCTGTAGGCAGATAGACAGACAGTAAGGCACCCAGCCAAGCAGACTGAGGGAGGAATGGTAGCAAAGACAAGAAAAACTGAATCATCATCTGCACATCAAGCAGCATGGTGAGGTAGTCTCATGACAGCAAATACCCTGCAAGATAATTTTACAGTCTTTGTTGTCATTACTCATTATAAATCCTTAGCCATCAATATCATTAGTGTTACCAAGATTTCCCATACAGTCATCGCTGAAACGTGCCCATCGGAGTTAACAGAATTTGACTTCATGAAGAGATTTGTTGATTCATATTAAAAACACATAGTGCTAATAAAAGAACACTAATGCCTTGACTTACAAGGTGGTTGTTCACGTTAACCAGAACTGAATTTCGATTTTGTATTCAGGCAGTATGAGACCAGACTCGCCATGAGCTCATCTTCACAGCTACAGTTTTGGTTTTATGGTGTTAAGTTGCATTAAAGTTTGATTTAATACATAAACATTGATTATCAGATCTATGTATGTTTTTGTGTCTGTTAGTTAAGTCTATGGCAGGTAACAGGTATGAAGGAGTGCAGTTACTGAAGAAGGGAAGCTGCTTGTTACAACTAACATATAACTATTGAAGTAACTGTGCATTTGAATGGGATTTTGTGATATTTTAGCTGAAAAGAGTATCGGCTTTGAGGCTCGGGACCAAGTACATTGTTTATTGCTGAAACTAAAGATAATTATATCTTCGGCTTATAATATTTATTCTTCCCTTACAATATTTTTTCTTATTCTCATGCGGTCATTGGCATGCACTGCATTTGCAAGGTGGCAGAAAATAGTGATTACAGAACCTCACCATCATGAAGACAAAAGGCAGAGCGATGAGGATGTTTGCCATGGCAAAGGAAGACACACTGGCGCTCACCAAGAAGGCAAGACTCACAGCTGAGAGACTTGTTAGGCTCATAGTGAGAGCAAACAGGAGGAAGGTCTCAAAGTTTGGCTTCAGCCCTGAGAGGCAAGGAACATGAACACGTTGGTCTTAAGGTGAAATCTCTGACCTTTCCGTCTCAAGAAAATGTCACAGAATGCCTTTAGAATCATGTCCACGCACGATATTTTTGTTTTGTGCTGCACTCCTTTGAAGTAATATGTCTAGCAAACAAAGAAGAATGTAAAAGAATAAATGTAAGATTTTGTGTTGCATGCACAAGGAGTGAAAATGCGAGTAGCTACTGGGTTTCATGGGTGATGGTCTTGCCTGACAGTTGTGTTTGATGTGCATGGTCAGGGAGTTTAGATGTGATGTGTAAGGTTTTGGGATAAGAACTTTAGAAAAGAAAGGGGATGGGCAGGAATTAGCAGTGTGAGGGTTTAATGTGCGCCTGTGTATTTGGTAAAGGTAACCGGGACCCTGATTTCAGTCCCACCCACTGCTGCAGAAACCCTGTGGTGCCTAATTACTCTGAACTACTTCAGCAAAAAAAAACTACCCACCTATATAAACCACTTTAATGCTAATGGTATAGAAAGTGCTGTTGTGTCATGTCTGTCTCCTAGGTGACAACTGGTGTGGTTTCCAACACAAGGAGATAAAGAAATGGTTTGCCATTGTGGAGCTTATTTTTGCTAGGAGAGGTAGAAACACAGAGCAGAACATGCAAGTTCCACATGCATCCCTAGGCTGGACTTGAAACCCCACACAGCAGGCAGCTCCCAAGCTATAAGGCAACAGCATAACCCTCTACACCATCATGCACTGCAACTAAACTTTCAGCTAAATAAACGTGTTAAAATTTGTGAAAAATGTGCACTACATCTTTGAATGTCAGAAGTGGGAGTCTGATTTTTAACTGTAAACTGTGGGTTTGTGGGCAGCAGGGTGTGGTAATGATGTGTTTTCTAGTGTTCCGAAGGGTAGAGATGAGCACGGAGACAGCTGGTGCTCCCACTTACCCATCATGTAGTAGGAAATGCTGGAGAAAAGAAAAACTGGAACGATGCGATTGGGGATAAGATCCGCGAACACCTTGGACAGAAAGTAGACAGACGTGCGATAATACCCACTGGAGTTCTCGTGACTGCAGGATGGAAAGAGTCAGGAGGATCCCTATTAGTACTGAAAGCATAAAACATTTCATCATTCCCATCAGTGAGCAGCGAGTCAATAAATAATTGATAAATTGCATTTTCAATAAACTACTGCCCTGTGCCGAAGCCCACAGTCTACAAGGCCTGCACTGCTAACAAGGGAGTCAGAGTGAATGCAGCAAATTATAAAGGCAACAAAACTGTTAGCACGCACAGGTATGGAGAAGAGGGACTGAATGCTTACATGAAAAGAGCTCGCTCGCTGATGAAAAGCTCAACTGCAGACAGGTTTCCAAAGACCATGTTTATGATGAGAAAGAAGAATCCTCCTATCCTGCCCACAGGAAGCACAACATGAGTGTCGCGCCCGTGTCTGTGAGCGCATAGGGAAGGTCACAAAGATGAAGTTCACAGAAGAGATAACAATGATAAGAAAGGCAGTAAAGCTGTGAATCATGCAGGTGAAGAAATGGGTGAAGCGCAGAGTGAGTCACATCCTCGGGGTTTCCTTCATATTAAAATGACAAAGTTCATAATCGAGTTTTAAAAGTTCTGCCTCTGCCCCTGACATGAGTAAATACATCATTTATGCAGCAAATGTTTATAATGGCATCAGGGTGGTTCAGCAAAGTGGTGCTGGGGCTACAGCTCTTGGGCTGTGGGTCTGCGGAATTTACATGTTCTCCTCACGCTGATATGAGTGTCCTCCTACAGTCCAAAGACTTATGTTTCAGGAGGTGAACAGTGGCATTTTACCATTATATCTTATTAGGTAGGTGACATACCCATGCGTACGTGCACACATGCGCACACACGCGCGCACACACACACACACACACAATGTTGAGTTATTGAAAGTTGCTGCACTATGGTGGCTCCCACATGCCACTTCGCACCCTTTACCCTAGCATAGCTCTGTCCACTGTGGCACTCCGCTGAATAAACGGTTACTGATATTGGATGAATGGATACCTGCAGGTTTAAAATGGCAAGAAATCAAATTGTAGACAAATTAAAAGGAAAATGCTTTTGTGTTGGTTAAATAAATGCTAGGATAGAGTGCAGAATAAATGAGACTTAGTTGTTAGTTAATCAATTAAAATAAGTAACAGTGTGGCAAAGATTTGAATCAGTGGTTGCAAATATCAGTAGTGGTTATTAAGCTCTGGACTATATAACTAGTTCAACGTTGCAGTTTTACCTGTTCTGCAGTGCTTCTGGGAGGGTGGGGGGAATTTGATAGTAGATCAGACCAACCAGCAACGCAAAGATGATGTTGAGGATGAGCTGCGCATATGATGTTTGTGGGTTCCTCAAGATATTCTTCACGGTGCGGCCACAAACCACACGTAGCTGAAAAACATGAACCACTTTTACACACACCCGGCTTTCTCTCATATTCTAAAAGATATGGATACACATAGACAGCTTTCATAGCCCCTTGCAGCTTTTTCACTGCCTCATACAGGAAGTGAAAGAAAAAAAAATGTTAAGAAGGCTTCATCTTTAACTTTTCAAGCTTGTTAGGCATAGAGGAAACAGAAAAAAGAACAATGGTGTTGTGGCAATAAAACGTACAACTTTTATGCTGGTAGCACAATGATTAGATCTGCCACTTTCAACCAGTGGGCCCGAAGTTTGGCTCCCATTTCCGACTGAAGTACCCTGAAGCAAGTGGGTTAACCTGAATCGCTATATTAAAAATGACCCCACTGCATAAATGCGTAAATTAGTTCTAGCTGCTTTGGAGACAAGAAATGGCAAAATAAATAAAGGTTTACTATATTTTCTCCATTGTGCTTGTATGCTTTTGACGGGAGAGGTTAGGGGTGAGACCTGGTAGAAGAAGGGAGTTGCATATGTTGACCTCTCTCTCACTGCCTTCACACTGGGGTCCGCAGCATTTGTCAGCTGCTTTAACTGTTCCATCAACTCTCTGCAGAAGTCTGACTGCTGATATTGCTGAGACAGGGAGCTCTCACCTCCTGGGCCTGTTCACCCAACCCAAGGACACAAGAATTGGCAGGCAGAGGAATGAAGAAAAATCAACACAATACAATATCACACTTCTTGCATTAACACTGCATATAAATACCACATAAGATGAATTTCAACCTGTGTGGGGTGAGCCAAGCTCAGGCAGAATCTCTCCATTTATAATGTCCAAAAAGAAGTCAGCAGGATTGTTGAAAACCTCACATTTGTATCCTGAAAACCCAGAAAAACATTGTCTAATAAAATTACTGTGAGCACAAAGTCTGCATTTTTTTATACATAATTAAAAAAACATTTAAATAAAAGTATGAGCTGGACACTGTGAGTAAAGGCAAATGATACTGATAATGCCATTGCCACCATTGAAGATTCCCACTGAGCTATCCTGCTAATATGTCTTTCGATCTCCACAGGTTCACTGGTCTACTAAACTCTATACAGCTTCCCTTTGTCACTAAAGTCCATGATGACCCTAAACAGGTTCTCTCACTAAGCTACATTTTCCTGGCCCTGCATTTTAAAGATGACAGCTAAACCCGGTCTTTGCACTAATGTCAAAATTTCTTCCAAATTATGTCTTTAGTCTGGATTATTAATGCACACATAAGACAGCATCACTGCTGTAAAAGTTTGTAGTGAAATAAATAGTGAAATAAAAGCTGTAAGTCACCTTAGTCAAAGGTGTAAAATAAATATATTTATACATTTTTAAGTATATAGATGCACACACACACACACACACACACACACACACACAAACACACGCACGCACACCAGTCAACCACAGACACACAGCTTGCTATCTCACACAAATACAGGAAAATGAGAAAATTAGTGTCTTGTCAGCACGCCTACAACTTAGACCCAGAACATAACTTGGTAGAATTAATTAGTAAAATAGTTTTAAAAAAATCTTCAGTACAGAACAGTGAGACTATTCGTGTCACATTTCGCAAATGTAGTGTCCCTCAGGGTGTTGAGCTGTTCTTGTCACACAATCTGCCTCCCTGCAATTTCTAGCAAATTTTCTACCTCATTCTAACGCTTATGCTGTTATCTTGTGCTTCTAATCCTCACCGAGGCCTTCAAAGTACTCCACAGTCTGGTTTGCTGGGCCAGCATAAACAATCTCTCCCTTATTCATGAGGGTGAGGTGGTCAAACTGCCGGAAGATGGAGTATCGTGGCTGGTGGATTGAGAAGATGATTGTCTTCCCGTTTTTGGACAGTCTGCAGTTCAACACAAATAGCTTACAGCAGGCCAGTAGATTGTGAGAAGGATCTATTTATTTCATTAACACAGCAAAGGTCAAAGGTACCACAGCAGGAAGTGGGATTCAAACTCAATATCTTGAGCTCCTGGGTTTGAATCCCAACAATTACTCTAGTGTCCTTGATCAAGCTACTTACCAAGTATCGCCACAGTATGCATTACCCTGCAACTTAAATGGGTAAGTGAATGGAAGGAGCCCAAGTTCACCATGTAAGTAGCCTTGAAGAAAAGTGTTATCTAAACAGTGATAAACTCTTATCATAGAATCTCATGCAAGGCTGCCAAGAGATGAAGAAACAGAGGAATGACCTCTGAAGCAGGGCAATGATGGAGTTAGCAGTGTTGGCATCCAGGCCAGTGGTTGGCTCATCAAGGAACAAGAGTGATGGGGAAGTAATGAGTTCCATCCCAATGCTGCACCTCTTTCTCTCTCCTCCAGAAATGCCTCGCAAAAATTCTGTCCCAATCTGGAAAACCACAGGTTTGTTTGTCCATGGGCTGTACTGCGAGGTGGCTTGGATATGAATGCATGAATCTATGCGTTAATATATTTATGTGCAAATCCTACCCTCCATAGGAAGGTAACACTTTGTGAGGCGAATCCTCGTAAACTGAATATAAAATGATGAACTTTTTTCTGTTTTCCCAAGCTTCAAAATTAACATCCATTTATGGTAAATTAAAACCAGATACCACTGACATCGACACAGCTACTTAGTTATCATAATACAGCGTAAGGAAATCCCATTCACTGTAATACAGTATGGCAGTTAACCTATTCGTTGACCTTCTCGTTCAACTTTTTTTATCGCAGCTACGCACTGTACAGTGAACAAATGATAAATCTTTAACACAATTAATTAATTCAACATTTAACTGAAAGAAAGGCATACAGAAAAAAGAAGTAAACCAAACAAGCAGACATGGTTTAGTTACTTTAAATGGGAGCCATTATAACAAAGATTATAACTGGCAAAACTAGCAAACAAGTGGTAATGGAGCTTGAGAATTTAATGCAGGTTAAGCTAAACTATAATTTTGAGGAGGGCTGCATGGTGGCTCTGGTCTTGTGCAGCTCAGTTATTGGAAGGCCTGCAAAATCCAATTTTGGACTTCATAAATGCAAAGCTGATGCAGAGGTATTACAGGAGTCCTGAATAGGTGCGTGTGTTTGTTTGCCTTACATTGTCCTAAGTTTAATAGGTCTCCAACTGTGTTGTTGCATGACTATTCACTGGTGTGTCTGTGCTGCACAAAATGACTCAATGTATATGTCTGTGTATGTTTTTGCACCATGCATGTAAATACCTTGGTATCTGCACAGTCCTGCAAACCCAACTCCTGGATTACACTGTTGACTTTGAGTTCTTTGTCACAAGAGGAGTACCGGTCCAAAGGAAGCCGCAGATTGACAGAGAAGGCCAAGTTCTCTCTGACTGTCAAAGTGCCCATCAAAATGTCATCCTGGTGTGAATTAGAGAAACGTGACTGATGAATATGGGGAATGTGAGACTGAGCCAAGGGAAAGCAAAATAAAGAGCTATGCTCTCAGTTACCTGAGATGGCAGGCAGTTTGAACACTAGAGATGGTAGATAGGTGTTACATAGTCTGAGTACAAAGGCTGCTGATATATTTGTGATAAAATAAATAGCCAGCATGTTCGTCATAAATAAACTTTATGTAATGTTACTGCCCCGGAGTGCTCCATAATCACATTTTAACCAGTTAGCCTTAACATTGTTATCTTCTGTCATGAACCTAACAGTCACAATTTCTTAAGTGAAGTCGTTGCTCTTTTGCATGTATTATTCTTGCACGACCTTTGATTTCTGCTTCCACCCACATCATACTGCATACCTGAACAACATAGGCAGAATTTAGTCTCAAGTCAGAAGTCACAACTTTGCTGTCCACCAGCACTTGGCCAGAGCGAAGCCCTCGAGGGTCTTTCCTTCCTGCTACGACATCCAGCAATCTGCTCAACAAGGACGTGGGTTGAGCCCTTTGTCAGTTTCAGTACCAGTTCAGTTCAGAAAAACACAATGAGGCCTCAGCTCTAAAGTTTTCATGATAATGACTACCACTGAGTTAGGGAACTTCTGCCCTGCAGCCTGTTCTCATTTTTCTTAGAACTCTCTCACAATGGATCGCATAATAACTGTGTGGTTATTACGAGTATTCACTCACGAAGTCTTTCCACTTCCTGTGGGACCCATGATTGCGTTCATTCCAGGCTTCATGATCCCACTAGAAAAAAATAAAACACTTATCTGACACTTATGTGGCTACCGACTCGGAACAAGAATGACATTTTGACTATTTTCAGCATTTATTGTGGCTTTTTATTTTTCCATTTGGTAACAGGTGGTTGTAATCGTGTATTTGATACAGCAGCACATCAGCTTAAAAGACAAATTCAGCAAGAATATGCGAAATGTGTCAAAAATTCCTCCAAATCCCTCTAATTTTGTTTTTTTCTGCCTGGTTTTTTATAATTGACTTGGCTCCTTGCAGGAATCTCCTTGACTTCACTTTGCAAAAATTTGTTCAGACAGTTCCTTGTGTTTAAAAGACTCAACTGTAAGGCAGAATAAGGCTTTCAAATTTTCTATTACTGTTCCTGAGCTGAATTTCATCACGTACATATATAATGGAATAAAGAAATAAATAATGGGTGAGTTAAAAGTCTTGGCCCACCCAAATATTTTTCAGATGCCCAATATGTTGCAGTAGACAATGGGTGTATCTGTGACATGTGTGTGAACACCCATCTGAAAGATTTAAGACAGCCAGCTTGCATTCATCCTAGAAATTCTATAATCCCATAATTCAGTAACACCATGTTATGGTCAAATGGTACTAGATAGATCAATTAAACATTAGGCACCTTCAAAGTATTTTGTTGGTTGCAGACTTTTAATTCACCTTGTATAACAGGAGATAATCAAAAATATATACTAAAGAGTGAATCGTGGTGATACAACAATATAAAATAACAAAAGTAAATACACTCTATCACTGATACCACTGCTACTGCGGTCCTAAAAGCATAATCTGGGCTAAAGACCACTGAAGCCGTGCCTGTTACATACCTGACACCTTTCAGGATGTCCTTCTCATGTCCCTTTCTGTGGAAGAGTCCCTGGTTCTCTGTGATGCAGTAGTGCAGGTTCTCAAAAGTCAGGATGGGTCCAGAAAGCTCCATGGCACATGTCTTTGGAGCCCTACCGCTCAAGATGTGGGGGACGGTGAGATCTTCACCAGCTCTGTCATCCAAGCTGATGCTTTGCACCTGTTTTTGGCCTTGCATTACAACAGTGTTGCCAAGCTGTCTGCTCACACCCTCGTGGAGACCATCTGCAGCTAGGTGAGCTTCAAGTCTTGTCTAAGCCATACCACTCAAAGTGCTGCACTAGTTAATATTTTCTTTCTCTGCTGTGACACTTTGTATCTTGTACTTTGGAATCCAGTAGGACACAACCTGAAGTGGAACTGCAGGTGGCTCGGTGCCAGTGCTCCAGCTTGGCACATGAGATCTCTGTTACCTTAGAACACAATAATGTAATGTGTTAGTGTTATTCTTCAGGATGGCAGCAATGGTCCACACAAGAGAACTCACAAAGGAAGGCCAATCAAAGCAGCATTCAAGGTGCAGAGCTTCTGCAGGTCAGTTGTGTGCTGTCACAGAACTGGAACAGGCACGACCGGGAAACACGAACTGTCTGGCAAAAATGACAACGTTTTGGTTTCTTACTAGCAAAACCACTTGGGGAGCACAGCCACCTGGCTTAAACCAAGGCAGTTGATTTCTGTTGCAGCACTGCTAAGAGTTTGCTTTCCTTCTTTTTTCTCCTTTCCATTCACACGTTCATAATTATTGTGTATTATTCACTAATACTAATGCTTCATGTTGATTCTCTATGTTTTTTCCCCTCTTGAAAGGTCTTAAATCCTTTGTACCACTCAATTCAGATACAATAGTAAATTATAAAAATAAATAATATATTCAGTCAAACTGAATATAAAACAAAATTTCTGACGATGAGAAGTTCTGCACAACCTGGGGTCCAAATGCCAAAACAATATGCCAAAACTGCTTAGCACTGATCTGAGAAAAAAATGCGGGAGGTGTGTTGTCAAATTAAAAGGTGCAAACAAAGTACTTTCACTTTCATAGTAAAATATGCCAGAATAAAAAAAACATTCTCTGGTGCAGCCATGCAGTGAGTTCCTTATTTACAACTTGAACATGCTTGAACATGCTTGAACAGCTGAAGGAGGTTCAGATTCAGAGAGGTTTTGTTTTGAATGAAGTCGGTCCATCCTGGGGCTAAAAGAAGTTCAGGACAGGAAGCAGCGATGCTCTGTGAAGCTGGTTGCTCAGGAGGTAGTATAGGTACCTTGCAGCATCAGGGCTATCCAGTTGGATGTAGGTTTGAACAAAGCTCAGCCTTTGTGGAATTTGTGTGGGTTTCCGTCAGGTGCTCTCGTTTCCTTCCAGATATTGCTCTGCTATACAGAAGGATGAACAATAGCAGAGTTCAGTGCACCATGTCTGGCAATGCAAATCACCTTTGGAAAAGACGTCAGCTAAACACGTTAATCTTCTTCTTCTTTTGGCCGCTCCCATTAGGGGTCGCCACAGCGAATCAATTGTTTCCACTTCTTCCTGTCCTCTGCATCTTTCTCCATCGCACCCACCACCTGCATGTCCTCCTTCACCACATCCATAAATCTCCTCTTAGGCCTTCCTCTCTTCCTTTTGCCTGGCAGCTCCATCCCTAGCATCCTTCTCCCGATATATCCAGAATCTCTCCTCTGCACATGTCCAAACCAACGCAATCTCGCCTCTCTGACTTTGTCTCCAAACTGTCTAACCTGGGCTGACCTTCTAATATACTCATTTCTAATCCTGTCCATCCTCGTCACACCCAATGCAAACCTTAACATTTTTAACTCTGCCACCTCCAGCTCTGCCTCCTGCCTTTTGGTCAGTGCCACCATCTCCAACCCATAAAGCATAGCTGGTCTCACTACCATCTTATAGACCTTCCCTTTCACTCTTGCTGGTACCCTTCTGTCACAAATCACTCCTGACACTCTTCTCCACCCACTCCACCCTGCCTGCACTCTCTTCTTCACCTCTCTTCCACACTCCCCATTACTCTGGACTGTTGATCCTAAGTATTTAAATTCACCCACCTTTGCCAACTCTATTCCCTGCATCCTCACCATTCCTCTGTCCTCCCTCTCATTTATGCACATGTATTCTGTCTTAGTCCTACTGACCTTCATTCCTCTTCTCTCTAGAGCATATCTCACCTCTCCAGGGTCTCTTCAACCTGCTCCCTACTCTCACTACAGATCACAATGTCATCCACAAACATAGTCCATGGTGACTCCTGTCTGATCTCATCTGTCAACCTGTCCATTACCATTGCGAACAAGAAAGGACTCAAAGCTGATCCTTGATGTAATCCTACCCCCACCTTGAAAGCATCCGTCACTCCTACTGCAGACCTCACCACTGTTACACTGTCCTTGTACATATCCTGTACCACTCTTACATACTTCTCTGGCACACCCGACTTCCTCATACAATACCACGGCTCCTCTCTAGGTACCCTGTCACATGCTTTCTGTAAGTCCACGAAGACACAATGCAGCTCCTTCTTACCTTCTCGGTACTTCTCCATCAACACCCTCAGAGCAAACATCGCATCTGTAGTACTCTTTCTCAGCATGAAGCCATACTGCTGCTCACTAATCATCACCTCCCTTCTTAACCTAGCTTCCACTACTCTTTCCCATAACTTCATGCTGTGGCTGATCAGTTTTATCCCTCTGTAGTTACTACAGCTCTGCACATCACCCTTATTCTTAAAAATCGGTACCAATACACTTCTTCTCCACTCCTCGGGCATCGTCTCACTTTCCAAGATTCCATTAAACAATCTGGTTAAAAACTCCACTGCCATCTCTCCTAAACACTTCCATGCTTCCACAGGTATGTCATCTGGGCCAACAGCCTTTCCATTCTTCATCCTCTTCATAGCTGTCCTAACTTCCTCCTTGCTAATCCATTGCACTCCCCTATTCATAATCCCTACATCATCCAACCTTCTCTCTCTCATTCTCTTCATTCATCAGCCCCTCAAAGTACTCTTTCCATCTGCTCAACACACTCTCCTCACTTGTGAGTATGTTTCCATCACTATCCTTTATCACCCTACCCTGCTGCACATCTTTCCCAGCTCGGTCCTCTGCCTAGCCAATCAGTACAGGTCCTTTTCTCCCTCCTTAGTGTCCAACCTCTTATACAATTCACCATACGCCTTTTCTTTAGCCTTTGCTACCTCTCTCTTCACCCTGTGCCTCATCTCCTTGTACTCCTGTCTACATTCTTCATCTCTCTGTCTATCCCACTTCTTCTTCGCCAGCCTCTTCCTCTGTATACTCTCCTGTACTTCCTCATTCCACCACCAGGTTTCCTTGTCCTCCTTCCTCTGTCCAGATATCACACCAAGCACCTTTCTAGCTGTCTCCTTTACCACTTCTGCTGTAGATGCCCAGCTCACTGGTAACTTTTCACTGCCACCCAATGCCTGTCTTAATTCCTCCCTGAACTCCACCTTATAGTTTTCCTTTTTCAACTTCCTCAGCTAAACACGTTAATAATTTAGCTAAATAACTCAATAATCCTTGTACATAATTTTGGAGTACCAAAGCCTTTACCAAATGAATAAGTGTTTCAATGTGATTTGGCTTCAGTGCCCTGTGACTTAGTTTGTTGAGAACTCTCTTTCAGGAAAAGTCACACATGCAAGAGAAAAATTGAAGCGATAAGAATGCTTTTGACCACGGTACTTTTCATTATGCTGTATGAATGCTGGAATTATACTAAATCAAATTTTGCAGAACTGCAGCAGCACAGAAGACAACCTTCCTGTAAGTCTTATCAGTGATTTTGAGATTAATAGTGGAAGGTTTTACATTAGATTCAATCTCACATGGTGCATAGTGGCTGCACTGTCACAAACACCGCACTAATAGTTAGTAGAAACTCTTCTCAGCCAACTGCTGCCAAATTAATTTTTGGGAAATTACAGATGTGAAGAAATTATAAAACTTGGTGTGGGATACTAACCAGGAGGGATCTAGATATGCATCTACTGGGGAGGAGATTGAGTTAAAAAGCTGCTTAATATTTTACAGGAAATAATGACTTCAGTTACAAGTGATAACAATCAGGGCTGACATCAGCATTTATAACAAACTTCAAAAGGCCATGAAATTCTGAAGGAGCCATTATGGAGCATCACTTGACAAATCTGGTTGCGTCGCATCACACATGCAGCCTTACTGTAGACTTAAACATCACCTCTCACAGACTTAACCATTTTTGGTGATGTCTGCAAATATGATGGGTTTCTCCGCTCCTGGTTATTACAAAGTAAAGTAAAATATAAATGGAACAAATTTCTACAACTGCTTTCAGTTAGAGAGAGATTGCATTTCAGAGCCCATCTGAACAGAACATCTCTCGTTTCCTGTACGTCAGTTCAGTATTCAAAGCAATATAAGTCAGCTTAAAGCACTTACAGTTGTTTGTTTCAAAGACAAAGTTTCTGATCATATTCTTCACTAGGTGCTGGAAACAATGGCAATTTCTGGCTCTGGACTTAGAGATGAGGCCCACTAAAGCTTATCAATATCTTTTAGCTGCTTTTGTGTGGAGAGTTCCTAGGTTTTAGCCACTGAACACTTGCAAATATACAAATCCCTCTCTGGCCTGCTCTCTGATCAGCTCTCATTTCTGATCTCAGGATGTATTCTAACACACCCTCATACTTGTGCCTTCACAATACTTTCAAAATAGATGCTGAGGTCTTTTATCTGACATATCCACCTGTGGAAATTTTCAAGTTAGACAAGATGATTTGTTCCTAAAAGTTTACACAGCAGGAGGAATACCTGACAACTAAAATAAAAACAATGTGCAAAGAAAGACACTGCAAGCAGTGTTGCTGCCTCACAGGGCCTTTGCTGGCTGGATGTGTATTAATCTTGCTCAGTCTGTGTAGAGTTTGCATGTTCTCCCAGGATTTGTGTGGGTTTTCTCTGGGTGCTTCAGGTACCTCCCACAGTTAAACCTGTGCTTCAGGTTAACTGGTTACTCAGAATTGCCCATACTCTGCATCTGTGTGTGTGAGTGTGTGTACAGCTGCCCTGTGATGAACTAGCATTCCTTCATAGCCTGGCACTCAGGGCTTCTGGGGCAGGCTCCGGACCACTGCAACCCTGACCAGAATGCAGCAGTTAATGGTGATGGATAGATGGATGTGTGAAAAGGGAAGAAATACATATTGTAAATTATTCAATTTAAATTTAAAATTTGTGAGTAGTCTGAGTGAGTGTTGACTGGGACAGACGAAAACACCTGAAAGCACCAGGTCTTGGATGCTGCTCAGACATTCACTGCGGACAGAATATGAAACAAATACTTCATTTTACCCAGTGGAACCTGGCCCATTTAGTGACAGCAAGATGTGTATTACGTGTCACAGTAGCCATATCTTTAACTTTGAGGTACATATTGTCTTATGTATTTAAAAATCATACCAGTGCATCAAACAGTGTCATTTAAATAAACTCACTCACTCACTCGCCATCAGTAACCGGAAACACAGGGTGCTAGGCGAAGAAAGCATAACTGTTTAAAAAAAATTTAAAAAGGCAAAATCATGTTAAATTGGGATGGGGGGAGGCATATTTGGGCTGGCCACCCCAAATTAGTGATTAATTCTGAATTTACAGTAAGTGTTGAGTTGTAAATTGAGTTTTTTTTGTTTGTTTTTTATATTTTTACATTAACACACAATTTTCCACAACCTCAAACAAAAGTGATTGGGTTGAAAAATAAAAACGTTCTTGACATTTCATCATTGCCTGAAACTATTTCAGAATTACAAATAATTCATCATTTTTACTAAAAGTAACTCGAGACAATACTGAAATATTCAGAATGCTAAAAATATACAAAGTGGATGCATGCTGAGCCAGGACTGAACACACATTCACCCGCTGCACAGCCATATTGTCCTTTAATATTGACATAAAGTAATAAAGATCAGACCCCCTACAGTTCAGTAGGTTAAATAAACTCAAACGAAGAAAATTTATGCCCTCCTCAGGCAGCATGGACAGTCAGGCCTTGAGATTGTGGAGATGATTGGTTTGAAGATAGCTTTGAGATACAGGGGATTTCTATCCTTAGTCTGCTTGGTTTATATACGTTTTGTGTGGAAACCACAAAACCCCACAGTGTGTTTCCAAAACCAAGTTTCATTTTGCTTGCTGATGCTGCTATTTGTGTGTCATAGCGTTGCCTGCCATTTTCACTATATAAATAAGCACAGTTAAAGGCAGAATTACACACACGCACACATACACATACACACACAAATACATACACACACTGCATTTTAGCCATCACTTGAAACACATCAGCATCAGAATATCTGACAGCCATGTATCCCATGCTGATCATCTCCTTGGCAGTCACACTTGTCAGCACAGCATCTAATCCGCTGCAAAGAAGAAGGATCCAGGTCCTGAAAGAGATCCATGTGACGCTCAACAACATTTCTGCTACGGTGAGAACTGAGCCATTTTCTCTTCTCTGGCACCGCAAGATGCCGACATTACAGCTTTTCTAACTTTTCTCTTCCCTTCCTTTTTCAAAAGGTCAAGAAACTACAAGTGTTGAATGTGTTTGAAAAAGATTGCAAGGTACAAGAAATGCTTTAATTGTGAAATTGTGTTCATTACAAAATCCAAATATGTTAATGCTGCCTTTTGGAAGCAGACAGAAAGTGCTGGGTTCCATCTTTGTTTGATTCCCTCGAATGAAAATGGACCCCTTTCTAAATGATTATTTCCCGTATTTCCGATTGAAAATAATCTGTTGTTTTACTTCTTACGCAGCCTGATTTTTTCTGCAAAATGGAGAAAGTTTTGGCCAAACTGCATCAAAGTGAATTTGGGAAGACAGGAACAATTGTGAGACTTTTAGAAGTGTTCAATAGCTTTGAGGTAGGTGGCGGTACTGTTGTGGTCTTTAAATACCAAAATGTTACATCAGTTGCTTTATGTCATGGATGCTGAAAGATTTTCGGTTGTTCTAGGGAACAAGCTGCACCCTACCAGCAACTAGAGATATGATGGAACTGGGTTTACTGCTGAATCGTCTCCATGGCTGTGTCAAAAAGCAGCTTTCATGAAACATTTGTGAAAGAAACTGCATCCTTTTAGCATTTTAACTTTATTATATTTATTTAATTATTTAAAATGTTTAATTTATTTTTGCTGTACATAATTGTGAAAATACATTTTGTTATTATTTCATTTTCTGTTATCATAGTTTATTTGCACAATTTCTTATAAAGCTGTGAAAATAAAATATTACATTTGCTAAACGGTTCATGTAAGTTTACACATATCTTGTCACACAATAAAACACTGACTTAAAATTGATATAAAATTAACCAAAGTATTAAATAAATGCATATAAATAATCCACCCTTGTACTGCTAGCCCTCTGCCATTTTCCCTTTTGCGCATCCTTGTCTCAGTATTTCATGTTTCTCAAAGTTCCTTTGTTTCTTAAGTAGTTCACCTTTCCATCTTTGCTCTTGGATTCATTTTCATCCACACAGTTTTCCTTGCTATCTGCAAAATGCAACTTTATTTACCTTAATTTCCACAGTAAATATGAATCTAAAAAGAGTGCATACAGTTAATGAATTTGTACATGTAAATAAAGAAATATGTTAGCTTTCTCACTTTCACACAATTCATAAGATGAAGTTTTATTTTCTCAAAGTTGTTCACAAAACAGATCACTAATGAAAATTGCCCCACATTGCAGCATCTCTGACACAATTACTTCAAGAAATTAAAATAAAACATTTTATGCTATATACATATTATATAAGTATATAGATTTTAGCCAACTTGCTGAAGCCTGGATACATTTCAGGTTAACTATCCATAGCATTGCCATGAGTCAACATTGACTTTGACTCGATAGCACTTAACAACATGTATATAAATATATAATATCTGTGTGTGTTTTATATTAATTTATTCACACACACACACACACACACACACACACACACACACATATACAATACCGATTGTTTTGAGCAGATCCGCAAATTAATACTACTTCTCAGTTTGCAGATCTGCTCAAAACAACGGGTTCCAGCCAAAAATTAAAAAAATATTCCAGGCCTTGTATGTGTGGTGGTGTCTATTCAGTGCTGTACTACTTCAGTGAATGCATTAATATTTAGTGCTTTCGCATAAGTGAATACAATAATATTCAGTGTTTTTTATATAGGTATATATATATATATATATATATATAAAACAAATCCTTTTAAACACTACAATATACACAGAGTGTTGTTTCTTAATTGGACTATGGTGCATTACATTTGGTGATCCATCTGGGCTTAGAATCTCCAAGAGGCCTGCTGTCGAGCGTGGTTGTTAAACCTCCCTCCGTGGAATTTCACATACAAGAGGTGGTGGGAAGTGAGGCACAGTGAGAGTGGGAGAGAGTGGGTTTGAGGAGTTTTTATGATTGACAGACAAAGGTCATGTCAATTTGCCGTCTACCAGACACACTGCCATTTTGAGGGGCATGTGGAAATGTTTCTAATAGCGCTTTAGCACTCCCTGCTGCTTTTAAGCAAACAACCACTTTGTGCAGCCAGCTTGCTGGGTGTTGCAGGCTACATGTTACCTATCAGGGTGTCCCAAGTCTTACACACTCTCCATCCCATAAGCTGATTTGCCTGGAGAGCAGTTACTAAAATTGGTTGTGTATTTCTGTATTATTAAAAAGACATTTTCTGTGCTTTCTGGTTTGTCTTGATTTTTTCCAATTCAGTTAAATGGATTTCACATAATGACTTTGCTCTTTAGTTCTGTTCTGTTCCTCTTTCTCACGCTGTCACTTTCTCTCCACTTCTGTTTTTTTCTCTTTCTGTCTCACCATATTTCTCTCTTTTCCTGTTTTTTTTTTTTTTTTTTTTTTTAACCAGTTTGGGTTACATGTTTCAGTTCTACAGTACAAGAAACTCAATGACTGGGGTTGTTATAGTTGATGGTGAAACTGAGTTTTCAAGTAAAATGATCACTTTGTGTTGACAGTATATTTATAGATTGGTGAATTCAGTATGTTTAAATCTCTGTAACTATAAAGCTCAATCTCTGAATGGTTTTCCTGTGCACAGCTTTGTTTTTTTAAGCTACAGAATAAAAATTTTGCACAATAGTATTTCTCTCCCTAAGTGAAACTTTTGTGGAATCAAGTACCAAATTAGTTAAGTACTACTAAAGTTCTGTGTGTGAATGATCTGGTAGAAGGGGGGGGGGTATAGTTAAACCACATACAGATAGGACATACATGACACTTACACATTTTCTGACTTCATTCACACACACACACACACACACACACACACACACACACACACATATCCTGACATTCTTAGCACTCAAAAACGCACAACTTACGGCATAATAAAATTTGTAACTGTAAAATCTTAAACACGATAAAGATATACACTTATTGCAGTCTTTCTATGTAATTTTTGTCTTCGTGATTTTCTTTGTTTTAGCACTATGTTTTCAAAGTTAAGAAATAATAAAAGATAAACAAACTGTGCTTTGTTCGTTCTACTCCACGCCAGTAGATGTCGCTGTGATATGATGACGACTCTTTTTCTTTTTAAAAAAAATCTCGCGCTTCAAGATGAATGGGGACGCCAGTGCGCAGGCGCATGTCTGTAACTGAACAACAGTATGGAGTCCCAAGAAGGGTTGGGATCGGAATCTGACAGCAGAGTAAGGCAAATTAAAAAAGATAAAAAAAAAAACAAAAAAAAAACAGACTGTTAAATTTGCTTATATTTTCGCTTCGGAGGTGCGCCCTTTAATATATAGTTAAATCAAGTATATTACGGAAGCATGAATGTATTAATACTTTAACGTTTTAATTAGCTAACCTAGCCACTCTGTCGTTAATGTTTCGGAATATTCAGAATAGGGCTCTACATACGTTATATTGTTTATTGAAAAAATCTTAGTGTGTTTAGGGCAATGGGCAACTAACGTTTTTCAGCCTGTTGAATTAACTGGCTGTGTCTTTCTGTTGTGGAAAATGACATAATTTGCATGAAAATCTCTGTTTTGTACGTGCACTGCAGTGAGCCGTTTCAGCCCTGAGCTTTAGAAAAATTTAATGGCGTTTATTATACACGACGCTGTTTAGTAATTTAAACACTTATTCTGTTAACACGGGTCGCAAAGAATCCCGTGTGTGATGAACAATTGTAAAAGGTTCTTGGCGGGACACGCTGTCGAAGTAATTCGGAAGGAAAAGTAGCTGCACAGCAGTCTTAAAAGTGTTTTTTGTTTTGCTTTGTGGGTCTCAGCTGAAGGCTTCAACGGAAGAGCCGCAGAGCGGGAATGCGAGCCCAGAGAGCGGGAGAGCGACACATGTGTCCTCCGGGACGATCGCCGTGTCCCCGGGGGAGGCCATCGCCCGCCGAGCCAAGCAGGTAGACCACGCTGGCGCTAATAGGTTTATTTTACAGTCCGGTGGCAGCGATGTGACATCTGCTCCTGTGTTCCGTGTTAGAAGCGCTGTTCGCCATTGACGCGGGTTTCAGTTGCAGCGGTGACCCCTAGTGCTCATCGTGCCGCTGTTATTTTGGGCTGTCAAAGGACAGTCCGCTCAGGCAATAAAAGATGGCTCAACCTTCTGATGTTCACGAGGAGCTGCAGCTGAACGTCTGGATGGAAGGCATGATTTAATATGCTAGGGTAATGTGTTTAATATTTGAGTGGAGCCCAAGATGCGATGGGTAGCCCTCGAGTCTCACAGCACTTCTGCTGCAGTTAGATGTGGCTTCCAATTCAGCTTGGTCTGTGTGGAGTTTGTAGGTTCCCCATGTTCATTTAGGTTTTCTCCAGGTGTTGCAGTTTCATCTCAGTCCGAAGATATGTTCCACTTGAAATAGTGATTCTTGAGCTGTATGCTGCCCGGCCAAAAAAAAAGTCACACTCTCTAATATTTCGTTGGACCGCCTTTAGCTTTGATTATGGGATGCATTCTCCGTGGCATCATTTCGATAAGCTTATGCAACGTCATAACATTTATTTCCGTCCAGAGTTGCATTAATTTTTCGCCAAGATCTTGTATTGATGAGTCGGACCGCTGCGTAATGTCTTCTCCAGCACATCCCAAAGATTCTCAATGGAGTTAAGGTCTTTACTCTTGTGGTGGCCAATCCATATATGAAAATTATGTCTCATGCTCCCTGAACCACTCTTTCACAATTTGAGCCAGATGAATCCTGGCATTGTCATTTTGGAATATGCCCGTACCATCAGGGAAGAAAAAATCCATTGATGGGAAAAACCTGGTCATTCAGTATATTCAGGTAGTCAGCTGACCTCATTTTTTGGGCACATAACATTGTTGAACCTAGGCCTGACCAACTGAAGCAACCCCAGATCGTAACACTAAGTTAAATCCAGGTGGTGATTTTTTTTTTGGCCAGGCAGTGTATTTTGTTTGTGTTACATCGCTCTACTTTATGAACGTCCGAATCACTCTAGGATGTTTACTGTAGTGTAAACAGGATAGAGGCATGAAGGGTTAGGCCTTGTGTATTTAGCTGAAATTTATATTGTTTAAAAAGTTTGTTTATAGAAAGAAATGCTACAGAATAGAATTCTAAATCATGTCAATGAATCTCTTACTGTGACTTGGAGGCAGTTAAAGAAAAATGATCTAGAAAAAAAGCTGTTGTGGCCTACAGTTTAGATTCAGGTTTAATTGTGACAGCTGCTATGCGCACTGCAGTGAATGATGCCCTCTCCTGCATTTCAGGGTGCTGATTCTTTGTGGCAGTCACCTTCGATGGGAAGCACATCCTGCTTGACTAGGGCTGTGGACAGCAGTGCATTTCAACGTTCATCCTGGCTTTCTGAGGACCTTAGCCAGAGCTGCGCCCTCTCCACCCAGCAGGATACAATGACCATGGACAAGGAATCAATGCTGTCAAAACAAGGAGGAGGTTCCTGCTCTCACCAGCTAGGTATAACAGTTACACAAACAGCAACCCAGGATTTAGTAAAGAATATAAATCTTTGAGTATTTCCGAGTAAATACATACAGATACTGAATAGTCTACAAAATAAGCAGCGTAAAATTCTTGACTATTGTATTTTTATGAATTGTGTATAATTTGCTGTGTCCCAAGACAATTCTTATTCTGTTTGTATATTTATGACTGGATTTTTATATACTAAAGGCCCATAGCTTACCAAATAATTTATATAATAAAATAAGCTTAATGTGATGAAAATTGTTTTAAGAAATATCACATTACTGTATAGCTACACATTTTTTGGAGCTCTGTTCATCCAGAACCTCAGTAGAGAGACAGTAACACCAAAAAATTTTTAAATGTCAACATTATTAGAATTTAACAGATATAAATGTTCTCAGTGCAGGTGAATATGAATATGAAGGAATTGTGCTCTGAGCTAATTTTAACATGTGTCCTGTTGTTACAGAATTTCAGGACAGTCACCTTTCACCTGCTCTACCGCTGTTACCAGCAAATTTTGCTAATACCCACAGCCTTTTTGAGAACACTACATTTCATCAAACTGACTTTGAGTTTGGTGCTCTGAGGTAAGACTCCTCTGCAGCAGGTAAATGCCTCTGGTGTCCATGGAATTGTAGATGTGATTAAATTTCCTTTTGTGCTATAAACAGCTTAGTTATAAATTTTGGAAAGTACAAACTTTTTTTTTAATTTATTTTGATTGTGTTTTCTTCCCTTTGTTTATGTTTTCTGTCACTGGTTAGCACATTCCCAAAACATATTCAGAAGGGGTAAAGAATGTGGTTAGGGAAGGCAGTAGTGGCAGACAGAGGGTGGTTGATTTTTCTGACAGATTTCATCGTTTGTATTTTTAAATATATTTTAGTTATACTTACCAGGATAGAGAAACATGTCAACTATTATATATATTTTTTTTATTACAAAATTGAAAATGACCACATGCTGACAAATATGTTTATGTGATGAATTGGTAACAGGCTTGTAAAATACAGTTGGGATTTTAAGGTGAAAGATTTTTTTCATACTTTCTTAATCTCCATATCCTGTGTATGCCTCGTTTTTTTTTTTTCTTCTTTTCCTTCTGTGACACTTGAAGCATAGAACTAATGTGATGCGGAACACAACACAGTAAACAGCAACTTTAATGTTGCTTCATGTCAGTAAAAGATGAAAAAACTGGTGTCCCATCCAGGGTCTGATGTTTCCAGGACAATGAGAGCACACATTTTGTGAGCTGTTGAGGGAAGCAGGATGAATTAAAAGCTTTGTAAACGTTGAAATGTATCACAGATCTTATATTTTTAACGGAATTTACCTGACTAATAAACAAGTAAAGGGAGGATTAAGTTGTATTATTACATTTTTATTGATTGTAACATAGTGGGTGGACTTACAAAGTTTACATACAAACAGACTGATCCAAGCTATTTTTATGTTTTGTGACAAAACTGTATGCTTCAGCCAATTCGAAGAATGTAATTTTCTTTTTCCTTCCTTCCAAATCTGTGTATGTGTTGTAATCACATTTTACAGCTGTCTGTTCATAATACATTCGTAGTCATAGACACGTAAGACATTTATACCGTGAAAATGACCAAAAATGTAAGGCTAGCTTTTTTTTTTTTTCCCCTCCATTTTGTTTCTTATGATTGAAATTTATAGCATGACACTTCTGTTGTGAACTTCAGGCTTGCTGCAGCTCTGCATGTTTTTGTTTTTTTTTTTTGTCATTCTAGGGGTTCTCCGGATGTTTCTGTTGTGTCTGAACAGTTCCCCGTGCAGTTGTATTGCAAAGAGACTGGCAACTCAGAGTTCTCCTGGGGCCAGCTGGCCAGTGACCGTATCTCTTTGTCCCAACACTCTCTGACTCTCAATGCAGCTTCTTTAGAGGATGCCAGCAGCTGTTGTTCAATCTCAGAGCATACCATGTCGCCTGCTTCTGTTAACACAGAGGACACCAACTCTGACCAATTTCATATTGGTACAGAAGAGGAGGAAGAACATGAAGATACTTTCTCTGAAAACAAGGACGAAGAAGCACAGAATTTTGAAAAAACAGAACAGATGTTTCTAAATGTGAATGTTCAAGAGAAGTCAAATCCTGAAGAAAACACCTTAAATGTGACTGTACCTGCTAAGTTGTCTGATGTCTCGGAGAAAGTCGCTGGGGATGTGGCTAGCAGTAATAGTTTATTTGTGAGTAGGCCATCTTCCAAGGAGTGCAAAATTTCAAAAGGCTCTGACCCAGAAAAAGCCTTGAGAGAGAGGCAACAAGAACAAACTTTAAAGGAACATGGATGGCAAGGTTCAGAAAAGCCAACACAAGATATTTTCAGGACCACGGATGAAAAATTAGTAGGATATATACAACCTCTTCTAGTAGTAACCACTCCTCCTGTTCCAAAGCAAGCAGAAAAATCTATAGAAGTATTTGTTAAAGCTGAGCTGTCCAGCATTGCTGATCAGACCTGTTTTGCTTCACAACAGAGCTGTTCCAATGGACTCCACCAACAGATGTGCTGTGATATGGAGGAACTTAAGCAGTTAAATCCAGGGATCCAAACAGAGAATCAGAATCACTCCATGCCTGAAGGCGGTCAGTCAGTCAGTCGAGTGGGCACAGAGAGTGGGAGAGAGAGTACCATTTTAGAGATACCAGTTGTCACCAGTAAGACCGAGGCACAGGGGTCAGCTGGATTCAGCTTTGAGCAAGGGCAGGAGGACAGAGAGTTGCTGTCTTCTGGGAATCACACATTGGTGGATGGATCCTTCCTAAAATCACTTTCACAGCCAATGTCCCAGTCCACTCCAGAGGTTTTTCCTAGAGTACTTGTACCACGTTCTCCAGCAAGACTTTCTCCAGTCATGTCAAAAGCTGCAGTGTCATTGACTTCAGCCAGCAAGGTCCAGAGTGGTTCATCGAAACAATCACTTGCCGCTGTTTTCAATGACCACATCAAAGTCTTTGGTCCAGATGACCAAAAACCAACCAGTGAAACTTTTCAAAGTTCTAGAAAGATCCAAGCCTTACCAAGCATGAATTACATGGAGAAAGTGGGAGCCTGGAACACAAATCAGTCCTCAGGTGAGCCATATTTTGACAACATGGCTTTCCATGGACTCAGAGTAATGTTCCCAAAAAAGAAGGCATTTGAAACAGTTTCTGACACTTCAAACCATATGATAGCCCATCAAGAAAGAACCCTGATATCACCCACTGTGTCTAGATCAAGCATCAACAACCGCAGCCCTAAGCGGAACCTTGCTGCCTGCTTTTCTGGAAATGTCACTTCTGTGAAAGAGGATCCAGGATGTGGAGGCTCATCATTAGTGATGCTTTTGGGTAGGTCCCAGTCCATTGAAATGACCAACAGGGATGTCCAGCTATCTAGAAGCCTGCAAGTCAAGGAAAATGCTAGTTCTGGCTCTACTGATGTTTATGCAGGCACTCGAATTTCAGATGGTGTACCAGCCAAAGACCCAGCTCCATCACTCACAGGATCTTCATGTACGGGCATATCTCAGAGATGGACTTTCCAAACAAAGCACACACAGGATGAACCTGAAACCCACTGTGCAAAGCATAGCACTGAAGCAGCTGATTCACAGGAGTTTAGAGTTGGCATCATCAAAGGATATGCAGAAAATGCAGCTGAAGCTCAGTCTCCTACCCAGCTACAGTCCCGTATAACTGGGTTGGGCCACTTCGGGGATGTGTCTTCTAACCGAGACCTCAATAGTACATTGGCTAGCTCTCAGGATAGCTACCACTGTGGCCAGAAGATGGCAGTCTCCACTGGGGCAGTCTCCTCTGTGGTCAGTCTGGAAGTGGACAACTACGCCCCTTACTGGACAACAAATCCTTCAACGCCAGCTAAAACCGAAGAGTTAAATATTGAAGAGAGAATTCCGGTAATTTCTTTTATAAAACAAACGTTATAGCTCACTTGCATGTTATGAGCATTTGAACTATGCAGTCTCAGAATTATGCAAAGTATTCTGAATATTTTTTGTAGGAAAAATAAATTGGTTACTGTGAGTGTACAGTGCCTTGCAATAGTATTCAGGTTAACTGGACACTCTTACCCACAGAATGTGAATATGTGTGCATGCATGGCTGCCCTGTGGTGGACTGACAGTAGGGATAGCCTAGCCTAGCACCTAGTAATTTTGGAATAGGTTCTGGGCAATTGCAACCCTGATCAGGACTGGCATTAAGGATAATTGATGGTTTTTTTGTTCAGGAGCTGATTATATTTTTTTATAACAAATTATGTTAATTCCATCCTCTGCCTAATGTGATACATTAATGGAATGTACACTGCCCGGCTAAAAAAAAATAGTCAAGACACTAATATTTTGTTGGACCGCCTTTAGCTTTGATTATGGCATGCATTTGCTGTGGCATCATTTTTTAAGTTTATGCAATATCAAAACATTTATTTCTGTCCAGAGTTGCATTAATTTTTCGCCAAGATCTTGTATTGATGGAAGAGTTGTATCTCTGCGTAAAGTCTTCTCAAGCACAAGATCCCAAAGATTCTCAGTGGGGTTAAGGTCTGGACTCTGTGGTGGCCAATCCATGTGTGAAAATGATGTCTCATGCTCCCTGAAGCACTCTTTCACAATTTGAACCTTACAGTATGAATCCTGGCATTGTCATCTTGGAATATGCCCATGCCATCAGGGAAGAAAAAATCCATTAATGGAGAAACCTGGTCATTCAGTATATTCAGGTACTCAGCTGAGCTTATTTTTTGGGCACATAATGTTGCTGAACCTAGACCTGACCAACTGAAGCAACCCCAGATCATAACACTAAGTTAAATCCAGGTGGTGACTTTTTTTTGGCCAGGCAGTGTGTTTATCCTGTTTGATGAAGTTGTTGACATTATGTGCCATGCCTCCATGTGTCAATTGTAGTGTCAACTCCACTTTGTCAAAAAAGCATACAGTGTTTTGATTGGTTAAATTAGATCTAATACAAGTTATTTGTGTTTTTCAACATTTTGTTTAAAATTTTGAAGATGGGCCTTAAGCAAAATTGATTAAAGTGTTTATAGTCTCATATCATTAACTGTAGCTAGTTTTATCTAAACATTTTTATGTAGACATTCGGTAATGGTTACAGGTGCAAATTTAGCCCCTGTTCAGTTTCCATATTCTCTTGTGAGCTACCTGTAGGTACTCTGGCTTCCTTCCACATGCCATAGAATTCTAGTGAACTAGTGACTTTAAATTACCTTTTGTAAGTAGAAGTAGTCAATCAATATCCTGTCATGGATGAGTACTCATGCTTGGTTTTGGTCTTGCAGATATACCTCCACAATCTTGGTATTAACCAGTCTCCATCAACTATTCTGACTCCTTTTGTGCCAATTGGACCTATCAGAGAACCTGAATTCTCCCCAACAGATTTGCGTACAATCAAAGGTTCTACAGGTACCCCAACAAAGAGCATGCAGCCATCTGAAGGTACACAATTTTATATCATTTTAAATTATATCAATCTGTTCTAAATTATATAAACAGTGGGAGTAATACATTGTAACAAAAAAAGGATTTGAAGTACTGAAGATCTGGAAAAATGTCTTTCTTTCCCCCGCTACAGGCAACACACCTGAGAAAGAGTTTTCCAGGTCAAGTCTTCTGTCTTTGGACTCCAGCACATGTGTCCCACTTAACGTGGACAGCGGTCAGCCTAAAATCTTCCCTTCTTTGCCAACAGCAAGCAGCTCTTCTCTGGACAGGCCACTAAGTCAGAGTAGTCTGCAGACAGCATTCCACCAAAAAGAAAATACTTCTGAAAATGCCCTTCAAGGTACTCTGTCCCACCAACACCCTGAAAATGAACATATTGCTCTAGAAAATACCCAGAGTGATGAAAGCCTACCTAACTTGAATGTTAAAGAACCTTTGGAGAAGTTCAAGCCTAGTAATTTGGTCAACATGCAAGATAGGGGTTCTTTAACAACTCAGCTATTAACAGCACCATCTCCCAATGTAGCAACACCAAGTGAAGAAGTATTGACTGGCAGTTTGGTTTGTGACAGAAACTCCTCTTTGGGCACCAAAACCCTACAAGAGATCCGTACACTTCTAGGAAAACCAGAGAGCACTGCGTCAGGAAAATCTTCCTTCACCTCATCGCCAGCCACTGCATGGGGCTCCGATAGCTCACTCTTAGGTGTGGAGAGGAAACTTGAAAGTTTTCAGGACATCTCTACCTCCTCTGCTGGGAACCTAGAAACCAGCTCCTCCCTGATCTGGGAGAAGTCCATCTCAGAATCTCTACTGACATCAGAAGAGCTGAAAAATGACTCCGTTAGCAAGCTGCTTAAGTCTGTGAGGCCATTAGGTGTTGGACCCTCATCCTCCAAAAGTGCTAGAAGTTTTGTCGTGAAAGAGGAAAATTCAGAATCTCTTGATGGCCTTTTGGGACAGACTGCTGAGTCTTACCCCACCAGATCAGTACGGAGAGAGCCAGAAGGTTGCAGTGCTGGCATTCCAGATAAGGTGGCCCCCATGGCTGTCTCTGCCATGAAAATTAATCCCTCAGACACTAGCAGTGAGACCCAGCAACAGGAGAGGCTTTCGCATAAAATCCAACCACAGGAGGTGATATCCTTGCAAGGCATCATAGATGGTCCTTCAGCGACTTTGCTGTGTGAGAGCTCCACTGAGAGGAAGCTGAATCTGAATTTGGTTTCAGAATCTGTTGAGGCAGAGCAAGAGAATGACAATGACAGTGGCAGCATTGTAGACTCCCTGGCTGCCCGAGTAGCCAGTCTGTTGAGGAATGAGTCACCAGGCACAGTGACATCCAGCCAGGCCAGTGTTGTGGACAAGGAGGAGCACAGAGTACGAGGTAAACACCATTTCCATGTTCTTGTTTGTTTACGGTGTGAAATTCAACCAAACTGATTTTACAACATAATTACAGAGCTACACTAACAAACTTTTTTGTCATTGTATAGTTTAAGTTGCAAAAAATGTTAAATTATCTAGACCTTCAAACATATTTCAAAATGTGTTTATCACCTGAAGTAATCAGCTTTTTGTTATCAGAGTGGTTGAACATTTCGGGGGAGCACTGTGGTCTGCTGGACCTGAATGCCCAAGACAGGCAGCGCATTGAGGAAATAAAAAGAGAACTCCTGCTTGGCACCATATATCATGGCAAGGTAGGGATGTTTGTTTTACTGTGGTCTGCTGGACCTGAATGCCTAAGACAGGCAGTGCATTGAGGAAATAAAAAGAGCTCCTGCTTGGCACCATATGTCATGGCAAGGTAGGGAAACCTTACTCTCTTCACAAAGCCTATATTCCTGAATAGAACATTATATTAGTTTACAGTAGAAATCAAATAAACTAGTCCTGATGTAAAATTTGTGTAAAATTTAGTGAAACACAGCAGCCCTTCAAAGGTACACTAGACCCTGTTCTGTGCACAACCCCTTCATGAACATGAAATTTCAGCAGATTTCCTATAGACCTAGTAACATTTAAAACAGAACATTTAAAATTACAAATTTATTTCTGCACTCATTTATAATTTAGAAGGAAAAACACAATGTAAAAGAGATCAATAAAAAAAATTTCTTGGTCTTATCTCTATTAGAAGTGTAGAGAAAGTAAAGAACATTGGAGGGGAATATTCTTCAGAAGTACTTAAAGACAAGACATTTGTCTGAGTCACAAAAAAGTGTGCAAAGTTGTAAGATCCATCACTCACTTGTGCTGTTGTAGGTTTTAAAAAATTCAATATAGAAAAAAAACTAACAGCTACTGAGGTTCAGCTGTTAAGAAGTAAATGAGAATTAAGTGTTTAGAACCATGGAAAGTATGGATGGATGCAAACATTTTGATTGGAAACTGAACTTAATTCTTCAGATATATATTTTTTTCAAACAAAGGTCAGTGCAATGTGATGTGAATCTTAAGTAAATTTGTGGTTTACACATTACATACGTCTACATATTATGCATTATAGCTTATACTGAGAGTTTGCCTTCTTTCCCCCTCAAATGTTGTTTTTATTGCTCCATTCCAAATGCCTCCAACATTATTGGTTTGTTTGAAGACTGACTGCTCTCTCTGGACTGCAGTAGTTACTCACTAAAGGTCAAGTAATGCTCCATGTTTCATTGTGCTGTATTCATGACATTTGGAAGCACGTGTTTGCAGTGGGCTTGAAGTTCTTGCATATGTTTGGCTTCCTGAACCTTTGATGGTAACCCTGGTAAAGTTAAGTCACTTTTCTTCATGTAGAGTTGATGTAGAAAAGTCCAATTTTTTCATTTTTAACCGGTCATTCTGATATTGACACTTATCAAGTGCACATTGTTTTAGCTTAGAAGACTGGGTTATAAAAATTCGGGCAATCGAAATCTGGCATTCAGTCAGTGTACCAGTAGTTATTCAAAACATCCTGAACAAATGGGTGCTAGATTTTCATTCATCCAGGCTGTATTTCTCCTTTCCCTCTTACTAGAGCCAACTGAGTTCAGAAACCGATTCCAGTAGCCAGCTGAGCAGTGTTGCATACCGGAGGCAGCCTGGAGACCAAGCTCTGAGGACCAAACAAGACCATAGACCCCTAGACTCAGTGATGCAGCAGAAATTGGAAGCACGGATTCGAGAGATTGCTTGCCGAGAGGGCCTGACACTCTCTGGCACCAGCACCAGACCTATGAAGTCCATCAACCTGTCCTCATATCGCACCTCACCCACCCAATCAGGAAGACTTGCCCCTTCACCCTCTGGATTTGTACACCTTCCTGTAGAAGTGGTTTCTCATGCAATCTCTGGGGAGCATTCCTCAGAAAGCCAGGAACATGCTTTCACAGAGAAAGAGGATGGCAGTGTGCCTCATAGTGAAATGACTAGCTTAGGGTTGGAATCTGATCCATCTGACTCCATTACAACACTAGAACAATGTGAGGCTGATTTGGTTTCAGACCCAGAAGTACAATCAAGACAGCTCAACTCGGGGATGCTAGTCAACTCATTGAGCCCTGAAAAAAAGATAAAAAATGGGTGGAGTACAAGGGATGCTGAATGGTGTAAGAACTCAGTAGAGTCCTCTGCCCACTTGGCTGGCACACCACATCTGTCTGGCTTCACCCAAGCAGTTCCTTTGCAGTTGAGCTCTACTGGTTATAGGCAGATCTCCAGGTCCTTTCCTGATGTGGGGAGCTCTTCCCCGATCTTGGAACCCAGAGCGTCTCCTGTGCATATCACTTCCTCTGCATCTGTCTCTTCCATCACCTCCCAAACCAAGAAATTTCATTCCCAGCCTCTTCACCAGCCAAGCGAATGCACAGAAGAGGGTGGTTTGAAGAATTCCATTCATATCAGCAGCATCACATCTGACAGCCACCAAGCTTATCTTACTACTGGCTCTTCCACTGGACCAATTTCTCAGAATGCAAAGTTGCATGGGACTTTGTCCTTGGAAGAATGCCCATCGACAGTGCCAAGTTCATATTTCCCAGGGTCTCTTGGTACCCAAGAGCACCCTGGACCAGCCTCAAAGCCATTGTCATTAAAGAGAGAGCAGGAGCCAGTCAGAAACCACTATTGCAAAACAGCTGGCACCCCAGTCCCAGTTACCACATCTGTGCCCAGAGATGGGTCACGAAACACACAACCTACTGGACTTTCTAACACCTTCACACCTTCCCAGAAGCTGCCCAGCTTGTCCCAGCCTGTATCTGGTGAGATTAGACATTTGGGCTCTCCAGCTTACTGACTTATTTTATTTAGGAAAATGAAACTGCATTTTATGTCTCCTAGTATAGTTAGATTGGTAACTGAAGCAAATTTTTTAAAATCGGGTTACTTAAGTATACTAAATAACATACATTTTTAGTCCATTATTCTGAGAAGTGTATGTACAAAGGAGAAATCTGTTTCTTCCTTTAATGCCACTGGTATGGTGTTTCAGACCCTTCTCTGTCACCCTATAGTATGGATGACACATGGTTTTCTCTGCTCTGCAGCCCTGCCTGCTTTGCTACCTTACAAGCCCCATGGGAGCCAAGAGGCCTTTTATGTCCCACAGGCAGAGGCACCACTATCACCAGTTCGCTCTAACAGCACCATGGAGAGCTCTCATCCAGGTAACCACATTGTTATGTTCATATGGCCTTTACGCTTATCCAGCCATTCATTCAAGTGATGAAACACACAAGTAGATTGCTAAATGTGAGCTGTACAGACCGGAGCAGGATCAGTAGTAGACACATGTCACAGTTCCTGCAATTTCCCTCTTTACTATTGTCTTCTGTGCCAGAAGAAGGCATTTTTTTTACCTCTTCCACTAGACCTTTCCATTACTGCCAATGACACAAAGTACTCTTTAAGTCTGTGAATAATTAATGAGCACCAGGTCTGATGACAGCTGGTCCACAGCAGGCAGTCACGTGTTTTTAAACAGTTTGCTGCAGGAGAGATTGTTTGTTGGGTGTCCACATTACTGTGGTACTGAGTCTCACTTATCTTTTCCAGGCTCAGATGATGCTGTACCTCCAAAGTTCAGCCCAGAGGTCCTGGGGTCCAGAGACCAGGAAGAGGACCGCAGTGTCACTATGAAACATACAGAAGGGGTCTACAGTAAGCGACAAGCAGGGTCCAGGCCCCATGGAGGTGAGGATAGCTGCTTTTGGAATGGGGAAACTTGCATGGTGCTGTGGAATTTCTGGAATGTCTTTGTTAATTGACTGGGGATATTTTATGTGACATTTCAAAAGTTTTTGTACTAGGCCTGAGCACAGAATATCCAAACATGGTTACTGTACTGTTTTAAATACCCAGTAGCACAATGCATATTAAACTAATTCTGAATGATTACTGAGGAAGTTGCAAGCTTTGCAGAATTTTTAAAATATTTGTAAATATTTGTTTTTAAATCATTTTTTATACATACATTTGTAGGGCAACACTGTGACACAGTGGTTTTGCACTTGATTTCAAATCACAATTTCTATTTGCATGTCCTCCTCTTGATCCTTTGTTTCCTGCAGATAGTTGAGTTGCCTCGGAATGGTTCTAAATTCCCTGTAGTACATGATTGTGTGTTTGAAGGCCCTGTGATCACTGATGTCCCATTCACAGTGTACCCTGTCTCACATACTATGCTACAATGGTTGCCACTGAACTACCATAACTTTTGACTAGATGAGTGGTTACTGAAAGTCTACAGGCAGAAGGGTGCATTAACTGTATTGCATGAGATCTTTTCTCTGTTTTCCATTAGGTCCCAGTATAAAAGAGGGCAGAACATTTCCCACGGAAAAGTACCGTAATTCCAAACAACGTCCTCGTTCACATGAAACAACAACGCATAGAAGCCTGAAGAGTCAAGTTATGTCTAGTGACAGTCCTGTCTACTTAGCGGAACACATTTTTGAAGACACTGACCCTGTGAATGAAAGGAAGAGCCTGCCTGAACGGCGACCCAGTGTGGGGGGCTTGTCTCTCGTCCAATCCTTGGAGGAAGAGTTTGCACCTTTACAGGGAGAGGTTGACTACAGTTTGGAAAACTTGGAGCCCTGCTATAGGCAGGGGATTGAAGCTGCCAGAACAGATGGTTTTACAGAAGGAAGGCAAGGTCTCCATCCTGGAGGAAGGTCTGCTCAGCAGAGCAACAGCAATCTGGGTCAGTCGCATCATGGAAGGAGTAGTGAATGGGCACGCTCTACCCCTGGGATGGAGCTGTCCTTGTTGGAAAGGCTGGAGCGCCTGTCCCGCTTTATCCACAGTTCCAACCATGTGAAGGAAAGAGCCAGCCTGGGCCACTGGAGCAGGAGGGAGGCGGACCATTCTGAGCTGAGGGACACGAGGGCATTCTCCACAAGGCAACAAACAGAAGATGACTTAGAAAGGACAAGCTGGAGACAAGATGAGAGTCTGAACAGGAAAGAAGAAGGGAAAGGAGCAAGAGGAAGAGGAAGCAATGAGAATGGAAGGGGGACAGAACATGGTGAAACCTCAAGCAGGATGAGGAGAAGCAGAGAACAGCTTGTGCGGCAAGCTTGGAAAGAAGGTGACACTCAGACCTCTACCCACACAGAGCCGTCTGTAAGTCAGCACCACTACCCTGCTGAAAGAGACCGGTTAGGATCCAGGCTGGGTGAGACAGATGCCGCTGTTCAAACAGAGTCCACAGACACAACCAGGGCCATGTCTACAATCGACATGCTCCGGTTGTTCCGAGCCTTTGGGCCACAGCGGGTCACCAGTGGTATGGAGAGGCTCCACACCACCATTGACAGGCAGAGGGAAATTAGGGAGCAGAGTGGGAGAAGGACCGGCAGCAAACACAGAGTGCCGCCTGCTTCCGAGAGCAACAGCACCGACAACTTCACGGTACAAGCACTTTGGCATTTACTGGTCAGAGTAATGAGGTGATATTATTAGTCCTTACAGCCATTCTGAGGACAGGTCTGCTAGTTTTAACAAAAGTTAAGTACTTCATTTCTCACAGTCTAGATAAGGAGCTTAGCAAAGATAAACTGCTGTTTAAACAGCATGGTAGGGCAGCAAGAGAGCGGGTTCCTCACAGTGTCGTGAGTTGTGTGATCAAGCGTAGGTTTCACTTATGTCTGTTTCATTGACATGTTTACCCTCATGTACATTATATGGCCAAAAATGTGTGGACACCTGAGCATCAAACTCATGTCCTTGCTGAACATCCCATTCCAAACCCATAGGCATTTATATGGATTTGTTCCCCACTTTGCTGCTATAACACCCTCCACTCTACTGGGAAGGCTTTCCACCAGATTTTGGAGCATGGCCGTGGGATTCTTAGTGAGGTTGGACAAGAAGGCCTGGCTCACAGTTGCCATTCTAGTTCACCCAAAAGGTGTTCAGTGGGGTTGAAGTCAGGGCTCTGTGTGAACTCAAGTTCTTCCACAGCAACCTGGGCAAGCCATGTTTTTATGGCGCTTGCTTTGTGTGGGGGGGGGGCACAGTCATGCTGGAGCCGGAAAGGAGTTTCTTCCCCAAAGTGTGGCCACAAAGTTTGAAGCACTTGTATGCCGTATGGGTGCAGCTGAAACAGCTCAGCTCAGTCATCAGAAGGGGCATCTGCATACTTTTGGCCATATAGAGTATGTGTGAGTTTCCTCAGGGTCCTTCAGTTTTGTCCCACAGTCCAAAGACGTGTGTTTTCTAGGGTTGTAAACTTCGACGATATGGATTTTTAAAGCAGTGATTGAATATTTGTCGATATTACAAAATCTGCAACATGGCATGATTTGATACTTTTAATGCAAGATCAGTATGTGATCCAGATAACATTAAGTTAAAACATTTCTGTTATGTCTCAGACATATAAAACAAACACATTTTTATGTTCATTGAAATTGCTGAAGATGTGTGGGAAGAAATTATCACAGATGGCATTAGTTCAGCTATGCCTACAGTTTTGGTAACATTACCTGTATAGATGTAATTTTTTCCTTTTAGGTTCACTATGTTTGTCCTTCTGCCTTTTACCTCAAACTGACATTTTTTGTATACAGCATGTATTTTGCCTGTTTTGGCTTCTTTTTCCTAAAATCAAAAATACTTCCATATAGCAATTTTATATCTAAGTTGGGAGTGAATTTTATTTGCTTCATGAGTCTACAAAGCTCCCTGCTACATTATTTTTCCCCTTTGATGCATATTGTGCAAGACTGTCAGCATGCGTACCAATTATTACAATTGGTGATGTTAGGAGGTTGGAAATATATAAACAGTAAAAAAAAGTACTAATAATGTTAATATGATTTTTTAATTTAACTGTGGTTTTCCTGTGATTCAGAATGCAGTTTGCTATTTTTGATCTAGATAGATTTGAATGTTGTGTTGATTTATTTATGACTGTAGTTATATGTTATGACTGTAGGGAGTTTATTGTGGCATATCTACCACCTTTGAGAAAATTATGTAAATGCTTGTTTCTTCCTGAACTGCACATTCAGGTGAACACTCAGTCAGTGCCCTCCACCAGCTCAGACTCCCATCTCCCATACCGTGGCCGCATGCGTGGCCTCCAGGCAAAAAGTTTCACAAAGCTGGTCAACAAAGGAATACAGGCTGGTAAGTGGTTGTCCATAGTATATTAGTTATTGAACTCTTGTCCTGTGAGCCAGCAGGGGGATTTGATGGTTGAAAGTGTCTTTTCAGCAAAGCCAGAGCAGTTTAAACTGTGTCCTTTTTTTTAATCTATAAATTACTGTTGTAATTTTATACAGTTTTCTCTCCAGAAGTAAATGTGTAAAAATACTAAGTAGTGGTCTGTGAACTACAGAAATGTCTTTTTGCATGTTTCAGTGAACAGGGAAGTCAAAAGTTAAGTCTTACATGTAAAGGGATCTTAAAAAAAGCATAATTATTTCAAAGTGTATGCCTTGTGAATAGACATGAAGTTAAAGGTGCCATTTATAGACCTGCCTGCTCACATTGGCCAGTTAACAGGTGTCCAGCTATGTTGACTGTAGAGGCCTTGTAGGTAAGATTACATAGCACTACTTCATCACAGACCCTGTATCTGATTACAGAGAAATATCATCTTCTCCATTCTGCTTTATTAGCTGGACAACAGACCTCACAACAGATGGCATATAAGTTATGCTGTAGCTTTCGTTTCACTAATTTTACATCGCAGATAGCATGTTTAAGTGTCATGGACTGTGCAGCGGCAATTATTTATATTTATTCATTCATTCAGTTTTTCACATATATGCTACTGTGGCTTTGTGTGGGTGCCAATTTAAATGATTTTTTGAACATTGACTAAGTGCCATAAAGTGAAACTTTATAGACAGTAGTAATGTAGAATTTTAAGGGAAAAGAAATGTACAGTGCAGACCATACTTGATGCCTACAATGTCATCTATTAGTTGTAACTGGGAGTTCTTTAAAGGTATATGGATTAATAATGTCATCAAAGGGATGAGTGCTGTATAAACTACTCCAAAAACGTGGGTGCTTGCAGCTAACCACAGCAGCACTCACTTTTCTCAATGGCTTTAGTCCTCTAGCACCACATAACAAACCCTCAAAATGTAAAGTGAGACTTCATCTTTACACACACATCCCTACACTGAATGTGAGCAGGTAGAGAATAATGAATTTGCAGGTAAATTAGGATCCTATGAATGCTAACATAAACGAAAACTGATGTAAAGTAATTGTGTTCCTGACAGGTGACCTGGAGATTGTTAGCAACGGTACAAGGAAACACACCCGCGATGTGGGGACCACCTTCCCTTCCCCACAGTCATTGCGGCGACTGGAGCTCATACCTTTTGCCAGTGGAGGGATCAGTAGGGAGCAGAAAAGCCCTCCAGAAGCTCAATCCCAAGACCCTGAGAATGGGAACAGGAGCAGCAGAAATGAACCTGTGGTTTATCCTCCAGGTACAGTCTCCAATCTGACACCAGCAAGTGAATTATTTAAGAACTGCCTCAGACACATGTTTCCTAATCCCTCCATGTGGTGAATTCGCAAATAAATCTACCTGGCAAATTTGATTAAATTAGACAAAGGAAAAACATTTTTTTTTCAGGCCACTGGAAAGAAAATGTAATTGTAAATTGTTCAAAAAACCCTTACTAGAGTTTCAACCTTTCATGAAAACCCAAATTAAACAGACATATGGCTGTTCCTTGTTGTTACTTTCTACATACGTATGTTGCATTATCCAATATCTTCATTGGTCTGATCAAACTGACAGCTACAGAATCTTTTCCATCAGAAAATTTACTTCAGTGAACTGAAGCTTTTATCCAAAACAACTTGTAGTAATAGGTTTCAGTACTAAGATACTTCTATTTATTTGCTTGGTAATTTTTACTGTATCAACTAAGTATACCTACCATGATCGAATGTGCTACAGTGGCAGCAGGATTCAAACCAAGGTCATTCTGTTACTAGGCAATAGCTGCAGTATACTACTTTCTACCCCTTTGGAGACCCAATACTCTAATTGTCTTGTGCCCACCTCAGGTGTGTCATGGTTCATTCCTACTGACAACTTGAAGGACAAGCAAAAGAAGGAGAACAGACCTAACAGTGTGTCAGGTCCAGGCCCAGTGTGGTTTGCTCCATTCATAAGAGCCAAACCCTGGAGGGAGCCACTCAAGGAAAGACAGGTGCAGGATGAGCCAATGAGCTCCAGGGGAAGAGGCCATAGTCACCCAGACCCTGACGCCATAGGAATCAGGAAAGTTCCCACCACCCTTGTCTGGGTCACTCTTCAGGTTTGTATCCTTGTATGACCTCACTGGACTAGTGTCATACCACACAGTAGCACTGGATTCCACAGAGACAACCGCTTTGTGAACGGAGGTGTGCAGGGGTCAGGGGTCCTGTTCCTGGTCTCCCTCCCTCCTCCACCTACTGCACAGGGAAGGTGATTAGAAACAGACGGACACACCCTGCCTTTCTCATGCTTTACTCTCCCATGGGACTAAGTAGGTGTCACATGTTTTGGGGAATATAAATATTTGTAGATTCAAAATGTCCACGTTGTTTATCCATTATGGTGTCTCTTTTTTAAATATTTTCAGATTTTTGTATTTATTAACTTGGGATGTGCGCTTGTGAATTCCTTTCAAGTTATTGCCTAATTTAGATTATTTTGAATAAATATTTTATGTTTTCAGCATTTGAGAAATTACATATTTTAAACATAGATTTTTCATTTTTATTAATGTGATAGGCATACGTCACACCCAGGGCTAGTTTTATAGCCTTTTGCCCTACAATTCTGGAAGAGACTTTGGACTGTTACAAACCTACACAGAATTAAGAGGTTGATGGAAATGAATAGATGCATTTATTATACTTTATTTAATTTATGTCAGGATTAAATATGTAATATTTTGAATTATGTATATTAGATAGTTGAAATAAATTCCCTGCACTCAACAGAATGATCATTTATAGTTGACTGCAAAGAACGTTGGTTGAAATATTTTATGTACCAAAGTCAAGAATATGTTGTGCTTTTTCCTGGTAGGAAGCCCTGGAAATGCGAAGGCCTGACTTCATCTCATGCTCACGGGAGAGGATAAAGAAACTGGGGCTTCGGGCAGAAGAGCGCCGTCTCCAGGCCATGTTTGCCCAGGAGAGGGAGGACCTCTTCAACCAGCCAACTAGCACAAACTCGTACAATATTTCTACAGGTGCCAGTGCCGCAGTCAGGACCCATTATCGTGATATAATCTCATCCCTTAAAATTTTCCCCAATGCTCCCTGAGAAAAGGAAACTTGTAATGATTAAAACTGAGCTTTGTTGCCTTAAATTTAAATGCCTTGGTTCAAATCCCACATCTGCTGCAGTATCTATGGGCAAGGTACCTAGCCCAAATGGCGCAGTTTCCCTGCTCTAAATGGGAAAATTTTTGTAATTTGCTTATTGAACAATCTAAGTTGCTTCAGACAAAAATAATAACACTGAGTCCTGTGGTGACAGTTGCATATATTGTGTGACTCCAAAGCATATAACATTCTTGAAAAAATAGTCAACTGTTTAAATCTCTTACAGATAATGCAGAATATTTTGTGCATTTAGCAGTGAAAGTATAGTCATTTAATTTTAATAGAGGCCAGCAGTACCATAGCATTACTGTTTTCAGACTTAAACGTATTTGGTTATGAAATTAGTAACTGAAAACTCAGGTATCTTCAAAATCTGATCTTCCCTAAGGAATTTAAAGTGTTTTTTGAAGTAGTACTTCTGTTATTGATGGCATCTTATGAACTCATTTTCTGATGTTTTCTTCAGGGCCTGTTTATACTAAAAGAGTAATTCCAAAGAAGGAGATGTTCATGAGGTCCAAGAAGTAAGTTCCAGTTCCATTTTTCTATGTTTCCTAGGCGTGTTTGGATTTTTGCCAAAGCAGTTTCTTTTCTCGCCAATCCAGAGTTTTAGGTGATGTAGTTACAGTTAAATGCTTTGTAGTTACAGTTAATTGTAGTTACAGTTAAATGCTTTAAGGCAAAATGTTTTTTTTTCTCAGATAACATGCTATTTTCCCATAGTCGAAGCAAGTCAATCTACAGTGTTTGTTAACATACATACATATTCAAAACATAAATATTCCTGAGATATGTCTAAATCCAGAAATTATTCTCACTTTGTTGTGTTTTTTCAAATAGCTACAGTATTTTTATTCCTTTTCCAATCACTGCTTAAAAGTAGCTGGTGCAAATTATACTCTGAGTAAAATACCAGGAGCCAAAGGCAGGTAACACAGGGTGACTTGAATATTTTAATACATTTATTACTCAGTAACTCAGTACTGATGGCAGAATTGTACAGCTTTCAAGCACAAAAATCTGGAAAAACTTAAGTGCAACTCCACAAATTGGTTTACACTACATGTTCATGTTATACTGAATAATAAGTGTATGAAAGTGTTAATTTTGACTGTGTTCAATTTATTTTCGGAACAGTTTAAAGAGGTACCATGCATGTCATTGTGTTTTGTGTTTATGTCACCTGTACTGATAGCAGTAAGGGCAAACCGCAGTGTGCATTATTTGATCTGCAGCCAAGTCTGCTGATACTCAAGTGATGTACATAACCCAAACTCATTTCATTAATAATCACCTGTTAAATTAAATTACTAAACTGCATTTTAGTTGCTTTAAATGAAGTCCCATGAGTGTAACTTTGACTGCAAGGTCAGCTTCAGCAACTGTCTGCAGCTGTAGAAACAGCCTGCCTGACACTCTCATGCACCTATCCCAGGATGTATTGCCGTCTGCCGGAGGTGCAGCGGAGGAAAGAGGAGGAACGGCGCCAAGCTGAATATCACTCCTACAGGCTGAAAGCCCAACTCTATAAGAAGGTAAGGTCCCCGGGGTTCCCTCCTGAAAGCCTGTTAGCAATTCCAGCATCATGCATCATACCCTTCACAAAATGACTGAGCTCAAACGGAGTACTGCTTGTTTTCTAACAACTCTGGCCTGGCTGACTACAGTGGTTATACATTCAGCAGGAAGATCTGAAAACCTGGTTATAATATAAAATGGTTTCTTGAAAAGTTTAATTCCACATCTGTAGATTAGGGACCGTTTCCTTTTCAAAGTTTGTTCCTCACACCCTGCCCTGTTCTTGCTGCACTACAGTAACTGCTAAATGAGATACAACAGTGATCATTTTTTGGCACTGGCTTCAAAGCAGCAACAGTAGTTATTCTGCACCTTTCCAAGCTTCACTCAGGTACACATCATGGTTACACAGTTAAAGGAGCATCACTCGTGACTGACATTGTAAAACGGATCTTAAACTATTTGGTCTGACAACTTAAGGACTGAACAGAAATTGTTCTTACTGCTGGTACACAGTAGTGCTGTTCGATTTGATCCGTGCTTGTGACCGGATTTTTTTATTTTATTTTATTTTATTTTATTAATTGAGCAAGAGAATGTGTTGAGGTGTAAGCCATTATTGCTCATCATCTGGTTAAAGCCACTCTGGTCACTATAACAATAGTTGAAACTTTGTTAGTTACAGCTTCTGCTTCGATTGGAAAAGAAAAACAAGTAGGACTACTCAGTACAGTGAAATAAAGTCAGTACTGTAATTGAAAAAAACATAAAGGACAGTGAATTATACCTCTGCATGGTTGTTGGTGGTTTTGTATGTCAGAGTAGAAAGCAAAAAGCAGTGACCAAGGTGCCAGTCCAGTGCAATCAGAATGCTGCTACCGGGGAAGACCAGGGGCTGTTGTGCTACCTTCACAACACTAACAGTGGATATGGTTGGATGGTTCTTTTTGGAGAAACGGCATAAAATTTGTTTTTAAAGAATTTTACGCTCCAAAAAGAAAAAGTTATTTTCTCCAAAAAGATGAACTAGTTAAGTATTTTGCCTTTTTGCTTAAAAATAGATATTGTTAGGACTTATGATTTATCAGTTTTTTTCTGGAATGTTATTACTATAGCATTACCTGTTTCACTTGCTTGTTTTTCCACTTTGTGTACACAGTTTGGTAAAATTATATATACATACACACACACACACACACACACACACAATTACTTGCACAATACACACATCAAAACACCTTTTCCCCCCAAAACAAATCAGTTCAGATCATTTGATAAATCATGTGATCATGCAGAACTACTGTCCAGTCATCAGGCCTTGACCTTAACTGCCTACACAGCATACCCATGGGATACATACTGTATATTCTCTCTCAGAATTTTTCAGTGAAGCCATGTATGTGAGCTGCCTGACAATATCTGAACCTGTTCTGTGCCAAAATTTAAATAAATATTGTAACACTGTTAGTTTTTATGTAAGCTTTGTATCATTTGATTTGCTGTTAGAGGCCACAGATGGCTATCTCATGTTTAGTATTTGTCCTGGATGTTGGAGACCTCCAGCCACTTGACCCACATGTTGTTTTGTGTGATAGGGCAGAGTTTAATGCATTTTCCTGACAGAAGAGGATCAGCAGACTGCGCTGATTGTCTGGAACTTTTGTTTGCCTTACAGAAAATCACCAATCATGTCCTGGGCCGGAAGACACCATGGCAGTAATGCAGTTGACCTTTGAAGAACTTCAACAACTCTGTGAACTTGAGTGCTGTGGAAAAATAATGGAGATATTTGTTTTTTTAGCCATCAATATTAACATTTGAGTAATATTTTAATGATGTACCTTGTTTTATGTGAGTGTGAATGCAATGCAAATTTCTTTGTATGATACTATGTGGAAGTAATAAATCAAGCTTGACTAAGAAACAAAAAATGAGGTTGAAAATGGAAAACATAAAATGAGGTTTTGTTGATCTTTGCTTGATTTTTTTAAACAAATAGTCCATCCATGAATACTACCAAAGCTTTTAATTTTTTATGCTGATTTAGCTCCTGACTGAAGAGAAACTATTTACAGTGCATTGTTTTGCCAATATTAATTGAATAAATTCATTCATTCATTATCAGTTATTGCGTACCCGATGTAAGATTACAAGTAAAAGGTTTTTTAAGGTTGTGATGGATTCTAAAATAACGTGTGCTTTTATATTTACGAACCAGCAACAGGAAGTTTGCATTTTCGTATAGCATCCAGCCACAAAGGCGATGCACAAACTAGTGTATTTCTTTGCGCTGGTTCCAAGCCCGGATAAATGGAGAGGGTTGCGTCAGGAAGGGCATCCGGTGTAAAAATTTGCCAAACCAAATATGCAGACAAAAATACAAATTTCCATACCGGATCGGTTGAGCCCCGGGTTAACAACGACCGCCACCAGCACTGCTAACCGACAGGGTGCTGGTGGAAATTGGGCTACTGTTGGCTGAAAAAGGAGAAGAGGCTGAAGGAAAAGAGGAGGAAGGCATGTCCAGAGGAAGGAGCAGAGGAGGAAGGTTAAGAGAGTGGACGTGAGGGTAGGAACTTTAAATGTTGGTAGTATGACTGGTAAAGGGAGAGAGCTTGCTGATATGATAGACAGAAGGAAGGTTGATATATTGTATGTACAAGAGACCAAATGGAAGGGGAGTAAGGCTAGGTGCATCGGAGGGGGATTTAAACTGTTTTACCATGGTGTGGATGGGAGGAGAAATGGGGTAGGGGTTATCCTGAAGGAACAGTATGTCAAGAGTGTCAGACAGAGTGATGGTTATGAAACTGGAAACTGATTGTGTGATGAATGTTGTTAAGGCATATGCCCCGCAAGTTGGGTGTGAGATGGATGAGAAAGAAGAATTCTGAAGTGATATGGATGAAGTGGTAAAGAGTGTACCCGAGGGAGAGAGAGTGGTGAATGGAGCAGATTTCAATGGGCATGTTGGTGAAGGGAACAGAGGAGATGAAGAGGTGATGGGTAGGTATGGTGTCAAGGAGAGGAACGCAGAAGGTCAGATGATAGTGGATTTTGCAAAAAGGATGGATACGGCTGTGGTAAACACGTATTTTAAGAAGAGGGAGGAACACAGGGTGACGTACAGGAGTGGAGGAAGATGCACACAGGTGGGTTATATCTTATGCAGGAGGGCCAGACTGAAGGAGATTGTAGACTGCAAAGTGGTGGCAGGGGAAAGCGTAGTTAGGCAGCATTGGATGGTGGTTTGTAGGATGACATTGGAGATCAGAAAGAGAAGGAGAGTTAGGGCAGAACCAAGGATCAAATGGTGGAAGTTGAAAAAGGAAAACTATAAGGTGGAGTTCAGGGAGGAATTAAGACAGGCATTGGGTGGCAGTGAAAAGTTACCAGTGAGCTGGGAATCTACAGCAGAAGTGGTAAGGGAGACAGCTAGAAAGGTGCTTGGTGTGACATCTGGACAGAAGAAGGAGGACAAGGAAACCTGGTGGTGGAATGAGGAAGTACAGGAGAGTATACAGAGGAAGAGGTTGGCGAAGAAGAAGTGGGATAGACAGAGAGATGAAGAATGTAGACAGGAGTACAAGGAGATGAGCCGTAGGGCGAAGAGAGGTGGCAAAGGCTAAAGAAAAGGCATATGGTGAATTGTATGAGAGGTTGGACACTAAGGAGCGAGAAAAGGACCTGTACCGATTGGCTAGGCAGAGGACCGAGCTGGGAAAGATGTGCAGCAGGTTAGGGTGATAAAGGATAGTGATGGAAACATACTCACAAGTGAGGAGAGTGTGTTGAGCAGATGGAAAGAGTACTTTGAGGGGCTGATGAATGAAGAGAAAGAGAGAGAGAAGGTTGGATGATGTAGGGATTATGAATAGGGGAGTGCAATGAATTAGCAAGGAGGAAGTTAGGACAGCTACGAAGAGGATGAAGAATGGAAAGGCTGTTGGCCTAGATGACATACCTTCTCTGGCACACCCGACTTCCTCATACAATACCGCAACTCCTCTCTAGGTACCCTGTCATATGCTTCCTCTAAGTCCACGAAGACACAGTGCAACTCCTTCTTACTTTCTCAATACTTCTCCATTAACACCCTCAGAGCAAACATCGCATCTGTATTACTCCTTCTCGGCATGAAGCCATACTGCTGCTCACTAATCGTCACCTCCCTTCTTAACCTAGCTTCCACTACTCTTTCCCATAACTTCATGCTGTGGCTGATCAGTTTTATCCCTCTGTAGTTACTACAGCTCTGCACATCACCCTTATTCTTAAAAATTGGTACCAGTACACTTCTTCTCCACTCCTCAGGCATCGTCTCACTTTCTAAGATTACATTAAACAATCTGGTTAAAAACTCCACTGCCATCTCTCCTAAACACTTCTATGCTTCCACAGGTATGTCATCTGGTATGTCATCTGGGCCAACAACCTTTCCATTCTTTGGCTTCTTCTCCTTCTTCAGCCAACAGTAGCCCAATTTCCTCCAGCACCCTGTCGGCTAGCAGTATTGGTGGTGGTCGTTGTTAACCCGGGGCTCGACCAATCCAGTATGGAAATTTGTATTTTTGTACGCATATTAGGTTTGGCAAATTTTTATGCCGGATGTCCTTCCTGATGCAACCCTCCCCATTTGTCCGGGCTTGGGACTGGCACAAAGAAATTACACTGGTTTGTGCATCCCCTTGTGGCTGGATTATGAAAATCAATGCATCACTTCTAAAAAAAAAAATTGAAACCAGAAACTCAAAAGTACCAAAATCAAATAATAAAAAAACAAGTTTAGACAGAAACTAAGGACAGAAAATGACCATAGCCAACTAGTCCAGAATAACCTACTTCAGGGTTAAGGAATCATATAATTACATTTTTAACGTATGGTGTAAAAATGTATAATGTATGAAGAACCTATGGTTTGTAAGTGGTGCTATACTAAACTCCACTCCACTGGTGAAGTGCTCTACTGAATGCCACAGAAGACCCTTCCTGCCATTAGGCTTTACAATTCCTCTACCGGTCATTCATAAACACAGATGAGAGTGTGCAATAACTCAAAAGAGTCAAAGAGTCAAAAGAGTTAATGGTTGTGTACCATGTATTGAAATGTGCTCTGATCTGATCCAGGAAGACTGTGCAAAAAATCTATAATGGAAAATAAAACAAACAAACATCCAAACACCAAGAAGAATAGAAACAAACAGCAAATAGATAAATAAGCAAATAAATAAATAAATAAATAAATAAATAAATAAATAAATAAAACAGTAAAGAAACCCTAAGGTGCCCTGGAAGGACAGTGACAGTGAGGGGGGTGGAGTGGTCAGAGATTATTGAAGACCCTGGTCTGTGAGGGTTGTGATAGCATGTCTGGGTTCAGAAGTCTTATGGCCTGTGGGTAGAAGCTCCTCCTGAGCCTCTCCGTTCTGGCCATAATGCTTCTGAAGCGTTTGCCTGATTTCAGCAAGATGAATAGATGGGTGCTGGGATGAGACAGATCACCGATGATCCTAGTCGCGCTGGTCCTGCATCTCCTGTCGTAGATGTCTTGTAAGGATGGCAAATCAGATCTGGTGCAGCGTTCCGCTGCCCGGATCACTCTCTGCAGTGTCTTGATGTCTCGAGCACAGCTGTTCCCAAACCAGGAGATGATGTTCTGAGTCAGAACAGTTTGTACAGCACCAGAGTAGAACGTTTTAAGGATCGCCGGAGAGACCTGTAGCTTCCTCAGCTACCTGAGGTGGTAGAGCCGCTGCTTTGCTCTACTGGCCTGAGCTCGGATGTGTACAGTCCATGTCAAGTCCTCAGTGACATGAACGCCCAGATATTTGTAACTGCTCACCCTCTCCACTGCAGTACCGTTGATTTTAAGGGGGGTGTAGGACTGCTGCTGTCGCCTACCCAAGTCCACCACCATCTCTTTAGTTTTGCCGACATTCAGTTGGAGGCAGTTCTCCTGGCACCATGATGCCAAGTTTTCCACCTCCTCTAAGTATGCTGTCTCATCGTTGTTGGAGATGAGGCAGCACCACCATGTCGTCAGCAAATTTGATGATGGAGTTGGAGGCGTGTGTGGCCACACAGTTGTGAGTGTAGAGGGCATAGAGCAGAGGGCTAAGTACACAACCTTGTGGAGCTCCTGTGTTGAGTATGATGATGCCGGAGGTGCAACTACCGACTCTCACCACCTGTGGTCTGCCTGTGAGGAAACTGAGAACCCAGGCACACAGGTGGCAGTTCAATCCCAAGTCAACTCCTTGCTTATTTCCCACTAGTATGAAAACCTTTGATAAATATATATATATTTTTTGAATATGCAACACTCCACCTATATGTGCAATACAGAATATATATTTCTTTAAAAACTCATCGTATTATATTGGATATTTGTACTTATTTATACTTATTTATTTTATATTCTATTATTTTAACAAGTTTATCGCTACAGTTGCTCTTCCTGTTATTTGTGTCTCCCTGCTATTTGTGTCCTCGTCAATTTGCATAGTTGTAACATAAGTAATTTTCTTCGGGATAATGAAGTTTTTTTAATTCTGATTCTGATAACCTACGGTTAAAGTGTGCGCATTGTTTATAAATTTTACGGTAATATGCGCCTTTCTTTTAAAACTTACGGCAGAACGTTTGTTGCCTTCCGCACAGTGTTTAAATAAAGCTTCAGTTCGAAATATATGGCAGTTGGTAGGCTGTGTCATTATAACTGGCTGTGTAGTTTTTAGATTCCGTATTGGCAAGTGAATATTATATTGTAAGTATATAACAATGTGTTTTTTATTATTATTAAACGCCTGTGAAAGGTTTCAGTTGTGTTTTTCACAGTGACTTACGGCATGATTTAGGATAATGTTTGTAAGTAATATGTTTTCTGCCTTACTGTTTACACTTTATTTTACGCCCGTTTTCGTGTTGGAGAAACTTGGAGTTACTGCCACTTGCAGTTTTAAACGTGTAAGTTGTTGGATGAAAGTGTGTGAACGAAGTCGCTTGTTGCCGCTTCTCGATCTGCTGACGTCTTCTGACGTGTTTCCTGTTCACGCCTGAAGCGGAGCTCAGTTGTAGGATAACGCTTCTTGTCATATTCGAGCAGAAACCCGACAGAGGCGAAAATGGAGGAGGAGGAGGAGGAAGAAGTCAACGTGGAAGGTGAAGTGGAGATTCCTGGTGTCCTGTCTGCTGAGAAATATGCAGCAGAGGCCATGGCAGCTGATATGGACCCCTGGATTCTGTTTGATGCACGCAAAACGCCCCGAGCCGAGTTTGAGGGCTGGCTGAAGTCCAACCGGCCATCACAAGTCATGCGATATGGGGATGATGAAGGCAAACCCAATGCTGTGGGCTGGATTGCGGTGCGGGGCCCCAACCACTTTCCCAATACAGGTGATGTTGTTGGCCTCCAGGAGTCCTGGGAGAGGCTGCTGGCCAGTGGCAGGGCAGTAGATTTCCACACGGTGAAGGAGCTGGCTTTGAATCACAGTGTGCTGACGGGGAAGTGGCTGATGCATTTGGACACTGGATTCAAGGTAGACCATGCTTGGGAATGCATTGCCAGAGCTACCCTGGAAGGGAAGATCTCTCTGGCCAAAGTGAGCCCACGTGGACCTGAACCTGACAGCAAGCACGTCATCTGTATCTATAACCAGACGTTCACAAATGAGGAGCAAGTAATGCGGTTGGATGCGGTCATCCGGGCCACAGGTGTCAAATGCCCGTTGTTTTATAAGCCTGACGTCTACACCTACTTGGGCATCTACCGTAATAATCGCTGGAAGCTGTGCCCTACCATTTATGAGAGCAGGTTTGATCTAGAGTGTGTCCCGCGACGCTCGCACATTGTCAACAGAGTAACTGGTTTGGCAGTTACATGAGGCTGATGGAGGAGTGGCAGGTGTGTGGTCATTTATATACGTTGGATGACAAAGTTAGGAATTCACTGAAGATCTGTATAATGTTAAATTTCATATATGCAGTAGAACAAGTTTAGTATAAAGTAGAACAAAACAGTCCTGTGACACTGATATATATGCACCTTTTTAAATTTTCTGTTGTGTGACAAAAAATGTTTACCTGAAATATCCTGCACACCGAACCATAAATTTGTGATGTAAAATGAGTTTAATTTGCCTATTGAAATCCCCCCCCCCCAAAGACTTGAATGTGTGTAAAATGTCTGGTTACGAATACCAAAGAGGCAAAAATTCAGTCATCTCTACTAAATTGCTGTTTGTACAGACCCATTATGATCCTTGTGAAGTATGTTTACAATTTGTCGTCGCATTCACCTTCCAGTCAGCACTGAAATCACCTTGGTGTCTCTTTTAACCAGTGACACCATGATGAAGAGAGCAAAATAACTTGATCTTTGTGTATATCTTGTTTTTGGGAAAAATATTCCCAAATATTCAGAAGTGTTGTAACAGTTCTGGCTGTGCCTTGTTCAGATGGGACTGTGCAGTCCATCATTGTAACAGATTAGCCTCAAATACAATGGAGAAAATTTCACATAAAAACCATATGTGGTTCAGTGTTTTCTGTATTACTAGTATGTTTGAGGCTTTTTATGTTTAAAGCATTATTGCAATGCTTTGGTTTTATAGTGGTATCTAAATCAAAAGTGTGTGCTATTCATACATTTTGTAATATACAGTATGTAATATCACAAATAACATTTGCTAGAGATAAAAGAATGAAAGTTGGGGACAATCTTAAATAGTTATGTTAAAGTATTTTAATAAGAAATAGAATTGTCACTTACTATGTAGTTTGCAAAGGTAAAGTGATTATACTGTACAGTGAAATGACCAGCTGGCAAGAGGAGAGAAACTTAAGATTATCATCAAGTGGGGAAGGAGTGAGGGGGGGGGTCATGTTCAATTATATGTAGGCCAGCCCACCGCACAGGGCAATAGTGCACAACAATTTAAAGTAAATATATGATGCAAGTTCTGTCATCGTTGAAGATGTCTTGAGTTGTCAGAAGGAATATCAGGTCCCCAATATATTCAAATTGAAGCATTTTGAAGTCAAGTCTAATATAGAAGTACATGTTACAGTCACATTTCCTTGTGCTCATGATTCTTTTCTATTCTGCTGAGTCCTTGGAGCAAAACGTTGAATTAACTGTAGGCTGGACACAGTACAGAGTAACGTTCCCCACAGTGGCGCACTTCCTACTCTATGGCTGCCATGCTGCAACTAACAAAGTAGTGCAGTATTTTATTGCTATTTCCTCACAGTTAATTAAAACAATTTATAATTCTGAAGGCTATCCCATGCACCAAGCTGGCGGAGATAAACTGCCAACATTTATCAGTTCAGTGATGACGATTAACACACAATAACGACTGTATGTTTCGCAAAGTCAACAGATTTACTTATAAAGTGCGCGTCTGCATAGCTTCCGTTTCACGGTCACGCAATTCCTATTATTGTTCACATCGGTTACAGTGACCGTTTACCGCCTACTGTAAAACAGGAAATGAGAGCAAAACGAATAAAGCGATTGGCCCTTTTTTAGAGCTCTAAGCCAATAGATTTTCTCTTCCGGGTTGTGTCAGTTATTCAGCAGCCCTCGAAGCGCAATGTTGGAGCCCAATTGGTGGGCGTATCTGCCGCGCCTGACGCTTTTCAAAGGGTGGGAACGAGCACATTATCCGAAGTGTAGAGGAGGAAGGAGGCCATTTTCTTTTCTGTGCGTCCGAAACCGAGGTAAGGGAACGTTCGGTACAGTTCGCGTTCATTTGATAACTACTTTTCTTTATTTATTGCTGTTAAATCAGTAGCAAATCTTGAGTATAATAGCTCATGTAATTGAGGCGTAGCAGTCGTACGTTTTTTACTAGCTAGCGGTGGCAGAAAAGGGGGGGGGGACGAATACTAGTTGGTAGTCAGAAATACTTGAGTTTATTTTTCGTTGTTTTCCTTTAGAAAAATACCTAATTTGTGTTTGCCCGGAAAGTGGAACTCGTTCAAATGTGTATTAGTTGAAAGTATGTACATCTTACATTCTCGTGTTTGGCGCTCACAGCTTCTTGAAGTTTGCTAGTAAAATAAACTACTTATTCCCGAAATTAATGTTGCATGTAACTGACTTTCCACGGTTATTTTGGGGACAGCTGGTGGGAGCCGTTTAAAAAAGTGTTTGTTTTCGACCCGGTGAAATGTGCTGGCTGGACTGTGCATCGCTGTCCTATTATACAAATCGGTGAGAAGCGGAAAGCTTTTGGCTGCAATCCTTGTAGTTCCTACTTATTTCCGGTAGGCCTTTGTACCAGAAACGCCTGCTCAACGATAATTTTTTAAAAATATATTGATGTCACAAAACTCCGTACATTTACAGTGGCACCGGTAATCTCGTTTTATACGTCTACTTTGTATGTAGGCAGCAGCGTGTATAGCACTTTCCAAACACTACTGAAAGAAAACTATAATACAGTTGTAATAATGTAGTCCAATAATGTGCTCGCAGTCTTTTTTTTTTTTTTTTTTTTATAAACAGCATAAGATGAGAACACTACTGGAAAGCTTAAATAGCTTCAAAAAGAAACCAAAAGCAACGTTAAGAACTGCAGTACACATTTATAATAAAATTGTACTTGCAGAATAAGTGTTAATGGGTATTTAAGTGCGTAGTACGACCTACGTTTACAGTGGAACTGATCCTAGTCATGCCAGCATAATAGATTTTTTTTTTTTTTTTTTTTAAATTTAAACCCCCTGGCTAGGTCAACTATATTTTCCATTAAGTATTGAAGTTTTATGTAAGAATAGATCATAATAAGAATGTCAAGTTGAATAATTTTTGTATTTGCTGAGATTTGACACTTTCCCCAAAGTTAGAGCAGTTATCCTAAGTTCTCTTCCTCCCCATTGTCACAGTGATATGAAAGGAGTTAAAACCGCAGAATGGTTTTAGGTGGGTTTATTTGTATATAAACTTGTGTTTTTAGTATTTTAACATTGTGGCAGCTGTAAATCCTTGTTAATTCAAATCTAGTGGGAGTTAGAATGAGTTGTACAAAGTCTTTCCCATTATGTTTGGTGTAACTTTAAAGCAACAATTGGTACAATTTGGACATGCAGTTTTCTGATCCCCCCCCCCCCCCCCAATGCTTGGACTGGTTGGGGTTTTTAGTTAATGCTTTTGACCTTAATTATAATAGGCCATTGGGACTAAGTTGTATTCACTGAAATAACGTTTGAATGAGAAAATAAATGTAAACCCCCACAAGGCCCCTTAAAATTTAGCTTAGGTCTAAACCAACATGTCTTCTGACTCATTCAGATTTGCATTCATTTGGGTGTGTGCATGTGTGCAAGTGATTGTAAGTTCTAGTGATGCATTTCTTTAAGTCATTGACCAGACTGAAAAATCAATTTCTTGAGAGCCCACAGAATATTACATAAGTGTTACATTGTTTGTTGGTACTGAGGGTCTGCTTTTATAGTGCATGACATCTTTCAAGGTACATGAAGTGTTGTTTAAAGGGATCTGTGGTTTTGGTCAAGGCTTCCAGTAGTTGCAAGAGCATTGAGTTTAATCTCATAGTGGGTTGTTTCACATGTCAGTTTTAAACAGTTACTTTGGAGACTTACTAGTCCAAATTGTCCATTTATGTAGAAGTGTTGTCACAGGAGTCTGTGACTTGTTGTTGATCTGGTTTGCAGGGCCTTAGCAACCAGAAAATGTTTGCTGTCAACCTCTTATCAAAATGTCATGTACTTAATTTAACTTTGTTAAATTGTTAAATTCTTCTCTCGTTCTTTCTGAAGGAACTGTTGGTGGCAGCCTGTAGCAGCTATAAATTTCCACGCAGAGATTAATATAGTTGGTCCTAAAGGATACCAATGGTTTTCTTAATTTGTCAAACTACTAAAATACTTTCCACCTCAAACTTGTTAATTTGGTGAGAAGTTTTTCCTTCAGAAATGCAGATACTCAAATAATTTTGAAAGTAATGTTACATGATGGTAAATGCTTTGTTTTCATGACCTGTTCAATCTAAGCATTGTCATTTGTTCAATTAGCAGCACCACCACCAAGTTTAGTTGAGATCAGCTAGGATAAAAAAACATGAATAGCGTTACAAGGGCCAATGTGAAAAATTTCTTTGCTGTTAACATTGATGTTTATGCTGGCTCAACAAAGAGAATGGAGTTGAAATAAGGCCAGTGTTACACATTTCAAATGTTCTGTTCTACAGGTGTACAAATGTAACTGGATTTGAAACATGTATGACCATAATCCAAAGCCTCTTTTTGCCTTTACAGAAATTCTCACTCTTCCTCCTCCTACTTTCTTCTTTCCTAAACCAGGCTCAGAACAGTCCAGGTGTTCCTGATAAAAATGGTAAAGATCTTTGTTGGGAACCTCCCGCGGGAGACGGAAACGGATGAGATTCAGGCACTTTTCTCTCAGTATGGAGCAGTAACCGAGTGTTCCATCATCAAAAACTATGCCTTTGTGCACATGGAAGACCGTAAGTGTGCGACAAAAGCCATCCGCAGCCTGCACCTGTACAAACTCCATGGCACGCCAATAAACGTGGAGGCAAGTCATGGCAAAAATCCGGGCCCAGTTAAGCTACATGTGGCCAATGTGGAGAAGGGTTGTGACGAGGACCTCCGTGCTATATTTGAAGAGTATGGCACTGTCACTGAATGTGCTGTCATCAAGAACTTTGCCTTTGTGCATATGGCAAACTATGAAGAGGCGATGGATGCCATTAAGGGCTTAGATAATGCTGATTTCCAGGGTAAGAATGGTCTGGGTTTATATTTTTCTGCTTTTTTCAAAGGGTGGGTAATTGTTGAAATGCTTTTCTTCCAGTGTGCCCAAAAACATTTTTAAGTGAAATCCCATGACAGGGCTTGAGGTTTGTCTGGAGATTCATGTATGCATATTAAGCTCTTTCTCAAAATGGAGATCTTTCTCATTGCGCTTTATTAATTTTTTTTTTTCTTTCAGGACGTTTTGCTCCATGAGTAACATTGATTTCTTTTAAAGGCAAACGGATTCATGTGCAAATCTCAAAGAGCCGACCAAGGGGTGATGAGGAGGAAGAGTATCAACAGCATCCTCCTGAAAGTGCAGGGTACTGGGGTCCTCGCTTTCCTGGGGACAGGCCTGAGCCTGGCCCGCCAGGTTACTTCAGAGGCCGCTTTGGTCCCCCAATGTCTCATGGGTACACCCCTGCCCCACCCCCGAGACGAGCTCCCTTCCCTGAGCGTTCTACCTCGTTCGAGCATGACAGGAATAGCTATGGAGTGGTGGATTACTATGAAAAATACCGCGCTCGTCCATATGGCATAACCTCATTTGAGGAGCGACGTGTGGGTTCCATACCACCGCCTCCTCCGCCACCTCCTCCACCTCCCTCTACTGGCATCATGCGAGAGCGCCTGCCAACATCTGCCCTCAATCCTTACGAACGTCGACCTCTCCCCCCTCCTCCTGCTTCATACTACTCTCGGGATCGCAGTCCCGTCCGCAGAGCGCCTCCCAATCCCGTCACACCCGCAGGGAACGGCTACTCGTACGAGCGATCCCGGCTCTCCCCTCTATCCATGTCCAGGAACCCGATGTATGGGATGCCGCGTGCCAGGGAACCCTACGCTGAACGGGCGGCAGCGCCGCCGCCACCACCACCACCTCCACCACCACCTGCACGCTACACATACTAACCACACACCACCGCGTATTCCCAAGGTGAGAATAGGCTGAAACCGCGTCACACCGGAAGGTGGACAAGTGCTTTTCCACCTAGGGGATGAGGCACATCATGGAAGATTTTCCTTCCATTGTACAAAGTTCTCGTGCAGCTTTTAATACAGACTGTCGTGGCCCTCTTGGCTTACGAAAGCCAAACGTCCATCAAAATAAGAGCTTAGTGGATAAGCCATAAATGCATGGTTCTGAAAAACCTTGTCGCTAATTAGCTCTTACCTCAAAAGTAATTTAATAAACAAACTTTATTGTTTCAGATAGAGACGTGTAATATGGACTCCTTTGAGTCTCTTTAACACTTAATATTAGATATTTAAATTGCACTTGGCGTCCTTTCCTGTCACTTTAAGAGTTAGAATTTATTTGTAGGCTGTCAGACTTAGAGTTGTTCCTGAACGGTCTTGTGCACCCGTGTCATGCGGTGAAAAGGCGGTTGACTTGTGTGGTTTGCTCTCTTTTCAGGTTTAAATTATCGGTGACAAGATCGTCGTCTCCTGATGCACATGGCGCGATGCCCCCTCGTCTGGCAGATTGCGTTTCGTTTACCTGTGGCTCTTAACGGAGGAATTCTAGTGCTGACTTCTCGTCCCTTAAAACGCTTTTACACACGTCTCGTTTTTTCGTCTTCACTTGCTGAAAATGTCACTGACTTTTGTTCTGCTTGTTTTTATTGTCAGATAGTCATTACAATTTGAATCCCTGAAAGCTGTCATGTAAACTAAAGCTTATACAAATTTTGGCCTTTAGTCAATTTCATGACTTTAAATAAGGCGTTTCAAACGATTTTTAAATTAATTATTTGAAGTGTATAATTCACATTTTATTTAAAATCTCCAAGGAGACGCTCCATTTGGCTACTTTAGGTTGAATGAAATAACGTGTTACCCAGTACAGGAGACAAAGAAGCGGTCGAAACTGTATAACCAGTTTAAAATAAATCGTAACCCTTTCTTGTGGAAAAATCAAACGCGTTTGATTTGTTAAATGTAAAATGCTGTTAAAGAAACTTTACATAATTGCGCTTTACATTTTTTGTTTTTTTATTTTTTTTTATTTTTAAGTATAGCAATAAAACTTCAATCGAATGGTGGTGTCATTTTGTTGCTTTTGTCACTTAGTGTTGACCTTTAGTTGCAGACGTGTAGGACCCCGAAGGATGCGGTGTAAAGTTTTTATTTAAAGCAAACATTTTAAAGGGGTTTTTTTTTTTTTTTTTAAAATAAAATTCTTTGAACTGAATTCTTTGAACTTCATTTAACTTGTTGCGGCTTCGAAAACGTAGTTAACGACTTAAAGGAATTCATGGTTCTCTGCCATTCCTCAAAATGGTGGTGGTCTTGGTTTTAGGTACGTTATCCTTTGTTGGATTTTTCACACTATGCTGGAGGGCTTTTTTTTGTTTTCTTTTTTTTTCTTTTTTTTTTCTTCAAAGGTCTCATTTTTGTATTTGGTTGCTTTTGCATTTAAATTTCCTTTAATTGCCTGAATTCTACCCAATCTCAAAAGTACATTGGACTTGCAGATTAAACAGGTAAGTTTTTCCAAAATAATTCAGAACTTTAACGCAGCCAGTCTTTTTCAAGAAGTTGACTTGTCATTCAAGAATGGTGTGAATGGACTTGGGAGACCTGATTTAAAAAAAAAAAAAAAAAAAATTTAATGCCCCTATTCAGTCTTGTAATTTGGAATAAAAGTGGACTGTCAAGACTGAGGTTTGGTCTAAATAAAGTTTATTTCATCTTTGCTTTCAAAAATTTGAGATACATTTAGTCACAAGTACTGTTGTCAGTAACTTGTGCATTCCATTTCTTCTGGACACAAAACTAAATATTCTGTCTTGACACCATTAGTTTGCTACTTAGAAAATATCCTTCAGCTGCCAACGGTTATTGTCCACATTAGGAGTGGCTGAAATAACGCAGGTTCAGGCTGTGGGTAGTTATAGTGGCTCTTGTGTTGAAGGTAACTTGCATCATGTTGGTTTTTACTGTGCTTGCATATCCAAAGGAACTGGAAATGCATGTGCAACATCATGGTTTTTCTATTTATTTTTCAGATTTTTCTGGCAAAAACCAAAGTAATAGTTAAAAGCTTTCAGGTCCTATATTCCCGAGCAGGAAAAAGGACAATTATATGGGTTTGATTGTATTTACTGGTTACAGGTAGGATTGCGGTTTTAACTGCATAGGTGCATAGATGGATGGACGGATGGTTTTTTCCCCTCCCCTGCTGTACTGTAAGTAACATGTTCTACCAACTAATAAAGAATTGAAACAAACGTGTATGTCTGACTTGTTAATACGGTGTTGTCTACACGAATTTTCATTTTTACAAAGTTGGTATTTTTAACGGGGGGGGGGGTGTAATGAATTTCAGATTTCTAAAGCTGTTGAATGTCATACCAAGAACCAACTACTGACACGACATTGCTTACCTGCTGCTGTACTCCACAAAGATTTACCATTGGTTAGAAACGCAGCAACGTAAAGTAGTGGTCTGATGCTTAATTTTTAGGAGGCTGAATTTTAGAAATTGTGCAGCTCAATGGAGTTCCAAAATCTATAAAAGCTGTCCATAGCCGCGCAGCTTTTTCTTTTGGTGTACGTTTACAAATTAAACGGGTTACATGCGATGTTTGTATTTTAGGTTTTCCTCGTTCTCTTGATTTGTTCTCATGGCCATTTACAATACTTTGGACGTGGGAATCCTTTTTAAATTTGGAACTTAAAAATGCGTTTAGCGCATGCGCCAACCCTTACGCGTCGGGAACGTGAATTTGCGTGTAAGCCGTGTCGCTTATGCGGGGGACGCAGTGGCTCCGCCCCGTTTGCGGGCGGTGCCGTTTAGCCGCTTGAACAGGGCGTCTTCCAGAACCTTCCAGTGTTGCACACTGTAGCTATAGGTGACTGCGGTTTGGCTAAGCGCTGGAGCGGTCGCTTACCGGGCAGTCTTCGCTCTTGTCGGCTACATGGGTGAGGAGCTAAACATGTTGGGTTTACGTACACTGACGCGCTTCAGCGCCTGGTCGAGAAGTTCACTCCATGTTTGAAACCCTGGTGCGTTATACGCCTTGCAAGTAAACAGCCATTCGAAAAATACGGTGTGTGTTGGCGATGCGCTGTGATTCCTAACCCGCAAAAAATTTAACCATTACATTGAGCTCCAAGCAGGGGGAGGCCCGAATAACTGTATCATTTATTAAAAAACGGAGAAGTTAATAAAAATTCATTAATCCCAGAGGGAAATTGGTTACTGTAGCGTAAAATAAAAGTGTATCATACATTAACATGTTGCAAACATACTTGAATGTAATGACGAATGAATGGAGATTTAGTGGTTGAATGAGTTACTAAATGAATAAATAAAACAGGCAAGTATATTGATAAATAAGGGGCTGAGTGAAGTGGTGCAGGGTGCAAGTAAGCCTTTCAGTGAGAATAGTCAACTAAGTATAAATTTAAGATAATAAGCAAAGGAATGAATTGGGAATTATCCCTTAAAATTATAACCACTCCCTATCTGGTAAACGTGACTGATGACGTCAGTTTTACCCCCGACAGTGCTGCTGTCTTGTATTTTTACAAGCATTCTCGCAATTAAATGCTCATTTTTCCAGTGGAATTTGTGCATTCTTATTAATATGAAACTGAGGATGGCGCATAAACGTCATCTTTTCATTTTTAAAATTGTCGACGCGATGCTGACGTCATAATTTCTACCAACGCGCCCATAAATCAGTTTTCTTGAACTATTGATAAAATACCACGCTTCTAAAACTATGTGGTCATGTTTTAAAATAATCCCAAAACAGTTATCTCAAAGTGATAGAATTAAAGTTTCATTAATACTCAAACGTTACTGGTAAAAGTGAGAATTGCAAAGTTTTGCTGAAAAAAATGGGTTAATTGCTTAGAAAGACATTAAAATACATAAGCCTGTTTCAGGAATGAGAATTTGCTGTAATGACAGATGTATGACAGATTATATAATGGTAAGATTTTACCAGTATTTACACTCATGAAATAATTTAACACTATTACTGCCTATGGTTTTACATTTTTTGTTTTGATATGTAATCCCAGCCATCAAGGAAGGAGCAACAAGGAGTGGTTGGAGGAAGCAGAAATTAAGATATGAATTAAGCAGAAATATTTTGTATGATTTCAACCCAAAAAGCATCTTAGGAGGTGGTAGTGGCTCTGGTTTTCTGTGGTCCCACCTTGATACCTTTGATATCACTTGCAGTGCCTATAGAAAGTCATCATACCCTTTTGAAATAGTTTGTTATACAGCCTGAAATCAAAAATCATTCTCAAAAATCAGCTTTGTTTACTAATAAAACTATTGAAAAGAAAGTGACCAGCTCAGAAAATTAATTAAAAAATGAAAAACAATGACAGGGCTGGAAAAGTCAACAATCCATTGATTTAATACTTAGTAGAGCCACCCTTTGCTGTAATTACAACCATCAATCTTTTTTTATATGTATCTACTAGCTTTGCACACCTAAATTGGGGAATTTTAGCCCATTCTTCCATAATTGTTCGAGTTCAGTCAAATTCCGTGGTGAGTGGCAATGAACTGCTCTCTTCAAGGCCATCCACAGATTTTCTATTGGATTTCAATCAGGGCTCTGACTTCACCACTCAAGGACATTCACCTTCCTATCCTTGAGCCACTGTGTTGTTCTTTTGGCAGTACGTTAGGATCGTTGTCATGTTGGATGGTGAATAACGTACCTATCTTCAGCTGTGTAGCGCAGGGAGGCAGGTTTTCCTCAAGAATTTGGGTGTACTTGACAGCATCCATTTTCCAATCCTGACCAATCACCCAGTCCCTGCTGAAGAGAAACACCCCCACAACATAATGTTGCCACCACCATGCTTTACAGTAGGTATAGCGTGCTATGTTTGCTTTTTGCCAAACATAAGTACTTGGAGTTCAATCCAAAAAGGTCTATTTTTGTCTCATCTGACCATAGCACCTTTTTCCACATGGTAGCAGAATCTCCCAGTTGTGTTTTTGCATAGAGAAAACGAGACTGAATTTGGCACTTTTTCAGAAAAGGTTTCAGGCCAGCTTTGTGTAAACTTTGAGAGATTGTGATCACATGCACAGATTGATCAGTCCCAACCATGAACTCTTGTAAGTCCTTCAAAGTTGCCTTTGCTCTCTTGGTAGCCTCTCTGATCAATACCCTTCTAGCTTGGTCATCCATTTTGGACGGACGGCCTGATCTAGGCAACGTGTTGGTGGTACCATATACCTTCCACTTCTTAGGGACGCTCTGAACAGTACTCAGAGTGATAGCTAAAATCTTTGAAATTTTTCTGTAGCCTTCTCCTAACTTGTGCCTTTCTACAACTTTATCCTGGAGGCCTTTTGAAAGCACTTTCCCAACCATGTTGGTTTCTATTTCAGAACCTTGCACTACTAGTAGTGAAATCCTCAAGAGGCAGCTGGTTTTATTCTGAGGTAACCAAAACCACTACAATTGATGTCAGGTGGGGCAGTTAGCCTAGTGTTTGATCTTGCATCTGATTGGTTGCATCTGAGCAAATTTATAATGGCACATTCTAAGGGTATGATTACTATCAGTTTGTTTGTTTGTTGTTTGGTTGTTTAACTTATATGTATATTTATTACTTCTTTTTCCTTATTTTCTTAATTTCATTATTATTCATTTTTCTTATATCTTATTTATATATTTTTTATTTGCTGATGATGTCTAGAAGCAACACATTTCATGGTCACAACACTGCTATGCTGCTGTTAGTGCTCTCTTGACACATAAAACCTTGAACTTTACCAAACCAGGTATTTCACTAATTGATTTTTAATAATTGTCAAAAATGTTTTAAAATTTTATTTTCACTTTGACAAAGAGGGTTATAATGTGTACATACAGCTAGCTATGTGTCCATGGAACTGAGCTTTTGGTTGTAGCTGTAGCTTCTTCATACTCATCCTTAACTTTATCTGCTTGCAGTGATCCAGCAGGAAAAGAGGTTTTTGGTCTGCTTTCTTATTATTTCTTCTCAACCATCGTCAAGCACGTCATCGGCTGCTGGTTCTGTCCTGCTGAGACTAGTTTGTGTTGCCTGCACTTGTATACTTAAGGTGTAACCTGAACAGAGTCTAAGGCATCACTCTCTCCCCATGGTGTCCGGAAAGGTGTTTTATAGCCACTTCTCATCCTGTATGTATTGGTTAAAAAAAGCATATCCTGCATCTGCTGATGTGAACACTTCCATCCTAAGGATTGTACAGAATTTCCTCTAATGTAGGCATAATGAATTTTGCTCTCTGTGTGGTTGGAGTCCATGCAAAGTGTCCATTTCTCAGGTTCAGCAGCTACAACCAGGTTGGCCTACTGTCAGCTCTGTCATGGGGTCCATGTGTTTCTCTGCCTCATGCTTTCCAAGCTTGGCTTTTGCTTCATGTTGTAGGTCTGCTGCCATTTTCCATGCTGCACATTGCACTGGTGGTACAGTAGGTTTCTTTGAGCCAGGTCACAATGGCATCAATGTCCTCCCTTTTTTCTTATTTGCATATTTTATTGAAAACCAGACTGGTTCAGGTTTAGCAGTTTTGTGAGCACTGTTCAAATCTGATTGTGAGATGGGAGCTGAGGACTTGGAAAAAGCTCTTTTATCAGAGCAGGTGAGCTCTTGGTTTAGTGAATCTGAGATGCAGATTGCAGATACAAGAAACATATATGACAGGATGAGTTCAGCGAATCAGGAGAACCTTAGAGTTGGGTCACTGCTCCTTCAGATCGAGAGGAGGCAACGGAAGTGGTTTGGATGTCTCATAAAAATGCCTCCTGGTTGACTTCCACTGGATTTGTATGGGGCAGGGGAGGACCTAGAGACTGCTGCTGAGTAAAGGAAGCTTCTTGTCTGCTTGTTCAATATGATACCACCATAACCCTTATCACGGCAAAAGGAAATTGGTTGACTAAATAAAATGCATGAAGATATGTATGTACCCTGCTGAGGTTTTTTTTAACTTATTTTGACTTTGAGATACAGTAGAGCTTAGAATTTGGTAAGCGGTGTCCAAAATTTTGCATTTATTCACTTAGTCACTCATCATTCACCTGGCTTTGGCAGGGTTGTTGTGGGTGCAGAGCCTATCCTGGAGTCACTGGACACTAGGCTATACCAGGCAGGATATCAGTCCATTGTCATGAATTGCATGAAACACATGTCTTGGGACAATGGTAGAGAACTTATGCAGACATAGGGTTCAGCCAGATTCTAACCTATGATGTTTGGGGAAAACGATAGGATCTTGGACCGTTGCATCATACAGCACATTTTTGTCACAGTGCATACCATTGCCATAGTGTCACAACCAAGGTGCTCACTGCCTTGTGTTCTGTACTTTCTGAGAATGATTTTAGAATACCAATGTCCTCAACTGGATCAAAATGAAATTTTTTTTGTACAGATGCATTTTTTCCTAGTTTATGTATTTATTTGCCATCATTCCTTGTCATGTTTGCACTTGAAATTTGAATTCAGCACGTTTAGCATCTGTAGGAATGCACTCCTGTTCACGTTTTTATATAATTTCAGTTGTCTCCATTTCGTTCGGCATAGAAGAGCCCCCACTGGTGGTCTCCTGTCTTAGAGCGCTCCAGTTTCTCTCTCCAGCCAGTTACTACAGCATTGTAGTCCTCTTCAGAAAACTCCTAATTGAAAAAATAATTGATGCAAACATAAATAATTTTGGCATAACTAGAATATTACAGTAGATCATACACCGATCAGCCACAACATTAAAACCACTGACAGGTGAAGGGAATAACATGGATTCTCTTGTTACAATGGCACCTGTCAAGGGGTGGGGAGAGATATTAGGCAGCAAGCAAACAGTCAGTTGATGGATTGGAAGCTTTAAAAATGCCAGGCGGAAGGATCTGAGTGACTTGGACAAAGGCCAAATTGTGAGGGCTAAATGACTGGGTCAGAGCATCTCCAAAACGGCAAGTTTTGTGGGGTGTTCCCAGGATCCAGTGGTTACTACCTAGCAAAAGTGGTCCAACGAAGATCGACTGGTGAACTGGCGACAGTGTCATGAGCGCTCAATGCTCATTGATGTCCATCTGGTCTGATCCCACACAAGAGCTAATGTAGGCCAAGTTGCTGAAAACCTGAATGGCGGCCATGATAGGTGTCAGAACACAGTGTTACTCCGTATGGGGGCTGCATTGCCGCTGACCGACCGGCCTACAACGGGCACGTGAGCAGCAGAACTGGATCGTGGAAAAATATAAGAAGGTGGCCTGGTCTGACAAATCACGTTTTCTTTTAGAGTGTGTGGACGGCCAGATGCCTATGAATTGTTTACCTGGGGAAGAGATGGCAGTAAGATGCAGTATGGGAAGAAGGCAGTGTGATGGTGTTGGCAAAGTTCTGCTGGGAAACCTTGGGTCCTGGTATTCATCTGGCTGTTACCACCTAGGTACCACCCACCTAAACATTTTTGTAGATCACGTGCACCCCTTCATGACAACAGTATTCCCTGATGGCACTGGCTCTGCCAGACTGTAAAACTTGTTTAGGAATGGTTTGAGGAACATGTCACAGAGTTCAAGGTATTGTCTTGGCCTCCAAATTCCCCAGATCTCAATTCAATCGAGGATCTGTGGGATGTACTGGAAAAACAAGTCCGATCCATGGAGGCCTTGCCTCACACCTTACAGGACTTAAAGGATCTGCTGCTAACGTCTTGATGCCAGATACCACAAGACATCTTCAGAGGTCTTGTGGAGTCCATGCCTCGACAGGTCAGAGCTGTTTAGAAGGGGACCGACACAATATTAGGCAGCTGCTTTTAATGTTGTGGCTGATCAGTATATTTACATAAAATATGTTTGTAATATTAATCTTTCAGAACTCACTTTCAGTGAAGCAACCTGGGGTGATAGCCTGGTACTTGGAATTAGACTTTTACCCTGAAAATCAGGGTTCATCCGACCCTGGACACCATCCTGGCAGTCCAGAGTCTGAGCAACCCCTGAACCCCACGGACCTTGTGTTAAACCCGCCATGCAGCTATTCTGCAACAAACCTAATGGACTTCCTCCTTTGACCACCACTGATGCCCAGTATGTGCTGAAGTCAAGACCCTGTTCAGGGCTTTTCCCTCCAAAGGCTCAGCATTCTTTGTACACCTTTCTCTCCAACCCTTAAAGCTGTAATGCTCTCCCAGGGTTTCAGCCTTTAACAAACTACAATCGAGTAGTTCATGATAATGAATGGAAAGATGGATATTTTGTGTACACTTGACTCTTCATGTTTGTTTTCAGGAATATGCGTGTGTATCAAAGCAAAAGAAACTATGGAAAAGTAAACACTTACCAAAAAGAAGTACCCAAAGTGAATTGCTGAATGTATGACATTGTTATTCTTTCAATTTTAATGTGCTAAAGCGAGTTTTCCTTATGATATTAGGCATCGTTTATGGTGATTTTGGGACAAACCTGGGGTGAGCTTGGAAATTTTCCCCAAGAAGAGAAGAAATAATGGAATAAGTAATTTCATTTTCCATATTTGGAACAAGTTTGAACAATTTACAAAAGATAAGTGTATTTTTCATTTGGTTTTCCACTTGCTTTTTACCTTAATGCTTCTAAAGACTTTTTAGCTGTTTTGTGTAATTCATGATCTATCTCATCGCATTGCTCTTCTTCAACACTTTTTTCCTTGAAAAAACTTGGCTTTATCTTTATTGTTGTTGCCCTTACCGTGCTCATTATGCACATTGTACTTGTTCATTTGTAAACCCTAGGATTCCTTATGCAAGGAAATACTGAGTAGCCTATTTATTTTTTTCGAAATCCACGTTTTAGATTTTTGGTTTAAAGAAAGCATGCAAAAAAGCTCAATTCATAGTAAGACGTCAAGGAATGAGGACAGATCAAATAAGCTAATAATTGTTTTGATGGTAGAAATAATGTCATGAATTCCAAAAAAAAAATTTTAATAAGTAAATGCAATATAGTAGGTAATTAATTTTTAATATTTATCTAATTCTTGGTGTAAAAATAGTAATGCAGAACAGGTTTACCTCACTGGATAGAGAATTCTGAGTGCTGCAGTGGTGTGCGCACACCTGAGAGAGGTGTGAGGACTCTGACCTCAGTGAATTCTTCTTTGATCTTCTCTGCTCTTTCCAGCTCCATCTTGATTGCCTGGATGAACTGGCCAGTTCGGTCTTCTGCACGCACGCGCACAAACCCTGCTTCCTCAAGGACCTAGAAAAGAAAAATCCGCAGGATTACAGAATAAATTACAGCTTATTGCTCCACAGTATCCATTAGAGAAATATTTAATTCGGCCATGGTATTCTTAAAATATAGCCAGTTTATGAATATAAGTTATAAGTTAACAGTAATAAGATGTACTGTCAAATTATCAACAGCAACACTGGCAGAATTCTGTTCTCTGTACTGCCAAATCCATTTGTTAACCTAAAAGTTTTTGCAAAATTTTGCTTCTTGTTCCACGGAAGAAGGTATCTCTTTTGAGTGTAATTTAGTTGGTGTACAATTTCTGTGTCTCTTACTCTAGGAGGCACCAAGTTTTCTGACTGGCAAGTTTTATGTTACCGTAAATTTCCTTTGTCAGCATTCACGTAAACATACAAAAGTAAAGGGATTGATTTCATAGTGAAACTGTAGTTTGTTAACATTATAGTAAGCAGTCACATACAGTTAATGTTTGTAGTGGGGAAAAACAAGCACCGGAACTTCCTTATTTTCATTTTGTATCGTGTCGATCAGTATTAACAAACTATTTAATTTTACATCTTTGCAGTGAATAAAAAACTTTTTAAGATATTGCTGATGCTCACGATATGTTTCTTTGATAAATTACACACATTATGAACAAATGGTAGGAAAGCAGTGTGTGAGCCAACTTGGTGTGTAAGTTAGTGCACCCTGGGTAATAAAGTGCAGCTGTAAGGCCTGTTAAGCTTGATGGTCACTGTAATGGTCTTTTGGTGGGAGAGCAGCTCAGACAGAAACTGATCGGCTGGGGGTTTTCAATAATACGGGGAGTTTATGAAAAGGAAAAAGCCCTTGTGTTCCAGACAGCAGAATGTAGAAGTGCCACTGGGGTTGTGGCCAAGTTTTAGCACTGCATACATTTGAGTGAAGTTCTCCCAATTCATGCAGTAGGTAGCCTGTTTTAATGGTTTTAGTAAAAGTGTGAGGTTGTTAATATGTAGTTAACACCTGCCCTTAATGTAATGGCCATAAAAGTCCAAAAAAGGCATTTAGAAGGATGGGGCCAAGGTAGGTGCTTGTAATACTGCAAGGGAATGGAGTTGTACTAGAGTTGCTGGTGCAGGCATTGACACAAGTAAAGGCGGGAAGTGGACTTGGCCGCCTCCAGCACAGAATGGCGATTGGCACAATGGCGTGTGAAAGGGCCTGGGGGTCTGATGTTGAAAGATCCGAAGCACTCAATAGCCCTCAAGTTACTTCACTGAAGATGCATTTGGGTGCAGCATTCAAATGAGCTCATTATTCTGAAATGTCTGACCAGCTTTATTACATGGAGATGCTCGTATTTTGCCTTTAACTCACTGAACGCTGGTAAACCAGTGTAAAAATTTTATCATTTCAAACTAGCATAATTGACTTTATGACGCCCAACAATGTTTTGTGTCGGTGCCATCAGGTTTGCAGTAGTGAAATCCAGGCTGTCTGTTATACTGTACCTGTCCATATTGCATTGGAGTTAGGAGGGTGTAGCCCCTTTGTTTTACATATTCCTGGAACTCGGGTGACCATGGCATCTCTCCGCAGCAGTAGTCACTGATGAGCACCTTTCCTCCGGGCCTTAACCACGACTGTAGACAGGAATACAGCAGGTTGTTCAGAGGAAAATTTCCCATCTGGGAAATATCATTCCCCTTGGGAAGCACTACCCTTCCAGTTTTAGATTGGTGGAATGTAAAAATGTGTGCCCCTTGTTTATTTTCACATTGCTGCTAGATAATCCCTGTTTGCTTTGATGTCTGTACATGTACTGTATGTAAAATTGTAGTGTGTTAGTTGTGCGATTAGGGATTCATTTTCTTTATTCTAAATTGACAGTTTGCTGTGATTTACTGGGCTGCTTATCAACTGCGGTGCCATCTGTGCCTTTTTACTCACTTTTTGGCTCATGACCTCTTCACACTATTTTCACTGTCAATTTGTTTGTTTTTCTGCTTTCTATAAACAAAATTTACCAGACCTTAAAGAATAGAGGAGGTCTTTTCAAGTCTTATGTCGTATCAGTTGTTACTTGATGGGTTTGTGGAGGTGAAACTGGGTTGGCCCAGTGGGAGGCCTCAGCCCCTTGTCCTGGAGAACCCATTTGAATGTAAGGAGTTATTAAGGTTACCCTGCTCAGATGTATTCCATAAAAACAAAGAAGCACAGATAAACATAACTGAATAATAAAATATCTGCTGAATGTAATGCCACACCATCCTAGAAGATTAATGCACCTTTAGAAATACAGTGAGGTGACCATAAAAAGTTACTGTTGAAATATATTAAATCTCGTTCAAAAGTACTGGTAGTAGTTCCGAAATTTAAAAGCTGTTTTGTAATATTTAAATCTGCAGCCTAAAGTCATCGCTCCTCACTTAAATCCGTGTTCCTGTTTCATCAAGGAATATGCAGTGACCCCAGTTCACGGGGTTTAACGTGGACATTTTTCCTCTTTATTAACCTGAAGACCTGCCACCATTTGCCTTTCTCACATGCGGCCTCTTCAGAAGTACTCACGTGAAACCGCCTGAATAGTTCTAACTTGTCAGAAATATGCAGGATTGTATCCCTGCTGTAAATCACATCAAATGATCCTTCTGCAAACACTCGCTTGGTCGCATCCCCAACCTCGAAGTGGACCTGGGGGTTGAATAAAAGATGCACATTATTGAAATATGAAGATGCCACAAAATACTTTTTTTGCGCCTTATTTTTTCGCTTACCCTTCTACAAAAGCACTGGTGGATTTACAATCAATTTAAAAGTATTAACAGTATATTTCAGAAAGTATATTAGATACTCAGTTTTTTAATGTTAGAACCAGGCTGAATTTCTTCCTTTTAGTGTAATAAACTAAAATGACCAAGTGCCATACAACATATCTAAGCGGCCACATTTCCGTATTAATAATAATTCTGTTTTTAACATTTTGATATAAGTGCACAGTAGACACATTATGTCTTAAGTACATTTTTTGCCTGAAACAATACTTGTGTGAAATATAACATTATTATTTATTATTATACATGTTAACAATGGAGTTATTTTCAGATATTCTTCTATTCTGATGATGTTTATATGGGATAAAAATAACAACATTCAAGGAAAAATATTAACAGAATCAAGGAATAGCAAATTATAGCAGATATATCAAATAGAAATATTTTAATAAAAAATTAAAGAGGGAAAACAGGAAAAAGAACAGCTTGTATATCTTATGATATTTTCTACAAATCATTCTCAATCTAGCATGTAGGAATGAGTATTATGATAGTATAAATGCTCATAAAAATCTGTGCTGTAACATCTTTATAGAAGTAACCTTACAAGCATTTAAATGAATCTAATCCTGAATTTTAAATCACCATCTCACAGCTTACTTACCAGCGGTAGCTTCTCCTTTATGGCCCTCTCCATTGCAATTTCCACCATATTGGATGACAAATCCATGCCAAGAACATGAACGCCATATTTCTGTAATCTCCCACAGCACAAAAGCAAAATAAGTTATGAAGAATAAACACATTATTTCCATTGAAATAATGAACTACACAGCACAAATCACAATATTTCTAGTGGCTCTCACCCTTGCCATATAGAAGTCTCCACCCCCAATTCCACAACCAACATCAAGAACCTTTTGGCCGGAAGAGAGGTTTAGCAGCTCTAAAAATTCCTTTTAGGCCAACAATCAGCAGGACGAAAGGAGAACAAAGTGAGACATTTACAAATAAATATATGAGATATTTATATATATTATAAATTATTTTTTTGTTGAATTATTTACTTATAAAATAGATCAATGGCTCTTTCCATGACAGTTTAACAATTCTTCATAAGTATGACAAATCTATAAAGTGACCAAGCAAATTTTACCAAAATGTTAAAAAAAAGTTTCTTGCTATTTAAAGTACAGCCCAGACCAAAGTCATACAATTTCACTATCTCCACAGTTAGAACGGTGCTATTTTATTTTAAAAACTCAAAGTTGTTTATAAATAGTTTAAACTAGCTGACACAGAGCAGAGAAGCTTGACAGAACATGAAAGTAATTAAGAAGCAAAAATCTTCACATACCTGCAGGTAACAGGTGTTCCCTTTTGAACCACCTATGAAACGGTTTTCTATTCCATATCTGCTAATTCTCTGAAGGTTTTGTACTGACCTTTAGCTTTTTATTGTCTATTCACATAATCTGTACAAACCTCTCATAACTGTTGCGTGTAAACTGGTCAAAAAGAAAACTACTGTAACACACGATCGAGTGGTCATAGTTGTCCGCTGCCACATTTTGTGTTGAAATTTTGCTTACACAGATCAAGATTGTGTAGATTCTTAAAAAAAAAAAAAAGCTGTAGGTGTCCACCTTGGTGGTGCTTAGGCCTCCTGTGCTGACGTATCCTGGACCAAAGATCTTCTCGTATCGCAGGATTCCTCGCTGCGTGTACTGCTGGTTGTCCAGGAACTGCTGCAACGTCCTGAACCCCTGATGGACTGACTTGTTGCATGCGACCTTCTGCAGCAGCCAGCATACCTGATTTTGATTTTTCTTCATCTAGTGAGAAGTGAAAAAGCAAAAACAATATATTCAAATTCAACAATATATGGTAATGAGAGTATTCATTTGTGGATAGAAGACAGAGAGCAAATGGCTTTTCTTTGTCATTTTCTAACAAACATAAAAGAGAAATTGGGTGATGGGATAAAAAAATGCAATTTTTTCTCAATCTACTGTATTTACAGGCTTAAAATATTGGGTCTTAAGTCTGTTTTTGTATGTTGTAATGGGGTATCATGGTGAAAGAGGGTTTGGATCCAGAGGTGTAAAACCTTTACAGGTAGTCATGGGGATTTGAAAGTCTGTTTGAAACCCAGCTTGACACCATGCAGGGATTCTGACCATGTAATCGTGGAAATGGAAATGAAAGACAGGCATTAAAATAAGATATGAATCTAGTAATAGTAGTAATAATTTTATACAAACATTTCTGAAAAAGGACTGGTGGAATCAATTTGCAACCATACATTTAAAAGTATTAAAAGTATATTAGTTATTCATATTTAAAAAGTATATTAGATATTCAGTTTTTTTATTGTTGGAACCAGGCTGATTTCTTTTGTTTTTGGTGCAATAAACTAAAATGGCTGCATGTGCCATATGACAGTCATGTTTCCCCATTAATAATAATTCTGTTTTTAATATTAGTACACATTAGACACATTATGTCTAAGTAATTTTTTTCCCACAACACTGTTGTGAAATTACTGCATTAATATATACTATATAGATATATGTAATTTATATATTTGTATATATAATGTATCAGTATAGTACATGTATGTATCTGCTGTATATATGCATCTGTGTGTGTGTGTGTGTGTGTGTGTGTGTGTGTGTGTGTGTGTGTGTGTAAATGTAAGCATATATTGTATGTAGGTCTTTTTTCTTACCTTGACATATGTCTGGACTGCTCTTGACAGGACAATATCAAAGCTAAAGCATTCTTTTGTTTCTCCCTCTTTCTTCTCCCAAACAGCTGAAGTCATCAAGTGGTTGTACTGGGCAGGTGTGCGGTACTGAGTGGGATTGAACTCTCTCCTATAGTCTCCTGTAGAAAGACATCACACCTGGTTACAACCCAGTGTAATTCATGCATCACTGATAGAAGTACAGGACAAAAAATGTAAATAAAATCATGCAGCAGAGTTAAACAGAAGACAAGCAGAATTGAGAACGTGAAAATTACTTTGGAAACTACATGACCTGACTGATGGAAACAGGACTCCCTGAAGAAGAGGTGTCCCCCTGGACGCAGCCAACACAGCATGGACTTTGTAAGAGACAGAAGCTCCTCATCACTCAGGTACATGAGCAGCCAGTTTGAAAAGATCAAATCAAAACTGCATTGCGGAGAGAAAACAATTGATCTGATACATTTTTGCCGATTCACTATGCAGTCTTAAATGTATTTTATCCTTTAAAGACACTTAAACACACATCCGTTTCATTGCTGATTCTGTCTGTTCTCAAAGGACAATCTTTGGGCCTTTTCTCTAGACCTTGTACACCTTGGGCTTTAGATAGGGCATCAAATGATGCGGCATGTAGACGTTCTCAAATAAAACTGCAACTTTTGGGTGTTTCAGGGAGGAGCAGGAACACAAGTACAGAGGCTTGGTGACAGAACATCACGGAGTATCAACTGCAGCACAACCCTGAGCAGACAGCAAGACTTGGTGGTAGACTTAGGTTCGCTAACTTCCATCACAGAGTGGATGTGGGGCAGGTGAGGGCATACAGTAATGGTGCATTTTAATGACTGTGATATTTTTGGACTATGTTCAGCAGTGTTTACTTTCAGAATCTTGCTCTTAAGTACAAAAGTGTTGCTGCTCTGCTCCCATCTATGAGCAAAATGGTGTGACCAGTAAGACTGGCCTCAGTACAATATCTTAAATAAATGCATTATAAGGCACACTTATGATCTGTCAACTGGTCATAATTTCTTCCGGAAAACAGACCAAATGTCAAAAACCAGATGAAAGTACTAATTCCATTATTAAGTACAACCCAATCCCAAATTCACCCTAAAATGACTCTAAATGATGCTTAATGTAAAAAAAAAATCATAAAATAATGGAAAAATGATAGAAAAAGTAGCATAACACATTGATTGAAAGAATAAATAAACTATAAAATGATAAAAAAGGAATAAATTAAAAAAGAAAAAATTAACAATAATGTATGAAATACGTCAAACATTCCAATTTGTGATAATGTTCTTATAAACTATTGTGAGCCACATAAACACATTGCTTTCTCCACATTAGCTAAGATTTAAGAAAAATAAAAATTAAGAAATAAGTAATGATTAATGGTATTAACGATAGCCAACTAATGACTTGAAAATCCAGATATTGGGAGATTAGATATTGAGGACTGAGTGCATACTTGATGGTAGGAAGTAAAAATGCTGTGAAAATAACTGCAAATCTTATATAATATGTGTATGTTGTATAATTTATATTTTGCAATAAAATGTACTGGTGGTATATGTCAGGTTATTAAAATTTCACTACTCTACTGTCATGCCCGTGGCTTCTGCGAGACCGCCACGTGCACGGTCTCTCCACCCTGCCCCGGACTGAGCACCTGCAGGCAGCGGACTTAATTGTGGACGCTTTAAAAGAGCTGCCCGGACCTTTACCTGCGGCTCAGTCTACTGTTTTCACTGCCCATTTTACTGTCGATTTCGATCTAAGTTTTTATGAGCTAATCCTTGTGTTTCTCCTGTGGTTTTCAACTTGCCCAATGCAGCATTTGTTCCTTGTTTTATACTCATAGTTTCTTGTATTTCTCCTGTGTCTCCAGCCCCGCCGCTCAGCAGCAAAACTTCAGATTCTTTCCCTGTTTTTTGTGCTACACTCATCCATATTTTGTTTGCACCTTTTGTGCAAGTAAACCACTCCCTGTCTGCCAAGCTGCTTGTGTCCCTCGATTGCTTCCTCCAAACCCTGAGCCCCCCTCGTGACATGTACTGCTTAGTATATTCAAGATTTCTTTACAGTAAATTTGGAAAGCACAATTGAGTCATGTGTTACTCCTAAGTGACCACTTTTGTGGTTTTCAAGGCAAAGGAGGAATGGAAATGGTTTGCCATCGCTTTTTTCCCTTAGAAACATGAAGGAGAACATACAAACCCCACACCCCTCAGCTGGATTTGAACCCCACATCAAACAAGCAGCCCAGCAGCTCTGAGGCACTAGCTTATCACACTGCTTCCCCTGTATGACATTTTAATGCTGACTTAACTGAAATGTACAAATTTATAGCAAATTGTATGTTTCTCATTTGCCTGCAATGCTTGTTTTTTACAGTAAAAATCCTGTAAGTCCACAGTATACGTACTACTTCATGTCTTCTCATTGTCACCTCTGGGACACCCCAGCAGGCCACCCTCCTCTTACCTTTTTTCAGGCAGCTTTAACTGGGTGACATCTGAATGTAGGAAGTCAGCATTGCCGTAGTGACTGTTGTCTTGTTTATTCTTTTCAATAAAATTTTGCATGAAGTCCACAGCTGTCACGTGACGGGCTTTCTTCACAAGGTGACGAGTGTATCTCCTGTAGTGTTATAAACAATGGTGGATTTTGGATACAAACACTAACTGGAATTACAAGACTTTATGCAAAAGGCTGAGCTGTCCTTCAGCTTGAAAGGCATCTCTTCACATTTGAAAAGACCCAACTTGTATTTTGTGCAATTCTACACAGCAGAGCCACCACATGGTCTCTTCTGTGGTTACAGAGTAGTTGGGTTCATGCTGAGCGATGTTCTCAACCTCCTTTAGGGTAGGATGGGTACTTTATTGACTCATAGAGGAAAGTTCACATGACATGTAACAGTGTTTATGTCTGACTAAATAAAAAGTAACTGCCACCTGCATTTTTTACAGTTGTCTAATTTACTACATACAGTACCTCAGAGGTCTCAGAGGTTCCTGGTTATCTGTGTTGAAGAGCATATGGCAGTTGGTAAGAAGGACCCCAGAAGGTGCTTCTTTATATACAGAGACTGAAATGGCTTATGGTGATGCTTTCATCGAGGGGATATGATGAATACCAGCTTTCTCCACATCTTGGCCTCTGCTACTGCCTCTTCCAGCCCAGAATAGAACCCAGCTTTAATGTAAGTTCACCGATTCTCTAGATTTCACCAGATGAAATTTTCCCAGTATAAAAGTTTGCACTGCTAACTACAGATTGCAAAATTTTGTCAAATGTGGCAGCACACGTTAAAGGACCTAAGCCTTCTAAGGAAGTACAGCCTGCTCTCTACTTTCTTATCCAGTGCATCTTGTCTGAGACCGTTCCAGTTTGTTGTAGATGTGGACCCTCAGATACTGGTGGGAGTCTGCTACCTTCAGGTCTGCGTTCTCAGTAGTAACCGGGGGCAAGGGCTCTTCAGTGTGGCAGGTCCTTTTGTCTTGTTGATGTTGAGATGGATCTCTTTGCTAGCATCACAGGTGTCACTTATGTGCGAGCCCTTGTAGAAATATAGCCTACTAAACTGTTTTCCTTTGATTTTCTTTCATCTTCTTTATGTTACTCCCTAGCTCCATTTCCCTCAGTTTTAATAGGTTTATTATTGATAATACAATACAGTGGGTTTGCTTCACAAGCTCCCTAGACAAAGGGGTTTTATGGTTTAATACATATTTATAATCATTTGCTGCACATAAACAAGATATTCTTTAGCCATGAACCTTTAACTAAGTCTCATTAAACTCGGATATTACTTTACATGTAAATTTAATAATATGGCATTTGACTGCAGTAATAATTTTGTTACCTTTACATTTACAGCAACTTATGAATTGTGCTTCATGTTAAGTCCCTGTACAGGTTCACTGTCTGGCAATGGTTTGCGTTCATATCCATCATCATCAGTCCTGCCCTCACTTCCTGTATTTAGACCGATCAGCTCCAGCCTCCGGAACTTTAAAACCCCCACCATTTTGGTTTCTTCCTACACACCTGTCAGTCTGTCTTTCTGTCTGTTTCTGAGATTTGCAGTTTGTTGATTTTGGCTTGTGGTTTGACTAGTTTGTGTCTTGTGTTTGCAAGTAAATTTGTGACTTTTCTGGGTGTCCTTTTGAGCAGTGATTTGTGCATTGCTTGTGTATGGTTTTGTATGGAGAGCAGCGCTGTGTTCCTATTTGTGTGTTTGGTTTGTCAGTTTAAAGCAGTGTAGTCAGTAGGAGCATAAGACTTTCATTGGGCTTTGCCTTTTTTCTTTCTGGTGTAAAAGGTAGGTAGATTGTCTTTTGATCTTTACACATTAAAATAGTTAGTTTTTCAAGTGGGCCACATTAGACTGCAATGCCATTATATTTCTATATTTTCACATTATCACTAACATACCTAACCGTAAACCCTTCCTGAAAATCCCTTGGTTTTTCTGGAATGTACTGTATGTACTGTATGTATGTAAAATGCAGTGCACCACTTACCCAATTCCTGCCCCCAACTCAAGTATTGTAGCACCATTTATATTAGGGAGGAGATCCAGGATCTCAGGCAGCTCGTGCTGGGAGAGCTGCTCTGCATTGGAATCCAACATCATCTCCTCCACAGTCGTTTGCTGCGAGTGCTCAAGCCAGAACTGGGTCATTTTCAGTCGGGCACAACCTAGAAAATTAAATTAAAGTGATAATAAATACTGGGGTTGTTTAGGTTTTGAAGCCAACCTCATTTATAAATCTTAGGTATTTTTTTGTTGACCTGAGTCGCTAGATTTGTTTGTAAATGGAAGAAACACAGGGAATTCAAGCTCCATGAAGATGCCCCTACTGTGTTGTTGTCAGTGTGGCAAAGCAAGTTGGAAACTATTATCCGTTCTGTAGTTTTCATAAATCAACAAAGATCTTAGGAAATAGCTATCCTGGCTTCTGCTCTGTGTCTTAGACACTCTGCCAGTTGTCTTCTGTGATGGGATTACGCACTTGTACACCTGAAAATGGCATAACATGCGTGCACACTTGTCGCCAAACTCTTGATACTACAGGCCCCCCTCCCTTACTAAGAGCATAAACAATAAATATAGTCTGTTTTGAAAGTGTTCAATGCTATAAAAACAGAATGTTGTTATTGTTTATAGACTGTGACACAACTCCCAACAACAGCAGAAGTCTCTGCTGTAACTTTTAGAGACATCACCCAGACTTCCCCAAATGTGAACCAAGATCCCAAACCAAGATTATTCATTTGGACTGCATTTGTGCCCATTAATATTTTATAATATTTTGATAATGTTTGTATGACTTCTCTGAGATAGTTGTAGAATAGTGAGCAGATGATGTTATGTATGTAGTTAATGAAACAATTCAATAAAGAATGATTATTAACCTACACAACATTTATGGTGGTGTTAAACAAGTACTGCAGTGAACTCAAAGTGAGCAGAACATTGCAGACTTTAGTTCTCTTGCTGGTGGAACTCAGCTTTTGAATTTTTAGACTGGCCAGTTAATTAGCAGAATAATAATATTAATGTAATGACTAGTGAACCGCTTATGGAAAAACTGAATAATAAACACTCATTTCACAGCTTGCCAAAATACAAGCTATGCAAGCGAAGCTTTAAAATGTTATGCTGAAAGACAAAAGACATTGAAAAGGATGATGGTCTTACCTTCATCCATAGTGCAGATCTCTTAGAATACTCTTAGGTATATTAAAGAAGAATAAGTCTTGTAACTTCTCTTACAGCTTTTTCTTTGAGTAGCCCACAAATATACAGACTATTGAAACTATTGTATCAGCCACTTCATATAAATCCTTGTAACAGCTGGCTTAAATGAATATGTAATGTAATGTATTGTATCTAAAGTATGTAAATACTGCGCAGCCACTACTGTGAGTCATTTAATCGCGACGACTTGCTGTTAAATTAGCTGGCGTTTATATAGCAGATGGTTGCTCTTATTTTCAACAGTCTAGTCGGGTTGCACAACCATTCTTTATCTGTGCAGGGGAAAGTACAGCAATTGTGAGGTTGGGTGAAACTTTAACTTTAGTCCACGCTAACATAGATTTTGTAATGATGCAATAGTGTCACATCAGTAGGGTGATGTGGTGTCACTAAAGTCTAACCTGATCGGACATAGTTTACAACGTATGACATCAAGGGGCAATTACTTTTTCACACCTATAACTGTACAGTTCTATCGCTTTTTGCTCTCTTAGGGTCCATTCATTTTCTGCTAGAACTGACACAGACATCTGATCAAATTTAATGGTAAAATGCTGCAAATAGAGAAAACTGGGAATGGTGCACTACACAGTCAAAAGTATGTGGACACGTGAGCATCACCCCCATGTGTGCTTGCTGAACTACCCCTTCCAAACCCATAGACATTTATATGGAGTTGTTCCCCCCTTTGCTCCTGTAACAGCTCCCTTTCTTCAGGGAAGGCTTTTCACCAGATTTTGGGAATTTGTGTCTATTCAGCCACAAGAGCATCAGTGAGGTTGGGCACCAATGTCAAGCGAGAAGGCCTGGTTCTTGGTTGGCATTCTAGTTCATCCCAAAGGTGTTCAGTAGGGTTGAGGCCACTCAAGTTCTTTCACACCAACCTGGGCAAACCAAGTGTTTATGGAGCTCTCTGTGCACAGGGAGGGCATTTGTGCTGGAGAAGGAAAGGAGCTTCTTCTTCCCCAAACTGTGGCCACAAAGCTAGAAGGACACATTTGTCTAGAATCTATTTGCATGCTGTGTGGGTTTATTTTTTTAAATTGTCTGTAATTTTGTCTCAGTGAACAGAGCAACAAATACTCCAACACAAAAGAAATTTCCCATTATTATTCAAATGTTTACATATTATGTACTGTATTCCTAAGGATAGGCTTGGTCTTTTGTGGTGACACCCAGGCAATATTTAGGTCTCTACGAAACTGAAGACAGTAGGTGGTGGGTAAAATACATTGCAGAGTAAAAGTATCAACTTTGAAGAAGAGTCAGAAAATAAAGTGAAATTCTGTCAAAGAATGACAGAAAAGCTTTTGTGACTCAGGCTTAATAAATCTTCATTTATGGGGAACCCAGTATTTATGGAATGACTCAAGCTTGAAAATTGAAATTTTGTAGGGATGACTCTGGCAAGGCATGTTGTATTCAGAGTGATCAGGTGGCGACAGATTGTTATTGATTTTGAAGTAAAGTTTATGTTTTTTCCCCATAATTATTAATGAACCGTAATCCAAACAGCAAAACTCTGCTGCATTTTCACTGGAAGTTAGGAGCAACCAGTAAACATTCAAACTCTATAAAGGAAGTATTATAGGACTAAAGATCCAACCATGTACTCACAAGCCTTCGCAGTGTCTCAGCGTTCAAAACAGCATCCTCTCTCTTTCGAAACATTTCTCTTTAGCCTCTTTTAAAGCCGTTACGTTTTTAACTTGCTTGACATGTTCCTTATTTTCTTTAAACAATCCTGGCAGGGGCTGGGCTTAGGCTGGTTCCTACCTGCTATACTTCTCCCAGCTTGGATAGAGGCCTACGCCTATCCTGGCCACACTCTAACTCCGTCCGTTTCTCTAAGAGGTGTCAAGAGCTCAAGTTGAGGCTGCTCCCCTTCTGGAACCCCAGGCAGAAGGTGTGCAGTGTCTTAAACAGCAGGTAGAGGTGGTCCAAGTTAGGGTTTGGAGTAGAAAGCATAGGGTCAGGGTCTGGAGCAGCAAGGTCTCGGGTCTGGAGCAGTTTGGAGACAGTCAGGATTAAGTTCTAGAGAGGCCGGGTCAGGGTCAGGGAGGGTCAGGGTCACTAGTAGCCTTCACAGAGGTTGAGTTGGAGTCTGAGCTTGGAGCAGTTGCGGTAGAGTCAGGCCTGGAAATGATGTTTGGGTCCTGGGAAGGAGCAGGGTCTGGCAGAGGAAAAGGGTGCAGCATTTGTTCTACGGAGCCATGTGGGGTGGAGGCAGGTTTCTCACTGCTACACACATACACTAACCTGGTGTCAAATCTGAATTTTAAGTAGAGGGAAAGCATATGGGGATCTAATGGGTGGTCTTTTACTGTTTCCTACATTTCCTGCTCTAAAATTGGCGAAAAGCAAACAATGTCATCAGCCCATTCTGTCTGTCTCTGTTTAATATTAAAGTAAATTCACTGTCCTCATGTTGGACTCATTCTTGCTGTTTTTTTCTCCATTGCCTCTTAATGATAAAGGAATGAGAAACTATTTAGCATTTTGTAGATCCTGTTTTCCATGACAAATATGGAAGACCAAGGTTCAAATTCCTGCTTCTGTTGTTATGCATGAACAACGTATTTGCCCTGACTTAAGTAAAAAAAAAAAATTGCCCCGTTTTAAATAATGAGTAAATATTTGTCTTATTTGTAAGTGTGATGCTCCACATGCAGTATTTCTGTGCGATCGGCTGAATACTTCCATACTTCCATGTCTGTAGGGCACTAACGAAGTGAATATGTTCTCATTCAGAAGGTTAAAATTTCACAAGATGTTCCAGCAGTATGTTCCAAAGTCTAGTGACGTGTCAATTTTTGACATAACTTGTTTTGTAATCATTGTAGACTTAATAAAATGTAAATGTTAATAGCATTAACATATTACTAGGATACAGCACTTGCTGCAGTCTACAGTTATGTTAATTCTGGTGTGAAATTTACAAATGACATCTGTATTGTTCTGATACTGTTGTTTGATCTGTTTATCATTAGAAAATAAAAACTGTTTCTAAACATTTGAAAATCACTATAAAGATAGCAGTGCCTTGACTGGCAATGTTGTGAGTACTGATAAATATTATTTATAGTAACACAGTCAAATTAAACACGACCATTCAGTACAGGATAGGGTTCACAAGTCCAGTAAGTCAACTTGCTTTACTTCAGTTGTTCTGGTAACAAAAATATTTATAGATTCTATCATATATGACCTAATTATTTTCATGTTGCCAAAGAATAAAAAAGACAGAGCTCATGCCTGCTTTGTTTGAATGTGCTATGGCTTTGGTGACTGTCAGAAGGCGGTGAGGCTGTTTAATTTGCTCTGTTTCTCCTCCTGGTTTGTACTGCAGGTCGACAGCCAGAGTAGAATGGTGTACTTTTTTTGTTTGTTTGGATAATAATAATAATAATAATAATAATAATAATAATAATCTTCTTTTTCTTTCGGCTGCTCCTGTTAGGTGTCGCCACAGCGGATCAATTGTTTCCACTTCTTCCTGTCCCCTGCATCTTTCTCCGTCACACCCACCACCTGCATGTCCTCCTTCACCACATCCATAAATCTCCTCTTAGGCCTTCCTCTCTTCCTCTTGCCTGGCAGCTCCATCCCTAGCATCCTTCTCTCGATATATTCAGAATCTCTCCTCTGCACGTCCAAACCAAATAATAATAATAATAATAATAATAATAATAATAATAATAATAATACAAAAAAGAACAAAAAAACTTATCACCAAGGTTAACTTCCTTTCTGTTTGGGTCTGTTCTCACCTTAATTCCTGTATTACTTCCCAAAATACAGGTAAACACTAGTATATGGAGCCCTCGTGTACGCAGTTTTGATTTAATGCCAGCTTCCAGTATGAATAACAGATGTCCTGCTATAACACAGAGCCATAGCGCTGTGCCGGAAGTTCGTCCACAAGAAATCAATAAATTCTAAGTTTGCACATTATGCAAAAACATTTTTCTTCTCCCACATTGCCTTGCAATGTAAAACTGTGCTATAGAACAGCCTGTAAGGGACACACTTTATGAATATTGTTACAGTTTCACGTTATATTTGCTTTGTTTCTACCATTTGTGGAGTGTCTCCATTTTCATCTCATGTATAAATTGCAGTCAAGCAAAATGGGCTGAAAAAGGTAGAAAACTTTGAAACAAAAATTGAAAAGAAGGTAATAAGGCACATGGCACAGAACTGAAGGTTTGAAGTGACTGCAACTAAGAAGCGAGACAGCCACAATGCACAATTAACTGTTCTTACTTCTTTTGAGTACAGTAATAGTTTGTGACAGAAAATTGTCTGATTATAACTTGTTCATACTGCATATTCTTTTGTCATATATTTTGCACTAAACAGCATGGTTCCCGTGCAGCTTTCTGCAGCTCAAAGCGGTTGCTGTGCATCTGTTAAACGGCAATTTCTGAGCGTCACATGCTTCTAGGCGTTTCTGTTTCAGTCATATTTGGGAACACATCCTTATTTTTCCCATTTTAAAGAGTGTAAAATAACATTCTGGCTTTTGCAGTTTCAATGTGCACAGCCTTTGCAGGAATAAATTAGGTGCATAAATCAGGGTTTACCTGTAAATATGACAGAAAGACATGACGAAAAACACAAATCAATAAAAAAAATAAAGAAATATTGACGTTCAGTGCCATCTCCTTCGCATTTCCAGTCAAAAATCTGCTTGAATATAAATATCTATCATCTAGCAAAGATAACCAAAAACTTTGCAATGATTCCTAAGTGCAACTGCTAGAACTTTTTTCATAAAATGTGACCGCGTAATGAGTACATATTCATGTAATGATTAAAAATACATTTACTTCTTTACTAATATATTGCCACTGCAGAAGTCTACATAAAATGTTTTCCCCTTTACTTTCACTGTAAGTTTCAAAAAAGACAATCCACTTGAAATGACACCATTGTTAATATCAGAAACGTCCTTAATTGCGAGAATGAATTCGTGAAAAGCAGACGCTCTCGCATTGTTGAACGCGTTATAACCTTGCGTCCTCCTCTACGCCTTTACGTAACACGTACGCAACAGGCACGTATCACGTGATTCACGTTCATAGGTTAATGGGCATGTTTGTGCGCATGCGTAAATGTGTTTTCGGAACTTCCGATAGAGGGAACGAAAACGGGACTGCGCTGAGAGAAACTCCAAAATCCTGTGTATTACAGAACAGCTTAGTAGGTAAATATAGGCTGTTTATTATGAATACGGTTTGCACTGTCTGCTACACAGAATGTAGTTGTCTTAATTCTGTATCTCCTCGTACCCGCGTATCGTATTTCTCCGTGTAGCTACAGTGAGTTGTATTGGTTGGCCCAGTGCGCGTGCAGGACCTCAAGGATGCACTTTTGTTGTTTGTTTTGTTATCAAACGGGTAGCATTAAAGTACACGTCAATGAATAATAAACGTGTTTACATGGCCACCAGTAACTACAAGTTTAAGATCGCTGAGTTGTTGTTTTGTTTTTATTTGTGTAATGTTTGTTTCCCTAGCATGTCTTATTTTTGGACAGTTTTGCACTGTATTTGCATTCCGAAGAATGAATTAGAACGTGGGAAAGATAATGCTGTTAATGCTTGCATTTCGCGATACACTGCAGACTTTTCAGTTGTTCTCCCCCACCGTGCAGAATGCCAGCCGCACTTGCAGACACCAGTCAGATCATCTGCGAAGTCTGGGCCAGCAATGTGGAGGATGAGATGAGGAAAATCCGGCACATCATTCAGAATTATAACTACATTGCCATGGTACTTAACGTGCTGATATGAGTGTTTTAGAAAGATTTTGTCTGGGTGGAATGGAATACTTCAAAGACATGTGACTGTTTTGGGGATAACCTTTGCTGTGATCATACTCTTGACTTGTTGAAATTCATTGACAAATATTCCATGTGCTTTCAGGACACAGAGTTTCCTGGAGTGGTGGTTAGACCCATTGGCGAGTTCCGCAGTACAGTGGATTACCAGTACCAGCTCTTGCGTTGTAATGTGGATTTGTTGAAAATTATCCAGCTAGGACTGACGTTTATGAATGAGGATGGAGACTATCCACCAGGGACAACCACATGGCAGTTCAACTTTAAGTTCAATTTGACGTATGTTAAAATTGCATAACTTGGAATATGTGACAGTACAGGTATCTCTTTGCTTATGAGAGTAATGCATTCTTGCAAGTTGGCTTGTAGTGTCAAATCTCTTAAGTCAGATCTGTAATTATCCTTAATAACAATGGGAAAAGTTTTAAGCATTCCTGGGCCCAAAAAGTCACTCCCTTGTTTGCTTAAGTAATGCCAAAACCAATCAGAATATAAATAAATAACTTTATATATTAAAAAGAGATTTTTCCTTTAATTAATAATATATAGCAATGTAATAATATATCTAGTGCATCTCAAAGAATAATACAACAATAACATTTATTTGTATGGCACCTTTCATACAGTGGTCTGTAGCTCAAAGTGCTTTACAAGGTGAAAGAAACAGTAGACAAGAGTAAAGAGAAAATGGTAAACAGGAATAATGAAAGAGGTCAGACTGAAAATGAGGTTGTACAGATGAGTAAATAGGGTCTAAAGGCTGGGAGGACAGAAAAAACAACAACAAAAAAACTCCAGGTGGACTGGAGAAAAAAAACAAAATCTGCAGGGCCTCCAAGGCCAAAGGACCACCCAGCCCCCACTAGGTATTCTATCTAACAGAGGGAATAATGACTGAGCATGACCTGAAACAAAGTTGCCACCAGTGAACTAGGTGTGACTATTGTGCCTTTGTGATAATAAAAATTGCTCAGAGTCAGGTGGCATGTTTTCAAAATGTACATGGATGCATACATTTTGAAGGTCAAATTAAACTTGCGCGCATCGAACCCAACTGATGTCTATGAAGGATGTGCACTCACTTCTGTACTAGAGTGCCTGCAGGCACAAACTTAGAAAATTCCTCCACGCTTGATCCTTTTTACTTGTTACTGCAAAAAGTCAACCTCGCGTTTTGTTGCAACTTGATGAAGGGTATCAGATAATTTCACCTGTATATGTGCAAGTTGTGCAAGTTAAAAACTTGTTTCTGTAGAGATACCTGTACTCATACATTACTGCTTTTGACATTGGAAGAAAAAAGTTTGGCATGTCTGTGATTCATATCTTAACAAATTGGTTGACAGGAAAGTATTGTAACTGGATTAAAGGTATAGTATTGATTTTTTTTTTCTTTCTTTCTTTTTTTCAAATCATTTTAGAGAGGATATGTATTCCCAGGATTCCATAGACCTTCTCCAGAACTCTGGACTTCAGTTCAAAAAGCATGAAGAAGAAGGAATTGATACCCTTTACTTTGCAGAACTTTTGATGACATCTGGTTTAGTATTGTGCGAAAATGTCAAGTGGCTGTCTTTTCACAGGTAAGTAAAAAAAACCTGTACACTTTACAATGAAGAGTCCTGCAAAAATGTTCTGTGTTCAGGAATGTTTACTTGCACTAATATATGACTCCTTTTGTATAGTGGTTATGATTTTGGTTACCTGGTGAAACTCCTTACTGATGCACGACTGCCTGAGGAAGAACACGAGTTTTTTCAGATCCTCAACCTGTTTTTCCCTGCAATTTATGATGTGAAATATCTAATGAAGAGCTGCAAGAATCTCAAGGTTAATACCTCTTTTTATCATTTTGCAAATACCCAGTCATCATTGTTACCTTAAGGAAAGACACAAAAATGGAATTCTTATATACAGTCAGTCCCTTGATTTAGTGGACCTTGATTTTACTGGCTTTGGATTTTATGCACATTGCAAATATATATATATATATAAAAAAAAGAAAAATTATAAATATAAGGACACATGTTTAACCAATTGTGTAGCTTTATTTGGGGAAAATAATGGTTTAATCAGTTTTGATCTTCAACGGTAGTTTCCTAAAGGCAGTGTAGCAGCATTCTGATTGTTTAATAGTGACACCTTCTTTGCTGCTTTTTGGATATACAGTCTTGCCTTGTTATGCCATTCACATCCTCCTAACAAATTTTGACTAGAGGCAAGGTTGCCGACTTAACTTGGGTATGTCAGTATGGTGCAAGCTAGTTAATCCACAAGTTGTACAGCAGTATACTGCATACAACTATGTGTATGTATACAGACCTACTCTATCTCGGCAACTTGCATCTCGCCACATTCTGTGGCAGCATGAATTTTCCGTCATGCTGTTACTTCCTGAAAAGCTGCCAGCCTCGCCTCTCACCCTTGCCATGCATGGAATGTGTCCCTGCCCGAAAAGTCCCCTATGGAGTTCAGCCCCGTTGTTCTGCCACTTACAGTTAACAATTTTTTACCACTGAAGTCTTGTTGCCTGTCAGGAAGCATATCACTGACGGAGCACTGGCTAACAGTGATTAAAATGCTTACTAAATGATTCTGATTTCTTGATGTGTTTTGTTAGACCTATTGCTGTGATACACAAAGATCTCTCACGTGTTCAGCACCCAGACAAATCAGCTTGACATTTTACTGCAAAATAAGAAACAAAATAGACTTAGAATTGCACTTAACGCAGGGGACAATCGACAGCGCCACCGAATGAGACTTGAGCAACGCGTGGAAGTGGGCATGCCGGAAGACATTAACCTACATCACATTGTTGGTGTGGCGTCACAGGCGAGGCACTAAGGTAGGAGAGAAGCTAGTTGACCTGTCAGGACTCCAGATCATTTCAAGTGCATAGGACAGTGTTAAGCAGCGATGAGCTGTCTGATGCGTAGTGAATGCTGTGAGTGGTGGCATAACTGGGTAGAATTGCACAGGTGCTGACACATTACACAAGAGAGGCCAGGTTGGCGGCTTTCCAGGGGATATACCATGATGGGAAATCTGTTCTGCCATAGCATGCATCAAGCACAGATAGACTGTATGTTTCAGTTACAGTACTGACTTAAATTATAGTAGGCAAATTACATTTTCATTACACATTGCATTAGGTTGTAAAAGTGTTAGTATAGTACATAGATCATGCATAGATCTGGATCTCAGCATATTTAAAGACCTCCTTTCAGGTAGTCCAGAAAATTGAAGATGGACTGTAGTGCAATAATTAGAAAGAACAGTAATGGGTGGTGTAATTGTCGTTACTGTAGTTGGTGTCATACCATCATTTCTGTGTCTTGTCTTTCAGGGTGGTCTTCAGGAAGTTGCTGACCAGCTTGAGCTGAAGAGAATTGGGAGGCAGCACCAAGCTGGATCAGACTCATTACTAACGGGAATGGCCTTCTTTCGCATGAAAGAGGTATTGAAACTTCCAGCTTTTACTGGTTTTGTAGGAATGCATGTGAGTTACTGTGAATGACGATGTAGGCATTTTAAAGTCAGTTTTCAAAATACAGCCCATGCCCAAAGATTAGACAGTGTATTTATTTATTTTACTTATTTATTTTTTGACAGCTGTTTTTTGAAGACAACATCGATGATGCAAAGTATTGTGGACGATTGTATGGTTTGGGTTCCGGGTCATCTCAGAACCAGAATGGAATCTCCAGTGTCCCCCAAGAGGACAAACACTGACCACATGAGTCCAAGAGCAGCCACCAGAGGATGCGCTTGTTTTAACCCGAACCAGCAGCCATGTCGAGGATATATTTGAGTATTTCTTACTGGCACAAAAAATTGTTTGACAGTGAATCCCTATAAAAGACATTGATATAAATAGACAACTGTCATTGCTGTATTTTTCATCTGGTGAAATGTTTCACCAGTCAGATTACAGATAATGATGCAATCAAACCTTTTCTTTCTTTCAGAGTAGAAATCCATAATGGAGCATGGGACCAGCACATTTGAATACACCTGGTTAAAAAATAGCTTTTTTAATGGTGTTCACTGAACCTCATATTGTGAAATTGTTATGTTACTTTACAACATCCTGTCGCTCAGTTATAGTGGTTCTGGGTGTAATATACATATTACAGAGATGCAAAAGTGACTGTTGGACTCATTGTAGAAATTATTTTAAAATATACTGGGAAGGTATGTGTGCTAAACTGTAACATTTCAGGGTCAAATATGTTTTACTATTTTGAGGACAATTTTAGAAGTAGGATTTTTTGGTATTGTGAAGTAAAGAATTCAGAAACATAATTTTGTTTTTTAATTTGTTCACTGTTGTTTTAAAACCTGTTTTAAACAGTTGCATATTAAAGTGTTTTTGTATCAAACTAAATTTGTACCATTCAGTATTTTATCCCTAGTGTTTAGGCCACAGTTAAATGGTTTTCTCTTAGTCCTTTCCTTATTTAGATTGTTGGTATTTCTTTAAAAATATGACTTTATTAATGATCATGAGGCACGAGTTGCAGTGAAGAGTTATTTGGTGAATATAAAGTTGCTGTCAAGGAAGAAAAGAACTTAATGCGTTTGTAACAGTCCTGTTTATGTCAGGGGATTTTGGACCAAAATGCTTCCAGCAACTACACCTTTCCACTTACCCCGTAAGTGGAGGACATGCCCTGTTCTGCGAGGTACTGTCTGGTACTGTTTTAGTAAAAACAAAATATTTTTTTTTAAAGTAACATTTAATAAGTTCTTGCCTTTGTCATCTTCTTCATCTTTCAGTTGCTCCCGTTAGGGGTTGCCACAGCGGATCAATTGTTTCCACTTCTTCCTGTCCCCTGCATCTTTCTCCATCATACCCACCACCTGCATGTCCTCCTTCACCACATCTATAAATCTCCTCTTAGGCCTTCCTCGCTTCCTCTTGCCTGGCAGCTCCATCCCTAGCATCCTTCTCCCGATATATCCAGAATCTCTCCTCTGCACATGTCCAAACCAACGCAATCTCGCCTTTCTCACTTTGTCTACAAACCGTCTAACCTGTGCTGCCCCTCTAATATACTCATTTCTAATCCTGTCCATCCTCATCACACCCAATGCAAACCTTAACATTTTTAACTCTGCCACCTCCAGCTCTGCCTCTTGTCTTTTGGTTAGTGCCACCGTCTCCAACGCATAAAGCATAGCTGGTCTCACTACCATCTTGTAGACCTTCCCTTTCACTCTTGCTGGTACCATTCTATCACAAATCACTCCTGACACTCTTCTCCACCCACTCCACCCTGCCTCTTTTTCACCTCTCTTCCACATTCCCCATTACTCTGAACTGTTGATCCCAACTATTTAAATTGATTTACCTTCGCCAACTCTTTTCCCTGCATCCTCACCACTCTTCTGTCCTCTCTCTCATTTATACACATGTATTCTGCCTTAGTCCTACTGACCTTCATTCCTCTTCTCTCTAGAGCATATCTCCACCTCTCCAGGGTCTCCTCAACCTGCTCACTACAGATCACAATGTCATCCGCAATCATCATAGCCCACGGTGACTCCTGTCTGATCTCATCTGTCAACCTGTCCATCACCATTGCAAATGAGAAAGGACTCAAAGCTGATCCTTGATGTAATCCTACCTTCACCTTGAAAGCATCCGTCACTCCTACCGCAGACCTCACCACTGTCACACTGTCCTTGTACATATCCTGTACCACTCTTACATACTTCTCTGGCACACCCAACTTCCTCATACAATACCACAACTCCTCTCTAGGTACCCTGTCATATGCTTTCTCTAAGTCCACAAAGACACAATGCAACTCCTTCTTACCTTCTCGATACTTCTCCATCAACGCCCTCAGCGCAAACATCGCATCTGTAGTACTCTTTCTCGGCATGAAGCCATACTGCTGCTCACTAATCGTCACCTCCCTTCTTAACCTAGCTTCCACTACTCTTTCCCATAACTTCATGCTATGGCTGATCAGTTTTATCCCTCTGTAGTTACTACAGCTCTGCACATCACCTTTATTCTTAAAAATAGGTACCAGTACACTTCTTCTCCACTCCTCAGGCATTGTCTCACTTTCCAAGATTACATTAAACAATCTGGTTAAAAACTCCACTGCCATCTCTCATAAACACTTCCATGCTTCCACAGGTATGTCATCTGGGCCAACAGCCTTTCCATTCTTCATCCTCTTCATAGCTGTCCTAACTTCCTCCTTGCTAATCCATTGCACTCCCCTATTCATAATCCCTACATCATCCAACCTTCTCTCTCTCATTCTCTTCATTCATCAGCCCCTCAAAGTACTCTTTCCATCTGCTCAACATACTCTCCTTGCTTGTGAGTACGTTTCCATCACTATCCTTTATCACCCTAACCTGCTGCACATCTTTCCCAGCTTGGTCTCTCTGCCTAGCCAATCGGTACAGGTCCTTTTCTCACTCCTTAGTGTCCAACCTCTCATACAATTCACCATACGCCTTTTCTTTAGCCTTTGCCACCTCTCTCTTCGCCCTACGCCTCATCTCCTTGTACTCCTGTCTACATTCTTCATCTCTCTGTCTATCCCACTTCTTCTTCGCCAACCTCTTCCTCTGTATACTCTCCTGTACTTCCTCATTCCACCACCAGGTTTCCTTGTCCTCCTTCCTCTGTCCAGATGTCACACCAAGCACCTTTCTAGCTGTCTCCCTTACCACTTCTGCTGTAGATTCCCAGCTCACTGGTAACTTTTCACTGCCACCCAATGCCTGTCTTAATTCCTCCCTGAACTCCACCTTATAGTTTTCCTTTTTCAACTTCCACCATTTGATCCTTGGTTCTGCCCTCACTCTCCTTCTCTTTCTGATCTCCAATGTCATCCTACAAACCACCATCCAATGCTGCCTAACTACGCTTTCCCCTGCCACCACTTTGCAGTCTACAATCTCCTTCAGTCTGGCCCTCCTGCATAAGATATAATTCACCTGTGTGCATTTTCCTCCACTCTTGTACATCACCCTGTGTTCAACCCTCTTCTTAAAATATGTGTTTACCACACCCATGTCTATCCTTTTTGCAAAATTCACTACCATCTGACCTTCTGCGTTCCTCACCTTGACACCATACCTACCCATCACCTCCTCATCTCCTCTGTTCCCTTCACCAACATGCCCATTGAAATCTGCTCCAATCACCACTCTCTCTCCCTCGGGTACACTCTTTACCACTTCATCCATATCACTCTAGAATTCTTCTTTCTCATCCATCTCACACCCAACTTGCGGAGCATATGCCTTAACAACATTCATCATCACACGATCAGTTTCCAGTTTCATAACCATCACTCTGTCAGACACTCTCTTCACCTCCAAAACACTGTTGACATACTGTTCCTTCAGGATAACCCCTACCCCATTTCTCCTCCCATCCACACCATGGTAAAACAGTTTAAACCCCCCTCCGATGCACCTAGCCTTACTTCCCTTCCATTTGGTCTCTTGCACGCACAATATATCAACCTTCCTTCTCTCCATCATATCAGCAAGGTCTCTCCCTTTGCCAGTCATACTACCAACATTCAAAGTTCCTACCCTCACGTCCACTCTCTTAACCTTCCCCCTTTCCTCCTTCCTTTGGACATACCTTCCTCCTCTTTTCCTTCGGCCTCTTCTCTTTCTTCGGCCAACAGCAGCTCAATTTCCGCCAGCACCCTGTCAGCTAGCAGTACTGGTGACGGTCGTTGTTAACCCGGGGCTCAACCAATCCGGTAAGTTCTTGCCTTTGTAACTTCACATAATGTTACACATACACAGGCCCTTAGTGATTCTCCCATGATGCATCCTCCATGGAGTTCCTTTATTGTATAACATTTTAGTGATATTTATGTACATGTTTATTGTTTATGATGATGATGACTGTTGAGGGTCTGTGTTTTTGTTGGTAGCCTGCAGACTCTTCTATGTCTTTGAAGGATTCTGACCCAAAGCATTGACACTGATTGCAAAGACTGCAGCAGAGATAGCAAAAAGCACACTGTAGTGCTGTCTCCCTACAGTTGAGGTGGGACTGTTCACTAAACTTCTGGTTTTATTTGCAAATAATTGATGAATGTGGGTATTTATTGATCATGTAAGCAATGTGTGTGTGGGAGTTCCACCACCCACTCAGAGGTTACCGTGTTATTGGTACATCACCCAGGTTCGGCTGTAGACGTGTATGTTAACTGTAACCTAAGTTTTGAGTGCAGCACCTAAAGTGAACAGTTAGTGATCGGAGCCCAAAAATGGCATAGTTGTTAACATTTGGCATTAACTGTGCAACAAAGGAACTTATTTCAGTGCGCTTGTCCAAGTTTGGTTCCTCTGAACATCTGCTGAGCCATACTGTGATGTTCGTATAGTGCTGCTACCATGTCGGAAAAGGGCTCAGGTTTAATTCCCACCTCCTTTGCCACTTGATCAAGGTACTGATCCTAATTTTCTCTGGACAAAGGTATCCATCTTTATTTAAAAAAAAAAATAAAAAAAAAAAGGTTAAAAGTTGTAAGTCAGCGCTGTTTTTTTTTTCTTTCCGAAAGTAATTTTGTAAAAAAGTTGAATTTTATGTATGCACCTTTTTTGTTTTCATTTAATTCAATTCAATTCAATTCAATTTTATTTTTATATAGCGCTCTTCTCACTGCAGTGACACAGAGCGCTGTACAGACCTGACAAGGGTTGCATACGTGTACAGTTTGAATCTGGCCACGAAGGAGAGGAAAACAAAAAACTCCTTTCTACAAGAGGATAGGAGAAAAATAAACCTCTGGGGGTCCATGTGCCAGTGGAAGCTCACCCCTCCTGGACATTCTATGCATAGGTAATAGCCAGTTCATGATAAGTTAATGAGAGTTGTGGTTTTTATCAATGTGGTATATGGGGTATGGTATAGTTAGAGTTCCAGCTCACAGTCGGGCACAGCCTCCCGCGTCCGCAGCGTCCAAATTGTTGTAATCAGCTTGACCCGATGGATCGGCTTTCCGCCTATCCCCTTCATAAGTTCTGGTCCAGTGTCCCATCCGGCCTGGTCTATTCACACTGTGAGGTGACCTGTAGCACAAATGGCTCAGAAAACATAGGGGGCATTAGGCAAGGTACATACTCAAGAGGCTTGGCAACGGTCATCATGCATGATATCCTAGATCAAAAAGGTAGGTTTTAGGACTAGATTTAAAGAGAGGTAAGGAGGTGATAGAGCGTAGTTCATCTGGCAGACTATTCCAGAGTTTAGGGGCCATGTGGCCAAATGCACGTCCACCTACCGTAACTTTGTTGATCCTCGGAATTGTCAGGAAACCTGCTTCCGATGATCGAAGGCTTCAACCTGGAATGTAATCCTCAAGAATTTCCTTGAGATATGCTGGTCCAGTCCCTTTCAATGTCAGCAGTAAGATTTTGTAATCTATTCTGAATCTGACTGGTAGCCAGTGCAGAGACTGGAGGACTGGTGAGATGTGGTTGTATTTATTGGTTCTTGTAACTATCCTTGCTGCAGAATTCATTATTATCTGTAGTCTGGAGATTATCTGAGAGATTATCTGAGAGGCGCAGCCAGATAGCAGAGAGTTACAGTAATCAATCCTGCTTGAGATTAAGGCATGGACCAGTTTTTCAGTGTCCTTTCTATCCAAGAATCGCCTTAGTTTAACTATATTTTGTAAATGCAGCCAGCATGACCTTGTTAAGGCTGTTGTATGAGACACGAACGACATGTTTGTGTCTAGGAGCACACCCAAGTCCCTTACACAGTCTGAGATATTAAAATTCAGGCCGTTGGATTCAAACAGAGATACGATTTCACTGCGGGCTGCATTGCTCGTACCTACCAGCAGGACCTCAATTTTGTTGGCATTTAGGGATAAGAAATTGTTGCTCATCCATGCCTTTAAATCATTGAAGCAGTTTATTAATGAGAGAAGGTGTTTATAGTCCCCTGGCTTAAAAGAGACATAAAGATGAGTATCATCAGCATATGAGTGAAAGCTGACCCTATGCCTCCAAATAATATCACCCAGTGGCAGCATGTAGATCGAGAATAGTAATGGACCCAGAACTGAGCCTTAGGGTACACCATATTGCACAGTTGATGTGACTGACACAGAACTGTCAGCTGACTGTGATACATAGTGTTTGCATTCAGAAAAGTATGACTGGAACCACCTTAGGGTGATTCCTGACAACCCGACCAATGTTTCCAGTCTGTCAAGCAGAACGGAATGATCAACTGTCAAATGCAGCGCTCAAGTCTAAAAGCATTATGACTGAAATCTGGCCAGAGTCGAGTGAGACAAGGATGTCATTCACTACAAGGGTTAGAGCTGTTTCTGTAGTATGGCCTGAATGGAATCCTGACTAGAATTTTTCAAATATATTAAACTGATTAAGGTGACTCTGTAGCTGGGAGGATACTGTCTTCTCCAGGGTTTTGGAGATAAATGGTAGGTTGGAGACTGGTCTAAAATTATTTGGGTCAGTTTGGTCAAGGTTCTGTCCCCACCTGGCTAGCTCAGTTGGTAGAGCATGTGACTTGTAATCTCAGGGTTGTGGGTTTGAGCCTCACATTGGGCATTGCTGCAAATCCAGCCACAAGGGGGTGCACCTCTGTGCCAGTCCCAAGCCTGGGCAAAATGGAGGGTTGCGTCAGGAAGGGCATCCGGCGTAAACATCTGCCAAACCAAATATGCAGATGAGCCGATCCGCTGTGGTGACCCCTGATGGGAGCAGCCGAAAGTTGTTTTTTTTTGGTCAAGGTCCTGTTTTTCAGAAGAGGTCTAATTATGGCAATTTTGAATGTGTCGAGGACAGTATCTGTTAGTAAGGAGGTATTTATTATGTTAACCAGTGGTTTAGCCAGGACAGGTAGCGCAGTCTTAAGTAACCTAGTTGGTATTGTCAGAGTTGATGGTACAATCGTTGACCTGAATTTATGTATTTTATTGTTAAAAAACAACATGAAGTCATCATTGGTGATGGATGGGGTGTTACATTGTCTATTCTGGTTCGCGCCAATTAATTTATTAGTTGTTGTGAACAGAAAACGAGGATTGTTTTTATTGTCATTTATCAGGTGACTGTAATATTCAGTCCTGGGTTTAAAGAGTAATTTCTTATAGACCTTCAAGCTGTTTGACCAGTCCTCGTAATTTATGTTTATTTTATTTGCGTGCCATTTGCGCTCAAACCTGCGACATTCCTGTTTAGCCGTGCGAGTTCAGTCATTGAACCACGGGGATTTCCTTGTATGTCTGACAGTTTTTGTTTTTGTGGATGCCACTGCATCTAGCACGCGTTCTACCACGGTGTTATAGTTTAGCGCTGACTGATTTATATCCACAGTTGCGCCGAAGTCAGAACGTTTCACCAAATTGATAAATTTGTTGCAGCTGCTTTTGTCTATGCGGCGTATTGTTTTATGTTTAGTTGTCACGTCAGGTACCGGCACGACCAATTCGATGGTGACTAAATAATGATCAGAGACGGAGTCATGAAGAGGGATGGAAGCCACGTTACGGACCTCCACACCATAAAGTAATAACAAGATCGAGCGTATGGTTGTGGGAATGCATAGGACCATTAACTACCTGACTAAATCCGATGGAATTTAACAGATGATTAAATTTTTTAGCTACAGAGTCCCCTGCTTGGTCTACATGAATATTGAAGTCTCCAATCAGAACAGCTTTGTCATGTGAGATTGCTATCCTAGTTAAGAGGTCGCTAAATTCTGAGAGGAAAGTGGAACATGGCCCAGGTGGGCGGTAAATTATCAGTAGTAATAATTTTGACTGGAGGTGTAACGGTAGCAGTTCAAAAAACGAAAACTGGTCGGCATTGTCAGTATTTGTTGGTGTAGCGTTTAACCCATTTTTGAAGATGATGCCAACCCCACCTCTGCGACGCTCACTACGGGATCTATGAGCATAACTATATCCCCCAGGGGCGGCTTCAACTAGTGGGATATTGTCGGCCGTGTTGAGCCATGTTTCTGTTAAGGCGAGGATATCCGATCTATGGCTTAGTATCAAGTCGTTTATCAACACCTTTTTTTTGTTTAATGATTGAATATTTAATAAGCTGCATTTTAGGCTGTTCTGCAATGGCAGTAGATTTTTAGAAAGGTTTAATGCAAACTAGATTACCCTTAGTAATGGACCTAGCGTTGACCCACTTTGGATGTCGAGGTCTCCAGATTGTTTTTATGCAGTTCGTGAATTTATTTTTGTTGTTTATCCTATTATTATTGCAATTGCTGGTGTCGTCACCCCCGGGGGGAGCTATTGCAGGAGGGGTATCATTACGTCATGACTGACTATTGCTAATAGGGTGATTACTAACAGGCCGTGTCAGCGAGGACCCTGGGCAGAGTCACCTCTGTAATTTGTTGGCCAAGTTACGGGAGAGGATAAAGGATCCCCTCTAGTTTGGCTGGACACCATTCCAGCTAAAGAAACCGGGTCGTTCCCGGAAATCATCCCAGTTGTTTACGAACGAGATGCTTCGTGACCGACACCATGTCTCCAGCCAGCTATTGAAGCCCACAAGCCTACTGTAGACCATATCTCCCATGTGCAGTTTTGGAATTGGTCCAGAAACTACTATGTTCCAGCACTTTTTTTTAGCCTTACTCATGAACAAAATGAAGTGCTGCTTCAACACTTCCGACTGCTGGTACCAAATATCATTGCTGTCCACATGTAGCATTAAAGTATTTAAACTCTTATCGGTCAGACGATTGACCCGTGCCTCGATATGAGAGACATGAGCTTGTGGGAGACAATTAACTTTGACTTTTACATTGTGCTTAATATGTGCTCTAAGAAACACATTTCTAATTGCCGTATCGCCTAAAACAAGTACTTCAATATTATTTTTATTAGCCGTTTTGTAACTTTTTTTGCTAATCTTATTTTGCGTTCGACTCACAGCGACCCCCTTGGTCTTTGTGGAAGCCTTGGTCCCACTCATTGCAGTCTCGCCACATGAGCCATGCTCAGAAGACCAGCTGTTCAGAGCTAAGAATCTGTTCCGAGTCGGAACTGGCGAGTCTAGTACAATGTTTTTAGTTTTCCGGGCTCGCTTCCATTTACCCTGAGTCTGGTCCGGGGTAACTGGCTTCCTACTGGCTGTGCTTGGTCCTGCTACATCTGACGCCGGACTAGACGCTACTGAGGTTTCCGGGCAAACAGAGTCCAGCCACGTCTCTGTTTCCCTGATAGCAGTTAAGTTTTGAACTCATGTCTTGAGTTCAGTGATCCTGATAAGGAGGTTCTCATTAGCAATGCATTTTGCGCATTTGAACCTATCCACAGCATCAGCTGGTTTAATACGGCAAAACACATTACAAGCAGATAATGACCAATTCAGTCATGCCGGACATGTTCAGAATCAAACTTACATGTAGGAAAGACTCCATTCCTCGGCTCTCTGTTATGTCTTCTCTGAACCTGTTGAACCGCCAAACTTTCGGACTCGATTTAGTGCAGAATTTAGAAAAAACTGCATTTTAGTGTAAGTTCAGGAACAATGTATTCATATTTCAAACTAAATTGATGTATGCAGCTATATTAATTCCTTATAAATATGTTGGAGCCACATGTACAGTAATGTGTACAGCTGTAACCTGAGAGAATATTGGTCCTAAGAAAGGAATTGCTACAGTTACTATAAATGAGGTACTTTTGTGAAAACCCAGCTGTGAGGCACCAATGCTGGACTTAACAAAGTGGATCCTTTGCGACATCACTTGATGCTGTGACCAGTTGGAAGCTGCATTTGTAAGAATTTGCCCCCTACAGTTTTTGCTGTAAAATTTGGTATTGAAATTTGTGTGCATTTCACTGTATGGCATACCTGGTTACCATGTATGTGACAAATAAATCTCTTTGAATCTTTGAATAAATCTCTTTGAAACAGTTGTTTGGCAGTCAAGATAGTTAAAAACTTACTGTATTTCCAGTCACTTTCTATACTGCACTACTTGGACCTCAACTTACTAATACGGTTGGGGCCAGAAATGATTTGTCTGTCATATAGTTTTTTCATAACTGAAAAATTGCCATTATCTTGTTGCCATCATTAAAAGCTGAAAAATAGATATGGGTCTGCCTTTTAATGGGTTAGATACTGTAAAACCTTGGACACAGCTATTAATAATAAAAAAAAATACTCTGCAACAATACCATCCAATTATCATCAAAAGTTTATTATTGCGCTATTGTGGTATCCACCGCCTCTTGAGGAACTGCTGTAAGATAGATGCACACAGAGATGTGTGATGTCAGTTAGCCACATGCTACAGCTCTGTTAATAAAACATAAATGCAATTTAAGGGTAAACTTCTATAAATATCTTGAACATAGCTAATAAATAAATAGTTTGATTTTCTTTTGGTCTCCTTCACACTTGGCTTTGAGCTGCTCAAGAGTTGGTCAAAGGTCACAGCCAGATGAAACAAAGACAGCAACTAAAAAAACTAAAAACACCTGAGATGGTGCTTTCATTTCCCCTATCTGAACGGCCTCTGAGCCTCAGCTGCACGTTGATGTCCTGTCCATGGAAGTCGTAAACGACTGGAGACAAAACACAACCTTGGTGGAGTTGGAAGCACATAGGAAACAAATTCAAATTTGTGATGCTAAACTGATGCAAGGAGAAAAGCTGTGCTACTCTTTCCTGGAGTAGACTTTGCTGGGGAGGCTGAAGAGTATGATACTGTGTAGCTGGACCACATCCTCTGATCCTTTTCCTTAAATACAGGGACCGCCGTGTCCAGAGGTAGACTAAGAAAAAGAATATTTTATGACTAAAAGTATTTACTCTTCAGTATGAATATTGTAAAGTTACAAACATCATCCCTGGAGAAGATGAGTTTGTAGTTAAACAGTTAAACCTGGCACAGATGTTCTCTTGAATAGGATCAAAGCAGGTGATAAGAGCGATGGAGGACACCCTTTGTGTAGAGCTTTAGCACATACAGTAGATTCACCTGGTGCCTATAGGAACAAAAAATGAACAACTGCCATGGGGGAAGGAGTTCAAGAAGACTGGGATGTGATCCACGAGTGGTGGAAAAGGGGAAAAACAGACTGAAAACCAGACTGGTGCAGTTTTATTGGCACTGCACAAATTTGATTGTGAGATGCGAGCTGAGGCTTTGGAAAAAGCTCTTGGTTTACCATCAGAGGTGGATACAAACAATTGACGTGAGGTTTTTCTGCAGGATTACTGTGTGGGCTCTCCATGATATGATGAAGAGTTCAGAGCCTCAGAGTAGGGCCACTACTCTGCCAGATTAAGAGGAGACAGCTGACATGGACAGGGCATCTCATAAGAATGCCTCCTGGTTGGTTAATCTGGATTTACAGTATACAGGATGTGGTCCACTGGGAGGGGATCCTGGACACATCTGACAGATTGCATCTCACAGTTGGGCTGGGAATACCTGGGGTTCCCCCTAAGGGAGCTGGAGACTGTGGCTGAGCAAAGGAAATTTCTAGTCTGCCTGCTGAACCTATTACCACCTCAACCTGCATCAGGACAGGCAGAGGGAAACTGGCTGACTAACTGAACAAAATGGGTAGAAATACAATGTGTTTGTACCCTGCTAAGGTTTGTTAACTCCTTTTCACCTCAAGATGCAGTAAAGCATAGAATTTAATGAGTGGAGTCCACATTTCTGCATACGCTCACTCACTTTTATCTCCTCCTTGCCTTTGCGAGGGTTGCTATGATCTAGAACACATCCTGGGCATTGGGTTAGGAGGGGTGAACTCTGGACAGGTAACACACCACAGGTAATTTAGTGTCACCAACCCATGCACACCACTGGGAAAAAGCAAAAACAAAATTAGAAACAAAAGCAAAAAACTCCATACAGACTGAATCAGATTCTAACCTGCACCCTAACAGCTCAGGTGCTACAAGGTATTTTTGCCAACAGATAAAGTATACAGTGCTGGATATTTGTCACAGCTTTCTAGTGGCATTGAGCTAGTGTGGTGCCTCACGTATATGTGTGCAGTTTTATAAAAAGAGAAATATTATAGATAATTGCAATTTAAAAAATTGGTGCTACTGTAGTTCATTTTTAAATCACACTTGTCATTTTGTGCAAGGAAATGTTGCAAAATTGTGCTGCAGTTCAATATAAAGTCCCTGTAGATGTCACTCCATCCATCCATCCATCCATTTTCAGAAAATATTTCAGAAAAATATGTTCTACGCTGCATGTAATGCACTATCACCAGGTGTACTGTAGAGGCGCACAGCAGAATCCAGCAGGATGCTGGATCTTCTCCTGTCCATATGCTGTCTAAGATGCTGAAGTTCAGGTGAAACTCCATATTGTGAGGGTCAGTGTCTTGAAAGGCACTGAGCCATTTGTTTGAGAGCAAAGGTTCCAGAAGGTACCATATCCACCAAGGGACAGGTTTGATCATTGCTGTGTCCAAGAAGGCAGCGACATACAGAGGGAAACTGGCTGTTGTAGGAAACAAGGAAACCATGGACATCGACAACATGGTGGCCAATAGATGGAGGGAAATTGTAAGAAATCCACCAGCAGCATCTGCATAACCCTCAAGGTTATCATGGGAGTTACATTGATGGTGTCCAGATTTATGGGGCAATACATGTAAATGATCACACCTTCAAACTGACCATAAAAGAATCATCCAGATTAGTTGGCCATTTGAACTATTAATGTACAGGAGTGTTTCAGTGTATATTTTTCCTTTGTCCTCATCTTTTCAAGTCCGAGCCAGATTAAAAGTATTATTCAGTATTTTAAAACAACCATCATTAAACTTACTACTGCATTTGCTTGGTTGCTGAATACTTCCAGACATTGGTAAAGTGTAATAAACATTTGTAGCATAGAGTTGACATCTGAAATGCATTTCTGAACAAGGACAGAAAGAAAGGATGAAGAGCTTCTATAAAGGATTAAACAAACGTATTCCGAACTTGAAGCTTTGGTAAACAGGGAAGGCGTTGCTCCCGACTACGAATTTTATTCTTATTTAAAGATGGCGAGACGCCATTGGCTGCCGCTTGGGAGGGCGGGAAGCCGGCGGAGCCACACAGTGAAACCCGAAGCGCGCAGTCGAAGCGTGGACGCCGGCTCGCAACTTCTGCTCTCAAGCACCTCAGCACCGAGCTTAGGTCGGTAGGAAACAAGGAAACCATGGACATCGACAACATGGTGGCCAACAACGTTCTCCTGAAGGCCAGGGAAGGTGCGTTTGTGGGGTCTGACACGAGCGGCGGGCGACAGCCATGTCCACAAGCTCGTTTTCCGAACTTCGGGGAGTGACGGAAGTTTTGATGGAGGATTCTAGCTCGCTGCTGCTTTGCAAAATGCCTCTGTAGGTGTCATTTCGAGCTGTCAGTATCTCCGTTTAGCTCCGGAGTGAGGTGCTTAGCTGAGGGAAGAGGATGGAAGCGGAGAAGGGAAATTCCGGGCCGCTCAACAAGTTGAGCGCCAGTGAATTCCACAAGGGTTGCGCCGACTATTAGGACAAAACTAACCATCGGACGCGGGGAGTTGCCACTCGTGAAAGTGAAAGTCGTACTGAGTTTTTGGAAATCCATTGTTACTGTTTGCGTTTCAGAGTGAGCACCTGTTGCTTGGCTATCAAACTCACTGCAGTACGAAGAAGCTGAATGTGAAGTACATGGTTGTCATTTCCTGGCTGTTGCGTTGTACTGCTTTTATAAACTGCTGTTTAATGTTACAGCTGTTTCACTAAACATGCTCAAAAGGTAAAATTGTACATATTTAAATAGGGATTATTAATTCATTATTGCTGTTAACTGGGGGTCAGCTGACACCTGTCTATAAGGTGACTCAACTTTTTGGGCAATTGTGGATTTGAAGGTTCAGTCACTCTCAAGTTAAAAACCAAAGCACCAAACTTTTGGTATTGGTACTTTGTTGCAATTTCGAATATGCCACCCAGGCTGTGGTCCATACTCTGTTGTTCTTTATCTTTTTACCACGAAGCGTGGCATGCCCAAATAATGAATTAGTTCCATGGTGTCAAAAGCCTTCTTAACAAACCTTGAGCTTCCAAATGGATTCGGTGTTCTTGCTAAGACTGAAAATGTGTTGTTTTCCAAAGGTGACTACAGCTCAAAATACTTGTGTCCATTATCAATAATTCCTTATCCAGAACAGGATCCCTACTGTCCTGGCAGCATAGGATATAAGGTACACCCTGGACCCACACTTTAACTCATGTGTGCACACACTACTATTTCAGTGTCAAAAAAAATCACCAAACATGTCTGTGGACTGGAAGAAAGTTAGGGATCCCAGAGGAATTTGCACAAATACACAGACAGTATGAAAATGGCACACAGGCATGGGTTGGATTCGCATTCATGTCTGAACCCACACCCCTGGAGTTGTGAGGCACTGCAACCCCTTGCTGTCCAATGCAGAGTAATAAAACCTTGAATTATAACTCCTCAGCACTGCAGTTTTGTTAAACTTTGGAATGTATAGCCTAACAATGAGCACAAAGTGTGTTTGTAGCTTCTGTTGCATTTTCATTTAACCTGTAATTTAAGGCAATGGCTAAAACCAATTGGAAATACTAATGCAGCACAGCAGCAGATGTGTTCAAATTCTTGAAACAGCAGAATTTTGTTTTCAGGAGTATGGTGTTGAAACCTGTTGTTGAGTTTTGACATGTCTGATGCTTGATGTCCTAACATCCAGTTCTTGCACGTCTTTTAATAAACAGGAGAGCTTGGAAAAAGAAAAGGGAAGAGTCGGAAATGGAAGCAGATGCTCAAATTTCCTCACATCAGTCAGTGTGAAGACATTCGGCAGTCAATTGGTAAGAGAATCTCATGTTTAGAATTGATACAATTTGTGAAACATTTTGAATTGCAGCAAAAATCCTGTAACAGATTTGGTTGCTCTGAGATGTCTGTGTTGGAAAATATGTTTGTATATTAGTATTTTTGAAAATGAATTGTCAGGGCCAAACTTTTGTGACCAAGGTTTAGAATTTTTTAAATTTATTTATTTATTTTTTTTATTTGTAGTCTGCTATTTATAAAGTTACCCACAGGTAATACTGGTTTGTTTACCCAAACTGTTGGTTCTAAGTGTATTAAACTTTTGACACAATATCAATTTCAGTCAATGAGTAAACATTGCAAATCAAAATCCATTTCTCTTGCCTGTCACTGGAAGAGCTATCACTAATTTTACTTTATACAAGACAAAGGGATGTAGTGTACAGGGAAGTGCATATACAGGAATTCCTGGGGGGGAACCCAGCGTTTGGCTTACAGAACCTGAAGTAATAAAACCATTCATTTTGTGCTCCTACCATTATGTATGGAAAAAGTAGCTTGTTTTTACAAGGACTGTGTTTGGATTTTGGGTTTCTTTTGAAAGCTGAGCAGCACGAGATCAGTGTCACCATGTGGTCTTCTTTTCAGTTTTACTTCTCAACCTCTGTAGTTCTCAACCTTCATAACCCCTTTTTCTTAGTCATGGGCTCCACTGGGACCATCCAAATAATGTCAATTTTGTTTGGTAAAAGTAAGTTTATTTGCATTGTTTGCATTTGTTTAAAAAAATTTTTTTTTTTAACATGTTTTTTCTTTTTTCCATTAAATATTATATTAAAACATAAACTTTAGATGTATGTTGTGCTTGTGGGTGTTTAAGTCTCTGGTGTCAAATAGAACCAGAACCAGTTCAAGCAGGGCAGACAGATGGTAGTATTGGAGTAATAAATGAAAGGAATCTGCTTTGTTGTTGTGTTATGATGACTAGTGTTAACTTTTGAAATGTGTATTTTAATTAAAATTAATTTACCATAAATGAGTGTTAATTTTGGAATTCAAACACATACATTTAGAGAATTTACAATTCAGGTTAAAATTTCTATGATTTTGATTTTTCTTTGATTCTTGTGCAGCGCTGTGTCGCTGTGAGAAGAGCAATCTGTAGAAATAAATGTCAGAGAAATTATATTTGAAACAACCTCAGTGTCATCAATATTGGAAATTTGGTTAATTGATTAAACAGTTATTCTGTGAGCAGTCTGTCTATGTCTTTGATGCATAGGGCCTTCTAGGACCAACAACAGTTTTGCAAAGAATGATAACAGTACTGGTAACTTAATTTTAGTCAGTCTGAAAGAAATTTTTTGGAAGATCAATATGGCCTGTTTGTTAATGGTCAGTCTTTGCAGAGGAGATTTGGCTCAGTTCTATGCTGGACATCCAGCGACAACTTCTTTTATTTGTAATACAATTCTGGTCAACATTAGTGGCACCTTTGCATTTTAGATATATTATGTACAAAATCTTCAGACCTAGTTGGAAATTTATCTATTTTTGATCATCACAATGTTTTAATGTGATGTCCAAAGTTTTATAATGAAAATGTCTGAACTTGTGCATAGTTTCCCCCCCCACCCACCCCCGTCCACAGAAGAAAAAGAAAAGATGACCTGGACAGTATTAAAGGTACCCTTTCCTAATACTTAGCACAATCCTTGACAATGGTAACAGCTTCTAAATGTTTTATTTATTTATTTATTTATTTATTTTCCAAGAATCAAGAAGAGTTTATTTGTCAAGTACATAGCAACCAAGTATACTATGCAACGAAATGCGCCCTGATTCAACAGGAGACTGTGCGTGGTTACATTCCAGAAAGAAGAAAATGTACGAGTAAAGAACAACAACAACAAAAACAGTCAGACTTCATAGAGTACATTTTGAGCACATTTTTGAAGCACCTATGAGCTTCTTGCATTTCTCTTCTTGAAGATTCTTCCAGTCTTGCAGTTTATTGTAGATCATGAATGTTAGCAGATTACCAAAGTCAGATTTCAGCGGTGTCCAAAGATTTTCAACCAGACTAAGATCAGGAATCGTTTAATTTTTTTTGTGTGTTTTGGGTCATTGCCTTGCTCATGAACCTCAACCTGTACCTGATTTTTTTTTTTTTTTTTTTTTTTTTTTTTTTTTTTTTTTTTTTTTTTAGCCTCCGAGTAATGCATTTTGCTTTAAAATGCCTTGGCAATCCTCTGTTCATGATTCTGTTAACGTGTTCAAGGCCTTCAGTACCAGAGGCAGCAAAGCAGCCCAACAATGTTATGGAACTGCCATCATATTTAACTGTGGGTGGGATGTTCTTTTCCTTATAAGCATCACTTCAATGCAGTTCATTCCTGTGAACAAATTGCTGGTTTGCATGACCAAAAAAAGCTCTATTTTGGTTTCCTAAGTCCACAGATCATTCTGAAGGATTTTGATTTCTCTAAAGTAGGTTTAGGCACAGCTCAGTTGTACCTTTTTTAGGTTTGTCGTTCAGCAGTGGTCTTGGCCTCCATTTATAAAGGCCTTCTCTGTTTAGTGCATGGTATGGGTTAAAACTGTCCATCCATATTGTTTCAGGTCAGCTTTAGGCTCTTTTGAAGTTATATACTTTTTTTTTTTTTTTGCAGCAGCAGTCGTCCTGTCATGTCCTGGAAATTTTTTGAGTGGCAAACTTCTTAACGTTATAAACCGTAGAAACAGTGATACCAAGGTGTCTGCTAATGGCAATATACTAATAATTTGCACGTTTGGTGACAAGCTTTTCTGATGGTGTCAGCACTGTTGTCCTCACATTGCCAAAATGTTATTCCATCCTCCTGCCTCTTTCATCAGTAATGTACATTAAATTGCACTTATGGACAATTCACTTTCAGATGACGAGAATCTCTTAGATTTACGTGAAAGTAACCATCAGACGTTTCTGTATGAATGTCAGTGGTTCATGTAGATTTGGTCTTCTGTAATTGCTGTCTTTAGTTACAGTGCTTTCTGTTGAGGGGTTCTGACTTTAACACTGATGGAATGTCTTGCTCTGCTTTTAAGCAGAAATGCAAACTGACATAAAATACCAGAGAGAAAGAAGGAAAAGGGAATATAAAATGTCTGGTACAATCTGTGTGGAACTCCAGGTCCACTCTGGGGGGGATGCTACTGTGGGTTATGGTACTTCTGTTTTCTAGCTTGCCAAAAGTGCTATGTACTTGCTATCCATAATATCAATGCTGACATTAGTTATGAAGTATCACTTTCATAAATAAGTCTGAAAACATTCAGCTAACTGCTAGCTGTATATGCTGTATTCAAATCCATTTAGTGCTAATTTCTCTGCTGAAACTGATCGATTGCAGAGATGGATAAGTATCTAATCGGTGCTGTCACCTTGTACAAGGGGTCATCTGGGTCATGGTTCAGAGAATAATACTTAGCAGTTTATCATCTTTTATTTGTTCTTTATTTGTATGATAAATAAGATCAAAATCTATAGTCGTGGTGAAAAATTGTGGCAGTGACACAAATGTTTTTTTGCAAACTGCTGCTTCAGCATTTTAGATTTAAAAAAAAATTATTTTTTTTTTTACATGTTTCTATGGTATACTGAAGAACAATTATAAACATTTCATAAGTTTCAAAGGCTTTTATTGGCAAATACATCAAATTTTTGAGAATTGAACACAGGTTCTTAAAGGGATTAAGATCTGGGGAGTTTCCTGGTCACAGGTCCAAAATTTCAATGCTATGATCTGAGCTACTTCATTATCACTTTTGCTTTGTGACATGGTGCTCCATCATGCTGGAAAATACACAGATCATCACCGAATTGTGCCTGGATTGTTGTGAGAAGTTGCTCTTGGAGGATGTTTTGATACCATTCTTTATTCATGGCAGTGTTCTTGGCCAGAATTGTGAGTGAGCCCACTCCCTTGGATAAGAAGCAACCCCACACATGGATTGTCTCAGGATGCTTCACTGTTTGTACGACACAGGACTCATGGTAGCGTTCACCTTTTCTTCTCTGGACAATCAATTTTCCAGATGTCCCAAATAGTCAGAAGAAAGATTCATCCAAGAAAATAACTTTGCATCAGTCTTCTGCTGTCCAGTCCTTGTGCTTCCTGCAGAATTTCAGTCTGTCCTTGATGTTTTTCTTGGAAAGAAGTGGCTTCTTTGCTGCCCTTCTTGACATAAAGTTGTCCAAAGATCTTTGCCTCACTGCGTGCAGATGCACTCACATCCACCTGCTGCCAATATTGAGCAAGCTCTGCACTGGTGGCAACACGATTCTGTAGCTGACTCCTCAGGAGGAGATGGTCCTGACGCTTGCTGCATGTCCTGAAGCCTTCTTCACCCCAATTGAACTTCTTGCCTTGAAGTTCTTGATGATCCAGTAAATGGTTCTTTCAGGTGCATTATGCATCTGATTGCTCTGCACAATAATCTATAAACAATGTGAATTGCCACCACAAAACTGAAGCTGCAAATTTTGCAAAACACATTTGTGTCACTGCCAAAACTTTTGGCCACAACTGTAGTATATAATATATAGTATACTAATATTTATTTCTAGATATATTTACTACTACTAATAATAATAAATCTGGCATATAATTTTCTTTCCACATCAGATTTTGTTGAAAAGACATTAAAGCTGTGTATTGTTGCTGTTAACAATGGTTGAACTTGAGCTTATGAACAAAGCAAAGTGACTTTACAATTTAAGCAGTTTTTTTTTCTTTTAAATTAAAAAATACAATTTTAATTTTTTGAAAGTAACAATGCATACTTTCGTACTGTTTGCTGCTATGTTCACTTTTGGTCAGTAGCTGCATCTGCCCACAGCCCTCAGTGACCCAGTCAAAGGTGCTTCTGGTATCTCCTCACTGCTCATGTTGCTGGTTTCTGCTCGGAGTTTTTCGACTGGGCCCTGCAAATAATTTGTAGTCTCTACAGTGTTATTCAGTTTGTGAGCTACCTGTATCCTACATGGTTGCTGCAGTTTGGATGCAATTTAAAAAAAAAACTTTTAAGAGTCACCATCCTGTTTACTATTATGGCACAGCCCCATAAGAATAGGAACAGAACACTTTAACATGTTTAGTTTTATCCAAAGTGACTTTTATCCTCTTGTACTGTTAGGTGTTTTATTGAAGCAGTTAAATGTAGGTGTTTTGCAAAGGATAAAACTGGAAACCTCAGCCTTTAAGAATAAGATGTAAAAATTGTGTTTCCAAGTTATGGAATTTGTCATTGTGGGAATGTGTTTAATGTTGTATCTTCTATGACAGGAGAGATGTGTAAAATCACAGGAATGTGATCATTATTGTTTCCCTTAAAACAGTGCGTGCACAATTCCTCTATGCGGTGTTGATGTGTTATTTACAGAATGTGCTCTCTGCTTCAGTTGTTTTTTTCCTCACTTTTTCAACAGAGAACGAATACCACAGCCTTTGTGAGATTCAGCCAATCGGCCGTGCACTTTTTCGGCAGTTCTGCGACACCAGGGCTGAACTGGCACAATGTATAAAGTTCCTGGATGCTGTGGTAAGTTACCTTATTTGAAACTTGAGTCCAGTTTTTTTTTTTTTTTTTTTTTTTTTTTGGGGGGGGGTATAATTATAATATATATTTTCAGAAATTTGTTGAAAAAATACTTTAATATACTTATTAGCAATTTCTCCCTTGTGCGGCTATGGGCTTCCTTTGGCAAACCAAAAATAACTCGCGCTGCTTTTTCTTAGCTTACTTTTCTTTTTTACACTGGATTGTAATGTCTTGAATTAATTTTTTTTTTTTGGAGACAGCCAGTATTGGTTGTGACATTTCCTTGCCATTTCCAAAGAAACTTATTGGAGATGGGGGGGCTACAAGTACTAAGGAAATTTGACGAATAGGTGATTTTTCAGGAGATTAGTAATGACTGCTAAACCTGCTGGTATTTTACAATGGATAGTTGTTAAGAGGATGATGATGCTGTCAGTCTGTAGCTCATGTCAGCTTTTGTAATTTATTGCACAAAAAAGTTTATAGAATTATTTTTAAAGAATATTACTGTATATCAGTCTTGATGCATCTTGCAAAGACCAGATTGTCTGGGAGAGAATCTGTGCTTAAAGATGAACAAGGAAAAAGTACATTACCAGTAACCAAATGGATGGATTTAGTCAGAGACAATGGATGCACCACTTTCTGCTTTAAGGACACAATCTGAGGACAGAACATTCTGGAGGGAATCTCTATACAAGATAATTTAAAAGGAACTGAACCTTTGCACAACTATCACTCAGTAACTAAATATCATATGAACATGTAGTGCAAACCAATTTGAAAAGCATCTTTCAGTCCCCCCCCCCCTTTAATCTTACAAATGGTACATATGTTCATATCATACTTGGTTACTGAGCCTTGAAATTATGAATGGATTCAATTCTTTTTGAACCACTCTGTATGTTGCTACCAAGAGTCAACATTGACTTGATGGCAGTGAACAATAACAGCAGTATTATAGAATTAAAAAGATTTAGCAAAAGTGAAAGGCTTAAAATAGCCATTTAATGATTCTGTGTCATTGATAATGTGTTTTGAGATTTGATGATGAAAATACTTGTCACATTTTGTTGTGCTTTCTGCCCTGCTCAGGCTGAATATGAAGTCACTCCAAACAAAAACAGGAAGGAAAGTGCAGACAAGCTCATTGATAAATACCTAAACCCAAAGGTACGCGCAGGAAATGAACCACTTTAGTACCTTTGATCTTGTGACACCATCTCTTTGCTTTGTGAACAGGTTGTTTCTGGTTCATGTAATAATCCTGGCGTGGTGTTATGCAGTGACACAATGACATTCCTTAAGCCATGTTTCTGCACAGTTTGGGATGAAGAGCAGTGTCTTAGGTGTACGTAGCGCAGGTGCGTCATTGGCTCAAGTAATGTATCAACTATATCAACTTCCTTGTTCTGCAGTCAAAAGAGCGTATTCCACAGATACCCAAGGAGGTTTTCAGGAAGTGTTCGGAGAAAGTGCAACAAAGCTTTTGTGCAGAGCTCTTCAAGGAGTGTGTAACGTGAGTGTCAGACTTCCTGTTTGACCTTTTCAGGCTTGGTAACAGGTTCTCATATTGACATACTTTCTACATTGCACTCACTGCCTTTTTTACTTTTTGTTTATTCATGGCAGACTGATCCACGGCTATCTGAGCGCGCAGCCTTTTTCCGACTACCTGGAAAGCATGTACTTCAGCAGGTTTCTGCAGTGGAAATGGCTGGAGATGTATGTGCTGCATGTTTTTTCCTCTTTACTAGAAACACACTGCTGGATACATTACTTATGTATACATTACTGGATTGATTACTCTAAAGCTTAGACAGGGACACTTGTTTGAAAATGATGTTTAACTGTACCTGAAAAGCTGCATTCCTGAGTGGCAGTTGGTTATGAAAAGCATATGTTTAGCATGTTTCCTATACGTCACTTTTGTGCTATTTTGGTCCTAAACTGACTTTACTGAACTCGAATTGCACCTTGCCTACATGATTTCCTGTGCAGTCTGCAACACTGACAGACACTGGTGGGATGGGACTGTCTGCCATTAGTATATTGATTATTTATAGCAGCACTCATCCTTAAGTTTACAAACAATTAGTCTACAAATACTTGCTATAATGTGTAACTGTGACATTTAATACCACCATTGGGATTAACAATGACAAACAGCTGTCTTGAATTTTGCATGTGAACTGTACAGCAGTGTTCCTCCCTTTGTGCCCTTGCATGTCATTTATTCACACACTTTTTAATTTAATATTTATTTTCACAAACTGTTCAGAATGGACCTTTTGTAATTGTCATTCACAAACCCTAATGTGAAATGCAGACAATCCTTTAGTTGTCCCCTGAATGCACACAAAAATATACCAATGACACTAAATGCAGTAAGAGCCATATTAGGGCTGGGCAACCAAATATTACAAATGCACAAATAAAATTAATCACCTCAGTTACTAAACCATAATTTACATGATGGACTTGGCACAATACACTAATAACTAAAACATTTACAGTAACAGATCAAAGGATGATGGGAATGGTCCACCATCCTAGGTGGAGATTTTAATGTTCTAGCACCATGTAATGTTTTAATGTATTAAATGATATGCCTTTACTTAGTTCAATATATATAGTCTCAATATACTGTGCAGCATCACCCTATTGGTTAATACAGTCATTCACTGCAAGTATTGCAGAGTTGTGGCTTTTCCATCATGCCTTGGTGTGTGTGTGTGTGTGTGTGTGTGTGTGTGTGTGTGTGTGTGTGTGTGTGTGTGTGTGTGTGTGTGTGTGTGTGTGAATAGTTATTGTATTAGTTTTAAGTAAAGTCTTTGAAATACAGATGGAGGTGATGAATAGAGAGGCCTCAGCTGTTGTAGTTGTGGCAATACTGCTTTCTAATTCATAAAAAAAGTGTAAAAAATAATTTTAAAGTCTTAGGGGGGGTTATGGGAGCGATGCTCTGTTTTAGAGGTTCAGAGGCAGTGTGTTGTAATACTCAGTGGGCAATATTTTGTCTCACATTGTGTAGAAATAAAGTGGGTATCACCTTCGGGGTTGTTGGAAGCTCGTAGAGAGATTACTGAACATACTTTATTCGTTCTGTACACACTTCATATTCCCTATCCTGAATTGACCCCCCCCCCCCCCCAACGTCCTTGATCTGGGTTGATTTTTGTGATGCTAAATGTCTGTGGTAAGTTAACTTGTGCACGATAACTGATCTGATGTTTCAGTTGGTGGAGTCCATGCCTATAAAATTTACCTTGTTTTACATTAGTCTTTCTAAGGAAAAATGAAACATGCTCTTGATTTTTATGATGGAACTGTGTATTTCAACTTTGCTTTTCAGGAAACCAGTATCAAAGAATATTTTCCGCCAGTACAGGGTACTTGGAAAAGGAGGCTTTGGAGAAGTGAGTTAAAAGTTCAGCTGTAGCTTAACTAAGCAGTAAACAGAGAATAGACTATTATTTAGCTTGCTTACATTCTAAAAATTAGAATACCTTTGTCACACAACTTGTTTCAAAATGATATTAAGCAAATTTTTTAAAATTTAAAAAATTTTTTTTTTATTTAAGGTTTCTTTTAAAATGTCTCAGCTTTTTTCCCTTTCCCTCAGGTGTGTGCATGCCAGGTACGGGCCACAGGGAAAATGTATGCTTGTAAGAAGCTGGAGAAGAAGAGAATCAAAAAGAGGAAAGGGGAATCCTTAGCACTGAATGAGAAGCAGATATTAGAAAAAGTGAACAGTAGATTTGTGGTAAGAATATGAGGACTAACTTCTAATTGTTAACTGACTGTTTTTCAAAGAAGACTGATTTTTTTTTTTTTTTTTTTTCCCCCTTTCAACATTTACTGCTGAGAGCTAGGTCAGAAGATAGATGAATGAATGGATACATAAAAATTTTATTGAGCTTCAAGGAAAGTGCACATTTGATGGAATGATGTGTCTGATCAGTTTAGTTGATTTGTATATATTCGTTTAGGTAATGTAGTATGTATTATTCTTCTACAATTTATTTTTATTTTAATGTATTGACATTACTGAAACTGCTTTCCATGTATTTATCTCCTACTAAGGTAAGTCTGGCATATGCTTATGAAACAAAAAATGCCCTGTGCCTTGTTCTGACACTAATGAATGGAGGGGACCTCAAGTTTCATCTCTATCACATGGGTGAACATGGGTTCGATCAGCACAGAGCAATCTTCTATGCTGCAGAGGTCTGCTGTGGACTAGAGGACCTCCACAGACAGAGAATAGTATACAGGTATGTCTCTCACATGGAATATACAAGGAATGGTGAATCACATATGAAATCTGCTATGTTCATTTTTCTCTTATTCTCTTTTCTTAGAGACCTAAAGCCTGAAAATATTTTATTAGATGACCATGGTGAGTATGGACTTAATAATTTTCTGATTGCTTTTGATTTGCATATTTCTTCTTGGACATAAAATGTCTATACGCCAAGCTCCTTTTAAACAGACACTTGTTATATAGATGTTTGTTAACCTAGATTTTATTAAATAATTTACCCTGGTAATTAAGATTTTGGTTTATAGACATTTCAGATTTGAAGTGATATGCCTACTCAAACCGACTGAGCCACCTATTTTGATCCTTAACTCTTTGTGGTGAACACATGAACAGCTGTGTGTACAGGGTGATGATGCTGATCCGCTAACTGATGTTTAGCACAGAGTTGTTTCTGCACCTCCGTATTTTCATTGTTTCATTTAGTATTTTATTTTTTAGATTTTACAGGTGGGGGGAAGATGGCACAATATAATGTATAACTCCTTTCTCAACAAGCTTCTGCCCCCCCCCCCCCCAAAAAAAAAAAAAAAAACCACCCTCAACTTCAAAAAAATACATGAACATAAAGTAAGGAATGAAAAAGAGCAAACTGTTAAATAAATTAAAAGGAACAGTCCTGAGTTATAGATGAGCGTTTACGGGTGCCATGGGCTCTAACCTTGTATCCAAGCAACTCTATGGTCAGCTAGAGATGTATTTTACATATTTGATGACAGACATTGCCTGAGCATCAAAAAATGCATGAGGTCTCTGACTAGACTTTTGTGAAGGTAAGGTCTAAAGCAGTTTTAAGTGCTGCTGAATTGAATTCACATGATTTGAACAGTAAAGAGAACTATAGAAAAGTAAAACTAATATTTAAAGGGTATAAGAGGTTATAACAAAAGGTCAGTTTAGAAATAAATTTCATTAAATGGGGGGGGAAAAAAAACTCTAAAATGAAGGCTGTAGACTGGGCCGTTTCTATTATTTTAGATAAGGTGACTATGTTGGGTTTTTTCCTTCTGCTACACCCATTCAAGTGGTATATCTTGGTCTGGACTGGTTTTTGCAAGAGAAAAACAGCAATGGACTGATGTCACATCTGGGGATTGTTTCATAGCCTCAATTCAATGATTGTGGTATAGGCACTGAACCACCGTGACCCTGGCCAGAATTAAGCAGATGTATGGAAGCTTTTGTAGGTCTCCTTCAGCTACACAGTACTGGTCATGCTTTCCTATGTTCCTATTCAGGCTGGAGCTCCTTTTTGATTTCTTGGGATTTTGGAAGCCCACCCTTTTGTCTAGCTGTAAATGAATCATTCAATAAATCAAGGTAATTTACAAGGATAGATTTATACAAACTGAAACAGTGCTGGCTGGTTACAGTTCAAGATGAAATGGTGTTGCAGCCCTCGTGATCAATCTAGTACAGAAGTAATCATTTACTGATTCAGCTGACATTTTAAATAGTACCCATTACAGAGTGTTGAGATGATCTTTTCTTACTCTGAGTTTCTTCGGAGCCTCGGTGATGAGGCGCAATAAAGCATGAAAAGATTTTCTGCAGTGTTTCAACAGGTGTACTCTACACAAGAACCATGTAAGACTTGTTTAGCCTCCTATCCCAGCTAGTGTCAAATTTTACTGCAGTACTATGGTTTTTTTTTTTTTAAATGGTAGAGCTATGTATAGCATGCATTTTTCAGAATGACTGTTTTGTTGTTTGTTTTTTTTACTTGTAAATTTTCTTTTTTTTTTTTTTTTTCCTGGAATGTAACCACGCACAGTCTCCTCTTGATTCAGGGCATCACATTTCACTACATGGTATACTCGGTTACTATGTACGTGACAAATAAAACTCTTTGAACTCCTTGAAGTTAAAGGGAAAAGAATACAGTATATGAGTATTATAAAATACATTCGTAATGAACAGTGCATGATGGGTAAAGAGTAAATAATGGAATAAATTAAAATAGTAATGAAGTAAAATAGTAAATGAGTACATTGCATCACATAGCGACCAAACAGTTTGCAAAATGAAAATGGTAGGGAGGGAAGCCACTATAAGGAATTGCAATGAAGTGTCACACCTTGTTGTCAGATGTGGAGTGAATTTGTTTCCTTCAGTGTTTGTCTTTCACTGTTGGTAGATCTCAGCAACTCTTGGCCCATGGTTTGTGTTGTTGGTGTTAGCAAGTGTTCCCTCAGGCTCTGACTAACTGAAAAGATTAATGGTGACAAAAACTTGGTTCTTCTTTTGCTTGGATCTGCAGCTCTGAGTTCTTCAACTGCTTGTTGTAGCATACAGGTGCTGGTCATAAAATTAGAATATCATGAAAAAGTTGATTCATTTCAGTAATTCCATTCAAAAAGTGAAACTTGTATATTAGATTCATTCATTACACACAGACTGATCTATTTCAAATGTTTATTTCTTTTAATTTTGATGATTATAACTGAGAACTAGTGAAAGTCCCAAATTCAGTATCTCGGAAAATTAGAATATCAGTTAAGACCAATGCAAAAAAAGGATTTTTAGAAATGTTGGCCAACTGAAAGGTATGAACATGAAAAGTATGAGCATGTACAACACTCAATATTTAGTTGGGGCTCCTTTGGCCTGGATTACTGCAGCAATGCAGCATGGAATGGAGTCGATCAGTCTGTGGCGCTGCTCAGGTGTTATGGGAGCCCACATTGCTCTGATATTGGCCTTCAACTCTTCTGAATTGTTGGGTCTGGCATATTGCATCTTCCTCTTCACAATGTGGTAGAAAAAAGTGTACAAGTAATAGGGATAACCGCACCCTGGAGAGGATTGTGAAACAAAACCCATTCAAAACTATGGGGAAGATTCACAAAGAGTGGACTGCAGCTGGAGTCAGTGCTTCAAGAACCACCACGTACAGACGTATGCAAGACATGGGTTTCAGCTGTCTCATTCCTTGTGTCAAGCCACTCTTGAACAAGAGACGGCGTCAGAAGCGTCTCGCAACAAAAAGGACTGGACTGCTGCTGAGTGGTCAAAAGTTATGTTCTCTGATGAAAGTAAATTTTGCATTTCCTTTGGAAATCTCTGGATTCTGTGCCTCTCCTCTCTTCCTCCAGACTCTGGGACCTTGATTTCCAAAGGAAATGCAAAATTTACAAAATTTACAAAATTTAAAATCCTTTTTGTTTCGAGACGCCAAAGGAGCCCCAACTAAATATTGAGTGTTGTACATGCTCATACTTTTCATGTTCATACCTTTCAGTTGGCCAACATTTCTAAAAATCCTTTTTTTGCATTGGTCTTAACTGATATTCTAATTTTCCGAGATACTGAATTTGGGACTTTCACTAGTTCTCAGTTATAATCATCAAAATTAAAAGAAATAAACATTTGAAATAGATCAGTCTGTGTGTAATGAATGAATCTAATATACAAGTTTCACTTTTTGAATGGAATTACTGAAATGAATCAACTTTTTCATGATATTCTAATTTTATGACCAGCACCTGTAGTGAAGCAAGTTCTCTGTTCTAAAAATTCCTGTACCAGTCTCTTCTGTTCCTTCTGTGTGATGAAAAACCTGTCCAGTAAGGCTTCCAGCATGTTACACCTCACATGGTTGTGCTGGAAGTTGTTGTGCCTTTGAATAAATATTTTTAGAACCTTCTTCAGAGTCCAAAGTGCCTCGTAGTCCTTCCTCATTGGGTGGTGTTATCTTGGACAAAACCAGATGGACCTCCTGAGAACATAAACCAGAATTACTCCTTCGTTGCCTACCGTCCCACTTTACACTATTTGTCACACCTTGCCTCAGAGTGTGGAGTGAATCTGCTTCCTCCAGGGTTTTTCATAGTGACTCTAGGCCCACATTTAGTGCCAAAAGGCTTTAAAGTATAAAAAGAAACTGATATTAAATACAATATTTACAAAAAATTTTTGTACATGTGCAATGACCATCTGCAGACATTTCAACCCCCCCCCCCCAAAAAAAAAAAAAAAAAAAGTTTAAATAGCTTCCCTTTTACTTCTAGGAAGGACTGCACCACTTTACACAAAATGGCTGTTACAGTAACGCACATTAGCATTGAGCAAACATGAATTAGTGTAACATACAAGTTACACAAGATAGTTTAGCATATCTCCTGTTCTTGTGTTGAATCCATGCTTACAAAATATAGTGATTTTGTCCAGACCAATTAAACCAACATGTCCACCAGCAAGTTGTCTCCTTTGTGTGCAACTTGGTATGTGCACTACAGAAACAGGCCAAGGCCACCTAAAATTATACCAGGGTCTTTTGCTAAACCTAAAAGTAAATGGTCATTATGAGTAAGTAACATAGATGTCACTGCAAATAACATACATAATGGATGAAGAAAGTCGAGTGTTTTTATGTGTAAGGTATGGAGATGTGGCCAGCTTAAGGTGTGTTCACCTATAATGTTTGCCTGTTTGGAATGAGTGTGTATGCTGCAAACACACAAATGCAGCAGACCCACTCTGTCACAGTAAGCTACCTGGCAACTGAGGAAAAAGGGGGAGGGGAAAAAAAAATAAAGGCAGATAAAATGGAGAGAGAAGTCCAGGTACCAGTAACTGATCCAATGCTGAATCGACATCAGTAAAGCCAAGATTCATAAGTAGTCACTTCCAGGGGCTTTCACGTAGCTCATGTGAAAGGATCATTAAAGGTGCTATGACACCTTGGAGGGTTGGGAAAGAAGCATGACTAGTTAAGGTGGAACCAGCTGGTTATATAAAGTCCTGTAGAACCTGTTTTTCCACGTGTTTAAAGTTATGTTGTAGCATTAGTTCTTACTTTAGCCATGCATAAACTCCCCTTGATTTTGTTGCATTTCTCTTTCATATTCTGCTTAAATTATTTCTGCATACAAATCAAGTGGCTTATTTAATTTTTTCAGCTTTTTCACACAACAGCGATTTATCAGTTTAAGAAGAGTTGTGTAGTTTTTAAAACTCAAGGTAAGCATCCAGCTCATGGGCACTGAAGCTAGAAGTAGGTTTCAACCCTTTGTCCTACAAGTGCAAAGCAACAGTTGTAACCACTATACTACCTGCTACCCACCTGCTATAGTGCTTGTCTAGTTAGGTTGGACAGTGTGATTGTTGTTTTTATTTTATTCTACTCTTGCCTTTTGGATTCAGTGCAGCATTGTTACCCTTATGTCCTATATACACTTTTCTTGCAAAGGTGAGGAAAATGCACTATTCCTGGTTGTTCAGTTTGAGTGCAGTTTAACGTGTACCCATGCATCCTTTTTCATGACCAAAATCTTATCTGTCTGAAGGTCACATTCGAATATCTGACCTGGGATTGGCAATCCATATACCTGAGGGACAGACCATTAAAGGCAGGGTGGGAACTCTGGGCTACATGGGTGAGTACTATTCCCAGTCTGCGATTGTGCAGCACAAATGGGACAGTCCCAACTGCATAGACCATCCCAGCATTTTATAGTTACAGAAGGTGAGGAATCTGGCACTGAATGTGTCACTAAACATTTTAGATAAACTATCTCACTTGACACATCAGTTTCAGATTGTCGTAATACTTATGAAGTTGATCATCTGTTCCTAGATATAGCATATCCATAAATTGGCTAACAGCAGCCTTGAAAGATGCAAATTAACTTTGGCGAAGCTGTAATGTAGGAGTTTTTATCCAACCATTTGGTCACAGCTCCAGAGGTGGTCAACAACCAGCGTTACACCTTCAGCCCAGATTGGTGGTCCCTGGGATGTCTGCTTTATGAAATGATAGCTGGTCGATCGCCCTTCAAACAAACCAAAAAGAAGCCTGTCCGAGAGGAGGTGGAGTTCATGGTTACCACAGTAGACGAGGAGTACTCCAGCAAATTCACAGAAGATGCAAAGTCCCTCTGCAAAATGGTAACTACACAGCATGTTTTAGTATCCCCCCCCCTTTTTTTTAAAAAAAATTCTTTTCACTACCTTAAACAACAATATCTGTCTCTCCTTCAAACCTGCCCCAGCTGCTGACCAAAGACCCTAAAAAACGCCTGGGTTGCCAGGGTGGTGGAGCTCTGGAGGTGAAAGCCCAGCCACTCTTCCAATTTATCAACTTCAACCAGCTGGAAGCGGGCATGTTGGAGACACCCTTTGTTCCCAATGTGAGCCTCTGACCTATTAGTGTGACAAAGGATTCTGTGGGCCGTACACTGGTGACTCAATACAACGTGGTTGCTTGGGTCCAAGAAATTTAACTGCGCTGTACACGAGGCCACGTTGGAAGGAGGAACCCTTTCTACCACCTGTTTGTACAACTCACATCATATGGTGGTCACTGATGTTAAGCTTGCACTTTACTCTTGTCACTACATGCTTTTCTTTACACCATAAGCTCCCACAACAGATGTATTTTGGCATTTTATTAGTTTATAAATGGCCGAACAAGAAATGACTACTTTACATGTAGTAAATAACAAGCATACGTACATGAACTATTATCAGTAATTTACATCTTACAAATGGAAAACATAGCAATGTGCATAACAAACACTATCAGTTTTACATAAATTATAAAAATGTACATGAGAGTTGAAGTATTAATAAAATGATCTTGCAAGGGGTAACCAGTGAAAAGGTATTACATGCACTAGAGAGACAGGATGTGATAAATTTCAGAAAATGATCATAACATTTACATGTCTTACTGTTTGTGGGTTTTTTTTTTTTTTTTTGTTGAAAAGGGCAAAGAATTGGGGTCCCATAGTTGTTTGCGTTGTATGCAGGTCCCTGTCCTATGGAATCATATTGTATTGCATCACCAGTGTACATTATAGCTATATTGCTTATTAACTTCTGTTATTAACATAATTTATTTAATAATGCTGGTGTGCAGTGTACTTTCCGGCAGTATTGCGAAATTGCCTTCTTAGGATTGTGTTACTGTCTTGCTGTTTTATTCAGTGTTATCATGTGATGTGAGTAACATACAGGAAAAAATACACCATTCGTAGATTGAGTCCAAGAATATCGTTTTACTGAAGTTAAAGGTACAGTTATGCATAAACGGATAAAGGAGTCTTGCTGAGTAGACATTTGTATTTGTAATCATTGATTTCCCCCCTCTTTTGTTATACAAGTTTGCCTCGTATAGCAACGGCTCTTTTGTGAGAATTGCAGACTATGAGCAAATGTCAGTTATAATGGAAAATTTGCCTAATGAGCTGTCAGCTGTCACTTATGAGAACAGGTTTCAGTTACAAATGCCAACCTTGGTGGTATCGCACCAGACTAGGTGAGCAGAACCCCCTCTCCACATGTTGCATGGCTTTTCCTGCTCTTTTCATATGGACAGATAGCCTTACCTATAATAAAACTTGACTGGGCAAAAAGTACTTTTCTGTTGCAAATTATACTTTAGCATTTCATGCTCCTTGGGGGTAAGAGTAGAAAGTGAACTGTGAGCAGATGTGATAAACGTGAGTTATTTATTAGCTGTGTTCAATTGTAGAAGGGACCAAGTGTGTTGCTATTGCATACAGTATACCCATGTACCCCCAGCCTAGTGATTTTAGGGTTGGCTCGGGACTGCTGCGACCCTGACAAAGTGATAAATTTAAAGTGAGAAGGAAAGTGTTTGAGAGGAAAAGTGATTTTGAGCATTTGATTTGATTTTTGAGTATGAAGTGTGGATTTAAAGGTGTCCAGAGCCATTCTGATAGTCTAAACTTTTTCCCCAATTAGATTATTGTGTTTAGAAGGTAATCTTTTTTTTTTTATTTTAAATTATGAACTATTTGTTACTTAGGAATACATGATCTATTTTCCTGATAAGCATTGTTTTTTTTTTTTCCCCCTCTTCTCCCCCCTTCTCCCCATTTTCTCTGTGGGCAGATCTTTATGAATATATTACACTTTTTAGGTGAAGGGAAACATTGGGTAATTGTGTCCAGGAGACCAATTAGTTAATTGTTTTAATATTCATATGTGTATAACTGCCTGTTTAGAAAAATGACTGCTTTCTCCTACTGTTGCTTTCCAAGCCCCTAGCTATTTATTGCCAAGATGTTCTTGACATCGAGCAGTTCTCTACCGTCAAGGGAGTGGAGCTAGAGCCTGTAGACAGCTTGTTCTACAAGGAGTTCTGTACTGGCAGTGTGTCCATCCCTTGGCAGAATGAGGTCAGTACTCTGGTCTGTGTCCATCATCACTACCCATCAATGAGGGACTCAGGAAAGGCTTCTGTAGAGTGGAAGTTATGCACTGTTTTTTTTTTTTATTTATTTATTTTTTTATTTATTTATATAGAAGAAAAACTCTGTATCTTGAATAAATTTTTTAGAAATATTAAACAAATAACTGTAATGTGATTCTTGTTAAAGATGATTGAGACTGACTGCTTCCGTGAGCTCAATATGTTTGGCCTGGATGAGACTTTGACCTCAGACTTGGATATGAGGAGTCCGCCAACCCCCCCACCCAAACTAGGGTTGAGGCAAACACTGTTTGGGAGACAGGTAATTTGTCTATTTTTCTTTACATTAATTAAAAGTAAAGGGAAGTTTCTGTCTGAATTTTCACAAGATTAACATTAGCTGAAGAGAATATTAAGTCAGAATATTTTCTTGCTCTTTTGGACCCCAACCCCCATACCTCTCCAGGGCTGCTGTGGACAATGTAGCAACAGTGAGGAGGCACTTACTGGAGAGTGAACGATTTAAAGTACACAGAGTATTTACAGATTAAGTACATTTGTGTTTTTATATTATATGTACAGTACCTGAAAAAGTATTCACTCCTTGGACTTTTTCATGGTGTTTTTTTTTTTTTTTTTTTTTTTTTTTTTTTGGTACTGCTTTCATTAGGTTTTTTGACCCCATCTGCAGAAAAATACAAAGTTGAAGTTACAAATTGAAAGTTAAAGTGACTGGTGAAGCATCTGGGCACCTGCTGCAAGTGTGAAGAGCTTCTTCCATCTCAGCCACAGGAAACCATAACTCCTGCAGCAATGACAGAGCTTCTTGGTGGTCTCCCTGTTTAGACCCCTTGTTCCTGAGTGCTTAATTTTTAATCACAAGTTTGCCATATTTCTTCCCTTTGTATGATCAAATTATCTGTACTCCTAGGGACACCTGGTGCTGTGTAAATTCTTATATCCTTCCCTGACTGGTTCATTTCAACAATATTGTCACCAGTTTGGCTCATAATGTGGTTTTTATTAGGAAATTAACCATGGCACCATCCACATAGAATCATCCTAAAATCATTTGAATCAACTTTAACTGCACACACGACCATCATTCAACTTCATTTGCTTGCACTTTTGCTGGTGTGTGAATGTGTTATAGCAAAGCAAATGAATGCACTTTATTTTTATATATACTGTATGTATGTAATTGATTTAAAGAAATGTTTTTTTCATTTTGACCTTATTTTTTTCTGTTGGTCAGTGTCAAAATGTAACAAATCCAAGGAGGTACTGTGTGTATATACAGCATATCCATACAAGGATCTTCAGTCCTGGGTCTATCCTGGGGTCTCGTCCCAGCGGGACTTAACCTGCCGTAACTCCAGCAGGAGCCGACCAGGGGGCATTCTTATGACATGCTTGAATCTTCTCAACTGACTCCACTTGGTCCAGAGGAGCAGCGACTCTAAAGTTTCTCATCTTCATTGTTGGGATGTAAACTTGCCTTGTTAGACGAGTCCATTCCACCACAGACTGGGACAACACCTGCCAAACTGCCAGTGCTGTCTCCCATTCCCTTTTTTGCATCACAGGATCCCAATATCTTCACCTCAGTGAATATTTTTAAAGTGTGTTTTTAATAAAAGCCTTTGTTTATTATATATATAGATATGTACAACATAGTGACTGTGCTTTCTTGTTTTCATATAAAACTGTGACATGGCACATGATGTGTGACATTGTTTGGTAAAACCAGAACCTTTTCCATTTTGTATGATTTCACTGTTGCTGCTGTTTTGCTTTTGTAATTTGTTTGGATCAATTTTACATCCATGTATATTCCATTCTTGATGCAGATCATTTTTAGCAGAGTGATGTACAGAGGGTGCAGTTTTAGGAACTTTTTTTTTTTAGCTTCTTTATCTGTGAGCAGTTTGCATACATGTGCATGCAAAAGTTGGTAAACCACTTATCAAATTGCTTTGTTTCAATGACCCTGTAAGCGAATTGTATTATTGTTATGGTTTGTTAATTAAATAAGCTGATGCTTTGTTCGGAAGTGACTTGGTGTTTTGGTCTATGACTTAGTTATGTGCTCAACTGGGTCATTTTTGCTTTAGCAATTTAAAGTAAGCAACCTGCTCAAGGATTCTGCAGCTGGCGGGGAACTTAAACCGTGGCCGTCCAGGTTCGAGGAAGCGGCTCTAACCACTACATTACAGCGTGCCTCACCTTTAGCTAACTTTCATGTTTTTCATTTGAAAACATTGTGTTGAATTCCTTTAGCACAATGATTCAGTATAAATATTGAGCAGTGTTGTCCAAACTTGTATAGAAACTTTGTGTTCAGCTTAAAAACCTCCGCACTCCCTGTGGACATGACCCAGGGGCCCCAAGTGTGCTTGGTTGTTTTCGCGTAGTTTTGGGAAAACTTTGGCTACTTTAAACTCTTTACATGCATGAAGGAAGGAAGTACTCAGAGGCTGATTAACAACCGATCAATTGTATTTTCTTATGAATTGATCCACATATATACTTATGACCAGTGCAGTGTTTCAAAGTATAAATTATTTGAAATATTTGCATATCATCAGAATCCATCCACACTAGACTGGAGGTAGACTGAATTCCTGCACCTGTGGTGGAGGGGGAAAAGGCTCACAGTGAAGAGAATGTGATCAGGTAATGCTTTGCCACTGGAACTACAAGGCAGACAGGCTGCACCATGAAAAGGAAGGAGGTGTTCAAATACCATAGAGGTAATGGAGAGAATACTGCTAGTAAGCAGGTGCCAAGAGGAAGTACTTTGAGAGCGAGCAGAAGCCCATGTCTAATTCTGTCTTCGATTGTCAGGAACCAAAAAAAAAGGTGTGCATTGTAATAACGAAAAATGTCAACACTAATACTGTTAGACAAACAAAAGAGTGTAATGACTTTAAAATAAAAAGGTGTTTTCAGTTTAAGTTTCTGTATGGTGAACAGAAAGTTCCCTAAGTGTCTGTTAATCCTGAAGAGCTGCTCATTGCCCATGTGTGGAGTGTCAGAAGTCAAAACCCCATGTATAGCTTTCTGACTGTTCATGCTCATCCCGCGATGGCCTTGTACATTGATCGCACGTTTTGTTTTTTTTTTTTCTTCTCCCCCCTCTCCCTCCAAGGGTCCTTGCAGAACAGGGGATTACAAAGTACAGGGGGTCCCATTCCCATTTCTATTCTCAACTGCAGCAATGCTTCCAAAACCTAAACCTACCTAAAAAGACAAACACATTTTAAAATATTGCCATTACTGAGTTTGTTGTTTCTGGTTTTGTTTAGGTGAGAAACAGCACATTAATTCAGTTTGAATCATTTTATACTGTACTCATCACCAAGGAGAGACAGAGCACTGAACACAATTCCAGTGGATGCAACAAAGGTGATGAATGAAAATGCAAATTATCCATTGTTTAGGCAGCTGAGGTGGTTATTTGTATATATAAGTCAGCTGGCAACTGAGGAGAGGAAAAAAAAAATTCTGAAAGGAGAGAAAACTGGTTCAAGTGCTGATGGTTGCCCAGCCCTGCTGGGAATTCTGCTGTAGTGACATGGAACCTGTGTGGATATCTGTTATGTCTGTGAATGAAGAGGTGAAGACTGGGGGTATCGAAGTCTCTATTTGAGGCCCATGGTTGCTTATCTGTTTACTAGCAGTTGGCAGTCATGGGTTCCTGACCAGAAAACAAGGCCTGCCCAGAGGGAGGAGAGGACTACAGTCCAACTCCAATGTTGAACAAGGAAGTAGATATTGGGCAGAGCTGTAGATGGGTATCTGCTTGGGGTTCCTTACCATATTATCCTGCCCGAGCTCAGATTCCTTTTGCAATCTGGAAGCGCAAGAAAAACCAGCACAGATGTCGTCACTGTAGACAACAAAGGACAAATGGAACAAAAGCCAGTGCATAAAGGCACTTCACTTGAGCAACTGAAATCAGGTTATTTGAGACCAGATGAATTAATGTAGGAATGAGGAAGATGCAGTTCCCCACTAAACTGATAAAAAGTAAAATATACCATACAAAGCAATAAATATTTAAATACTAATACACTTTAGTGAACTTGATATCAGCTGATAAACAGCAACGTGCTAGCATGTTTAAGATAATTTTATGCAATTAATCAATGTTTTCATATCTAAAAGCCAGTTGGAACCACATTTCCAGCTTAGGCATCACGTTCCTAAGTACTCTTTATCACCAAATGGTCCACCTCGGCTGTCACCTTCCACGTTCTACAGTTCTGCTCTGAGACCATGGTATTTGTCCAGCTTCCTGTCTTTCTTTTCAGTTTCTGATATAAATTTATTTCAAATTGGAATGTGATATGCAGAAGGTCATGTAGTTGCTAATCAATAGACCAGAACTCCAGTGAAGAAATGGGAGGTCTGTCTCATGGCTACTGTTGAAAAAGTTAATGGTTTGTAGTCATGGGTAGATGATGGGTGCTTCTGTCCTGGAGGTTGGTTCCATCGCAAAGCTGCCCATTTGTCTTAAGTTTTTACAAGAAGCAGCAGGTTAAACAGACAGCCAGTTCAGTGCTGCAATGCAGGAAGACACCACATGAGGGTGGCTGGGTGAAGCTGCCCCCCCTACAAATGGCACAAACGCAGAAAATGTTTTATTAGTGCTACATTTGTGCTGCAAAAATGAGAATTTGTGCCATTTTTGAAATACAACCCATTATTTTTTCCATTCTTTGACATCGCTCAGCCACCGGACAACGGCATAAACACAAGAAAATACTTTCGTTAGTGCTCCATTAATACTGGTTTGTGCTACAGAACCACTGTTCTATCACTTTCTGTTTCGGAGATATTAACGTCACTCAGATCCCCCTGAGCTCCATAAACACAGCAACACAGGTGAGCAACTTCTTCCACCTGATGTATTCAGTGTGAAGGGGCAGTCCAGTAACCCCCAGCAGCCTTAACACTGCTACTCAGGACCGTGATACTGCATCTTCTGGGGTGGGCTGACTAGGGTATTTGAAGTTTTGCTGGTTTTACCACCACTTGAGTAATTCGGTGTCTGTATGAAGTTCCCTTTCTGCAAAGTAATGCGGAAGTTTTTTCAATCTTTGTTTTATTTAACTTCTGGCAATGAAGGCTATAATTAAAGTTGTTTTTGAGAAGTGCTACCTGTCACACAGGATGGCAGCACAGTGAATAGCTCTTTGGCTGCAGGTTCAGATGCAGCTGTCTGTGTCAGGAACCTGATCGGGAACAAGGCATAAGACCCAGATGTGGAAGGGAGACACGGGACAGTGGGTGCGAACGCTCAGTGATTTAATCTGGATACATCTTTAATACACAAAGGCACGATAATGTCACGGACTATTGGTGTTGGTCGACTCAGCCACTTTTATGCCTGTGTGGATCAGCTGATCCAGTGGGTCAGAGGCCAGTGGGCGGCGGGTCCCATTCGCGTCGTGTCGTCGCGTCTTATGTCGCATCTTACAGTCTGTGTGGTGTTTGCATGTTGTCCCCGTGTCTGTGGCTATGCTTCCACCCAGAGTCCAAAGACATCTATTTCAGGTGGGACTGGTGGGTATAGTTTCATAGCCTGTTGCCCACTGAATCCAGGATTGTCTCTCGGTTGGCACAACACTCTACACAGCAATGAGATTGAGGATAATAAGTAATGGATTGAAGATTGTTACCCTGGCTGCTGTTTTGTCCTGCTGTATTTTGCTTTAGCTCATTTGTTGGGCTTTATATCAGGGTTTGGCTTTGGTTCTTTTTCTGTTTTCTTCCCTTTTAGTCCCATATTTTCAGAGTTGGATTTTGTCCCATTTCAGTAATTTTTTAAAATTCTACTTCCTTTTGTTTGCCCTGCCCAAAGCTGCTCTGGGTCTGGCTTTTATGAAATACTTTTATGCATAATCTTATGTCAGATTTTTTTTTTTTTAAACCTGTATTTTTGTTTTATTTCGATATTTCGGTTTAAGAGTAAAAATATATATATATAACTTGTTGTACTTCACAGTGCAAGTGATTTGTCTTAAGTTTTTGTACCAACACCACTGTGAAATGCATGAAAGACCGCATACTTACATACATGATTTTACCTGGCACCTGTATTTCCTACCACAGAAATCTATTCTCAGCTTTGGAATCACAGATTTTAGAATACGGACATTCTGAATAAATAATCTTATAAATGAAATAAATTTAACTCAGGAATAATGAGAACAACTTTTAACATTTTGGTTCCACTTATTTAAACACTTAGTTGCATATTATCACAGCATTTTACACTGGAATGGATTAAATATTTGTTTTAGTAGGTAGTGTGAAATACATTAAGGGGATGTTTATAAATTGTATTGGACAAATAATGTTTATAATTTATTAAGGTTTTATGCGTTGAAAATTAATGCTTTGATTTAGGAACTATATTCAAACAATTAATTTTTCCTGCAGACTCCAGCACCATGCAAAATTCAACGTATTTGCCCAGTTTATGAATATCCTCAACCTACAGAGGAATAATCGGTTAAGGATGGATGGATCAAGTTTAGTCAGCATTCTGTGGTGTCTATGTATTGCCATTGTGTGGGATCTGAAGAACAGCTGGGCATAGTTAACCTATTTTGAATTAGATGTTTAGCCCCAAGTTTCAAATGTAGACTTTTTGCATTAACAGTGTTGAAAAAATGCAGCATCATTTCAGCTGACGTCTTTAAGCAGTTGAGAAGAGCAGGTGATCAAACGCAGTTGTACTGAATGTGCTGACCACAAGGGGTCGCTGCAGCTCTGCGCCAAACGGCCACTTCCGCTCTTGGCCGTTAATCAGCGGGACTGCTAAAGCTTTCTGTTTGTAACCATATTTACAGCTGCTTTCCAAAATCTCTGTCGATTTTAGTGCGCCGCACGCACTCAGAAATAGAGTAACACTTTATTTTTCTTCTTTAACCAAAACGATTCTACTGTTTGAACCCCAACGCTGACAAAATAACAGCAGGAACTCCTTTCATCTTCTGGATAGCTAGTATAGTAGTTGCATATTTGTTTTTATTGTTGCTGAATTAACTGGTAGACCCCCTTTATATTCAAAAAAGATAAAGTTTGTCTTGTAGACAGCAGGTTTCTCTTACTTTTTTCCTACTTCGTACCTTTTTTAAAGTCCAATAAAATATCACAAGGACCAAACATCTCGACGATAGCGATGCAAAACATTCACAATTCAATTTACTTGACAAAGCAGCCCAAGATTCTCTGAGACCGCAAAGCTTCCAAAAGGGCTACCACTCTTAATATTTGCTATTAAAAGCCTTTAATTCAGACAAAAGCAAAATATGTTCGAAAACCCCACAAATTGTCAGTAACATCAATTAAAACCAAATAACATAATGAACAGCGCACAGTGATCATACGTGGGCCACACAATACTTTACATCACCAGTAAATCCAAACATCACCCAACACAGTAAACATCCAGAAACAGCACAAAACGTCATTACAATTCTTCCGCTGAATGTAGGGAATAGTCTGAGGGTGGAGTGCTGATCATCAAGTAAAAACGAAACGCTAGATTCCTGGTTTAAGCGCCATGAGTCCCGAGTAAAAGAAAGACGAGGGTGGCACGGTGGCTCAGGGTGGGGTCTCTGCTGGGGTCCGGTTGGGAGCGAAAGAGCAGTCGAGAGACAACAGAGTGTCCAGACTTACTAATGGGGAGTTGTTCATGAGTTTTTCTTTTTTTAAAAAAAACTTTTTCTCCTACTACTTTTACAAAAAATTAGGACTTTAACAACCATCAGGCACTATGACTGAAAGATTTGCATCGATGTTTGTCTGCCAATTTAAGTCATTCTCCATTTTGTAGATGTTGCTACAAATTACATTAATCCAACACTCTTTCCTCCATAGCAAAGGATTATTAATGAGCATTTTGCTAACACCCCTGTTTCAGACAGCTTACAGCACAACACTGAACTCCCTGCAGTCTGCCTCACACACACACACACACACACACACACACACACACACACTCCATGAGCAGTTTACTTTCCTCAGTTTACCTGAAACACACACCCTGGAACAATGGGAGGACACTTAAGAACATGGAGGGAAACCCACACAACTCTGCACCCTAAGGAGTCCAATATTTGATTTAGTGAAGTTTGAATAAAATTGATGACTTTGTGTTGTGTCCAAGCAATAAGAATGCATGTACAGTAACATTTTGTGCAATGAGTGGGCTTAGTGGGGTTCTCGCTAATGAAGTTTCTCTGAAAGTTTCAAAAAATGTATGTAAATGTTTTAAGGGTTTTTAAGAGATTAAAAATATAAAGGTTGCAGTATTGCCCAAGAACACTTACTCCATTAGAGTGAATTCTTCTTCTTCTTCTTCTTCTTCTTCTTCTTCTTCTTATTGTTATTGTTATTATTATTATTTAATTTTTTAACACCTTCACTGAAAGCATTTTATCTTTTCATTTTTCACTTGTCAAAATGTTGACTGGTGATTATTTTTATTGTTATTATTTTTTTAAACCTTTTATCTTAATAAATGAATTCACATTGGCTGAGAATATTGGACCTTTAACACATTGACCCCAGTAGGGATCCTGTGCCAGGCTGATGGTGGCATTCTTGGCCCCTGACTTGGGTTTAAAACTAGACTGAACTTAAACACAGTGGCCAAAGTTTGTTGTCTTGAATTGTGTGTAAACGTGGCGCCATGAGAAAGATTTTGGTTGTTAGCACAGCTTGTAGCCATGCTGACAGAATTTGTTTTTTCACTAAATAGACGGCAGATTTCAGTGTATTTTGGAAGGGGGAAGCAGGAGGCTCCCGTACTGGCCAGCAGAGACCACCTTGATGACGGTCAGGCTGCGGTCCGACCTGTGCACTGTGGCGGTTTGGGGTCCCGCTCCGTGGCCGTTCCAGATGCAGAGTGGATGTCGTTTCTGTGTCCGCATGTGTGAGTCCTGGCTTGGTGTCTGTTTCCACCATTTAAGCAAACGCCATGAATCAACCAAGCAGAGAGAGCATCTCAGATGTAGCAATGGTTGCTCACTGATGGAGAAATCCTGGAACAGAGTTTGGCTGGATGTACAAAGCGTAGCTCAGCCAGCTTGTGAAAGTCCATACCCTTCACATGGTCACATGGGTACATTCAGCTAGTGCTTCTTCGGGTTATTTTTCACCCAAACAACAAAATAAACGAGTTCTTTCTCTCACGTATTTGTGCTTCCACATGAATCTGTTCCTTTTGTCTAGCCTAACCTACGTATCAAAATGTTAGAATTCCGGATGCTGAAGTAAAACACAGGGTATTTACTGGTTTGTTCAACATCATCGTTTTTAAACAACTTTCATTGTCTTCCGAATGGGATGCCTTTAGAAGATCAAGTATTTCGATGAGGTGAACTAAAGAAAGGGAATACAACCAAATATCTCAAAGCTGCAGGACACATGAAGGCTGCGGAATGCAACCCTGGAGACCACCATGCACACAAGCGGCAGGACAGACTGAGCTGTGAATTGTTAACTAATGTTTATGTAAAGAGTGGCTGGAGTGCAGATGTTTCCTAAGCTGCTCTGCAAACATCTCCCAGATGAGCAAAACTGTGGCCTGCTGGACACATGAATGTTGGGGGGTGGGTGGGGCATCTGAGGTCCCAGAGGGGCAGGCAGTGGGTGAGTGGGACTTACAGGAGCCAGGAGGTGGGACTTATGCACCAGGGTTCAGAGGTTGGGTGCGGAACACAGTCAGGTTTCAGCAGATTTGACTGATTTAGCATGTTGCCCTCCTGCCTCGTCTCTTCCTTCCCCGTTTTCCTTTCCCTCTCGATAAAGATCGCACCACTGCCTTCTGTCGGCCTTCATTCCAAAACAAGCAAAAGAAAGAATTGTTCCACTGCAAACACTGACTCTATTTCCCAGCAACACTCGCAAAGTATACACTTAACAAAATCAGGACTGTCTTTTCATTATATATCCTGTTATTTAAGCTCACAAAAGAGATTTATTTATAACTGCTAAAATCACATTCATTGATGTAGTGAGATACTGAGCTAACTGCATTACAGCTCGGCAGAATCTCTGGGTGTGGGGAGGATATTAATTATTCTCCAGCTGTCTTTCCATTTGTGTGACATGTTTATTACTGGCAAGAAACACATGCTGTCAATGATCACTTATTCTTACGGTATCTGTTATCTCAACATTATGCCCCATTAGTATTCTCTGGAAACCAATTCAATTAGCTGTCTTCTGGGGGCTGGAAGCCATTTATCTCCCAGCACAAAGGATCCATCAGTGAGAGGGGGCTCAGCTGCCAGCGCGTCGTCTTGTCAGGCTTGGGCCTACAGTGCGATGGTGTGTTATTGTGTGTGGTTTGTGTGTGTACAGTATATGTCTCTACATGTCTGTCTGACTGCACTGTGCCGAGGTAACCAGACAGGCTGCTTCTGCTTTCACAGCTGAGCTTAAAATGAATGAATGAATGAATGAATGAATGAAGGGAGGTGTGATGGTGCAGTGGTGTCAGCTGGTGTCAGCTTCTGGGTTGTTTGCATGATGTGGGCTTCAAGCCTACCTCAGGGGTGTGTGAGTGGGGTCTGCAGGTTCTCCTCCGTGTTTGCACCCCTCCAAGTGGGGGGAAAAATGCGGGAAAAAAAAGGTGATGACAAATCACTTCAGTTCCTTGAAAACCACGCCAGTGGTGATCTAGGAGTCAGAATGTGACTCGGTGGGACTTTCCAATTCTTATATACTGTATATGTAAGGCAACAGGAGCAACAAACCTTGTCTTTGTGTGACATTTGTGATTAAAACAGATCCATACAGACCCCACACTACTGTCATTTTTAGTATGAATAGCAACTTTTTTTGCCGGTGCTTTTGTCCAAAGTGGCTTACAATGGGTATGGTGCACTAATAGAGTAATAAGAAATATAAATAAACACAAATAATTCCATACTCATCCATGCAACAGAGGCATTTTAAACACACACTTGCAAAGAGCAATTTTAATCCCACTTTGAACTGTGGGAGAAAACCAGAGCACCTGGGGGAAAACCATGTGAACATGGGAAGAACAAGCCAGCTCCACACAAGCAGCTCAGCAGTAGATCTAAAACCTGCGGCCCAGTTGGATCAAATACTTACATTTCGAGGAAAAAGGTGAGGTATGGAACTAAAAAATGCAGACACTCTCAGATATCCTACCTACTTTTGCACACACACCAGCGCGGACTGTGGGGGCTGCATGGTTACAGGGATGAAAATATACACACACTAAACTAGAAGATAAAAATGGCACAAAAAATCTAACTAAACTTTATTTCTTGAAAGTGTACAATAAATTTCATGAAGCTGTGATTTGCAGCATCTTCACCTACCAGTAGGACTACAATCTTCCCTGATGTTTAAATATAAAAAGTTATTGCCCATAAATTATTTTAATTCAATAAAGTAAATGTTTTCAAATAAAATAAATAAATAAATAATAAAAACAACAACAACAACAACAACAATAATAATAATAATGATAATAATAATAATAATAATAAACAGTTAAAGTTCTAGCACTGGGGGTAGGGATCTACAGATGACTCTGACTTTTTTCTTTTGTTATGTTTTGGATAAAATTTCTTACCCTTGAATCTTCAGTAGAAATGGGACAGTTTTGTATTATATATGGATGGGATAGCGCAAACTAAAAAATGACTCCTCAAGAGGCCCCTATTTGGCTTAGGGTTTCCTGAATAGGTTTAATCCCGATAAAATGTGCAATGTGAGCATTGTGGCCTGTACTCCTCCGTGTGGTCCATGGTGTTCACCTTGTCCCAACACCTGCTGCTTCACTCCTGTAATTGCTGATGGGGAGATAGCAGAAATGATGAGAAAGGCAGTCTGCATAAATTCTGTTTATGCCAGAAGCTCCCTACTTAGTGCAGTAAGAAAAACATGGCCAGCAATCATCTAATGGGGTTTACCAGGGTGCAGCAAAAATGTACAAAAAAAAAGTTATTTGGTTTAATGAGTTCCTTTGTTTTCTTGCACAGGGTCCTTGCCTTGTACTACCAAAAGTTGTGCATTACCTTAAAAAGGAGCATTACGGTGATGAGACCAGATCGGCGGATTTGCACCACAGCAACAGAAGGCCTAGAAAATTTGCAGGATTGTCAGGTCCAAAACCGTAGTTGCAAAAGAATCAACCGGGCCTGGGTTACAGGTTATACTCATTCATGTTTTTCCAAACAGTATTTTTATCATGAAACGCAGAAATGCTAAACTGTCAGAGCTGAAACAAACTCTTTGCAGGTGTTTTTAAAAAAGTGAAGGTTTCCTACCACTGTTTTCCTTCTTAATTTTAACACCTTGGATTCAGAGCGTTGCTGTGTGAGAAAACAGTGCATCTTGTTCTCCAACAAAAAGAGGGGCGCGACGAATTTTTTTGCCGAGATGAGGGAAACATTGCTTGGTTCGGCAGGGCGGAATGAATAAATGCAGACTTGGTGTAAATTGTTGTCCCCCCGCCACCCCGTTCTGTTCCACCTCCGCGATCACACAGCCTGATTCGGGGCGGGCGGGAGGGAGCGAGAGTGTGAGAGAGGACAAGATTGGCTTAACTCTGTGCAGAAAGATTGTTTCCTTTGGACCTGAGCTTCAGATTCCTTCCCTATAATCATCTTTTCCACATGATTAGACCAATTTGCACAGTATGCAGTCATATGATGGGCTTATGCCACAGGAGGTCCGGTGTAAGCTGGTACCCGCAAACAGATTTTGCCTGAGACCCAAACGGGTTGCACTCCTGCATTCTGTACGCAGCATTGCCGCGTGCCTCCTAAATGACTTAAAAAAGAGCGGTGGAATTCTGCAAGTGAGAAACATCACTTTGAAATGGCTTTTACGTCTGGAATGACTCAGCCTGCTGTTCGTCTGTAGTTATTCTTTCACCTTATTCTCCTGTTATATGCAGATGATCTGCTTCTCTCAGTGTTGGATGTTACTCAGTGGAAATGCAAAGGCTTCAGGTACCTCTCTTGCTGTGTGGTGAGATGCATTTTTGGAGCCAACTCAGTCAGAGCCAAGACTGCCCAAGGTGTCACTTTGACGGTTTGCAGGGATTCAGACTATGGCAGGTATGAGTCAAGTTTAGTGCCACGAACCCTGCTTCCAGCATCATATTCCTTGCAAAAGAAATTTTCCTCTTCTGTGTTTGAATGCAAAAATGTCCTTTTGTTCGCTCATCTGATACGCAAGTGAAGTCATAAAGACAGCCATTTTTGCAGTTATCCTAGTCCAAGTAAATGAATTCCTTCCTTTGCAGGTGTTACAATACAACTTTGAAATTAGCAAATTAATCTGTGGTTCCACACGCTGACATCATAACAGGCCACAGAAAAATGAAAAAATGAAGCAGGCTGTCAATAGCATCGTGAGTTCCCTCTTTAGCTGGAACTTCCATCCAACCTACGTTGCAGGAGTTGATCCATTCATTGACTTCTCTCCCAGCCCTGAAGCAATTCAGTGTAAATATTTCTATTACTGTACAACTACTGTAATACCTGACAACCCATAAGCCTACAGCCATGTTCCCCTTCACAGTCCTTGTGTTTTTCATACTCTTCTACTTAACTGGTGGCTCCTGCTTGTTTGTCCAGAACAAGCCCTCCTTGTGAGATGGTGCAGTCTAGGTTTTTACCCACAATGCTGTGCTGCAGCGATAGCTCACTTTGCCTGGTCTATTTTTATGATGTAACACAATTAATAAGAGGAGAACTGTCCCGGCCAGATAGGAACCAAAACCTGTTGAAGAATTTTTTTTGTCTTTTTTGTTGTGTTTGATGTTTTAAAACATAATTTCTAAACTGCAAAACTATATCTCAGCAACAATTACAAACCCTATCTTAATTTGCAGCTCAGGTAAAGTATTTAGGCCAGGACTGGTGTGTACACACTGAGCACAGGACCTTAACAAAGGCTGTAAATACTGATACAGCCTTCTATAAGCGTTGTCCGTAGTGACTTTCAAAATGTACAGAATATATGGTCTGTGGATATGGACTTGCAGAAACAGCGAACAGTAACAGCAACAACTTATCAAGTGCTAAAAAGATTTTAAATGGTAAATTAATTTGAACCGAATAAGGGCAGAAGAACAAAAGGAAAGATAGGAGGTAGAAAAAATGAGGCATACAAAAGAAGTCCAATACCCTTTTACACTGTAGGCTTTGAGACCTTCCAAAGAATGAAAACATTGCTGTTTTTACTCTGGGCAGCATAAAACTTGAGTGGGTTAATAAATATATTTCTAAATATTTTAACACATGTGAAGTATATTACATAGAAAGTGTAATGGGTTTGTACCTTAATTTGCCTTAATTTTTCATCTTTCGGCTGCTCCCGTTAGGGGTCGCCACAGCGGATCAGTTGTTTCCACTTCTTCCTGTCCTCTGCATCTTCCTCTGTCGCACCCACCACCTGCATGTCCTGCTTCAACACATCCATAAATCTCCTCTTAGGCCTTCCTCTCTTCCTCTTGTCTAGCAGCTCCATCCCTAGCATCCTTCTCCCGATATATCCAGCATCCCTCCTCTGCACATGTCCAAACCAATGCAATCTCGCCTCTCTGACTTTGTCTCCAAACCGTCTAACCGTCTAATATACTCATTCCTAATCCTGTCCATCCTCGTCACACCCAATGCAAACCTTAACATCTTTAACTCTGCCACCTCTAGCTCTGCCTCCTGTCTTTTGGTCAGTGCCACCGTCTCCAACCGTCTCCAACCCAGCTATGCTGCTGGTGTCACTACCATCTTGTAGACCTTCCCTTTCACTCTTGCTGGTACCCTTCTGTCACAAATCACTCCTGACACTCTTCTCCACCCACTCCACGCTGCCTGCACTCTCTTCTTCACCTCTCTTCCACACTCCCCGTTACTCTGGACTGTTGATCCTAAGTATTTAAATTCACCCAACTTCGCCAACTCTCTTCCCTGCATCCTCACCATTCCTCTGTCCTCCCTCTCATTTGTGCACATGTATTCTGTACAAGCATTGCCTTAATGAGAGAACTAATTTCTATAATGCAGATTCAACTGCTTTGTACAGCGTATTGGCAGTTCATGTCGTTTTAGTTTGTTTTTATAAAGCTCGGTTCTCAGCAAACTGCTGGGGGAGGAGAAGAGCTGAGCACAAGCGATACAGAACCGATGAAAGAAAACCAAGAGACAAAGGCAAAAATTTGGGATCGGTGCATAAGTATGCCAACTGGCAACTGAGGAAATGAACATAAAAAAACACTGAAACCAAAAGGAACGGGAGAAAAGCAAACCTCTCGGGGTCAAAGTTCTGCTGGCTGCCTATCTGTCCAGGGCACAAATCATCCAAAAATATTTTTCGAGACTATTAATAACCTACGACCGCTGCAAACCCTTAACTGGTGCTGCCCATAGGTCACCCCCGCCCCCCCCCCCAAGAGGAACGCGGCCATACAAGCAGCTTATTCGCATTGCCCTTTCTCGGGTGCTGTCCAGAGTTCCTCCAGCAAATTGGGGAGGATATTAATGTAGGAGCAATAATGATGTAATGTATTAGTCTAATATTATTACTTTTTGCAGTAACTTTTTAATCTCTTACAGCCAGACCCTGCGGCAGCAATTTGGAAATCCAGTTATTTTAATTAATGCGAAGGGGGTAGCCTCATGGTGTGTGATTTCTTTAGAAATACTTGCACACTCCACAAATTTTTGTCACCTGTCAACACTTGAATGTTTTAATCCTCCAACTTCCATGAGAATTAAAGGATTAAGGGGGACCGTGCAAGGGCAGGGAAGCAGGCCTGTCCATGCGCAGTTCATGCTTTCCCAGGTGACAGGTTTCTGTGGGGGTTGTCATGAGCTTTCGCTAATTGCTCGGTAAATGTTACCCCTGTGGGCGCAGTTCTGCAAGCAGTGCCCTGCTTTGTCGCACACAAGGCAAAGCTTTGAAAACTGAAACATCTAAACTGGGTTTTGCTCTCTTTAGTTAGGGGGGTCAGCCGTTGCCTCGCGGCTCCTTGGCTGTTTTGCCTGATGCGAGGTTCAGGTTCAGCTCAGGGGAGTGTGCGGAGCTTGTAGGCTCTCCTCCGTGTTTACGCCCCTCTAAGGGAAAAATACGCCGGAAGAAGGCAATGGCAAACCACTTCCATTTCTTCTTGCCTTTAAAACCTCACCAGTGGTTGCCTAGGCATCAAACGTGGCTTGATAGCACTTTTCAGTTCCAGTACACGCTGATGTATTTTTACAGCGATATTTGCAAATTCCACAGTACTTTATAAATATCAGCTTTAGCAGAACAAATATTTGTTTCTTGTTCTCTGGTGGGGATGAGAATGAATGAGAACAGGTGCATATTACCACTGCTTGCAGGTACAGACACTCTGGCATAATGGCCTCTTTCAGCACCTTAGCAACAGTGGGACTGAAGACCATCTTTCAGGAAGTTGGCTCCTAGCTATCTGTCTACACTGAGTAGCGCTCAATTAGCAGTTTATTATTGCTGGGGCCCAAGGCCTGGTGATGAGAGCCACATGCCAGTACTCCTGTGGAGCTCTCTGTGGGGGAGGTATCCTCCAAGTGTGCTTTAGTCGCGGTTCCTTACAGCGTGACTCGACACCTGTTATGTCTGAGGAGGCGATGATTACGCTGATGCTTAGTTTTGATCGAATCAGCTTTTATTTTTACTCATGTTCTTAGTGGGTTAGCAGTTAATAATATATCTGCTATTTAAAAATCCAGGTCAAGCTCTTCTATATTCCAGTGTCAAAATTATGACTATTCTGCTATAAATGTAATAGGTGCAGACCTGTTTGTGTTCATGCATTTGGTATCACATAGCTAAGCTTTGTGACATTGGATTCGTTGTGAATTGTCCTTCTTTTTCAAGAAGTAAGAGAGTGTTTGTTCAGGGTACCACAAAATATGTGTCACTGCTTTAAAAGATTGTGCTGAAATGTGGTAATCTGGAGAATGTGGACATCATGGGAGAAAAGCAACAAGGGTGAAGTGTGCTGGAGACCTCCACCAGTGGGGAGTCTGTCAAACACTTGGAAAATTTGAGGCCCATTTATCAATACATACAGTGAAGTTCAAATTGTTGCAGACTCAGGTGTCATTCCCAAAACTTCAGGGCATTTAATGGTTCTTTTCCGGCGTCTCATGTAATTACCCCAGTTCCTCAGTCATTTTTTGTTCACTTTTACATTTATCTTTTCATTTATTCATCTTGCAGAGACTTTTCTCCAAATCAGTGTGTAATTCACAGTAGCGTCCATTTCATAGCAAAGAGCTTTGATGCAAGCATGTAATTCTTGAAGCTCAGTTACTTTATCCATTCTTGCCAGTGCATAATACCACATGGCAGCTTACAGAGTTGAGTCTGATAGGAAATACTAAGGTGATGATTTTAGCAGAGTGATGCAAACTTATGGAGCTGTCAGGAGATTTGAGGATGTGGGTATGAAAGAGATGGAGTTTGAGACCCTTCTTGAATGATGAAGTGGTGCCAAAACTGATAACCTACTGACTTTCAACTTTGGATCTCCTCTAAGTGGTACCAGGGGTGAAAGAATTTAATACACTTTCGCTAGGGTATAGGGAGGGATCAGGACTTGAACCTGATATGAGCAAGTGCAGAAGCTGATATAAGAAGAGGGGCGAATGTTTGTCAAACACAACTCACAGCATTCTGTACCAAATGGAATGGCAGAAACAGCAACTTAAGACTCTTGACTAATAAAACAGATCAGATGACCATCTGAGCAAAGATGTCTGAGGGGAAGATCTGTGATGTTGCAGTACACATCTGTGGTAATTGGAGAAAGAGATAAGACAAAGTATTATTAGTAACACAGTGAAAGAAACAGTGGCAGAGCCAAAATAAGCAATACAGCCAGAGAAGAGGAAGGGGCCCGGCACCAAGTGTCGTGAAAAACCATCTGAGAGAAACTAAGGGAAGGACTGAGCCATATCAGGGGCAATCCTTTGATTCTAAGCTGCTCTAAAGAAGAAAATAGGATCTGGTGGTTGACAGTGTCAAAAGGTATAGAGTTGAGGGGGAATCAGGATTTTACAAAAGGTGTGCCTCCAACAGATATCCTTCTAGAATCCTACACTGTGGCATCAAACCATTGAGAGATTTTGGACCTCATCTTCAGTGCCCAGGGCAACTATCCACAGCTAATGTGACTAACCCTTCACTACAATCCTAAAAGCCGCTGACTGCTTGTCCAATGCTTCCTAATCTTCCGCAAGATACTTTTACATCAATGGAAACGTTCTATTCTTACCCATTTCCCCGAGTGGATGAGTTCCTGCACTGTCTACACACAGCTTGATTTCTGTTGACTCTGAACTTAACAAAAGACTCCTCGCAAATTCCCCTGTCCCTAAAATGCAGGGAAATCTCCAGCTTCTAAACTCTATTTGGTTTACAACAGTTTATTACTCTGCCCTTAGAACTCTGTAAGGTTTGAGCAACATTCCAGTGACTTATGGACAAGATCCTGTACCCTGTACCCATTGCTAAATTTTGATGTCATGCTGGTTGGGAGGTATGCATCTTGCAACATCAAATCAATAACTGCTGGATGACAGTTCAGTGTTTGGGTTCAGGCGCTCCTGACTGATGTAATGTTACTGTGACCCAGAAGTCAAACCAGTCTGTGTAGCAGGAAGGTGTAGCCAGGGACTCGCTGTGGCCATTACTGACTGGCAGTTGCCTAAGTTGGGAAATTCAGTTTGGACTGTGGGATATCACTGCATATCACAATGGTTAGAGTGGATTTGAACTGTTTTGTCATACAGCAATACTCCCTGCAGTGCTAAGTGCTGATAGATCATGAACTGGCTGTAGCCTTAAGCTAGCAGGGTCTGTGGTTTCCTCCCCCAGACTTTTACTAGAATATAAGTAGATGTTGACATAGTCGTGTTTCTCCCTAGCTTGGGATGGAGAAGTATTGTCATCAGTACAGTTTGCTCTCGTGCCCAATCAACATTTTGGGACAGCCCATGCTGAAAATGATACCCTGTGGGTGGATGAGTGGATAGAGGAAACTGACTGGGGGGTGGGAACTTTCTTCGTGGAGGTGGCAATTACAGGTTTGGTGGCCGGGGATACCAGGTGGCACTAAGGGGATTGCTCAGGGTTAATCTGCAGGGCATGAAGAAGGATCTAATGAGACGAATATGTGATCGTGAGTAAACTGGTCCCCACTGGTCACACTCATGTGGGCCAGTGGCAAAGCAACCAATTGCCCATCTTCTTTGGAAGAACTATTATGAGCTGATCCAGGGTGATTTGGTGGCCATCTGAAGTCTAGGGAAGTAGCAAACAGGCATGGGTGTTGTTTAGCTGCTGTGCAAAGGTTACTGACATCCTAACAGCAAAGGCCCCTCAGCTTTCTGTGATGGTCCAAGAGGGTATAGCGCACATTTTCCAAAAGTGCGTACAACTCTATATTCTGTGGCAGCAACCGCAGGAATTTAGCTGGTGCCCCCGAGGCCTATTAGTACCAGAGGGTCCATTCTTACTGAGGCCAGGTGTATATAGTTGAGGTGAGCTCAAAGATGTCAAGCAAGGTCTCATGACTGTCATCTAGGGGTCATATCTGAGAGCTGCACCGGAGAGCCACCTACATGACTTCAGTAGTCTGCAAGAACATCTAACATCTCCCAGTTGACATCCGTCACCATGTTCTCTATGTTTACTTTCATCCAGTTTCTGTTCCTAACTATAAAGTTATCATCAATTAATTAATATTGCAGCATCCTTCCTTAGCTATGATGGTGACTGCAGTATTAGCAGTAACTGGCTTGGGAGACAGCACTGCGAGAACAGTTCATCACTGAAAAGATTCCCTGGGCACAAAAGGGCCAGAGCATGATGGTGTGGTGATGGCTGTGGAGCACACTATTGATCGGGAAACAGTCCATACGATGACTAGGGTTTTGGTCCATTCCCCTGCGGGACATGACCTTCATTCTGCTCCATGCTGTGCAAAAGCATGGCAAGTTCTGACCACTCATCCGCTGCTGGTTCATTGTGCTGAAGCACACTAGGTAGCCTCCTGAGGACGTGGCAAAACTCACAGTCGCAGCAAACAGAACTGTAAAGGCCTCACTACCGCTTGCGTTCACTGTGATTTGGGTCTATCGGCACAGAGTACAGTACAGTCTCAATACAATTACGATGGAACGCCGTGGCAGCAGCCATGTGAAAACCAAGAGCACAGAGTATCTTTTGTTTTTACTGTCAGCACATAGTGGAGAAGCAGGCCAAAGCTCCCTTAACACATGGAACAGGACAGGGGTCATAAGCAATCACACAATTTCCCCCAATAGTCAACGAACCGAGACATTTAAACAGCTTATAACAACAAACTACAACACACGGTAAGTGTAAGCACAAATATTCCCAAAAAACCAATAGCTACGGTGGAGATGCCGAGCACCATGGGAAAGAGCCGCAGCTCCCCATTGTTGCTACATTATGGTAATCGACACTGACAATAGTTAGTCAACATAACCATCAAAGTGATGACATAGGCGTAATTAAAGCGTACAAATCTGTAATTAAGCACCACCGAAGCCTTAAGGCGGTAGCCATTCAGCTGTATCACACGGGTTTATTTTGCAGCGCTCAGGCACATAAAAATCCGAGTTCACTGTCTGACTCGTACTCACAGGATGTGTCTCATGTTCGTGATTGAACCCTGATGGTTTCCTGCTGTATTAACCCAGCATTAACCAAATAAACTCATGTGTCAGGGTTGGCAGGGGAGCAACATCCAAATTGCTTTTTGCACTACATTTTTGATGATAGAGGTGGAGCGGGGTGGTGGAAAGGTTCCTTATAGTTGGCCTCCAGCACACACACATTTTCTCTCTCCCCTGCCCATCCGGGGCTTATATCTGCCAATGTGCTTGTAGAGATATTGTTAGCATTCCATTTTCCATTTACATTTTCTCTGTTTGACATAATTGAAGAATGGATGCTCTTATGAAAATTAAACTTGCGGTCCACCCAGGTTACTGTAACCCTGTTAAAATGTAATGAGATTCTTTATGCGTCTTCTTGTGATTTTTTATTAAATAGAATATCGGTATGACTAATTCTCCTGGCCTAAATGTAGACAAGGATACAGCATTATTGATAGGGCACAGCATAAGTGGTCTTCTATACCCCACCCGTAATGGCCTAATAATGCATTATACTTGTATCAGTAGGCCTGTGGCTTCCAGTGCTTATTGTCATTATTGAAAACACCTGGATGAACCATTCATCAAGGTTAAATCAAGAGGAGCCATTTGTTCATTAGCCTGTCAGTAAACATTTTTATTTAGCTTGCTGTCTTGAGGCTGGGCACTGCCGGTGAATCCCAATTGGTGCAGAATTGCCAGAGTGCTCTCTGCACAAGGCAGGCACATCACAGTACAGCACTTAACATTGTCAAAGATGAAGCATGTGGCAGTGCCGCTATTCCCAGAACAGTGACCCTTATGAATTTATTTGCTTTATTTACTTGCTATACTTATTTGTAATTCAAATGATTTTTCTAAGTTTGGAAGATGGTTAAAAAGGGGCTGGAACAATTGCCAGGAATTACACGCGCCAGAGTGTGTTTTTCCACGGACGTAAAGCCTGGAAAGAGAAGTGTTTGCAAAGTGCTCGTTGTGATGCTTGTTGCGCACGAGCAAGACGGATTGGGCTGAGCTGGAGCAAACATTTGAATGGAATCGGTTACGTAGGAGGAGGAGATCATACGTATCAGCCTGTCAGTGTTATTACTTGGAAGCTACTAGTTATACTAACATATTACAAGCTATGGATTAAATCCCAAAGGCACCACGGGGCAGAAATGCATAATTTGCTCTTTGGAAGCAGCTTGTCTAATAATGTTTTTAAGCATAAAGCTGTTATTTAGTAGATATAAGATTGGCTTATAATGGTCCAGGGTGACAGATTATAAAGATCATATGGCTGTACATGGCGCAGGTGACGCACTTGTCTTTTTTTCTCAAATTCTTCCAGCTCTCCCCTTATTTATCGCTCTGTCGTGCAAAAAGAGCATCTGTATGGGGTACAAGTGAGAAAGTTTGTGGCTTGATAAGTGGACAGGGACTCCTGCAGTTGGAGGGTGACGTGGGTGAGGACAGGTCTCTGCTTCTCTGCCCCTTGGGACAATAAAAGGGGATGGAACAATTGCTTCTGTCCCCCGTTTCAGTGGACAGAAGGGACTTAAATAGGGATCATATGACAACTAGGTTTTTGTTTGTATGTGTTTGGGACAGCATGGTTTCCACTGGCACCGCTCAGGTGTGGTTGTGTGAAAGGTCCTGCCCACAGGTGTGGAGGATCCTCTCCAAGATACAAAGTGTACATTCGGTCCCCCCAGGTAGCACAGAATTATAAGAGTGGCTGCTGTGTAGTGCTGGCTGTTGTGGAGGCATGTCACTGCGAGCAGCAGAGCAGCATCATATGGGAGCCTGTGTCAGAACTTACAGGTTGTAGCACGTAAAACTCCTTTTTTGAACGTTTTCCTGTGTTGCGGTACACCTGCAACCCTTGCAATGACAAAGAGCAATGCAAAAATCTTCAGTGCAGCCAGATAGTAATGCAATGATCATAGAAATGACCAGAAGTAGGGGGTTAGTAATGAGTCACATTTACTCCATTACTTATAATTAAGTGCATTTCTGGAGAAATTTAGCTTTTCAGTTTTTTGGCAAACGATTGCTTTTTTGACACTTTTGCTTTTGGCACTTTTATACAGTTGTATTTCTTTCACCTTCTTCTTGTTCATCATTTTTTGGATTCAACTTTACCATAAACATTTCACACTGTAAATTTAGACAAAACTTCAACAAGCCTCTAGTAACACCTTATGTCTGCCAGTTCATGCTTCAGGGGTTAGGGTTCACTTTACTGCCCTTCTGCACTTACACTAATGCACATTAGAATGAAATGTTGACTTTATTGACCACTGTTTATTTTTCACCATAGTTTATTGTCAAGTTTTGACCGATCGGGACTCAACCGAATACGTTTGCACTCAGAAGTGAAAGTGGAAGTGGAATATGGTTTAGGCACGATTAATAATTTTGAAATACTTTTCTTCATATTGTAAGAATTGAATTGTACTAGTTTCTATAAACTGTTGTTTGGTGCCTCATTCATGTTTCATTAGTTTCATATTTGTTTAAGCATAGGACACCACCAGGGTAGAGCAAACAATGCTGGTGTCTTACAGTACCTGAATTGTGCAAATTTTGAAACTTTAGAATGCATTTAATTCTCTTGAAATTCAGTATCATTACCAGTGACTTTGTGTGGGGTGCTTGATCCCTGCTCAGTGTGTGTGGAATCTGCACATTCCAAGGACATGCATTCCAGCTGAAATGGCAACTCTGCACTGCCTATCCATGCATCTGTGTGTATGATTGTAGGGAATTAAATCAGAATTAAGAATTACTGTTGATAAAAGGTCAAATTTTTTTCCCAAAAGAAATAATTCATTTTGTTTGTATTCTGTTTGTTTTCAGGAACCTACTAGTGCCAGGTACCAGGAGATAAGTGTAGTTTTAAGTAGCTTCATATACAGCCTTGACATTGCAAGCCAGCTTGCTCAAAGACAGTAACTAAATATTATTAACAATACCATGGTTATTAATGATAATAATGTTGATAATGTTAATAATGTTAACAGTACCCAGGTTGCTTTCACTGCTACTGCTAGTGGTTCGCAATATCCAGAAATCAAACTAACTTGACCGCTCACTTTTGACCCAGTTTATCTTATACTCAGATATCTGGCCAAATTTCTTTACCTTTTAGTAGTTTTTTTTGGACAAATACTTTAGTTTGGCTCAGTTATGTAATTAATTAAAAAGTAATGGTGCTTTTGCTAGAGAGCTGTACTGTGCTTCCCTCTAGCAATTACCAGTACAGTTGTCTTTGTATGTAGTGTTGCATGTTTATTAGGATGTAAGCAGTAACAAGAGCGCTGTATACAGGCATAAAGACAGTTTTGAGGAGACATTGCTGAAATGCCTTGTGTGTATGAGGTAAAGAAGGACAATGGTGACTTATTTGGGTCCCATTTTATGTGTTGCTGTCCAGAAAAATCAGTGCAACTGTTGCATTTATTCACTGGACCATCCAGGATTGTGTGACTCTCTGGTCAACTGGTGATCTGTCAGTGGGTTGGTCTAGGCACCTGATCGACCGCTTCAACTGGAGGCTTCTCCTCATACACACAGACACCCATACATAAACTGTTGCATGCAAAAGTTTGGACATCCCTCGTCCAATTGCACGTTTCACAAAATTTCAAAGTAAATTTAAAGCTACCAAATACTGACTGACAGGGAACTCGGGTGCATGTTTGGCACATTAGCCCATTCTTTTGCCGTTTAAATTTGTTCAGTCTGTTAACTGTATTGCATATTTAAATGTGTAGAATTGTTTCTTTTAGCTTTTTTTTTTTTTTTTAACTCTCTTAGATATTTCCTCAGTGAAGCATGTAGTTTGGCCAAACTTTTCAGGGAATTGTATACAAACACACAAACCTGGACTGGTACACAACTCACAACTTCATATGTCAGCCAAGCAGCAAACAGTAAAGTGGCAGTTCCTTAATGCCTGCATGTGCTGTTTATTTTTTATCCCAATTTGTATTGACTATTAATTATCTTGTATGGCTGGAGTCAATGAATCCCTGTACCAGTAAAAAACATTCTCACACTCCACACGCACACACGTCACTACCAGGTTTCGTAATTTTACAAAAAAGATCATCTGGCGTGATGTCCCCACACTCTGTGCCTGATGATATCCTCCAGAGGGCCCCCTCTCCAGCAGCAGGAGATGCACTGCAACCATTTTGCTAATCCCAGCTATGGATAAATAGGGGATGGCTGGAAACAATCCCCTTGGAGTTTTGATTGTAGGTAAGAACAGGTTAAGTCTGCCCTGGTACCTGCTTACCAGGATTAGCGTGTTTGTTAGTCACTTGTTATTATTTACGGACCGCATTTCACCTACTGGACAAGCATCACTGCCTATAAAAAAAAAGCTTCTGCCCTTGGGTCAGCTGATCCATCCCTTGACAAACATCTGGCTGGAATTGAGCAAAGAGGCAGATGACAGTAATGCACAACATGCTCACCTTATGCTGTCTGTGAACATGTTTTGTGTTCCTTGGCATAAAAATATAACCTTACTTTCTATATGCAAATAAAACAAGTATTCACAATTACTTCTTTACATCACAAATCAGGAGAATCATACCGAGAAGTATTTCATTCATAAAAAGCAGTGAAATGAGTTTTAATTGATGAGTTTTGACACTGAATAGTTGTCTTTGGTATATGGTGCTCAATTAAATTTAAGATTTTTTTCTATGAGCCACAAAGCAAAAAATTAATTTGATAAATATCTAAAACCATATTTTTTTAATATTCAAAAGCTACCCCTTTACCTTTATTCAGGGGAGATCCTTACACAATCTTTCCTGCGACCTCCACAAACCCTTTTTAAATTCTTATAATTAATGTAGCTTGGTTCTGATTTAATAGACAATTTGACAGCATAACTGAAATGCTTGGTCTTTATTTGTTTGCAACACACCTTTTATATATACAGTATATATGAAAAGATTGCATAGTAAACAAGACTTTACGCTGAGGACTTAAAAAACCGAATAACCTGCAGGTGAGTCCAAAAAAACAATAAACATGCAGCTTTAGAGATGTCCAGGCCCTATCAATATTCGTGTGTAATGTGGACTGGGCTGTTTCTCGTGCTATTCCTGGGATTAGATTTATTATAATCCACGACGCCCCTAGCAGGTGTAACAGGTCATGAGCAAGGAAAGGAGACAACAGCTATGAGGGTTAATGAGACACAATTTATGGTGTTCATGTCAGGCTCCTCTGGCCCAGATTTGGTCAGTCAGTGACAAACCAAGGCAGGCACAAAAAACGACATCTTGATGCTTGCAGAGCAGAAACTCTGAAGTAGAGGGACTATAATCACATTACTCAAGAAACTTTTACTTATGGCTAATGGAATTTGTTTAAAATTGAACTGCTTCAGTGTAAACAGATTTGCATTGATCCAGATATGTATAGAGCCAAAGGCAGTCTATCTATTTTGCAAGGGAATTAAAAGCCGTAAGCCTATAGAGCCAGACTGTATAATCCTATGTTAAAAGATCAATAATGTCCAGGGCACTCTCAGGCTCCTGTGTGTGTCTGCTGCATATTTTGGCAGCACATGCTTGAGCATGAAGGAACTGGACATTGCCCTTGCATATGTGACGCACAAGGGTCTCCTGGCCGCGCTTTATTTTTGCTCGGCTGTTACCACTACACAAATGAGTCTCAGCAACGCGATCATTTACCCCGACAGCCCAACATTAACTGTCCCCTCCAGTCCTGGAATGGGAAAGAACAAAGGAAGCGACCAAAAAGAAGCAGCCTAATGAGATCATAAAAGCTTTTTCAGCCAATATTGCCATGCGTCTGATGTCTGCGTATTTTGTGGGCGGAGCACAACTAGAAACACCGTAGTGACGTGACGCCGATCCTTCGCCAAGGATCACTAAGTTAAGCTGTTGTGCAGAATTTCATAAGGCATCTCCGCAACACCACTGTTTTGAACATTTGCAGCACGCCGATTCAAAGTGACCCCTGAACTCTTTATGTTGCCCACCCTCAGCAATCTCAGTGCCACATGTACCCAGCACCCCACCCTCTAGCTTCTATCAACACTGCTCCTCAATCACTGAGGTCACCATGTCCCCATTAGCAAGCAGCCTAGGGAATCAGATGGGATTCAAGCCCGCAGTGTCATTCATCATTGACAGCCAGCAGCAAAACTGATGACTAAGAAAGACAAATATAAGATTAGACCTCTCTGTGTCTACCTAAGTGCCACTGGGTAAATGCAGAACCTAAGAACATAACAACCTTACAATCTGTTTTATAGCGATTGAGCCATTTTATTAGAGTCCCTTTAAAAATGTTTTCTCTCCTTTTATGTTCTGGCACTTTGTGAACAAAGCCATCTTCTGGAACTTCTGAGCCAGTATGTCAATAGGCAGTGGGAGATCAGCTTATACTATAGGGTCAAAAGTATGTGGACACCCTCTTCTAATGTTTACGTTGAGCTGTTTCAGCTGCACCCACACAAAAAAAATTCTAGGCAGCTGTGTGGCCACAGTTTGGGGAAGAAGAAGCTCCTTTCCTGCTCCAGCATGGCTGTGCCCCCCATGCACAAAGTGAGCTCTATAAACACATAGTTTGCCCATGTTGGTGTCAAAGAACTTGAGTGGCTGCACAGAGCCATTACCTCAACCAAGTGAACACCTATGGGATGAACTGGAACGCCGACCACGAGATGCTCAGGTATCCACATACTTTTGGCCATGCAGTGTAGAAATGTTTAGTTGTTATTATAGAAAGGAAGTTGTGATAGGGTAGAGCCTCAGAAGAAAATGCTGAAGCTTTTTGTCTCTGTTTATCTAATCTCTGTCCTCTTAAAACTCATGAACATATAGAAGGAACACAGTGATGCCAAAATTTGATGGCTTTGCTGCTTCAGTTCCGACGAACATTAAGCAGTCAAAATCGGCCTTTTTGGAAATTCCTTTTCAAGTTAGTTAGTCACTCAAAATTGTCCATAGTGTGTGAGTGTGTGGCTACCTTGTGATAGGCTGGATACATATCTAGGGTCTAACTTAGTAAAACTTGGAATGCACTTACTAAACCTCTTAATAAAGAAACATGTGAACAGTTTGAGGAATCCAGGATTTAGAGACAATCCAGTTTTTTACGCATACTTTTACAGTCAATAATTTCCTGCAACTGTACTTAAGGTACTCTATGTACATATAAATGGGATTACATTTGCACAAGAAGGCCCAAATGAAACAAATATGAATAATTTATATATTAAACAGCCATCATCCACTCCATTCAAGGCAGGGTCATGCTAAGCAACCCTGGTTGTGTCCCTAGCCCATCACAAGGTAGCTACACACCTAACTTCTGGACAACTTGGAGTGACCAATTAACTTGAAACACATCTTTGGACTGTGGGAGAAAACCCTCACAGACAGGACATGCAGACTCCACAGAAATTAAGCTGGGTTCAAACCCACATCTGAAGAGGCCAAACACCATGAGTCAACAGTGCCTCTTGCTGCACCACCACGCCATCCTCTGGTAAAGTGTAGATTTCACTGTTATTTGGATAAACGCAGGGTTTCTTCCACTTTCGCGATGGAACAAATGCGTGATTGATGGTATTTATGACGGATTCATTGAAAATCAATATCCAACTGTCAGAAGCATGAAGGGAAGCGGAGTTCTCCAATGGGGGGGGGTCAATCAATGTGGACCTGCAAGGTATAAACTACCTGACAAATGCTCAGAAAACATGCCTTGAAATAATTCTTCACCATCCCTGGCCTTTTTTGACATTTTAATTGCACAGAAATAGAGATCCAATAGACTAATGGAGGAGTATTGACTTAACACTTCAGTTTGCAATGCATGGCCCATACTGTTCCTATCTACATACTATGACCCTGTGTTCTGTTAATCCCTTTACTTGGTCATCAATAACCCAACACTGTTGATGCACAAAGTTTGCAGGAGGATGCAAGGTACACAGCGGTGCCACGGAAGTCTCTTCTTTACTTGGAAGTGCTTGTTTGTGTGAATGCACCAACGCACTGAATCAGAAAGATGCATAACGCACAAAAAAAAGAAAAACAATCATTTAAAAAGGTTATTCTTCAGCAAGGAAAACAAACTCAGATTCCAAGAACATGAGGAATGATGTGCTTTTTTTCCTGCCAAAAAAACATTCTTTTGACATTACATACATACACCCAGTTGGAAGAAATTTAGCAGGAGTAATAAAAACTTCCCTGCACAATGGGTAGTTGTTTATGGGGCTGCCTGAGAACACATCCATTCCTTGTGTTGTTGGTCTTCTGACTTGTTGACTGTGGTAGTGTTTGTCTTGTTTTTCCAAGGCCACAATACCTGGATGCGGAATTTAGCAAAAGCAAACAAATCTTGAATAAACCAGGGAGTGTTGTGCAACGCACAGTGTTTTAGGGATAAATTTTGTCAGAAACTTTTGTACAAGTAGACCAGTGCCCCACGTTAAAGGAAGACTTGGTCATATTTCACACCGGTTAGTCTATTCAGGAAGGAACTGGGGAAATAAGTCTGACGGGGTGCCATAACTGTAGCTCACACACTTTCTAAGCAACTGGGCCAAGAAGCAGAAAGTAAGGAAGGAAAATCTGAGCAAACTGTTACCCAGCATTCATCAAATGGCCATAAACATCACCTCATCATAGATCTGTCCCTTTATCTTCAAGCACGGCAGTTGTACAAATACATAGAACCCATTTCGGTTGCCAAAGCAATACTCTGAACTCTGACAAAACAATTCATTCTCAGTTTATTGTATGAGTATTATAATGAGCAAGTAAAGCAAATAAAGAACTTGAAAATCCAAGACTTCCTAATTTCTGCAGTTCACCTTTACAGAGACAAATAGCAAATAATGCAAAGGTCAGAATGCTAATATTGAACAACAGCAGGAAACGTCCCCTGATGCTTTCAACGCTGAAGGAAGGACAGAAGAAAATGTGTCAGTTTTTCCTGTTTACTCACCATTTGCCTGTGAAAATGCCGACGATTTCCTCACAAATACTACGGGTCTGCATCGGTCACCTTCCCTGGTCTTCAGTGTCCTCATCCATAGTTGTACTGGGGAAAATAACCAGATTACATCGCTGCTTTAGTTCTGAGTACATTAAAATATCAAGACAAAATGAAACGTCAAAAATTTTATCATAACTGAAAATTAAATAGTGGGGATGAAAAAAATGTGACAAATCTGGCAGCGATTTAGCGCATCGTACATTTAGCAGCACACAGGAGCCGGTATCCTTCTCACCGGTAAATCAGCTCCGAAATAACTTCAAATTTGACAGATTTTTAACACCAGACAAAAGCTGTTAGCATCTGACCTCTCTGCAGAAGGAAACGCACATACAAAGTAATAGTTTTTCAGTTTTTGCTTTACGTCTGTAGTCTGCTGTGTAGATCCACCAAATAAAGTAAATGGTAAGCAGTGTCTTTGTTGGAATATAGAGCTGTTTGGTGAGTTGGTACCCTTTAGGGCGAGTTGTGCGGAAAATCCCTGGAGCGAAAAACCAGAGAATACCAGACCAAAGCCATCAGAAGATTTACAATAGTTTTATTTGCTTAGTTTTTTTTAGCTGGCTAGACTTTTTTAGTTGTCTGCCTATATTGTACATGGGGTTCTTGTATCCATATGGTGTGTTGCACTCTCCTAGGCTGTGTAATGTGTGGGTCCTGTACCTCTGGCCTGAAATTAAAGAGGGTATCTGCACAATGACAAGCAGGATCTACATGGCGCCGCCAGCCTCTCTCCTTATCCTTGTGGCTAGAGACAAGCTGGAACCTCTCCATCCTGGTGCTAAATTGACATTGTGTTAACTCTGAAGTAGACAGGCCTGTAAAGATGCAGGGTGGCTCTGGCGTGCAGCTGCTCTCACTTTGAGTCTTTTTTTTTTGGAAAATTGCGGCAATGTTTCATGGACTCGGAGTTGCTGGCAGCAGCGATATGAAGGGTTGTGCATTCTGTCATGTTAGCCATTGCTACGTCAGCAAACCTCGCACGGGACCTTTCCTCCACCGCAAACTCCGTAGAGCCAGAGATAATTTTGCCGCGGCCTGCGACACCACGATAACGGTGCAACACAGCAGAAAGGTGTGTGCCTGAACAAAGGAAAGTGCGGTGTCGGAAAAGAAAAAGTTAAGGGATCCGAATATCCAGAAAAATAGGAACGTGTTCTCAGCCTAATCTCCAGCCTGGCTCCAAAAACAGTCGGACTGAATCTTTCTGTTTTATTGGCGCTGACTTTGAAGTGATAACTAAGTGCATTGTCTGTACCAAGCATTTTGCAGTCAGGCACCCCACACAGGGGGCAGAAACTTACCAAATGACAGTAGCTGCCTGTGACGTGTGTATCACCACTATTAAACATATGACGCCTGTAATAAATGTACAGTAATTGCTGAGCAATAATGGATTTTCTTTCACTCTCTCATTTCCCTTACCCACTTGTCCTTTTTAGGGTCATCGAGGTCCAGTGCACATGTGTGCACCAAACACACCAAAAGCACTGCTTTTACAATCAAATGATGCTTGTACCCTAAATTCCCTTTCTCCATTATATGAAAGTGTAGCTGTTTTGAGTTATAATTTTTTTTATCTCTAAGGCATTTCTCTGAACTGCAGGGTAAGTGAATCATTAATCACACTTAAAGTACAAATTTCATTTGCTTGTAAAAGCTAATTCTGGTAAACTGGGGTCTCTCTGAGCATTCTGTGCTTGCCATTGCTACGTGGCTCCCTCTCCCTCTTCTCTCCGAACCACACTTGTGCAGATCAACCCTCTTTCCTGCCCCTGCCTCTCCTCCCTCTTCATGAACATGGGCACTGTTTTACACCAACCTTGTCAGCTGTGCCCCCCCCTTTACTGAGTTACACTTCAGCACTCTTACACTTTTCTTTCCTGTCACTGTGCTACTGCTGTAGCCACATAAAATGTCCTGTAAGAATAATAAAGTTCTCATGTGTTCATTCATTACAACCCTGTTTGTTGCCATCGCTCCTGCCTTTCCTTGTCCTGGATTGTTTTTCCCGGTGAGGAAAGAGCTGAGGAGACTGCCAGGGCAGGGTCTGATGGCATTAGAGCAATGGTGCTGAAAGTGTGTACAGAGCAGCACTCAAGAGATTTCCAGGCTGGGCTCAGACACACGGCAATGGACTGGAGTCCCACCAGGGAGTACCCTCTTCCTGCCTTGCGTCCAGCGAATCTGTGGTAGACTCCAGACTGCCACCACCCTGACCAGGACAAGATGTCACTGAAAATGAATGAATGAACGAATGAAGGGATTTTCAACCGGTGTCTGAATCTGTAAAGGCTACCAGCTATTGTTAAAACATCCTGCTTAGTTCTGGTTTCCAAGTTTGATTGTTACGTGTAAGCAGTGCGGATGTCCCTCTGGAGAGAGTTTTGCATCCATTCCTTTTCATCACATACACCTTGGACATCAGTCACAACATCAAGTTGTGTCATCTGCAGAACTTCTGTGTTGCTCCAGCATTTGGGTGTATCAGGAATGGGCAGGAGGATGAATACAGAAGCTTGGTGAAGGACTTTGTTGAGCTGTGCAAGATTAGTGCTCAGTGATCCTCGATGGACTGGAAGTGAAGGTAGCAATGGGGGTGCACTTGGGTAACAGACTGAAATGGTCTAGCAATAGTTTATAAGTTCCCTGGTCACTGTTTTAAATGTTCTCAGCAGTCTTGTATGCCATGAAAATGGCATTACTGTCTCGTAATTCCAGTAGATTAAATAAATTAGTCAGGAACACTAGATTGGTCCTGGGTGTTAGGCTCAACTATTTTGGGGAAGTAGTGCAGAACAAATACTAGTATTAAACAAATCCCTAGCCATCATGGACAATGACTCACCCTCTCCATACCACCCCGGGTAGAATGAGGAACACAGCAACTGACTTATACAGTTGTGTCATTGTATGGAGGCCTACCTAAGGTCATTTCTGTCCTGTAATATATATCTCTTTACAGGAACTGAAATAAATCTATATTTATTAATAATTTGCTGTAATTAGTCAGGCAACCTGCTGGCAAGTGGTCTGTATACTTGCATGTTCTCCCATGTTTGTGTGGACTCCTCTGGGTGCTCTGGTTTCCTCCCACAGTCCAAAGACAAGTGTAACAAGTTAAATCGTCACTGTAACTGTTCTCAGTGTTCTTGTGTGGCGTCCCATCCATGGTCTAGTCTCCCAGCCAAGTGCCCAGTGATTCCAGAATTTGGTCTAAACCTCTGTGACCCTAACCAGAATAAATCAGTTAATGATGGATTGATAAACCAGCAGTAAGCATATATTAATGAAATCCAAAATTTTCACCAGCCCATCACCTTAATGATCAAGAAAATATAATGAAGGGTAAACAAGACAAAAAATATATATGTACAGTATATACAGTCCTTACATGCATACAGTACATCCATTCATTCTATATGAAATCTTAACCTGAGCAGAAATAATTTTACACTGAAAGTCAGGCAGTCATTTACAATATAGTGAAAAATGTTGTCCTCTGCTACTAATTCAGTCATTCTTCAGTCAACATTCAACAAGTTTTTTTTACACTTTTGTCATAGGTAGACACCATTAGATAGGGCCATGTTCATGTCACTGGTTTGGAGTTGCAGAGTCTGCAGCAGTTAAAGTGAGAAATAATTGTAGTGTCTGCATTTCTCAGCCTTTTCAGATTCCTGCATTTTTAATAGCAAAAACAAATACCTCAGGAACCCATTATTGGCTGAATAAAACTAAAAGGAGAGCGCAGGTTAGGATGCTTGGCAAAATGAGCTCTGAACCGAATGTGATTCAGATGCACCTGATTCATGCATGTTCACTCAAACAGCCACATTCTAGTTTGCTACAACAAATAATAGGGAAACAAATATATATATATATATATATATAACAAATAAATATATATATATATTCTACATAGAAATATGGAACAATATGTATCAATAATGATAAATAAGTTTTCTATTCATAATAATATTGCTTCAATTCCAGATGAACACAAGTTTGGACTATGGTTCTAAAAACATAACATTGCCTTTGGTTTTCTCTTTTGGTCTCCAATATTCTGTGGTTTCATACTATAGTAAAAAGATTGTAAATAAGAAAAATGTTACTTAATTTCTCAAAATACATTTGTATTATGATGAGCAGATGGAACACATAGCACAACCTGGGCTAAAAATGTGAAACTTAGCTAAGAAGGTGAAAAATGGCACCAAAGCACCCTCCTTTAGTGACCACTTCATTAGGTGCACCTACCTTGCGTTTAGCAGCTCCCATTTTCTGCTGTCCTGCAGATATTTTGCCACATACACATGGTGCTAAGTTTCCATCCAAATGTGCTAAGCTGGGTTGATATCTGCAGACTGTGGAGGACTTTAGATTAAACCAAACTCACCTGGAACCGCCTGGAGATGATATGTGCTTTGTGACACGACACATTATCCCACTAGAAGACTCCAACCAAAAAAAGGGAAAACTGTGACCACTGAGGGATGACCGTGACCAGCATGTTGCTTAGTTATGCTGTAGCAGTCACATGATACTCAGTTGCTATTAGTGAGTCCACTGTGTGCCAAGAGAACATTCATCACACCATTACACCACCACCTCTGGCTTGCACCTTTGACACAAGGCAGGATGGATCCATGGATCACAGTTGTGATGAGCTGTTATGGCTACAGCTTTGGCCTTCCTGATAGCTTTATTAATGAGTCTGGCCTCCTCTGACCCCTCTTTACTAAGCTGTTTTACCCACAGAAATGCTATTGAGGACATTTTTGGTTTACTGCACTATTCCAAGTAAACTATAGATACTGTAGCCTGCAAAAATTGCAGTAGTGTGGCTATGTCTGAGACCCTGAAGTCACCACATCTTGCACCACCAGTTGTACTCCATTTAAAATAGCTTAAATGACAAATCTTAAGCATTATGTAGCTTAGTGAAGCAGTAACTGAACACCTTAAACCTGTCTACATACTTCATACCGAGTTGCAGCTGCACAGCTTGTTGTTTGGGTGAGCAGGTTGTGTACCTCAATAAGCAGGTGTACCTAATAATGTGGCCTATAAATGTGTGTTGCAGCAGTAAAATTGGATGGGAGATACACGGGTGCGGGGGGTGGGGGTGAGACTTAATCAACTTTAGCTTCTCTAGTGATTATCATTCGCTCTTCAGGCAAGGAGAAAGAGCTATAACACAATTTGCAGGCCACTCTTATTAATCACATGTGACTTGCAGTCAGTTAGCAGGGTTCATGGGCATTTCCATTGATCAAGAACAGGAGGAGCCTTATCTTCCCTTTATCATCTGAAACTGTCACGCACGCAAAGAACAACTAATAAAACTCCATGGTCACTTTTCTCTAAGCTTCTCCGCAGTCCAAGTGTCCTTTCAAAGGTGCTCCTTGCCCATTGTGCTTGATTTGCGAAAACCATGTTTTTCTGATGACGTCTTCAAAGGGGTTTTTTCACCATTTACATCAGCACTCACTTTCACTTTCTTTGGATACTTGTCCCTGTCAGGACTGCGGTGGTGCAATGTCACTGGGCGTTAGGCTAGGAATACCCTGGGTGGCGCACCAGTGCGTTGCAGGGTAGCTGCCCATGCACAAATTCACTGATTCAAGCAATTTAGGGTTGGCAACTATTTGAAAATGCATGTCTTTGGACTGTAGAAGGGAACCCCATGCAGACACTGGAAGAACCTCCACACAGGGGCCCCACTCAAGGTGAGTGGCTTTCTCCCACATTGCATGGCTTAGTGCATGGATCTTGGTTTGCAGGCACATGTCCACTGGTGAGCATCTCAGAAATACTGTGATTTTTCATCACAGTGTGAAATTATCATTTATAATAATAATAATAATAATAATAATAATAATAATAATAATAATAATAAATGAAAGTTTTAACGAAAAGCTAAAACAAATTAAAAAGGAAAAAAACACCCTGAATGGGGAGAATGAATTGAATTTACCTCAAATGAGAGTTTACGAACAACTCAGCAGAGGTTTCAAGCCTTATGAATGATTGCAGTAATTACATTAAGTGAATAACCCTGTTCCATAGCCTTTTAATAATAATAATAATAATAATAATAATAATAATAATAATAATAATAATAATAATTGAATAACTGTCCAATGTAGTGTTGCAATCCTCTAGAGCCTAGAGAAGAAGGATAGGATATGAGGGTCACTCAGGATGGAAAGGTAGTTCATCGGAAGACAATCACACACACTCATTTATTCACATATGCTGTACACACTAGAGGAAATTTAAGAGCACCGATTCACACAAAATACACGTGTTTGGGCTATGAACCCACATGAACGGAAACAGAACATTTTAGCTAGATAGAGTCAAACCCACATCTGAACTATCAGCACCAGAGTTAATATCCTTGGGGTTGATTTTGATTTGGTGAACCTTTTACTCTAGAAGGTAAGGTTGGAATTTTGCATCTTGACAAACAAATCAACCATTTTTGCCTCATTCAACCCATGATTTATTTCCCAATTTAAAATAAGGGTTAAATGTCATGTTTCCCTAGGAGTAGCACATGCAGTGACCAGCAGAGGCCACACTCAGGGTCACCGAGCTGAACTCAACACATCTGTTCTCAAAGACCCAACTATCCAATTACCTAATAACCAGGTATTTAAAAGGAGAGGACAGTTGCTGAAGGCTGGATCTTTAATCATTGTCTACCACAGCTTTTGAGAGAGTACCTGTGCTTAGTGTCTATACCTGCCTCTTTTTCCAAGCCCTCATTCCCAAGGTGTTCCTGTGTGCCATCCTCCAAATCCTGGACCCTACAAGTTCTTCAGCCTCCTTTTCAGCAAGTCCCTGTTTTTACCACATCTTCCGAGCTCTCCTCATCGCCATGTCTCTGTGCCCCCCCTTCACTGGTCACCACATCACTGCGGCACCGCATAAACAATTCTCATCACAGTGCACTTGTAAATAAACTTTGAGTCCAGCCCCGCTGAGGCCATAGCGTAGTTGAGACAATCTTTTTACTTTAGAATCTACTGTACGTTCAGATTTTCAGGAACAAATTAACCTTTTATGAAAGGCAAGCCTATATTTCTCTTTGGACATTGGTTTAGAAGTCACCAGAATTTAATCAAGCAATTCATGTGAAATAAAATTACTCAAGGAGTTGAACGGCATGCTTTCTACCAACAGCTGTTCTTTGCACTTCATTTGTTTGGGGAACTCCACTGCTTACTAATGCAGAGAACTTATTAACATGGGTAACATTTCATCATTCAGTGCTCTGTTCTTTATGTTGCAGTCCTTCCTCTCTTCCATATGAAGGTGGAACTGGTTCATGTTTGCATGCAATGGTTCAGCAAAAGTTATTTCACCACCACATTTGGTGCAGGGCGGAATGATGAAGCACCCAAAGATGCAGGATAGAACACACAAGCATCATTTCCATGTACATTAGCTTTACAATAACCTCCTCACACAATAAAAGCAAATCCCCTGCATGGTAAAACAGTACCACACATACAGCTAGGACACCGAGTATCCCGATCGATGGTAGCAAGGCCGTCTCTGCACGCACGCATACATGAAAATAGTTATATTTCTGAAATATTTCTGGGTAGGGCTTCCTAATGTGAACACACCAATGGGGGTGCATTGTCTTACGTGCTGCACCGAATATGGAAATCTCACTACTGTGGTACATACAGTAGCCAAACTGCTGGCTCCCACATCCTCTCCTTCCAGCGTGCCTTCATGGGAAATGGCTATCTAATAGGTGAGAAAGGTCACAGGGGACACAGTAAGCCATCCAAAGGTCGGCAGGTCTGTGTTTACCTCTGCCTCCCATTTGGAGGACAGATTTATGGGCCTCCGAACTGCTGAAAAGTCTGTTGCTTTTGGCAGCCCCTAACTGCACTCCCTACCCATCGCTGGGAGATGCCACTCCCCACTCACCTCAAGCTAATTTATGCTCCCTCTCTAAGTGAACAGCTTCATCAGCTGGTGTCTGTGTTTCGCAAGGGTGATGACAGCCCTTTCTGTACCGTTGATTCTGATAAATAGCCTTTAAAGTGACGCGTTCCAGGGAAGCCAAGGCAGGGGTTTGTATAAAGAAAAAACACCAAACCACATGTATTCTCGACCCTCTTTGAGATAACAGAAAAATCTCCGCTGTTGGTACTCAAGTTCATGCTCCGCACAAGTACGAAACATAAACCACAAGTAAATAAAAAATTTACTAAAATCGATTTTTTTTCTTTGAAAAAAGTCAATCAAAAACCTTTCTCAAAACAGCCATAATTTTTATTTTTGAGAGCAGCAGTGTTGTAGTAGGGAGATTTGGTGTTAGAAATCTGAATGGGCTGAAATTGAAAAAGCGTTGAAATACTTGAATAAAAGGTTGTACAATCCTAATTATTTTTTCGAGATATTTTACATCGATTAGGCATCTGAGAAGTCATGCCTGTGGCGAAGAGGTAGTAGGTTTACGAGGGTGACTTTCATCATACGTGCCATCGCAGGGTAGCGCGACTCTTTCTGCCCCAGAAGTGAAGTTTGTACCAAAAATAAGCCTCTTTGTGTTCATTACCCCACTCTGTCACTTGCTGTTGATATACTCAAAAGCAGGAGATACATGAACAGGGTGCTAGCCTCACAAGGGTACAACTCAGCCAGGACACCAATCCACTGCACAACCTTTGTATTTATTTATTGCTACAAATAAATAAATCCCAGATTCTTTGCAATCAGACTTAAGGGTTACACTTTGCTGAGAGATGAGGTGGATTTAGAAAGAAGTCGACACTTGGCTCAAGGTACACGGTAGCAGCGTGGTCTCCCAGTGCCAAGTTCGCATCATCCTTAGACAAAGTCGCTCGGCAGCAAATGAGCGCTTATGTGCTCCACGCACCCGCAAAACAGACCAAAACCTCGATTAAGCCCTACCAGGTAGAAGACAAAGACAGGTTCAGCGTGGTACCCCTTCGTGTACAGCATGCCTCCCCCAGGTAAGAATTACCAATATCTTTTGTTTCAAGGGGTCATACTTTCCACGCAGCTCTTCAGGTCTGAAACATAACTGCCAGTCCAAACCTCCTTTTCTAAAAGCTTAGCATTCCTTGGCGAACAAGACAGCAAGATAAATGAAGATAACTGGCCTGGGATTAGTACGTCTTGAGTCTGTCAGAGGGGTTTTAAGTGACAGCATCCAAGGTGTTTATCAAGAGGAGCCTGGGGCCCGTGCTCTGCTTGTTTTCATTCGAGAGAGACAATCAGCGGGTGAGTTTTACACATATCAGCATATTAGTGGAAGGGCAGAGCCGGGTTCACAAATGACTTTTCCCACCGTGATTGCGGAGTTAAAAAAAGACTGCGGCACAATAGAGAAACAGATGTTTCCCTATATGTTTATTTTGCATGATGCTCAAGACTTTAAGTGGCCAATATCTATTCCCACTCTTGTTCAATGCGAGAGAAAATTTCAGTGGATAAAATAAGTCAGCTTGCAGTAAGGTACCTTGGCCCTTGGGTGTAAAGCAGTGAACTGGGTGTTGAACTTCTTGCAAGACAATTAGCAAGTAAGACGATACAACCTGCAGACACGCAACAGACAGGGCCCCGGTTCTGTCTCGGCATTATCAGCTGTGAATGCTCCGGTATCACAAAGGGTGAAAGACGGCCATGTGAAAGCTGACAAAGTCTTGTGTAACCCTTTTGGTTTTGATTCCCACGGCTCCCTGATGGTGCAGCTATATCGGGCATGGAAAGCAGTCTTGGATGGCATAGAAGGTGACAAGGGTGCTGATTCTTGGAGTGCGGGGAGGCCGACGCAAATAGGCACATCAACAGACGGACACACAGACGGGCGGGGGGCAAAGACCTTCCACAAACAAAAACACTGGTAGGAAGAAAAGTGTTAATGTAGGTGAAACATTTACTGCAGCAAAATGTGGTTCCGTGTCTCTGTTGCCCTCTTTTAAGTTATGTGCACGGACTCCAACACTTTATGTTGCAGGGATACTACTGACGCGACAAAAAAAGTGGCTACTGCTGGTAATACTAATAATTATAACAATAATAATAATAATAAAAAATTCAGACTGCGGCAGCATTTCCTTAGCAACAGGAGGGATAATGTATCGTAAAAATCTGAACGGACCCAAATAAATGATCTTCATGGCAGTTTTGATCTTAGCCATCTAAAGGCACCGTTGAACGTATAAAGTTTAGGGCTTGCCAGAAAGTTTGCCAGAACAACTAAAAGGCCACCTCACAGTCTTTCTCCATGGCTTCTCCACACTCCTCTGCGCAGCAGCCCTCTTCCTTGATGGCCAAAGCAGACAAAACCAAAGCACAAAAGCATTGCCTGGAATGTCTCCTTTTTGAGCTTAACAGCTTCCTGCCCTGTCGATGCCCACAAGTGGGTCGTAGAGGAGTCACTGCCCTCAAAATTCAGCTTTTGGCGGTTGTGTCCATCGCTGAGGTCTTGAACGTTGCGCATTCTGATTCAATGTCCCGACCCTTGCTTGAGGCAATGAGGAATTTATCTTGCTGATGGAAGCTGCACTGCTAAAGCACGGTGTTATCAGGCAGTTGTTTCCAGAAAACTTCACAGAAAATCTAGGTCCTGTAGCTCTGGCTGGCCTCTAAGCCAGGGTCAGTTCACAGCTCTGCCCTTTGCTTCACTGGAGTGTTCACAACTTAGGATCTCAAGTCAGATGACACAACAAAGTCAGTAATGAACCTTTGGCTCAAAGTGTTCTGGAACCAGGTATGCTTTCAGCTTCCCTGTGCTTGATCAACAGACAGTCTGTGAATTCCAGGAACTGTTCAACACCTGAAGTCAGATGAGGCAAGATCCAGGTTTCTAGATTATTCCCAAAGAGAATATTAAAGTCCCACAACAGGACTGGTAGGCAGTATCCACTCAAGTATTTGCTCAACCTTCTCTAAAAGGCTGAGGCCTGTGAAAATTTAGTGGGTTCTGTATCTGACGACATTTATAGTTTTGCCTCTAAATACTTATACAGATACAGTATGTGCCTTATAATGATGATGGACTGCATATATGACGGTGATCCCATAAAATAATATACAGTACATAATACTTTGTAATGATAGCAAACAACTATGTTACTGATTTGTCTATTTACTATACTTTTTATTGTTAGAGTTTACTCTTAATACATTATTATTATTATTATTATTATTTAAAAACAATAAAAAATTAAGTTAAGCAGCAAGGAGATAATTTAGCTCAGTTATTCCTATAACAATACACTGTTCACCGGTTAGTAAAATTTTGAAGACAGCCAGCTATTGTGCTTTGAAGGGAGCACAATATTGAAGGCATTAAAATTTTTTCACGTTTCATAAACTATTTTGCACTGTAAAATGTAAGGCTGAGCTGAGATATATATGCTGTCATGATTTTGTTTCCTGCAATTGACTAAACAGGGAAACATTGTTTTTGGGGGACCATATACCCCTTTACCGCACGGATTAAACAAAAAAGGCGCCATTGTGCACATATTTGTGGCAGCGAGTCCGCATTTGCCGGCATGCTGGTGTTTCCTTGTGCGCGAAGGTGTAAGCGGCTGCGCGCCTGTGCAACGAAGAAAAGGGCTCTCGCAGCCCGCGGCCCCCTTTGTGCTGGTGTCACTGGGTGTTTGTTGACGCACGAAAGAGGAACTGCACTCTTTGTTTGGTGATGAATCTCAGAGAAAGGCAGCGGGCGCCCACGAGGTCCCACAGGAGCGACCGAGCGCCAGCCTGCATTGTCACCCTGTTGCTGACACAGACGGCCTTGCAGGGCACGATGACAGCCCCTGATTGGTCTTCTAAGCCTGCACTGTAACCTGGAGAGGGAAGAACAAACAAGGCAGAGGGAGATAAAAAAGCCCTCCATTGCTCACTATAATCCAGTTAGCAGCCTGTAAATTTGATTGGATCCCCATGAGTGAGCCTTCAGCTGGCTGTCATTAGCAGCAGTGACCAGGGGACTCACTACTGGCCCAGGCTGGGATAACTGAATTTCACTTACTTGGGTCTTGACAGACTGGGGCTGGGGGGATTGTAATTGAAGAGAGGCACCCTTTTATAAATCCCCCATCAGCTTCTTGCTTCTTTATTCACACACAAAAAGGAAAAAACAAAACAAAACAAGCCAGGAATACATAAAAACCCCATCAGTGCCATTCTTACTCAAAAAGCTGAAGGTGGTCCGCTTATCGTGTACAAGAGAGCAGTAAAAATGATCACGAAATTGTTGACAGCGAGGGGGTGTTCTTCGCAAGTCGCCGTCAAACGCTAAAAAGTGGAAGAATCTGTCGGTCGAGGAAAGGGGGGGGGGTTTGTGCAAACGTTTGTCATTTTATACGGCCCTTTGAAAATTAGGGCCCCACCGAAAGCATGGCTGCAATTTGGCAGGTGCTTGGCTATTGTTGTATTATTTTGTTTGGCTGTGTTAGAGCAGTGTTTGTCCCTCTTGCCCCTGGCACTGTGGACCTGTAATTAGGATGGGGATATAAACTCATTAGTGTGACAGCTGTCATGGTAAATAGTAAATGGTGACATGGCACTGGGGGACACGAGCACTCAGAGAACAAGGTAATGGATGTAGATACTGTATTTAGCTAACAATGGGCCCAGGTCTCTATAGCATCCTCAGGAAAGAGGAGAAGAGGTCCGGGAGAATTTTAGCTGCTTAATGCTGACTGAGTAATGATTCCTAATAGAATTATTTTTACCATGCTGACCATTTTTACTAGAGCAGCTCAGGGCAAGTACCTTGGCTGGCTGTACTGCAGCAAGTACTGGGGCTGAACTGGCAGTTTCCAGGTGTCCCATTCTGGATGGAAACCTATGCATCCTGTTTCCCTCTGCTTGTGATCTGAGTCATGTTAGAAGGTTCATTAAAAAAATAAATAAATAAAAAATGCTGTGTTACTCCGATGCAATGACATAAGGTAGACTTTCCCCAAAGGTATTAATGAAAATGCCCTGGCTGAGAAGTCTCATAGACAGTGTACTGTTCTGTAAACACTTTTTCGGGAAAAGTGATGTGTTGAACTTTGTCATGGACTGTGACTGAGGAGCTTAGACTCTGAGACTAAGCACTTTACCTTGTTTTGGCTTTTTAAAAATGACAGGGACTAATGTTAGAAAAAGTATTAAAGAATAATAGCCAAGCAAAGAGTATATGACAGTAACCATTCTTGGAAAAGTTCAGCGCTATTGTGGAGATTTTGGAATCAGGGAGAGAAAAATGGTTCCTATAAATATGCAAAATATGTGGGGGGGGGGTACATTATTTAGGTGTTATGTCAAATGAATGTTATTATGAATCTTTAAAATGTAGGGTTTTTTCTGACTCATATAATAATTGCTTGGTTCTTCTTTGATTTGTTTTTGTTTTTGGGGCATGAGGGTTAGGGTTACAGTTAGGGTCATACAGCATGAGATGGAAATGAAGGATACGAGGAGGACAACAGCTTTCTTCACAGAATGTGAAAAATCTTGCAGAATTCAGTATGAGTTTAAACACATAAATACACTTTAGCTTCCTTTGCTGTACTGTTACTGTACTATAATGTAATTGTTGGTACTATTAGTAATTACAAAGTAATTATTAACCATTCCTGCCTGAATTTGATGAAGAAGAAGAATGAAGTGAATGTCATGCTGGGATCAAGCCTTTCCTTTTAAGCCCTTAGCACATCAGGGCTCAGCCATGAGAATCTAAAGCCAGGATCCGCAATTAATCTTAATATTCCTTTGGATATTGGCTGCATGGGTCCAGCTATGGTTGCAAAACATGTGGCAGCAACGGACATGTTTACATGCAATGAGATGTATCGAGTCCATTTTAAGAAATCAGAACAGCAAAAGATTCCCAGGTACCCCAGTTCCACTTTGAAGCCATGTCAATCTACATTTTTGAATCTGTATTTCTTTCGCTGAAGGAAATGATGCTGTCGTATTTTGCTCATTTCACTTAAAAAGCTCATTTTCCCGATAACTTATGTTTGTTGACAGGAGGACGTCATCTTCTGCATTAAAATAGACCCAGTTGTTTTAAACCCTAAATATGGCCTTTTAAAATTTATTAACACCGCTAAATTAATCCATATCAATTCATATAATTAACCATGGTGAAACTATTTTAATTGCTTAACAGTAATACGAAATGCCTGCAAACTTCCTACTGAATCAGGTGCCTCATTTGGTCATATTTTGGTCAAATTTTTCATATATGGGGAAAAGAGATACACACAATTCTGCAAAACTGGCATTCAAATGACATGTGTTCAGGTGTATGCATAATAAAAAACTTCTATGATAAACGACAAAAAGAGGACAACTCGCATAGCAATACACTGTACTTTTTCGCATGGAAGGGGGCAGATAGGATCAGGCCCAGAGACCAAACAGCTAACAGATGGAGACTGCATAAGAACTTTGTTGGGAAACACAAAATAAGGATTCTGGTATTATAGCCATCAAAAGAGGGGCAAAGCCAAACAAAAATGTTATATGTAGAAATATTCTTTCCCAGATTTGTCCCCAACAAAGTGTAATGTCACCGTCACATGTTAGAAAGGCTAGGAAATTAGCACTCAAATTGTACTAATGCCCAGGTAAATTTAAAAAAATCATTAAAAAAAAAAAAAAAAAATCTTCCTGGAAAAAGTTTTTACTCAACTGTTGCACAGATAAATGTAACGCGAGTACATTTTGCATCTCCTTCAAACAGCCGACATATAACATTCTGTGCATTCGTAGTTTTGCTCATGTTTCTCTTTTTCCGGTGCCACACAAACTGGTAGCCTAAGAGCACAGCAGCATAGCTTTGTGCTGTTTTACTTTTCTTCAAAATGCAGTCCTTTAGTACATGTTCATTTTGCATATTTTTGTGTCTTGTTGAACTTATATTACCGCACAGCTACATCAGCTGTCTTTCTTCCTCTGGTCTGTGTATCCTGTTTGCAATGAGCACTATGCAGTTGTGGAATTTGATTTGGGCTTGGTTGTTGCTGTCCCCTATGCTTTCGCGCAATAGGGGGCTTCTATGCTCGCAGAGAATGAGCTGCCTGCTTTGAAGAGCAAGTCTGTTTCTGTCTAGCCTTTCAGTGCTTCAGCTTAAATGTGGATCCTGGGGCTGAGGGAGGGTGGCTGTTGATAGGTCTTGGGCCAGGCCAGCAGACAGACATTAAAAGACATGAACAGATTAACAGAAACAGTGCTGATTGTCACTGGAATGCAATTCTCCTACGCCATCTTGTCTGCTGGTGTCGAGGTGGCGAGTGATGTCGTCCACACTGCGGTCAGGAGCCTTTGGATAGATTGACCCTCTGCACCTATTGCGTTCTCTTTATTTGTTTGCACTGTCTATTCGCACACACTTGAACTTGTGTCTTCCATCGGATTCCATTCATGTGTTGTCACTGCACTGTGCAGTTTTTTTTGAGATCGGTTAAGTATGCACTAGTGGCTGATGAAATATGTTTACAGTAGCACCCAGCACTCCTGCTTCCTCACAGCACCTGGGCTGGTCAGGTGTGTGAGTGATCCCAGCTTGGTCTGTGTGGAGTTCGCTTGTTCTGCTTATGTCTCTATGGATTTTCCCCAGGTGCTCTGGTTTCCTCCTACTGTCAAAAGACATGCATTCTGGGTTGATTGGTCACTCCAAACTGTTCATAGTGTGTGCATGTGGGCAACTTTAGGTGTGCATGAGGCCACCCTGCAATGGACCAACGTCTAGTCTGAGGGTGGTTTCATACCCTGGTGCTCACTGATCCTGGGTCAGACTCTAGATCTCCATGGTCCTGCTCAGGATAAAGTGAATAACTTGTGTATCTTCAGTACTCAATCTGTCTGTCTGTCTTTCTTCGTGGATAGCTTTGTTTTTCTAGTCACAGACTTCACAGGATTCAGTTTAGTGATATTCTGTAAACAACAAAAAGGACACAAGTGGTATCAAGTGGAATCTGACTCATAGTGACTACTGGCATGGATTCCAGGACAACTAATTTGCCTTTGTCTTCTCCTGTACATATTTGAAAGGGTGCAAGCACAAGGAGAACATGGGGGAAAACCCCACTTTTAAATTTTTACACTGAAATAAAGCTTGGAATGACACATGTACTGAACACTTCTGCAAGGACTGTTGCAGATGTCTGCATATCACTATAGCTGGCATGTATGTTGCTTTCTGTGGCACACACACAACACATGCACCAGCAGATAGTTGCAAGCTAATTTGTTATAAGAACAAGGGGCGGTTTGGCTGCTGAGTAACAGCAGTGTAGAGGACTAACAATAGTTATGTATGCAGCAAGTTCAAGAGCAATAACATTTGGTATTAAGATAACTTGATTTTGCGCTACGTGTCACTGCAGCCGTTGTGTACCTTGCTGTCTATGGCATTCATGTGTTTTTCTTCATGTTTGACTGAGTGTTTGACCTTCTCGAGGGGTGCCCATACAGCAAAAGATATGCACTTCATGTACAAAATGAAGCCAATTTAAAGATAATAATATTTGGTGATATATAATTTATTACTTTTTACCTTTCCATTATTACATTGTCAGATGCAGCTAGTGCACTATAATAGACATAGTCCTAAAATCAAGAGCCTAATATAACCAAATGAGCTATACTCCTGCCATTCTTTTCAAATAATAATAATAATAATAATAATAATAATAATAATAATAATAATAATAATAATAATAATAATAATAATAGCTGTTGTTGTTGTTGTTGTTTTTGTCTATGTTGATAAACACTGTCATTCTGGCAAGGTTAACATTTACAGGTAGATGAAATCTGTCATAAGGGCCCCAAGAACAGAATTCCTGCTTCTCCAGATTAAGCTGAGCCATATGAGGTTGTTCAGACATCTAGGTAGAATGTTCCTCAGGCAAATGTGTCCCTATGTGGAACCCCGTAGGTAACTCCTATGGAAAGGAGACCCTGGGACACACCCATGACATGGTACAGTAAGTTATTCAAGGGTGAGAAAAGGAAGACAAAAAAAATCCCAAGTATTTGAAGGAAAAGGAGACCTCTGGGCAGGTACATACACACCCTTATTTAGAATTACAGTGCATTAGAGTGCGCTTGTGTGGGTTACTTCAGAAGTCATAACACCGTAGTTTCAGGTATCATCAGTTACAGAGCCTCAGCATCCACTCTCTGTCAGGTGTTTCCCAGATGGGAAATCGGTAGGGCACTGTGTTACCCCAGGAAGATGGAAAAAACCAAGATGAAACAATGGGTAAGGATTTGGGATGCTCTTAAAATGAAGTAAACACTGAACTTTCAAAAGTGCAAAAACAGCAACCAAGATGAACTGAAATTAGCATAACAGCAAATACTAACTAACAAATGAACAAGATGTTCCAAAAAAGCAGGTAGTCACTGTACCCATCAGTTTTCCCAGCTCCAGGATTTTGGGAAGAGGAAGATCCTCAAGAGGGCACCTGGAAGTCCTCAGTAGGTCTAATGTTGAGGGGAGCTGAGTGGGAGAATGAGGATTTTTTTGCACATCCGGAGAAAAGGGGTGCAGAAATTAGGTAACCAAAGATAAGATTATCTTATCTCCTTAAGTATTGCTAAAAGCAGTAATGCCTTCTCATTTGGAGATTCAGACTAATATTATAAGTTCATGTTCAGAAGTCATAACCAGTCTGCCATTAATTTCAGAACGAAAAATTTCTTAATAATTGTAAATCAATAGATCCCGACCACTGGCATGTTTTAAGATAATGGGCTAATAATTTCCCTTGAAATGGCAATTTGACACAGGCGACAACTGTTAGCAGTCATGATCTGGCAATGAATATACAAGAGTCCTTGGACACCTCACTGCCATCACTGCAGCGTAACAGTAACCTCTTACCTCATTATAAGGTACACAGGAGTTTACCGAGTTGGCAAAGCTGTTTCCTGTAGAAAAGTAAAAATCTTCTTGGCTGCTTAAACAGATAATGAAGTAGAAGATGAAAATTGTTTATAAAGATAGAAAATGTGACAGCTAAGTGATTTCTTCATTTCTAGTTAAGCACACATCAGTCATTATCCAGCTAATCCATGATTAGTTTTAATATAGGCCTCAATAGTATGAAAGGTCTCCTTTTGGAAGAAATTTGAAGGTCTTACAAAAAAACCACTTTACAAGAATAGAAGTTTCAATTCTAAGTGCGTCATGGTGATGTGAGGAATTTAAGGTCAGCAGCCAACATCCCACCAAGTCACTCGTAATACTAATGAACCCTCAAGCAAAAACATTTAAAAGAATATATAAAACATTGAAATGACAATGCCAAATTCAAAACCTGACATTATAAAATGCAGAAAGAAATCTCTTGAAAGGAAATATCATTACAAATGGCTTTGATTTATTATTCCTTCATTGCAAATAATACCAGCAGTTGAGCAGAGAGGGCTACAGGCATTATGACCAGTGATGAGACTTTTCTTATTGGATAGTGCGTTAAATAATAACGTTTCTTTCCATCTGTGTATTTAACAGCAGAAAACACAACACTAACAAGTTCTGAAAAGATGTGTATACTTTCCCGAATTCCTTTGAATTGTCAGGCAGGAGAAATTTAAACATTTTGGTCTTCTGCATATTTACAGAAAGGACTTCAGGTGAACACCACAACGTTAAAATGCATTTCCTTCCAAACTATGTAATCAATCTACTGAGCCATCCATTATCAGTAATGTAATCCTGGAGTGACAGGCTGAGGTGCCAGTCCATCACCATCTCATACAGAGCCCTCAGTTTGCCTGATGCATGTTTTCTGGACATTGGGAAGAAACCTGAGCATCTTTTGCTCACTCATTTCCCTTGGAAAGCGCACAGCAGAATGTTTGCTGACAGCACCCTTGTTAGAAAGCTTTTCAGTCAAATTGCATTATTAACATAAGCCCTCAGAGCAGAAATGACATCGTAGCCTCAAACTTTTACACAAGGTATAATCTTTGCAACAAACACACATGGGGGATGCAGTGGTACATCCAGTCATTCTGTACATAATTTATGGATACCAAAAATACAGACTGCAGGAAATAACTGATTGATCGTCATTGAACAAGGTTGTTGAAATGACTTTTCCTGTTTTACACGTTGAAAAGCAGAGGGATGAAAATGATGGCCCTCTAGAGGGAATGAATGGGTGGTGCAGGCAAACATGCCCGTGCAGAGCAGACTTTCGGGCACGAGATGCTCAGAAATACTGCATTTGACCCTCAGTGTGAAAGTGCAAAACTCTGCTCAGGCCAACGGCTCCCAGTAGTCTCCAGCTACACACTTGGCGTTCTAGCCAAATTTCTGGAATGGTGGGGTAAAATCATTCATCTCCTCCAACTCTTTTCTGAGAAATACTCAAGCACTGTATGTCATTATTCAGTGGGGATCTGGATGGGGGATTCAGGGTGTTTGTTTTATATTTTGAGCAAACATGTTTCAAAGTAGTGGACTGCCATCCCCCTCCAGACAGTAGAACTGCAGCAGGTGTTGTAGTGGTTGGAACTGCCACCAGGTACTGAGAGGGCTGTGAAGTCCTGCGCCTGCATCCAGTAAAAATGACCTAGCTGTGTAAATGAGTTCAATGTAGTAAGCTGCTTTTCAAGGAATGCATCAGCTAAATAAACAAACAAAAATAGGTTAAATTTGCAGAGACCATGTCAGCATTCCAGAAATTGCTTAAAATATTTTTTTGTCTGTACAAGTAGTAGCATTCTGGGCAGCTGTCCCTGTAGGCTTTTTCCTACAAATTTTTTTGTCTCCCACATGTTTAACATACAGTTAAATCATACAATCTTAATATCATTTTATCATTAAGGTTATTGCGTACGCTTTTTCTTGAATTGTTTTTCTAAACATTATATGACTATTTGGAAAGGTTACAATACAATAACAATATAATACATTGAAATGACTTAAATTGAAAAAACATTCCTGCTAACCAGGAACATTTGTGACGGTGTCCGAAGATGCTAGATTTACCACTTGGTTTTAATTCAACTTAAACTCTAGTGTAGAAGTAGAAGGAGGGTTTGTTTACTTCCCACATTAGAAAAAGAAAACAGATTTATAAATTCAATGAAGTAATGCACATGAAACACCTTGCATTACAAAATAATCTTAACTGCATTACCTGCTGCACCAGTCAAGCAGTTGGTCTGTATATGTAGTTAACAGTTTGTACAATAACTGTTATCAGCACAGCAGAAAACCACAACACTGCACGCAGACCCGACATCCATCCTTGACAAAGTTAATCAATTAACTGCTGACAGCCGTATGTGACTTGGCCTTGTTTAACAATGAAGAAACAGGGAGGTGACAGCGAGGATGAGAAATGTTGCTCTTTGTCCCAGGCCTTCTGCACACGTCCGTATGTGAAGCATGGCGGAGAGTGAATTTTGGAAGGTGATGTCCCGCAGGAAGTGATTTCTTCACAAACACATCATTCCCTTGACCATTAGACACATTTTTGGTGGCACATCCTCATATCGCACTGCTAAACTGTGCTATTTAGCTAAGCGTCACTCCTTCAGTAGACATATTCCCACACTTTTACAATTTTAACACAATACTACTGAATAACTTCCCTCATTTAGGCTAAAAAGTGATCTTCTCTGAGACCCAAAATGTAAACCCCGCAGTACAGAGCTTCATACCCATTTTTGTCATGCATAATACAACTAACCTTCCTAAAAAATACATTAGAGAATGCTTTTTGTTGACAGCTGTAAAATACTGAAACCTTTTGATGCCGTTTTCTGAGTGTGGATGTATTTGCAGCATCTCAGTGCGCTGCTTCTGTCTTTATGACACGTAGATCTGTTCTTTCCTGACATGTGTCACTGCATCCTAGAAAAAAGCTAAACTGCACAGAACTAAGCTGACACAGTGCTGTTCATAAAATTAATTTAAAAACATATCAGTTTAGTTCTAGCAGTCCTGAAGGTGATATCTGTTAACCCTTGGATATTCAGCTGAATTCTCTTCCCCTGTGATGCAGCTCCCTTTCAAATGGGAACTCAGGCCTTAGGAATCCTGCGATTTTTCTCACCTCTGATCTTAATCAGCTTCCCAGTACTAATTATTAATTATTAATGGAGACCACTGAAGACCATCTAAACTGCATGGATCTCCTACCAGTGTATTATTTAGTTTATTAATTGTTTAATTTATCATGTATTTAGTTATTACTTTTTTAACCCAGTTGCTAAATCCACACGCATATTTTACCATAGCCAATGGAACACGGGCCGGACAGCCGTGCCGCATTTGCTGAGTGATATTGTTCATCATTTTAGAAAACAGTTTCCACAGAGAGGAACAAATGCGTTGTACGTAAAAACAATCAAAAATAATTTTACAGAAGGATAATAAACTATCACTCAGGTAAACTGAAGGGTGAGGACTTGGTGGCTTTGGTCAGGTTTTTTTATTGGCTAGAAAAAAATAACAGATGATCATGACACTCTGGATTTTTGTTGACAGGGAACAGAAAAAAGACAGACACAGAGATTCAAAGCTGTGAAAAAGCGTTGGCCCTCTTCCTTATTTCCCCTGTTATTGCATATTTGTCACATTGCATGGTTTCGCATCTTTTCACAATAATAAGGTAATATTAGACAAAGGGAGCAGAAATGAACACATCACTCAGTTTTCAAATTATTAATTCATTTATTTAAGGAGAAAAATTGTTTAACAACAATCTAAGTAAACAAGTCATTGCCCCCTGAAATTTAACAACTGGTTGCACCACTTTTAGCAGTGGCCAAACGCTCTCACATGGCTGCTGAAGAACTGTAGCTCACTTTCCTGGTTTTTGATATTAAACTTTGTTCATTAAATAGAAGAAGAATAAAATAAAGAAAAATAATGAAATAGAACCCTGTACAAAATAAGGGTTTGGTTTTTTCTCTTGTTCCCATTTTATTTTTAAATCTGGAAATGGAAATTTTTTGACCCCCACAAAATGCATTTCCAATTTTTGGACATTTGCAAAGTTTATCATGAGCCTGTATTATTGTGTGCTGTTTACCGATATACTGTTTGTGTTGGTCAGTTGAATTTTATATTGGTCAAATAAAGATCTTTGTATGTAGCCTTAAGTAGTTTCCTTTGGCATCAGTAAAGGAATTCATTCATTTATTCATTTGTTTGGAACAACGAAGGCTCAGAAGAAAATTTTTCCCAGCCGGAAGAGATGGCTTTGGATTAAACTGGACACAGGGTGGTTATTGCAGCACTGGCTGCTTTAGTCGATATAAAGAAGGAGTGATAACCACATGATATTTAGGTTCAGATTATATGGGGTAGGTTTTGGCCATCTAAGAAAGTTCTAAGCTGTCCATACGATTTTATTTTAGCCATAGAAAAAGAAAATAGGCCAAAAGCTTTGCGCTACAACCTCCTTGGCATCGAGGAGAGAAACATCACTTCAGTACATTCTACAATATTTCCAAGGATGTCTGTTTCAACTGGATGGGTAGACGTGTTAAATTAATGTATAACTTGTAGCTAAGGTAAATAAGGTAAACTAAGGTACTTTTAACGATTTATCCATTTATATGGCCGGGGAATTTTCCCTGCAGCAGTTTAAGGCTAGGATGTCAAGCAGGAAGAATTTTCACCTTAGCTTATTTTCCTCAGGTAGCACAAATTCAGTTTGTCACAAAAACTGCACCGTGTCCTAAGATTATGCACAGCATTGTTTGAATCGTGCACACATTCAGTTAACAGCCTGGTAAAACATATGACAAATAGCGTAAAATGCAATAAACAAATTAGCAAACCATTGACCCACGGCAACATATAAATAAACACATGCGCCCATGGCTGAATACACCGCCGTCTCCATTCTCTTCCAATAATCTTTGTGTTGGACAAAGCTGAGTATTTTCAGAAGTAAAGGAGCAGTTGCTGGCTGTCTGTGGTGCTCCCGCAACCGCAACTAACAGTCTGGCTGAACAGCATGAGAAAGGCATGCGACTAATCACCAGCAAAGCACCATCAACTCACCCACTCTCTACCACCACGGCCTCCCGCCTCACCAGTCACTTACGTACAAATTAAGACAAATTCGGAAAATGAAAATACACTCCTAAGCCCCCTTCCGGCTGACGGGAACCACAAACACAGTGCAGGGCAGAAGATAACAGGAGATGTCTGGAGCCAGGGCCGATGGCTGTAATTGGTGCTCTCTGCCCACCATCCCGCGTTGCCTGTGTTTTCGGCCTCCTCCCCAAATAAAACACTTCTACTCTGCAGGTCGGCGGCAGCGAGTTTACCGTAACCGATGACATTTTGCAGATTCTTCCTTCGCATTCTTTCAATATAGAGCAAATTTGGATAAGATCAAACTATCAGTGTCTTCTTTAAAATTAAAGATGAACTCATGAAAATGTTTTGGAAGAGCAACAAGCAGCATCACAGTACAAAATCCTCCACACTGTTGACCCACAGGGTAATGTTGTTATAACTCCAAACGTATCTGCTCTCTGTCATGGCAGTATTTAACACACACTCACACCCACACACATGCTCACTCACAAACACACATGCACGCGCACACACACACACACACACACCTCCCTGAGCGTTCAGATAGGTTCTTTTGTTCACACAAGCACACACTTTCACAGACACAGAGTACGGAGACACAGCCATGCCCACTCGCGCAGGCAGGGAGAAGGAATGCTGAACCAGACGCTCACTTGTTCTATCACTCTTTCACACACATGCGCACAAGTCCTCAGACATGCACGCAGACATTAGTGGAAGTGAGTCAAGCTGGGAAAGTGGATTTGAGGGAATCTGGCTTCCTATCAGTTGCACTACACTCTGACGCTGGTGGCCAGACTCTTATCGTTGCAGGCCTCCTGGAAGACACCCATTCTCCCTCGGCCTCTCCCCCCGCTCTCTTTCTCTCTCTGTTTGTTTCCTCTTCCACTTTTCTTTCTTATAGTCCCTTCTTTCATTCTGCCCCTTCCTCCTGCTTCCCATCTCCAGTTTGTCCACTTCACTTCCTACCCAAAAAAGTTTAGGCAAGCCACCCTCAACTCTACCATCACATTACTGACAGCAAAGCCTTCAACACCAAACTCTGGTTTCCCAGTCTTCCCTGTTGAATAGCTCAGCTTCAAACTGGGCTGAGACAAACACTCCATGGTTTTGTTAGAGACTCCCATTAGGGCAAGTATGAGTATGTGGAGGGCTAAGAGGATGGGATCTGTTCTCTGTCTTTGTGCTTGTGCTGTGAAGAATGATAATGTTGCAGAATGATGGACCATCATCACAGCAAATTAAATGAATGAATGAATGAATGAATGAATGAATGAACAAACGAACGAACGAACAACAACTTTATCGATGCTGAGGCTACAGCAGCATGCCTACAAAAATGAGGAAACACAACATAAAATATCGTGACAGAGACAAAAACTAGAAAAAGACTGGAAACCTTCAGGGAGCTGTGAAGTCCAAATATCAGGTAGCTGATCTTAAGAGCATTGCTCTCCAGATCCCATCACAAGGTTTTACTGTGACTCTGGTAGCTGAAACACCTGAAGAGAAGCAAAAGGAGAGGAGACAAACTGCAAGTATGATAATCATGGTCAAGGGGAGAGTTAAGAAGGTAAGCTAGAAAAAGGGAGGGAGAGCAGAGGGTGACCCAGAGAAGATGGCTGGACTACTCCAAAAGCTCATTTGAAGAAATGAGATTTCAGCCTAGCTTTCAAAACAATGTCATGAGGCATCTTTAGGTAAGTAGGTTGTTCCGTAATTCAGAAGCTCTGTAGGCTTAGCCACCAACAGTTTTGAAACCAAGATTGGGAACTGCAAGAAGGTTGGTGTTTTCAAAACAAAGAGCATAATTTAAAGTGTACTTGCTGAACCAGTGAGGTAGGACAACATTAATCCCCTTTGTGTGTTATCACACCTACAAGAGACAAGTAGCCAGGATAGAGAATACTGAAGAATGGAAGCAGTATGACTATAATTTTTGGTACTGGTGACATTCCTGATCGCCATTTTTTGGACTGTTTGAAGAGAGTGGATGATGCAAGGTGGGCTGCTAAAGAGAAACAATTTACAGTGTTTAGATTTACTGGAGATGATGGAGTGAAAAAGAGAGGAAGTGCTTTAATTTGGAAATAAAGAAGCAGGTCTTCATAATAAATCATAATTCAGATTCAAAGGATGCAACAAGAATCCCTTCAGATGTTACAAAGCTGAAGTACTGGCGCTCCAAGTTCAACTGAGACCGTTTACTGCTGAGCGCTTTGGACGCAAGAATCAATATCTTTGTGTTTTAAGCATTTAGAGCCGATAATTTGGTGCCCGTCAAGGACCCGATGTTTTGTAAGAAATGGTTTCCTAATGAATCCGGAACCAATCCAGATTATAGAAAAGTATTAATTATGCTGGGTATTGGTGTGATGACAGAGATGCATGGAGATTTAAGCAGCTCTGTTGATAAAGGGCCTAAGGGGCAGGAAGTGGATTTACTTGTTTGAATCAATAAAGTCAGCTCGTGCTCATTAACAGGCTTGAACGTTCAAAAACAGAGCTCAGGGTGAGATGCTTGACTAGCGGTGATGGCAGAGGCGTGATTTATAATTTAGATTTATACTCTTGTTTAGTTTGGAATTCAAGTAATGCAGAAAGTTTTTAACATTAAACCTAAAGGGAGTGGTGGCGTTAGCACTGCTGTTGGTATCGGTCACCCTAGGTGTTGTCTGGAACAAGAATCACACTCACATTAAATAAATAACCGATGCAATCTCCACAAAAGTGAACTAAATCCAGATCTACACCAAAACAAGGACCATGTGTGTCACCACCGTGCCACCCTGTCTGATTAATAGCTCGGGATTTATTATTTTTTATTTATTATTTATTATCTTTACTTGTGGAATAATTTTTGCAAACACTGCTTGCCCTGTCCATCAGCACACCACTGCCCAACCCTACTGTATGCAGAAGTTAACAAAAAGAAGGCAGTTATCTACACAAGTCAGCCAAGCCACAAATATTCACTGCGTTGATCTGTCATCTCACAAAAGTGATCATCCATACTTATGATCCCTAAAGTAATCCTTTAAATAATGTTGAAATTTTTCTGGATTGGAAAGCTTTCTGTAACACACTAACCGACTAGACAACTGTCTACATTAACACACCTACAGCATTAAATAATAATCAGAACCATTGGTATCTCTCCTCTGTGTCAGATGCACCCTTATCTTATCTCCTTTCACTCAAAATCCTGAGACTAATGTTACTGAGCAAAAGTTTCATCTCAGTACTTCATTGGCTGGTGATAGCAACGATTGTATCAGGAAGAACAACATCCCTGTCCCTGACAGTGTGTCACAGTATCTGTCGGAGCGATGCTTGGTCATGGGGGTGAAGGACAAAGATGGAAAGATGTAGAGCACTGCTCCCGGTATGTGAGGCCTACGTAATGTTGCAGCCAAGCACTGGTCAGTAGCCAGATACCTCCCTCTCCTACAACAGACTACAACTTCCTAAGGACAAAAAAACAACTTCACTGCCCAGTGTTTAGTTCTTGCCATGGCTCCATCCTTATCCGCAGCCCCCTTCCCCCACAGTTGCCTGGTATGATCCAACTGGGGGTGGGAGAGTCATGGGAGGTGGTGGCAGATTGCAGTGGCTTCCAGCAAGCCTCAGACTCTGCTTATCAATGGGGCCTGGCTCCACTCTGGAGGGGTCCCATGGCCCAGGGGAAGCCACTGTCTGGAGGCTCACAGTGAGCCTCTATGCCACTGCTGATAATAAATGTCTGGGAGCTGGCTTGCAACCTCCGGAGAGAGAGGTGACGTACACATGTGCGCATATGAGGGGAAGTTTAACTATCTGTTCTCCAGCTGACTCCATTCTCCGTCTCAGAACACAAGTCGGTGCTGACAAAAGATGATATGAGCAGCGCCGAGAACAACGAAAGAGTTTTTAAAAGTAGAAAAAAAAGCAGGGGTGGAATCAGAACGTGATTCCATTCTATGGTATTTACAGTTACTGACAGTATTATCCTGAAAACTTCATAAAAATATTTCATACAATACTCATCTACAGAAAAACTATCTCATGGTTATCTTTAATAACCATTAAAGAGACAAAAAAAGTTATAGATAATTAAGTTACATCGGAAGAATCCTGCACTAAGTGCTCTTCCGGGATTTGGTTGCTATTTGCTATCTTCCTGAATTTGGTTGATATTTAGTGTTGTTTATACACAATGAGGGCATCTTCTGTAACTTTGAGCCATTTGTTTAAAAAAATTTTGGGTAATGCACTTCCTGTTTGTTGTAATTTGAGAAAAAGGGAGATTTATAAGCCAATAATGAAGCGGCACTCTGTAGAATGTCACTGTATGCTGTCACGTTGATTTCATTATATAACTGGATCAGAAATGTGGAGCAATATAAATAACTTTGTATCTAGAAGGGAAGCGACAGGCCATCAGAAATGACTGGACCTCACAAGTGTGGAAGGCCATTTCCAACTGTAATCTCAAAGTTTGGGTCACTGGTGCTTCCTGATTTGTATGTCTGGCTTGGATTTTCCGCCACTGTTGGTTGAAGAACAGAGAGTAGGGCTATGGGGGTTAACGTACAGACACATCTCCATCCCCCTGTTCCCCCACTACTGCTACAAAGTCAACACACATGACTTTGAGCATCCCGACACCCGGCTCGACGTGTCCATCGTCTTCCTGCTTTAACGGCATTGACCGTGCTTGCTTGCAAGGTTGTCACAACAATCACTCAATTTTGACCGAGCATTCACAAAAACGTGGTGCGAGACGACTTCATTGGTTCTGCTGTAGCTATTTTCCCCTCTCCTCACAACATCAGACCTATTCCAGGCCCTATAAATATTTATAGAGGTTATGCTTATTCGGTCCTTAGTCAGCATCGGCCATTACGCCAAATTTCGACGTGGAACAAACACCCACGGTGAATAGCAGGCAGTAAAAAGTCAGTGAGCTTCTGAAATCTGCAAATAAAAAATAGAATGTATGCCTAGTTTTAATAACTGAAGACAAAGAGTAAAATCCTTATTGCAAAAACAATAGCGAGGATAATTAGTTGGTCTACATCTGGAGAGGGCAAAAGGGAAGCAGTCAAGCATATCCCTCAAGCAAAATTAAATGTTGAAAACTTCATTTTTCCTTTCTGACCTCCAACTGCCTCAGCTCACTGATCCAGAAGGGTGGTTTAATCCCAAGGCACCAGCTTCTACAGGGTATCTCGCAGCCCCTGGCAGCACTGGCAAGCCTCGTAGGAGGTCACCGCAGCTGTTTTACATATTCCTGGTTAGTGTGCCAGAGCAGATAGTCAACAGTAAAATGGGAGGGCGGCGAGTGTGGAATGTCACAGGGTCAGGAGGCCAGATTAACATCCAGACAGAATGGTCAGCGCCTTCTCCCTGCAGCTCCCTCCGAACCAGAGTCTACATCCTGGGTCAAGGAAGCAGCATGTTATGGATGGAGGGCTTAACGTTCACAGGCATCCAGCCCAGGAGGAGGCCTGTGAGGTTTAATGTACACATGGAGTCATTCATCAGTCACTAACCCCTCCTCCTCTAAGATGCTTACGGTACTTAGAATAGATCTTTTCTCCACAGATATAATCTGAGAATCATAATCCAATAACAGAGCAAACAGAAAACACCAAAAAGAACAGCAGTAAACATGGGCATAAGGCTAATTAAACAGAGTGCCGTGTCCGGCGCTGGGCTGGGGGTTGTTGCACCCGGGATGAAAGCTGTCACCGTGTAACTAATTTCACAGATTTTCTGCTCTACTGGAGGCACGAGGAGATCTGGCTTGGTTGCTCTTCCCCTTGTATCTGAGGAGGGGGCAAGGTTGTAAGGAGTATGATAACCTCATCTCTCCACCAACAGCCCTAATAGACAAAACTGATTAATTGCAGCTGCATTTTTTCCCAGTTTTGCAAAACCTAGTAATTTGCCCTTATTTTTCCCACACTTGTACTGTGTAAAGTGGTTAACTACTTTTGGCGATTTTTCGTCACTTATTGTGACCCAGTCACAATCAAATGCCTCGCTCACAAATGCTATACGAGTAACTAAGAGTAGGATTGAACCCAGCGACATTCAGGAAATCTCCATGTTCTTTACTGCGGCACTACCTGCAAGAAAAAAAAGAAGGCGCTGCGGAGTGACGTGACTCACTTCCTGCTAAGGGAGACGTTTACTGCCAACACACAGTCACTACGTCACATTGTAAGTGGACTACAACCTACTGAAAAGATTTTTAAATTTTAATAATATGACAATGTTTAAATATTTTCCTTGACAAAGCATGAAAAAGAATAGGAGTGGTTGCTGGTTCATCACCATGGTTTGCTGTTTTTGGGTGAAAAAAGGTATAGAGTCAAGAAGAAATGTCCATGATAAAAATATTGGGAATGGGTTGTTCATTTTTCAGATTTTCCAACTAATACAGGATTTACCAGAAACTGTTTCCTTAGTAAATAAAATTGCAAGAGCTATTTTGACAATTTTAATGCTTATTGTTACCAAGTGAGTGTTCATATCTATACGTTCAGCTGTAAAATGGTGCTGGGCAGAAGCCGGGGGGGTATTTACAGGCCAAGGGCTTTTCGGCACCTCTGTGCTTCATGAAACCTGCACTTAGACAGAACTGGGTAACAGCTACACAGAACAGATTTGCTTCTGAGAAAGACAAAGGCCAAACACTTCTTTGCTAAGGCCATGGATTAGTAGTATAATGGAGCAGTGGTTAGGATGGCAATGTGGGTGAGGGGGGAGGAACGGGGCCCTGGGGAAAAAGTCATCTGCAGTATTAAAAGAGCTCTTTGCACTTGTGGTGCTTCTGCTTCTCCATGTTGGGATCCCTGTTAGCACCCTGTTAGGCTCCCAACCCCCACTACCCTCCCATCCATCTCTAACCCTGAAGAACGTGTCCCCACCGTCCTCTAACTCCCTTTCTGGACCATGAGGATGACAAGCTAAAAACACTGGCTCGTGGTTGGAAAAAAAATAATTTTTATCTTGTATCTATTCTGTATATTTTGTGCATATTTCTGTTTTCATTCACACTGGAGAAAATTTAGCTTGTCGTTAAACTTAAGAACGAGCAAATTCTTGTCTGGGATCTGGGGACAATTGTGCAGTTTTATATTCTAATGGAGTTCCTGACTCTAACTCTAAAACTGACACAGGCGAAAAGCATGGGCACGTGGGTCAACCAGTATACAACTTGGCTTGCCTTCAAATGACTTAAACTAATGTCTTTCAGAAAGCGAGCATCTTGAAAACTGAGCCAGTTCTGTCATTTATAATAAAGGGGCCCCCCAAACCCCTAAACACTGTCAAGGCAGAAAGAAACAATCAAAAGTCATACTTAAAAAGGGGGGAAAAAAGTTGATAGTGGCATAACCTCAGCAAGCCAGCATGTGATTTAGAACCGCGATTGCCATGGACACAAAGAAAGCTGTGTAAACACAATGGGTTGGGGGACAAAAACGCAATTAAGCTCCTTTTTAAAAAAAAAGTCCGTCAGATGGAGGCCAACAGAGACCTGGTCTCTTGCTTGTTGCGAGGTCCCCTTCCTGTGAGCCACACTCTGAGGCTTTTATCACTGCAGCATCCCTGCTAAAAAGCCGAGACAAGACCATGCAAGGTTGCAAAAAGCATTTTGTGCACAGCACCTAACCCTTCACCCCTCACTCCCAGCATCTAGCGTCTGCCACACTTTGCCGGCTATCCGCCGTCCCAGGAGGAATCCCCAGGCACATCATCCTAAATGCCTGTTAAACCACATCAGAACACTGTTTTAAGCACCTAGCTGCTCAATCATTCATGGGCCGTGTCAAGTCAAACATTCCCTTTTTGAGATTTTACACTTGTTCAACCAGAAGAATGTCCAATATCTATGTCCAGACAGAGGAGGCCTCTTGGTTCTTAGCAACAAGGAAGAGGGAGCGAGTAGACTCTCCTTTAATTTAAGAACCTGCTTCACATCTATCTGAGATAAAAAATTACTTAAATTTACTGCAACTCACTTGCCTCCCTAATTTCTACCTAACAATGGCCAATTTTTAAAATATATTCAAATCATTTTTATAGAGTTTTATTGTTTTTGTTCAGCATCCCACTATCTGAATTACCCCACACTGTCTGAGTCAGAAAACAGGGAGGTGGAAAGGAAAAAATTAATCTAAAATATTGCCAAACTGTTATATCCACAATGCGTGCAGCGCTATGTGTGTCTCAGGTATAATTTTGTATTCATTTTCACATGTTCTCCTTCTGCAGGTTATAAAATTACTGATGTATTTGTGCACATATTACAGCTACTGGCTCCTTACTGCTGCTCAGCATCATGATGATGATGATGCTTTCCCATCTCAGAAGCACGTTCACCCATCACCCCTCTGTCCTGCTTGCCATCTACTGCAGCGTAGAAAACAAAAAACAGGCCAGTGCATAAGCTGTCTTTATCACATGGATGCTCGCAGCTATAACAGCTACTGTGACGTGCACCGGCTGTAGTGACGTGCACACACCTAGTCGCTCCCTTCTTGAGATTTAACGCTCTCTCCACTCTCGTTTTAACTCCCTTTTCTCAGTGTCTTCAAATTCACATCTCTTAAACACACCTCTCTTTCCACGGCGCCTTATGAAGATCACTCGGTGGCCCTGACCTAACTGGTCTCACTGTGCATTTGTTAATAGTTTCATTTTGAAAGAGTTTAACAAATTTTATTTTGCCAGATCGCTTTTGTTTAGTTATGCCTAATAGGTTGATCTTTAATGTTAAAAAAAAGATTAAGCAATTCATTAATTTGTTCATTCATTCTCACAAAACATTTGTTTAGTGTGAGTACAACAGGCAAAACCAGTATTGAAGTAAAAATTATTGTCAGTTTTAAAAATTATTCAAGGAAAAGTATTCAGTCAAAAATTTATTTGGCCAAAAAGAATCAGTTTAAAACAATTTTTAAATGAAAACAGAAATGAAGCCTTTGCTTTCCTGAACCACCAGCAATGTTGGCAGCTTAAATGCAGTTTGAAGTCATGAGACAATTATGTGTACACATCTTATTCATAAATCACATCTGGTGTACAAATTTAAAAAAAAAACTCACTATTTAGACTGATTTATTTATTTTGCATTTATTTAGATCCAATAAATGCAAAACAAATAAAAGACTGCAGTCTGCTAGGCATTACTGCTCACTCAGATTTATTAGCTGCTAATGCAGCGCAGGGCTGCAGTGGCCCAGAACCTGTACGGTAGTTGGAAAGTTACAGTATGTCACATGTATACTCACGTACCAGTATCAGCACCAATACCACTTTCTAATAAGATACAAAAGAGCGTCCAGACATTTCAGAAGTCCTCTAAAGTATCATGCAGATTAAATGTTTATTTTTCAATTGAGTTAAGGTAAACACTTTAGCCGTCCCTTTAACCAATTTATAGAGTAAATCGCTCTGCCAACTGTAATGCCCTCAAAGGATGAACCTGGTTCAAGATGGACAAATTGAACTTTTTGTTCAAGTTTTTGAATGGCTGAATAAACATTTCACTACATTTCCCAATCCTGTCGTATTCCCAGCATACTTGCATCAAAGGTGCTAGAATGATTTTACATTCGAAACACAGCTGAAATGTTCCTGGAATAATCCTGTAAAGATGCTTTGAAGTAAAGTGGATTCTGTAACAATGAGCTTGAAGTTTCGCTCCTAGACATGTAAAGAGGTGCAAACGGAGACAACTTTAGAGCGGACAGATAAACCATTGATAATTTTTAAAAGAGAAGTCCAGGTCATGTTCTCACATCTCTCTCAGTTCATCGTAACACCTTTACCAAACCTAATGCAGAGCTCAGCCTTAGTCACTGCTGTCTGCAGTCTGTTCTCCTTCTCCAGGGCTGTATTAAAGTAGCAGGTACTGATAGAAGTCCATATTGGGAAAAACCAAATTATTTCTTATTGAGTTGAAATATATCATTTAATTTGCAGATAAATATACATCCAAAACTCCCAGGCAACCATTTTCTGAATCTGGTTTGACTGAGTGCTGGAGAGACGTCCTTGGTTCAGAGCGACAGGAGACCACGATGACAGCCTTCTTTATGACTGCTGTGCTTAAATAAATAAAATTGGAGAAAGCCAAACAATAACTAAGTTCATAAATAAAGGCCTCCTTAGCTATAGAAATAAACAAAAATGTGTTCTTAACAAATGAAGCATAAATAAACTTTTTTTTGTCTTGATTCACTTTCTCAGATGTGAATGAATCAGGTTGTCCAGCAGTGTTGAACAAACAATACTGTGACCCCCTACCTGAACCCAGTAAATGGACTAAACATCTGGCCCAAATCACCATCAGCAACAACCTGCTGTGCAATCCCAGCTCTGAGAGCTACCATGGAATCGCAAACTCTCCCACCACAGTTTAAAGTCAAACTTTTCATGTCTCCTCCCTCACCTGTACCATCACATGGCCTCATCTGCACCAAGTCTCTCCATTCCTACTTCCAAATCTCCACATGTTCTGCCTGTACTGCAATTCTTAGCTCACCTGTTGTGCCTTCCACTGGTAAAGAACTTCACATCTCTGTTCACCATAATACTGGAGTGCAAGGGCCTGTGACACCGAGCAGAACAAAATCTATCCTAAACATCAGATTTTTTCAAACTCCATGTTTAAGAAGAGCCATCAAGAAATGGGGAACAGCTATCTAAATCCATACAAATATAAGATGAGGGTCTGTGCCAGTGCAAATCCAGGTAAATGAGAAAACATGTGGTCTATTGTGTTAAAGGCACCAATATGGTAAAGAAGCCTAACAATATATCTTTTCTTTGTATTCTCTGAGAAGATCCAGTGTCTTGACTATGGGGCCTCATCAGAACCTGGGTTGAGGAAAGCAGAGAGGCTGAACTGAGGAAGCTACTGCATGTGAACTTATCCTTGCCGTTGGTTATTAGAGCTGTGGATAACAATCGAAAAGAACAGCTCAGCATGAAGCTCGTCTAATTAGTCATATGAACGGAGGCCTGCTTGGAGCCACATTCTTGTCAACTCCACGCAGACCCAAGATGAGTCTCTGGCTTCCAGTCAAAGAGTGGGGGGATGAGGGTGGGCTATTTAGCTCCTCCTGGCTGAGAAACTCAGGCCTGATACCTAGTGTCCTCAGCAATTTAAGTAAACGCTCATGCTAGAAGCTCGGCGTACTTTTTTCACTCCAACAGTAGTTGAAATGCTCTTTTTTATACACCAGATAAATCAATATTTTATAGTAGCTATGGTAGTAGCCCAGCAACACTGAAAAAATCTAACCAGGAAAGTGGGCCATAAACAGTCAGGTTTATATGAGAGAATTTGGGCTCACGACCAGATTGATAAAAATAAGGATGGTCTTCTCTTTCTTTTTTCAGTGTGCCACAGTTTGAATCTGTAAACTGCTTTCTGTTGGGTCCATATAATTTGTACCTGCACGTCGCAGGTCATATTTGCGAATGTTCTTCTGTTGGGTCCATATAATTTGTATCTGCACGTCGCAGGTCATATGAGCGACATGTTCTCCCGCACTACAGGTTTGTCACTTCAGCAGAGGCACTTGTGAAAGTGAACTTAAACTTTCCTTCAGAAGTCAGTGCCTGTGTGTTCTTGAGTATGGTTGGTGTCTAGATGTTGCCTCTTGTTGGTAGCTGCCGTAGGAAATGAATGGCTTCCTGTTACTTGTCCCCTAGTAGTCATCTGTGGTGTTTTTCAGTCAGTTTATTTTCTAGTGCACTTGATGCACATCCCCATAGCATGTGTGTTGTACTGTAGCATTTGGGATAAATGCAAGTATAACTACACCCCAGTGTGCAAACTGAAAATCCATTCATTCAGCAAATGTCCGGAAAAGTTATTCCCATTATTTCGTTTGCGCAGTTAAGGCTGGCTAGCCTAATGTGCCCCACTCAACATACCGTATTTATGCAGTTCTGTTGAATACAGTTCCTAACACTTTGTGGGTCATCAGAACTCCCGACAAGACATTTCCAAAATGCAATGTGTTCCCAGACCAACACATGATCAGAAAAAAACAAACTCAAAACTATAACTAATTCATAACAATACTTTAGGATTTACGCATACAAACACATTCACAGAAAATTGTATGTTTCCAGCCTGGCGGCTACAGTCTGGGGAAAAAGCTCCTTTCCTGCTCCAGCATGACTTTTTTCTTTTTAAGTTGGGATTATGAGCATCATTAGGTCACAATAACATAGAGGCAGAAACACGAAGAGGCTGCACAAATGTCTACTAATACAGCAGAGGCTGAGGGTCAGATGGTTGCAGAGCATGACAGGTATGAGCATATGGAACAGTCATATGGGTTCCAGAAGGCTGTCCATACGTTCAAAAATTGCTTTGAGTTACTGTGCAGGTCTAAAATTAATTTTTTGAATGTTAAGAAATCAAACATTCTAGGTGTCAACCAACACAATAAACCACCTTTCTTTGCCAGGTAAGTCAGCATAAACAACCTACACTGCATGACTTCATCAAAGAGAGAATTTGGGTTGCGCTTCAGTTCGAGGTTAGTAGTACTATGCTCTCAACATTAAACGTTTTTTGAACAGCTGAGTGAAATCTGTTCCAATAAGCTTGCATCTTATATTCCCAGAATAAAAGTAACAAAGTGTCACAAACAGCTTTACATTTAAAAGATAGCTGCAATGTCCCTGGGAGCATCCTATGGAGACCTACTGGGGAAAAGGAGATCAGGTGCACAGGCTTGAAGTTTTGCTCCTGGATGCCTAGGGAGGTGCAGGCTAACAAAACTTTTGTACATAGAGCTGATTGTTCACGGTCACTGAAAGGCACCTCAACATAGTGTCCCCACGTCATCCTCAAACCATCACAGCAATTACTGCCAACACCTGAAATGGAATAAAGTGCTCAAGTTCTGCTTGTCTGAGATTGTAATAAAATTATGAAGTTGTAGATATTGATAGATATTTGCAGAAGTCTGTAGTGTAAACCAAGTTTAATTCTAAGATGTTTGAAGGCAACTCTTAATTTAAAAATAATTATAATGTCTCCAGCAAACCTTTAGACAACCATTTATGGACTCCAATTTGCTTGTGGGAAAATCTTGAGAGCAACAGGGGACCACAAAACACATGGAACCCCCAAGTACCCCTTAACATCTCTCTGGATTAGAAAAGTCTATGGTATAACCAAGTTTTTGGTTAGAAGAAGAATTTTGTGAAATGAAGCATAGGCAGGAATCTTAGCTGTCTTGCATGGCATGAGACTGACTTCATACCAACCCAAAGATAAACTGGTCTGAGAGCGAACCACTTGGACTTTTGTCTAATTTTTGCCACCCACTAAAGTTTCATATCTGGTAGCAAAACCCTTCTGATTGACCCCATCTTTAATGAAGCGGCTACCTCTTGGTACAAGGTATTGGTGTATAACCCATATTGTTGGAAAGTACCAACGAGTCATGTCTAGCTCCTAGGAGGCCACCGGCATGGTTTTCAAAACAAGAAGAAATGGAAGTGGTTTGCAGTTGTCTTCTTCTGGCATATTTTTCAATTAGAAGGGAGCAAACACGGAGGAGAACCTGCAAACTCCACACACCCCTGAGCTGGGCTTGAACCCCACATCAGACAAGCAGCCCAGGAGCAGTGAGGCACCACCTCATCCCCCATGTAACCCCTACTTACTTGATACTGTATATGGCTAAGTTTTTACATGTAGGGAAAAGTTTACTTGTATACATAAAAGTTCATAAGGTGAAAGTTCACAAGTCTGGAACTTACTGCATTGCTGGGTTCCATGTGCATTACTGTCTATTATGACAAAAAGGTTAACAGTTGACAAACGACATCATGTGTCAGAAATGGAGTTGATGGATTCTTCTTGTCTACTGCAGAATTTCCTGCTTGGAATATTTAAACAAATATAGATGTTTGTGACAGCTGCATATTCAAAGGGCAACTATCTTAAATGAATACTGATAGGTTGCTCTGAATTTGCATATCACAAAGACCATGGAAATGCTGCTCTTGGTAAACTTCAAACCCTTGAGCAGGACTGTAGGGAATGCTTTGAGTTTGTTAACCTGGATCACCTGGTTAACAGAGCCTCTTCGCAGTTGGACACAGAAGACAGCACAGTGAGGACCATATTTTTAATTTTCCACTTCATTCAACACCATTCAGCCAGGAGTTCTGGAGAAGCTTTGTTTAAATCCAGGTAAATACATTGGCACAGTATTTACTGTAGGCTACCTGGCTTCCAGACCACCAGTATTTTTACAGCTGCATACCCGAGTATCAGACAGGGCTATGAACATCACTCATGTCTCTCAAAAGACAATCTTTGTGTTCTGTACACTTCACACTTCAGGCATAACACTGAATGACAAAATATTCAGATTTTCTTAGATATTGCAACAGTTAATGGATATGGCAAAGAGAGGCTGGAGGATGAGTACAGAAATCTAATGAAGGACTTGGTTGAGTAGTGTGGAGTGAACAAGCTGCAGCTCAGATTTGTAAAGAAGCAACAAATGATCATGTACTTCAGGAGGTGGAATGGTTCTTTATGTTCATTCTATCTATCCTGCATTGATGGCATGGAACTGGATGGTGGGGGGGGGCACAAGTAGTGAGAGGTACAATTGGACTGTAAGCTGGAGTGGACATTAAACAATGAAGCTCAGCACAAGAAGGGGAACAGTAACCTTTACTTTCTGAGGAGCTCTTGACTTTTGGAGAATACCTGTCGCTGTCATGGGCAATGATTCCAGTCTTCTGCAAAATCATGAGGACACTGAGCAACGAAATGGCCTGATTGTGCTGTTCAGTGCAGTGCTATCTGAGGTCACACAGTGCAGCGGCCTTGTAATAAGTCATCCCGGTGTGACCACCTATACACAATGGTGGAGAGCTTTCAGCTACTGTTCATTTGCTCCTAAGTGCAATATTGTGTCTGAATGTGAATATTTACATCTTGAACACATATATTGAATGTGTTTATTTACATCTGTGGTTCAAGTCTTGAGTCTTCAGTCTATATGTTTATTTCTAAGCTCCCTCTAAGTTGCTGTGCATATATGATGTAACTCCATGCTATCCTTCTGGAAAAAAGGTCTGTCATTCATTCATTCATTCATTCATTCATTCATTCATTCATTCATTCATAATTACTGAAGCATATAGCTAACTGGGTTTTTAATGGTTTTTTTTAATGTTGCTTGTTAATATGTTATACATTTGTGTTTACATTTAAATGACAAAATATGTTTAGGTGTAATAGTGAAATAATATTTCTGTATTTCTAAGCATGGTTCCTGGAAAGTTTTTCTACTTTATTTGCAAATGCCAGTCTACCAGCAGGCTACAGTGGCAGCTCTTTGAAAGTAAAGAGCTGAGAAATGTGTATATTTCCATCCGTGGAACGAGCTTTTATCTGTACCACCCCCCCCCCCCCCCCCCCAATAAATAAATAAATAAATAAATAAATAAATAACTGGGAAAAAAATATGTTAACACAAGAAAACGTATTAACATTTGTACCTGAAATACGTAAGATTCTCAACTACAAAAAAGAAAAAAAGTTGTTCTGGTCTCTGGTTCCTGTTTGATTTTCTCCATAACTTGAAATTTGATTCTGTAAAATTTTAATTATGGTTCCCAGAAAATAAAAGTAAATGCAGCAGATATGCACAATGGGATCTGAAATCAAGCTTAATACCTGAATGGGGGAGAAAAACGTGAGAGAGAAAAAGGAAATGACTGATGCGCATATTAATAGAAAGTAAGCAAATGATAGGTCTGTATATTGTTATTGAATTATTGTATAATCCCATTACTCTGGAAACGGTGTATCCCAAAAAAACTGTCATGACAAAGAGTCGGGGGCTTCAACTGTTTGCATACAACGACGCTGAACATTTTTGCTCCCCATTCCTCTGTCAAAGGGTAATATTTTGGCAAGAGGTGTTCACTTTCCTATTTCGGATTATTTTTTGAAGCCTTATGCTTAGTCGCAAATTATATACTTTAATATGTACACCCTCATGTTTGGTAGAATTAACCAACTTTTGGGATATTTAAATGGAGACGACTTACAATTAACGGTGATGATTTTGGTGGCAGACATCGATATTTCTTTATTTTTATGCAATTTTGACAATGATTCAAAAACGTATACTAACAGATGTAGCTATGTTCAATCGTAACAATGACAATAATAATAGAAACACTGGAAAACAGCAGAAAAACTGGTTCATTTCCCCGAAAACCACTCCTACACGCAGCATTCGCACGTTTCAATTTCTAGCAAAACTAAAATTAACGTTCGGAGAATAAAATATCCAGACAGAAACCGGTCGCTCCCTCTCAGATCAGCGTTTTAGTGGAAACCACTTCTCACGATTAAAGCTCGATTAGAAGAAAAACTAAAAATAAATAAGGAAAGCTCAAATGACGCCTATGAATATATTTTCGCAAGCATTAATAATTTTACTCATTTACATAATAAAGGAATATATTTCATCGCAGGAATGTACAGACCAAAAATGAGGCGATTAATAGACAATTTAAACGTCTACGTTTGCAAAATATGTCAAAAACAGTGACACACGCACAGCGCTATTATTGTATAAACACATATGTTGTCTGCTTGGAAGCGTAAACCATCGAAATTATGTCCAGTATATTTTCGGAAATTTTTTTCCAATATTTCGTCTTCAGTTCTTCAGCACAACAACGGTTGCCTCTTATTCAGATTATTTATTAAGCAACACGCGTTCAGTTTTGCGGGTTCGTCTGGGGAGAGATTCGAGCACTCTTTTTTAAACGTTTACTCGGGCTCCTCCCAGTCTGGCGAATTTTCTTATGCCGGCCATTCGCAACGTGTTTCCCTGAAACCGGGTATAAACGCCGCTTAGCCGGGTGTTTATTTGTAGTGCGGGGAACAAAGGGGCGTTTTTGGTGCCGGAGCTGCGCGCTCCGTCCGCCTTGACGGCTTGCTGTGCCTTTAAGAAGCTGCGCCGCATCTCTGGACACAGCGGCCCCCAAAGTGTGAATAATTTTCAGTAAGGAGTTACACTAACTGGGAAAGCTTTTAGCACATTATCCGCCGGCAAATGAAACGTAATCTAATTTTTCCAACTCAACTTCCTTTTATATCTGCGGCTGAGGATTTGCATTTTCTGAGTCACCTAATAGGTTTAAAAAGCTGTAGCCCGGGGTGCTGTTTATGCCCTATAGATCATAGGAGTGACATTGAGAGCGAGAAGCCATTCGCTGCCCCGGAAAGCGCAGAGTCAGCCCTTTCGGAGACGGCGCGGAGCTCAAAGACAAATCCGAGAATGAAAAGTGTATTTAGGAAAACTCGACAGCATTATATTCAATTAACCCGAACACCTTTCTGTACTGGTTTACAGGTGCGTGCGGTTTTTATTTGTTTGGAATCGCTCTCCGGGGAAAAAAAATAAATAAATAAAATTAAAGTTGTGAAATGCGCATCATTTCCAAGTATTTTTAAATAATCATCACAAAAATGAATACTAATGACTAAACGCATTGCCATTAATTCATTGTCATTTTATTATATAACCACCTATAATGAAAAGCAATGAACAATATTAGTAATAAATTACTAACCCCAAGTATAGGATAATAAATTTGTTGCAGTTTTATATTTTTAAAAAAGTACGCGGTGAGTTTATATGAAAATATTGGGGGAGGGGGGCATAATAACACTGCTCGAACATTGAGGGAAACGCCCCCCCCCCCCCTTACCCCTATGACCGGTAATAATTTTCTAATGGTTTCCTGAACGTGCCTTATGTATGTGGCGGAATGAAATAAATAGACACCGGGGCAATTCTGACGACGCCCCCAAAAAGATAAAAATACGCTTAGAGGTTTATGCTCCAACGGAATCGTGGTCTGTATAATTGGAAAACACTGGAAAATATTATGACGATCAGTTTAGTTTTTCATTATTATTATTAAGCTTTGCAGACGCCGACGTCCGAGAGGGTTTACAGTGATTTACCCACTGATACCATATGCGAGCAAAATACGTCGCTCAAGGGCAAGGGCAGCGCTGCAGGCCCGTGTGGGGAGCGCGGTGACGGGGCTGACCGCGGGGTACCGTCGGCGAGGGCCGGAGCATTTCTCAGCGTGAGAGCGACTCGTTAACTCATTACTTTTAGGGAAAATGTGGGGGAAACATATTCAAAGTTGTCTTTCCGATCAACAGCGATCGGTGTTGTCGGCAGCGTCCATTAACGGAGCCCCCAGCATCGCCCCAAGCGTCGAAGCCGCACAGCGAAGCGCTGGCGAACAAAGTGAGCGGCCGCACTGTTGTGCTCGGCGCGGCGCGGCGCGGCGGCGCGGCGGTGACGTCACGGCAGCGCGTCCATTGGCTGCTGCCGATAGCGGTCCGGCTCGAGGCTGAATTAAGGACAGCGCGACTGCCGGGCGACTTCTGTGCTGGAGCCGCATCTGGAGTGGAAGCAGCGGGGAAAATGAAACGTTTCGAATGATGTTTTCGCCGTGGCAGCACTTGCGCTCAACAAGTGTGTGAAGCCGTTTTCAGTTTCAGGAGCACGTTCGCTCCGATAATAAAAATAAGAGCCACTCGGGTCGGTTATTCGTCTAGAGTTCACCGGGGGTACATTTGGCCGAGGCGGTGGTTTGGCGTGACTGTCTGCGCGAATCCTCCCACCATGGAGTACACGGCCTCCCCGAAACCGCAGCTCTCGACCCGGGCCAACGCGTTCTCCATCGCCGCGCTCATGTCCAACGGTAAAAGCAAAGACAAGGCTGCGGAGGAAAACACCATCAAACCTTTGGGTGAGTATTTAAATACAGGGCTTGGAATATCGTCCTTACGCGCGGACGCGTCGTAGCTGAAATATTTTAACTGTACTCACTTTTAAAAAAATGAACATTTTGTTCTGATCCCAAATGTATGTGTAAGCAATTCAAGTCAAGACTAATACAAAACAGAGTGATCATCAAAGTCTTAACACAATGCACTGGACTGAAGCGAGTGTTTGCATAATTTAAAAATTATTTGAAAAAAATATATATAAGAAAAGTAAGATAAAAACTACACTTGTAACTGGTATTTGTGCTTAAAGAGCAAATCACGGTTCCAGAGTAGTATTATTGATTAGGATCACTGATATATTAGTAGGAATAAATGTAAAAATCATGCATGCACGAACTAAATTCACAGTATTATTATTATTATTATTATTATTATTATTATTATTATTATTATTATTATTATTATTATTGTCGTTGTTGTTGTTGTTTTGTTGTTTTGTTGTTGTTTCACTGTTTTGTTATACAGTATTATATGTATTGTTGACATTTTTATATCAAATCACTGAGATGCTATAAACAAAAAAGCCCGTGTTACCCTGAAAAAGTGCAAGTTAAAGGTAGTCTTCTCACTATTACAATTATAACACTTTGAAATGTGGCCTATAATTCATAACCATGCCAACAAAACTAATCTCACGGAGAAATTTGGAAATAAGATGCACTCGAACGCGTCGTGAAGTTCTGACATTTATGAGCACAATGATGCAGTACAAACGAACTCTGCTTATGAAATATGGCCGTAATTGTCAGTAAGGATGAAAGTTCCGCTCCCATAATTTAGGACATATCTGCTCACCCAGACATTTATTTAATTTTACTTTGTGCAAGTTTCGCCACAGTTATTTTATTTATGCTGCTAAGGAGTCGTCGTTTATTTTTGATGCAGCGTGTTTGAATTTCAGTGAATTTACCATGCGACTCTGCATTGCTGAAGCTTCGGATCCCACGCCGTTGGCTTTGACGCGGGATTCGTTAACGCAGCGATTTAACATGAAGCAATGCAAAAAATATTTTTTTGCGCACCTCGGTAAAAACTCAGCAGTCCGGACCGTTCAGTCCAGGGGCAAATGCAAATACATACGTGCATCCTGTGTTTTTGTGTCCAGAGCAATTCGTGGAGAAGTCGTCCTGCAGCCAGAACCTGGGAGAGCTGTCCGCCCTGGAGGCGCACGGGGAGTTCGGTGGCAGCCCCCCTGCCATGTGCACGGAGCCGCTGATCCCCACCACCCAGAGCGCACCCAGCGAGGAAATGGCCAAAATATCCTGCAGCCTGGAGACCAAGGAGCTCTGGGACAAATTCCACGATCTCGGGACCGAAATGATCATCACCAAATCTGGAAGGTGCGTGGTGCGCGTTCACCGTTGACGCGTAAATTTCTTTTTTTCAACAATTTCGGTCGTACGATGCAAACGTTTTGTTGTCAGTATTTGTTCGTTGCTTTGTTTTCTTTAAATTTATGGCATGCATGGTAGACATTGGATTTAAGGCCAAATGAATAGCACCTAATATACAAATTATTAGGTATTATTATAAACACTCGACATATGTATATTTCTACTGTTTCTTGTTAAAAAATGTCAGATTAGTAGTCCCCACTTCTGCCCCTTTCCTAAGACTTAATATATTAGTTTTTGTCTGTTTTTGCGCCGTTCACTTAATGTGTAGCATGACTTAAATAATTTTACACCGAATTCGTTAACTGCAGACTGCAAATTTTTGTGAAATTGAATTTCTTTTATTCGCAAGATATTTGCTATTAGAAAACTCCAAAGTTATTATTGATTTTTCTTAGTAAAATTAATAAAATGTTTATTTAGAATTTCAAACAGTGTAAACTGTCGCGTACTGAATTGTTCGTCGCATTTCAATGACGAAGCCTTTGATTTGTCCAAATAAGCTTTTATGCTAATTTATGCAGTTTGTATTCAGTCTGACGGAAGATCGCCGGAGACAGCAGTTAATAGGAATGCTCGCCAATGTGTAGGTTCACTATTTCGTTCGTTTGTTCATTCGGTTTAGTCGTTCAGCCTGAAATATCTCCCGCAGTTAAGTGCAATATGTGATGCTTTTTTGGTCGTTTGCTTTATATGTCGCCTTGTGCACGGGCACTGTGCCTTCAAGGTGGCGCGCTTTGCATGAGTGCTGTATTCGATACTGTACTCGATAAAAAAAAAAACACAATTGCAGACCACGTTGGTACTCGGTGGAGTTATGATAAAATAGTGCATTGAGGGACGAACTTGGCTATTCGAATTCTGACGGAATACGCTCCCCACCTCCATCCTTACCCCGTTACATCTATGAATTAGGTCAGTTATTGGCTCCAACCAAAGCTCGAATACATATCGGCCCCAGAAATTTCTAGAAATCAGAAGACATTTCTGCAGAAGAAAGGAACCCCGGTCGTTGTGACTGCTGCTGCTCATGAGACCAAACTGACAACGGGTTTGCTGAGCACCTGCTGCCGTTATAAGTGATGATGCTGGCGAAGGAAAACACCAAAAAGTTCAACTATGGCCCAACTTGTTTTGCCGGGAAAATTTAATTAGATAATAATAATGGAAATAATGCAGCATCGTTTTGCGAAACCTTGCGGTGGACCAGCGAGTACGGTTGTAGTTTTATAGCCCGACGCCCCGTGATTCCGCGATGGATTCCGGACCACCGCGACCCTCACCAGAATAAAACTGGTTTATGATAAAGGATGGATGGATGTATGGATGGATAGATGGATGGATGGATGTTCTGCAGTAGATACAGAGTGGATGTCTAATTCAGATTACCAGCGTTTAAATATATTAAATAATTCGAGGACAAGGCTGTACTTTCTGGTGCAACAGAGATTACAAACCAGGCTGTCAGCTGCGGGAACGTCCAGCCCGGTACTTACTCCAAATTTCTCCAGGAACACAACTCACTTGTACAAGTTATAGAGTATAACATTTATATAAGTGTAAAGCGGTTATAAATGCAGTTTTCTAACATTTTAAGTCATCCTGGACAAAAGGCGTCAGCTTAATAATTGTAGATTTATTTGACCTTTTAAATTCCGGAAGAGCCAGCCAATAGATTTTTTTTTCTCCAGATATATAACCGTTTTCTTTTTCCGGAACGTCACCGCAAGTAAAGATACAAACCAGTGCAGCTCAGCGTAAATTACGAATGTAAAAAAGTCAGTGTTCTTCGTTAATTTCGCCCGTTTTGTTCATTTCTCCTTTCGCCTCCTTTTTCATTTTACAGAAGAATGTTCCCAACTATTCGGGTGTCCTTCTCGGGCATCGACCCAGACGCCAAGTACATCGTGCTGATGGACATCGTTCCGGTGGACAACAAGCGGTACCGGTACGCCTACCACAGATCGTCCTGGCTCGTGGCAGGAAAGGCGGACCCGCCGCTGCCAGCACGGTGCGTCCATTCTTCCCAGCACTTCCAGTTCATCGCTCTCTCCTGACCACTGTGTGTTTTCCTCCGACGATTACGTCACCATACCTCAGTAGCCGTGCAAATTGAATTTCTTTTCGATTCATCTGAGGTCAATGTTCAAATATTCTTTTTTTGAAATTACACATTTGAATGCAAATATGAAGCAATCTGCCTCATTATTACCGTTTTAAATGTGCAGAACCACCGAAATGGGTTCTGCGAGCAAGAAGATTCCTGCGCTCACGGTTCCAGGACATTGCGTTCACGAAATGTTATTTGTTTTTTTAATTTTTTTTATTTTTTTGGAATCCCAAATATTGTTATGCCCAGCGAAAATGCCAGTGTGACGGTCCAAAGGGTGTATCAGAAATAATGTCAGTTGCGCTGAATGAAAATGATTTACGTAATGGGAAAATATATAGACCGAATATGTGGTAGAAAAATTTAGGATCGTCGCCCGTGTAGCGCTAAAATGTGTGCGTATGAGTGACGCAGGACGTTTGTTTTCTCAGGTTGTACGTGCATCCCGACTCTCCGTTCACCGGCGAGCAGCTGCTGAAACAAATGGTCTCCTTTGAGAAAGTCAAGCTGACCAACAACGAGCTCGACCAACACGGACATGTACGCATTTCCTTCATTTGTTTTTGCGTCACTGTTATTACAAGAAAAAAACCTAACACTGTTATTATCAACAATTTCAAGGCGCTACTAACAGTTTACCTTAATAACACACATATTTTTTCCAGTGGGAAAAGATTTCCAAAATACTGACCGGTGTACAAATGCAACTGCAAATTTCTGAACTCATGCTAGTTGGGTCATCGACTGGGATTCATTTTAAAAACGAGACACTTCTAGTGCATTTTATGCTCAACATGCGCAAATGAAAGGCGTTTGCGGTGTTTTAGGGTCATGGAGCACAGGTTGGGGCAGTCGTAGGATTCTTTTTATTTAGATGTCAGTTATTTACAGTGCCAAGTTATTTTTTAACCCCAAGAGCTGTGTGATTTAGACGAAAAAAATGATTCAGTAAATCTACAGACCATGCGTTATCACTTGAGATTACGCTTTAAAATTTTTTTTTTTCGATATTCGATTTCAGTTTAATTAAAACAAACGAATTAAATCGGGTGAAGAATAAACGAGGGCCACTCTTTCTTGGTTTGATACGTTTGTTTTTTATTATCTCGTAAGTTCACTTGGTACGAATGCAGTCCACGTCGTCCAAGTGAGCTTTCGGGAGCCGCGGTCGTGCTTTTGGCCCGATGCGCGCTGCCCTTTCAGCCTTGGCGTGGAGTCGTGCCGCCGTGTGCGGTCGCTGACGTCACCGGACGAAGGCAGGTGAAGGCAGGTGAAGGCGGGCGGGCCGCTTTGCGGGGAACGGCGCATGCGGGGGCCAACGTTAGTGGGCGTTTATGCTCCTTTGCCCCTTTTACGCGACCGAGACCTTTGCGTCGTTGGGGTTTGGTCTGCAGTGGTTTCACATAGCAGGAACTTTGAGATTTGTTATGCATTACATTTTATTCTGTTTCTTCCGTTTCACATTCAGAAAACTATAGCACTGCGCGCGCCCTTACGAAGTATTTATGACCAAAACATAGTAATGGTACCAGTAAGACAGAAAGAAAGAAAGAAAGAAAGAAAGATAGATAGATAGATGCTGCATGCTAAGCAAGTGTCTTGTTTACGTACATCGGGATGCAAGTGGCAGTGTATGCAAACACATCGTAAAAGCGTATAAAGACTTGCAAAATGCATGCTGCTGAAATGTACACCCCGATGCCGATACCAGTTTCATCCCCAAACGTGAATCGTGGAGGTTTATAGCAGCTATTCAAAAAGAGTTGGGCACTGTCATGAATTTGGTGGATCCCCTTCGTATTGACAGGTTCAGTGTAACAGGAAGGCCACGTATTGAGCGTCTGAAAGATAATGAAATAACTTTATTATTTTACAAATTGGTTTTGACTACATTCTCATATAATGCTTAGTCTCTGAGTCATGCATTTATGAAGGTGTTGAATTCTTTCTGAATCACTATCGTTTATGGTGGAAATATATGGGTAGGCAGATTGTCTTTTATTTGCATATCAGCATATATTGTGTCTGAAAAGGTATGGCACATTTCTGTTAGAATTAATATATATTAGAAAGGGTTTATTTTACTTTTTATTTTATATTTGTAAACACAAGTAATTTCTGTTATACAGTTTTTTTTTTGTTTGTTTTGTCAATATAGGCAAAAATGAACAGGAATAGTGTTAAAACAAGGTAACAAAAATGAAAACAAAAGCTTTGGCAAAATGAATAAAATAAATTATAAAAATGCAAAATGGTACAAAAATAATAGTTTAAAAATAATGGAGCATATCCAGGATTACTGTGACCAATTTAACAGTCCTGTAGCCTGTGTGTTTTTTAAAAAAAATATTTATTACAATACCATGTATCTGCATAATAAAAAATAAAGCTACTTTCACTTTTAATTTTTAAAAGAAACTGCAAAAGAAGAAAAAGCTAAGGAATAAAATTATGACTCCCTCACCCTCCTCTCCTCCCAGATCATCCTTAACTCTATGCACAAGTACCAGCCCCGTGTTCACATTATCAAGAAAAAGGACCACACTGCCTCACTTCTGAACCTGAAGTCTGAGGAATTCCGCACCTTTGTTTTCACTGAGACCACGTTCACCGCCGTCACTGCTTATCAGAATCAGCTGGTGAGTCTGGACACGAGACAAAATGTGTCCCATCATTCTAAAAATACCAATGAGAATGCCCACACTGAGATGCACAGTCTTTTAAAGCAACTGCACTTTGTATAGGCAGCTACTTTGTGTGCCTTTCTCAGGAGCTCATAAGCACAAATTGCAGTAGTCGGAGTGGAGTTACACTGATGTAAAGGGACAGCGATATAAATGTGCTGTGTGCATGGCACCTGTAAAAGAAAACTGATATTTAATGTTTTCTGTTTGCTGTGCCACGAAATGCTTTGCAGATCACCAAGCTGAAAATAGACAGCAACCCCTTTGCTAAAGGTTTCAGAGACTCATCCAGGCTAACAGACATAGAAAGGTACGGTTACCTGCATGACGTTTTTGTTTTGCTGTCCATCTGCACACAGGGTGAGAAGGGGTCTGTGTCAGTGCTGGGCTGATGAATGTTTGTTAAGCGGAAGCTATGGGTGAAAGGAGCTCTGCTACTGCTTTTTGGGATCTTGAGTTCTTTCCAGATCGTTCTGATTTTTTTTCCTCTGAATTGCAGCAATGTGATGTTGAATATTTATTGGCAATAGTACAACACGCAGTTTCTTTAGTTTCTACCTTTTAAATTGTGAAACCTATCTAAAGGACGAGAATCTTCTGCAATGCTGTCTAGCATTATAGCCATTGTAGCTTCCATTATCTCAAGGACACAGCCCATTATCATGGCAACACTGACTATTTTTGACTTTTAAAATAGTTTATTTTGAGGGTTCATTCAGCTCTGCTTATGTCTGTATGTAAACAAATACAAAAACACATACAAGGGAAGCTACTGAAGATCATGCATGACCTTGAGGCTAATCGCAATTTCCTCCAGAAAATGTCAATTCCTGTCATGTCTGATTAAACCATGCTGCCGCTTTCACACCAACACGAAAATCGCAACTGCCAAACAAATCCAGACAAAAGTCTTCTCTTAAGGGGCTGCGGATTAGATCTGATCAATTGATCTTTATAGACCTGCAGAAATTGCATTAGGCTGGAGTCGGTTACTTCTCTAAAACATTATGTAATTAAATTGGTTTGAGTAACTGATTGAAAACAGTTTCTGTCTGCTGTGCAGTGAGTCCCTTTCATGGAACAGATCAGAGATAAAACACACATATTCATATTGCATGCTGACAGATATTGCACTTTCCTAACTTAATTGGTGAGCTAATGAGAATGTATGGCTTTGATAATTCAGACCACTCCGGTCTCCACTCAGGAAATTTACAAGTGGGGCATCTGTGGGAAGATGGCCTAGGCGTGGCTAATGTGGTTATGGAAAGGAAAGCAGGGCTGCTCTGCTGTGTGCACCTTTTGTGAGCACAGCCACCAGGTCAGACACCTGTGGGAAAGCTGGGGTTTGAGTACCTGCCCACCTTTCCCCCTGGCGTGAAAATACCTTCCACAGACGAATGAACTGAAAGCAGCAGCGTGACCATCTATGCCACCTTTGATTCTGAAAGGAGCTATAGCTTACGTTTTACTTCCCTTTCTCCTCACACACATTGTCTGAAGCAGTGGAATCTGAGGGTACTACAGATATGCAGAAATGGTTGCAAGGAAGTTTTAGGTGCTTGTACGGTCATTTCTGTGAACCGCGGTTCTGTAGATTTCTTGGAAATGTCCATGTCACAACTTTCTGGTAATGGGACCGTATGATTTATTATGCCACCTTGAACTACAATGTTATTTTAGTGTATTACCGAGCATCATAGTTGGCCTGACTACTGAGGGTCTGCCTGGTGAAGACTATGGTTTCAAGTACTTTTGGCTCTAATGGTTTATTGTGTCTGGTTGTGATCCATTTGAGTTGTGTTTGCGGTTCACTGTAGGGAAAGTGTCGAGAGTTTGATACACAAGCACTCGTATGCGAGGTCGCCAATACGGACGTACACTGGAGACGAGGAGACCCTTGGAGACGATGGACACTCGGTTCACTCAAGGGGTAAGTTGAGCACCGATGGGGTCAGTTGTGAATAGATGCTCATAGAATAGCGTCTAAGAAGCTTAGCTTCATGGAAACTTACAAGTAACCGAAAATCATCCATGTTATACGTTTAAAACAAGATGCAACGTAGAAGCAGCCATGCTGAAGTAACCTTGAGGAGACTGTTTGTGAAACATTGAAATAAATACATGGCATAATCAACATTTTCTTTCATCTACCTTTCCTTTTTGTCTTCCTTCCTGCCAATTTCAGGATCTGCCTTCACTGCCTCTGACAATCTACCACTGGGCTCCTGGGTGACCACCACCTCAGGATTCTCTGGCTTCCAGCACCCGCAGTCACTTTCTGCCATTGGGACAAGCACAGCGTCTCTGACCAGCCCGCTGCCACATGCCATCCAGGGCTCCCTGCCCACCTATAGCCGGTTGGGTATGCCCCTCACTCCCTCCGCCCTGGCAAGTAGTATGCATAGCAGTGGCCCCACCTTCCCCTCCTTCCACATTCCCCGCTACCATCACTATTTCCAGCAGGGGCCGTACGCTGCCATCCAGGGACTGAGACACTCCTCCACAGTGATGACCCCATTTGTATGACTCCTCCTTTGGAAAAGCAAGAAGCAGGTCTCTCAGTACAGCTCTCGACCCCCATGCATACATAGAGTTTTGTCTTCCAGCTCTCCTTATCCTCATCATAACCTCTCAGACTCTTCTGAGTGTAAATACAAAGTTAAACAGTGGCTGCCTCATGGATCAGTTGCCTCTGATATAACCAGTTGCCCTTGAGAAGAAACAGAAGGACTTTGGAACAGCCATGGGATTCAGACACCGTGAATAGAAAATAGAAGCAACCCTCACCCCACCCTTACTCAGTGAGGGTTAGGTGAATGTTATTTTGCCAGAGCTTTTGAGTTGAAGAATGATTCAGGAGCGAATGCACATTGCAGTTTGGCACTGTTTTCAGTTCTGGATTGTATAGCACGCGCTGCATGGAGAAACACCACTGGACAGGAGACTACAGTATGGAACTCACCTGAACTGACGTGCACACCAGGTGGCAACCAACGAGGACTACGGGTCAGGCAATAGTGGCCTAAGAGGACAACCTGTGCAGTCTGTGGCCTAAACTCCCCATATTGAGACTGTGAACTGTAGAGTCCAGGGTCACAGAGGTTGCGGATGGGTTATGAAGCTGCCGGCACCTACTGGGATATGAAAATATTGTAATTATTCCCATACCTTTTGGGTTGGCCTCCAACAAATTCAAGTCTTTTTGGATTTTGCTTAAGTTGTGTAAACTATAATTCAACATTACAGCTAGAGCTAAATGAAAATGAGGAACAATATGCATTAACCCATAAAGGATATTTATTAAATATTTGAGCTAAACACCCAGTAGAGACATTATATTTGTGTGTGATAACTTACATATGAGTATTTAATATTTTGTATATATTTAGACTTCAATTTGCTGTTGGCAGAAACTTGTAGCTATTGATTGTGACTTTCACAGCCAAGTGGTTCCACATTCTGCTAACGGTAGAGACACTTGGCACCTTCTTCCACTTTTGTGTCACACGGCATTTGTACAGAAAAAAAATCACAGTATTGTTGGATCTCATGCCTAGCTTCAAAGAATGTGTGTGAAGGAATTTCAGTTTGGTCTTCATCCATGCTGCGGTACTGAAACTGCCTTGGTCTGTCACCAACATCCTCCTAGACGTTCTAACAACAACTCACCATCCTGGGTGGGCAGCCTCTGTTGCTTGGAGCGCCCAAAGTTTATTTTTCTTCCTATCTTCGCGTTTAGGAGTTTTTTGTTTTCCTCCCCTCAGCTGCCAACTGGCGTACCTTATAGTTACCTATAACTGCTTGCCTTTCTGTCTCCATTGTCACACCCTGTATCACTGTACCGTCCCCTGTAATGATGTTCAGCGCTCTGTGTCACTCTGGTGAGAAAAGCACTCTATAAAAAATAAATTGAATTGAAGAGTGGTGCATAAATACAGATTCCATTATATTATGGACCACAAAGGTTGTTTTATGTATGATGATGCACATGTCTCCATCAGGAATGTTTTTTCTTAAACAATGAGCCAATACCAATAACCTGATATCTGTTTATTTTATTCCATCTTCTGTAGTCCTGTGGCATTGACTGTACCCAAATTCAGAAAGTATTTACACTTGGGAATTTTTCAAAGAGGTGCTTCTCTGCAATTTGTGACATCCTTATTCAAAGAATTTTCATCTGAAGGAAACTGTTTGTTTTGAGCTGACCATTAAGTGGAGGCAACAAGCAAACAGGGTCTTGCTGATGGCTATTTTTGATGCTGTGTTGCCAAAAAACAAAAATAATAAAAAGGGCAAATTGTGAATTATCTTTCCATTATGGCCCAAAGTAATGGAGCACAAGTGAGTGCAGAAAGGTAACTTGTTGTGCTCAAAGCACCAGGACATGTTCATTTCCAGACAGAGCAGGAAAACAAGCAGTGCAGTGGTTCGAACCGATGTTTTGCTATCAGAAGACCCATGTTTGAATCTCTGTTTGTAGAACCCTTTAGCAAGGCTCGTACCCTCAATGGCACCAGTTTAATAAACAGATAAATAATTGTAAGGAGTTTAGTGTACAAAAATCCATTATAAGCTATTTTGGAGAAAGCAACCACTAAACGGATAAAAAGAAAAGTTAAAGGCAATCAAACGGGCAAGCACCCACCATGAGGAGATTTGGCGCATTACTAGAAACCACACCAGCTGAAGACATCCTCAGTCTATTGTTGGGTATTGAAACATCCTAAACATCCCTACTCTTAATAAGCTGAGTCACTGTACAGATTGGCCCATAATGGCTTTTTGCTTGACCATCAGTAGTTTGACGCTGAAGAAATGTGTGTCTGTAAATAACAAGGATGTCTGCCTGCTCTGAGGCCTGCGGTGACTCATTGCAGAACAAAACCTGTTTCACTGACCCCAATTCATCCCAAGCCAATAATCTAATTCTAAAAAAATTCTGATTTTAATTCTAATTCTGAAAGCAATAAAATATATGCATATATACCCTTGGAAAATGGACTGGAAGAACAGGAAGCGCAGTGGTTATCTTCTGAAACGGGGATCCAATCAAACACTGGTAATTCCACTTGAAAACGTACAGCTGGCAGTACTGCTGGGACATTTTCTGAATATTTCTATGGCATTTTATCTATATTTAGTTAATTTAGTTCATTGTTTCTGTGTAGAATTTCAGTACACGTTGAGCTAATTCAGTCATAAGGGTGCATTATTACATTTTAACAGATTCCGTGGCATCATGCAAAATGCAATTATTAGTTTTTTCAAATAATTTTCTACACAGAAAAAATCTTTCTCAGCAGAAATTTACAGCCTTAAATTTTTCATATTGAAGAAGGTGGAAAAGAAGCAAAGAGAAGGTGAACAAGATGATGATTACCCTGTGCTTTCTATATATACCAGTTATGAATCCCATCACAGCCGTTCCATGCCTCCGCATAACACCAGAGCTTACAAACTGATCCATACCCACTGTCTGTGTTTCAAGGTAAATGACATACAAGCTGCATTTTGTTTTTTTACATTTCTAATAATGATGTTTTTATTTCTGTTAAATTTTACCTTGGTATATGTGAATTTTATGGTGTTTGGGGTAAAAGAAAGAGTTGAGAAGCCTCAGGTGAGCACCAACATTGTGGTGCAGCTCTTTATTGAGCTTTATTACTTATGACATGTTGTACATACTTCTACGGGGTGGAGGTGTAGGGGCTTGAGATGCAAGATGCCTTCTGGCTCACCAGAAGGCCAGAAGGAGAGCCTGTCTTCTGTACCTTTATGTTCCTGTCCGAAAATGCCAGCGTTTGCTTTCCACCCTGCTGAACTGTCACTATGTTGACATCTCCATTGCATTTATTGATTTATTTGACTTTTCTCCAAAGAGATGTTCAGCAAACAAAAGTGCATTCCACAGCAGATGAAAAGGAAAAGATGCACACACTCAGTTCTCATAGTACACAGCTGTTTCAGATACCATATTTGTTGCTGACATGCATTACAGTACATACATTATGCCTGCAACTGCATATACAATAAGAAATAAAACGATTCTCGGACTTAAGTAACTTTGCTGGTAAGGGTTTGACAGTATTTCATGGACGAGAAACACAGACCTGAAATTTTGCAAAACAAAAACATGACATTTTGATCATTACAAGTACAATATTTGTTTCCAGAAAAGAGAAGGATCTAATAATGGAACCATATGCAACAGGTGTTATTTCTAAAGAATGAAACTACATAAAGATGTGGTGTTTTTGGAAAAACATAAAAAAAACATGTTCAAGTCCAGGGTATATTATTAAGCTTTTTTAAAAAATAAATGCCTGTGCTGGAAACAATTCTAGTTAACTTTTAAATGTTTCTGAATTACCATCACTGTTGGCTATCTGTAGTCAACTGTGGAAACTGAGAATGCTGGACTGACTGTATAACTGTGTCCACATGTAAGCAATAAGCATGTGGAAAGTTCATATATTTTTGAGATTCACGTGCCAGAAGAGACAGCTGTACTGCCATTAACAAAGCAGAAGGACACAAGCAATAGAAGAACAGATATTTTCAGCTAAGTCAAGCTGATGAGGTTGTGTGATGGGTTCTGGGTAAATGCAAGTACCCATAAATTCAAGGTAATCGTAAAAAGGAGCTGAGTCTTTGAGACTCTAAAGTGGCAAAGAAATCATAAAAATAACGTGGCGGGGAGTATTAGAGCTAAGTGCATTATTTTATTCAGATCTAACCAGGTCCAAACTGAAAGAAAGGTTAAATGAGAACAGCAGGCAGAAAAAGACTATGCAGTGACTGATGTTCATTTCGTGCTTTTTTTGTGCAGTAATTTAGAGCTGTCGGATGTTTCTGGAGCTCCCTGGTCCTCCAGTAAGGCGACATCCTCAACCATCCAACACTTGGTTGTGTTGGGTACTCAAACTTGCAATGGCTGAAAGACACCACTGTAGAGGCATGAATACGGATTGAAACCTGTACCCCCAGAGATAGGGCATGTCATAAAAAAATACTTTCGACAAATTATATCATAAAAAGGCTGTCAGCAAAAAATGTATGCTGGTATGATGTTTTACCTTCTCACATTTCGGTCTGTTGTTCAGCAAAAAAAAAAAAAAATCCACCCACCCCAAGCAATCCAGTAAAATACACACAGATAAGGAGTGCAGGGCTCCCTTCAGTCAACTCAGTTCCACTTGATTACACTTCCTGTTGGATGGAAGTGGAACAGGAAAAAAAAAACATTAAATGTAGCTTGAAGCTGATAAATAGTTTAAGATATTAAGCATTTTTAAGTTAATAAAAATAGGTTGAAAATCTTTACACAACCTAATCAGTAGGGAGGGAAATTTATATTTTATTGATTTATTAATTAAGTTGAAAACAGCCAGACACAGATCAACACTGAACATTTTTATTAGATGAATTGGTCAGGAGCTGAACAGGAGCTTGTGGAAATAACATATTTCTTATGCTCATTACTGAGTTTTAACATAGTCTGAAGTTGATAAAAAATAAATAAATAAATAAATAAATAAATAATACATTCACTGCAGTCGGCCGGTGTCCATCTATCCAATTTCAGTAATGCAGGGTTGTGGTAGTCTTGTTGTATTCATACTTTTTATTATCTAATGTTTTATTGTCTCCCAGTTCATTCCTGCATTTGTGTAATATAAAGCTCAGCTGAATTTAGATGTACCAGTGTTGCAAAGCATTATTATTATTTCTGTTGTTATATGGTGTGCCATGCAAAGGTTGCAGTGGGTCAAAATTAACAACCAATTTCTGCATGCATAATTTCCTAAAACTTCATTTATGAGCAAATAACTGTGAACAACTGAGAGGTATAAGATATTTAAAGTATATAAATACAGGATAGAGAAGGAATCAGTCTAATATAACACTTCTCTCCCACTTGGACAGACATCAGTGATGAGGGGGATCAGCCACCAGGGTGCTAAAAGACCAGGGTTTATTCCCCTTTCAGGTACAGCAGATACTGCAATAAATCAATTCCAAAATGTTCACCACTGTTTCCCTGGGAGAAGAAGACACTTTGCCTCCACTATAAATCTGTCTAATCCTTGGAAACAAATAAGTAAACAAATAACATCTGTTGTGATTCTGATCAAATTATAAGAAAGGAACCAGGCAGTTTAATGCCAGTGAGATATGGTGAAATAAATTGAAAGGACAGCCTGTCAGACTCCACAGTGTAAAACTACCAGGTAATTTACACAGCAGAGATTACCCTCTCAACCTAATGTCAATTTTACCAATTTAACATTTTTAAGGTGGCTTGAAATGTCTGGGAAAGAAATGCAATGTGCATTAAAATGTCAGAGAAAGGCTTTACAAACCAATGTTTTTGTATGAGGCAAATGTCACAGGAAAAAAAAAATCAAATAAAAAGTCCACAATGCTTCACATCGCCTGCAACAAGGTGCCCTGCAATAGCAAATAATGTTTTTCCGATGCGTCATCTTTGTTTTTGCAGGAAGTCAGCCACGGAGATGCTTTTAAATCTTCCTAACGGTTATTAAACATTCGGAGGTTGCTGTTGTTTTGGTAAAATTGCTGCCGGGTCAAAAGAAAGCATGTAAACAGGCTCGTTGGTAACACTTTTTGTTTCTGTTCAGCAGCGACAACCTGTTGCTACCACTTTCAAAAATACTGGCATTCATTTATTTATCAGATGCTTTTCTTCACAGAAACATACAATGATAACAAACTAGCATTTATCAGCACTGATTTTGCTTAGCCATATATTTGCCAATAAGGTGAGGATCATATAAGCAATAATGGAAGTTGGAAAGCACCATTGAGCCATGTCTGACTCCTAGGTCACCGCTAGCGTGGTTTTCAAGGCAAGGAGGAGCGGAAGTGGTTTGCCTTCTTCATCGCCTTCTTCCAGCATATTTTCTCCTTAGAGTACAAACATAGAGGAGAACCTGCAGACTCTATGCACTCCCCTGAGCTGGACCCCCTCCATCAAGCAAGCAGCCCAAGAGCTGCAAGGCACCACCACATCCCCATACAAGCACCAATGTTCCCCTAAATGTAAGTAGAAATTTAACTTTTGATAAATGGACTCTTGGTGCAAACCAAATTGTTTCAATACATTTCCATCCTTCTACATGGAAGAGGTATACAACTCTAATATGCGTAGGAGTAGGAATGAAGCTTGTAATATAACTGCATGAAATGAGTTTCATTCTTAGGATTGTTTAATAATACTTGAAATTATAGCAGAAATCTGGGTGCATTTTCCTTTCTTTTGTGCAATTATTTAATTTTTTAATTAAGTGCGTGACGACACATTTTATTTTTCCAGATCGAAACTCATTTCAGGGAACGGAAACCCCCAGTGTTGTCTAACTAAGGGGGCAGCAGGTATCGCAGCGATCAGCATTGCTGCCGTCCTTCTGCAGGGCTGGGTTTGAGCTCCGCTTCCTGTTGTAGGAGCCTTCACCGCAGTGGCCACCACAAAATGCGCGACTAAAAAATACTCAGCTGTGCAAATGTTTGTCATTCTGCGTTGCACTGCACATTACACAGAGATGTTTAAGTTGAATATGATGCATGAAAGATTTTTCATCACAGCAGAAAGATGTGTGCCATCATGAGGAAGTTAAGCAATCTGAATGATTAAAATGTTTATTTTGGCATGAATGTCTGCCATGTAAAATGTTGTCATGATTGGAAAATAGCAGCTTCATATGCAGTGGGACACTCTGGGGACCCGGGTGACAAACAGTATGCCCATGCATGAGTCCCTTACATGGCCCATCACTTACTGCTAGCCAGAGTGCCCAGTCACTTTGGCCCTGCTTCTTCAGAGAGATATCATGTACTGGAAGTTGGTGGATATTCTTCTGCCTGTTTGAGCGATAAAGTTATATTTGTTTGTTACAAGACAATAAATTTAAATTGATAAAAAATGAATTTTTGTCTGAATCTACTGCATTCGGGCTGCTTTCAGGAGCAGTCGCTGGGCTGAAAATGGTTGAACTTCATTTGTACAGTATATTTGGGGGACCGTTTCATCCATGTTGTTTAATGAGGGAATTGTGGACTGAGAAGTGGTTTGTGCCCACAGTTTGGGAATTCATGCTGATGTTTTGCACGCATTTTTTACGCTGCCTGGGTTTTACACTACATCCTTAGTTCTACAGGCTGTGGTTTTGCCAACCATGAATTACCAGGATTTTTGGTTTGGTAAAGATTTGACTGAGGGTTACTTGACTGCTGCTCTGCCTCCTAGGATACTTTATTTTATTTGGAGTGGCCTGTGGAGCCTAAGGTGGACGGTTTTGAGATGCTTGACCATCCTCCTAAGAAGTGAAAGGGATTATTTTATTTCTTGTGGTATCTGACAGCTACACCAGCTCTTCTGAATAGACTGCCAGCTTCAAGGAATACCAGGACATGAATGTCTTCTCAGAAGGGAACACCTTTCCAGTGAAGGAACCAGGAAGAATGATTCAAGGCTTTCCTGGAAGAGCTCCTTTCATTCAAGAGGTTGTTCATAGACTCTTAGGCCTCACTATTGAGGAGATGGTCTGCATCCAGCAGAGTGAACCCTTATCATTCTTCAGCCTCTGGCTTTTAATTGAGATTTAGTATCAGAGAACTCTGGAGACGGGAAGGTAGGGAGAGCACCAGCCATCCATATCACACTCCTAGTACATGGAGCCTGTACAGAAGAATGGATGGCCCTCATCTAATACCCCTTCATGATGGCAGCAACTTTGGAGGTCTTTGTAGAAGAATTCACTGATGAGGATGCTGAGATCTGCAGGACAAGGGCTTCTGGAAGCAGCACAGGGACTGAAGACTTTGCCACATTCCACCTCCCAAATAGTTCAACATCTTTTATCTTTTTTCTCTCAAGAACAGCCTCCCTGCTGTCTGTGTTTGCTTTGCCTGTGTGCCTCCCTGCAGCCTGTGTTTAGGCCGAGGTAAACAGAGAAGGACTATAAGGATGTAATGTGCTATCTGTGTTTGCAGCCTGGCCACCCGGCCAAGAAATGGGTTGGCTCTCATTGCAGTGCCTCGTGCAAAGGACAGGACTGTGTTGCTTGTGATGGCCTGAGGACAACAGCATTGTCAGCAGCTGCTGGGGGACCGAGGGTAGCAGTGGTCAGGGCCAAGGCAGCAGTCAGCTCAGTTTCTGGCTCCTCCTGATCTCCTCTCACGCTCCTGTGGTGCCCCTGGTTGAAAAAGACTCTTGTTGTCTTGGTTCCAAGGAGAATAAACCGGATGTTTGAGGGAATCTGGGGCAGAATAACAAGCGTCAGCATTGCTCCAGGGGTACCAGGTTCTACTGGTGTCCATGAAAAGGTCCAAGAGAAATCCCCTCCATACCCAAGTGGATCAGATTTATTACTAACTGATGTATTCTTTGGGGTTTCCTCCCAGCTTTGGACCTGATGATGAGTCCCAGCTTTTAGTGAAAGAAAAGGGGAATTTTTTTCTTTGGATAAATTAAAACTATTAACAGTGCACTGAAGTTTAAAAGTAGTTTTATGATGTATCTTTACCTTGGTAGGAGCATTAGTATGTGTTTAAAGATAACTAAATTGTATCATAATAGTAATAAGTCGTATTAGAACAAAGGTGAGATGTTAGCTTTAAGAGGTTTTTGCACATTTTTGTAATTCTCTTTTTAATCACTTTTAAGGATTTATTAGCATAAAGACACAATGAGTAAGAATAATATAATAAAATAGAATTTTTAGAATGGACTTTTATTTCTATTTTTTTTTATTTATGTTAATTTAACATGTTCCCTGGATTGTCTGTAATGGAAAAATGACGGTATTATTAGGGAGGGACAAGTCATGTCCACTGCTGGTTGACTGAAATGAATTTAAAGGCTGGAATTTAAAGATGTACTGGGTTTAAATCTGCATTAACAGAGGTTTTGTGGATGTAAGGAAAGTTGAAATTTGTGTTGAGTGAGATTATTCCATGTTACATGTACAGATGGATGTTTTAAAAGTTTTTGAAATTAGGCTTTTTGAAGGTGCTGAGATTATTGCCAACTTATTTTTTTATTGTGTTTGGCTAAATAAATAGAAAAAAACTATTTTAAATGATTTTCAAGGCATATTTTTGGGGAATGACATCTAAAACAAAACACCTTTGAAGACTTTGACAAGGAATTGGATAATGATGATATCAGGAATAAGATGAAATGAAGGCGGTCCCAGACAGCCTGTGATAGGAACAGTGGTGACAAAGACAACTGCTGGGAGGCAGCAAAGGCCGTCTCCTACAGGAAAGTAGCTCACGACTGCACCCCTGCAGTGACCAATTTTGAAGTCACACCTATAAGGGTAGCCAGAGTAGAAAAGAAAGAGCGAGATTGACAACACTGTATTTTTTGGCACTGGTGACAACCCTGGCTGCCATGTTTTGGTCATTTTGAAAGGAGGAGATAAGCTTTCTAGCTGCTGCACAGCAATAGGTACAGTAAACAGGTCACGCAGAGATGAAGGTGTGAATTAACACATTTTGGTATCAGATCTGGCAAATTAACCACCTTATGAGTTCTGCCTTCAACAGATGATTTTTTTGCCCCTAAGTCCACCTCACAGACCAGAGGTGCATGGCTTTCTTCTCTCTAAGGTAGAGGAAGGGTGAGCTCTGGTGGAGTCTAGGTGGCACCTACTCTTCAGACATAAGAATACTGTTCGGACAACACACTTCAGAAAAAGTAAAACCTTTTACAGCACATCAGGGTGGGGTTCGGAGGGTTTTAGGGGTGGATGTAACCTAGTACATACGGCCTCCATGTGTTTATGTTTCAGGGTGGAGGTCAGGTCCCACATTGTTCCTTCAATAATCCCAAAAAACAGGAGGAGACTTTAACATTTTTCTTCTGCGCAAAGAACATATTTTCAAATTTTCATTCAGTTCCAAACCACCAATCCAACATTGTGTACGTGTGACCATTAATATTCAGGGACAAAAAAGTGCCGGAAGGTAAATATTAGAATCTGAAAGGGTTAGAAAGATTTATTAAAAGAGCTGTGCGATGAACCATCAGCATATTTCAAGGCGCAAAAATGGGGAAAGATGCAGTCGTATCAGAAAATGCAGCAGAAGAAGAAAGAGAAAGAAAAACAGCATCACGATCCAAAGAAACGACAGTAAAATGTGGTTTCTGATACGACCCTTTCCAGCCTTGACCGCACATATTAGCTTGATTCCCTCAGTTAGCAAGAGGACAATTAGCAAAGTGAAAGCGTAATAATGTAATTTCTATAAATAATTAATTTGACTCGTACAATGCAGTAAATAAAAACCTTTTTTATTTGATTAGAGGTTTTCTTCAGACCCTAAAGTGCATCGTATCTCCTCTGGGCATGGGGGCTGGGAGGACCACTTTCTGATTTAATCCTTGCCAAGAGCTAATGACACAGTTGCTATGGTGACACATTGCCGCTTTGAAGGGTGAGGTAAAGAGGACCCTGTTCTTGATATGACTGGGAGAGCTTCTCCAGGTGAACACGATGTCCTGATATAAAGCAGGAGGCCGGAAATAAGAGTCCCACAACTGCTGTCCAGCCCCCACACTGGGACGCTTCTGGAGGAAGTGGGGAGGTGGGGGGCTTGCAGATACTGGTGCATGTGGGAGGATGAACATTACTGGACATTTTTATGCTCTGCACATGATCAAATAAAGCTGGGAGTGACCAGGAGAGTGGTCTTACAGTTGCGTCCTGACATTTTTTACTGTTACAACCTGGGGGCGGTGCTAAGGCCTTCAGTATTTGGAGCACGTCTGTCCGTCCTTCTCTCTTTGTGTCTCCTCAACAGGTGGAGCTCCAGTAAAGCCTCATCGGCAGCAGACATTGGGCAGCTAATGGAGAAGATGGTGTGAGGACACCTGAACGAGAGGGACTACCTCTGCTAAAAAGGTGTGTGTTTTGCAGGGACTGGGAACTTGAAAAACTGTATGGCACAGGTGATGCTAGTTGCATTTGTAAATTGGAAATTTGTAAATAGCAGCTGCTGGAAAGGAATGAGGGTTGGTTTATTTTGAACAAATTATTTCCTGGGTTTAACTGTGTTAAGAAAGCAGCATGGGATGGTAGTTTATTTTTTGTTTTATTGGTTGGATTTATTGCAACAAAGGTGCAGATATTTTTGTTGGCTATGTTTACCCCTGGACTGCTCTAATAAAAGGAAACAGAAGAAATGTTATAACCTGTGTGTGAGGTTTAGGAGTGGAGGTTCTATCATTGGGTCCAGGCTCTCTAAACCCTTGTGCCATGTCCCAGCTTTAGCCTGAGGGTTCATCTGGGACATCATCTGGCATCTTTGTTGCGTTTGGGCCTGTAGAGTTTAGGATCTTGTTTAGCTTATCGACTTTTTGGATTTTGCCTTCTTGATGCTGATAGTGATGCTCATCTTCTTGCATGGACATAGTTTATTTTGGACAACTTTGTTGTTTTGCCCTCTGCTAAAGCACTTGAAAGGTAAAGTTGATTTGGTTACTTTGGCAGAATTTTATATCACTAATGCGGAGGGTTTTTAATAATTATGCAAAACCACAAATTTTAGGTTTTTCATCTTCTCTAAAATATCTGCAGGCAAATGAATTATTTTGGCTCGGACAAAGTACTGTTATCACGTATGAGTTCACAATAAAAATACCGATTTGAAAAGTATATGTAAGTATAACTTGTCATCCAGACAATGCTGATAGCACTCTGGGGGTGTGGATACTTTTGCAAGATACTGGATAGGTTGATTTTTGTACATAATTTGGTACTTCGAACGGTGTATTATTTATGATAATTTCTCTATCAAATGATGCATTGACAGCTTGAAATATGGGGTTCAGGAAACTGGCGCCTTCGCGAGAATGAGGGACTGGAGATAGGACAGATGTGATGAACTGGGGATGCACTAAAAGCAGTGCAGAGAGAATAACCACGCAGAAGTTTGAGGCCAGAGAGAGGAGAGATGCAACAAGAAAGGAGGTTAATGCTCTGTGGTCAAGGGAACGACCACGTGGTGAGAGCAATGGTGTTGGTGGCACCTTCACTAGTTTTCCGAGGCCTAATAGCAGCGCTTGTTCACAACACAAGGCAAATGGTAGCATTAAGCAAAAGTGTGAAGCAAAGTGCAGCATAAAATTTGATGGGGGGGGGCAGCACTGACAGTACAAGGTGAATAGCGACACTAAGATGAACTGAACAGACATGTTAGAAGCAGGCCAGGGTGCGAAATGAAGTTTTACTAAACATAGGACGTACGTAGTTATTATAGAATTTTGAAGTGAACCAAACCAGGATGTAAACTATGGTGCAAAACAAAGGTGCAATGGAAGCATCTTTGACGATGAACCATTTCAGGAGTTAAATTTGGTAGTATAGGTGATGAGCTATGATGGGAAATAAACGGCAACGTTAGAGATAAATTAACACAGTAAAGCACAAGCAGTATCTGAGCAGCACAGATTGAGCCAAAATTAAAATGGGGGGTAGGCCAAACTGTCACAACCTCTGGGAGCAACTCCCTAACTGAATGGTAAGGGGTCTTCCCACTAACCGATCAGTGAGGGTCTTGTAATGGATTAGGGTGTGCCAGCAGGGTAAATTTCATACATCCACGGCAACAAGAAGCTATGCTCACAGCATTTACTGCAACATGGCAACTCTGACATCTGAGTGCACACATAAACACAGTGCTGCATCAGTGCTGGCACAGGTGATAATCAGCTTTATTCAGGCATTGGCGGGAAAATTCGCTCACTGATTTTGCCACCATATCCGTTTTGTTGTGCTGCAGTACTTCTCTTTGACTGGCCCACAGCACAGTGGATTTGCACCTGCTGTTGTCACAAACCACCAGTTACTTTGCATCCATACTGCCAAACAGAGGCAACCCTGGGTTCATGCAGTAGTATCTTATGGGAACTTGACTTTTGGAAGGTCCACTATCAAATAAAAGGTCAGATGTGTTGGCATTTGGGAGTTTATACTATTTGATCATTTTGATATATCGGTTTGATATCAGCTGATTCTGCTTAACGTGCTGAATGGATGTTTACATGTAGTCCATGTTCAAGAGTTCCGTTTTGGCCATGACAATTTTGAAAATGGTGATTTACAATGGATGGGGCCGCTGGTGTATAAGGAGGCCCGGGGTACAAGCTTGACATGGAGATATGCAGAAGGCAGGCTTTGGAAACTTTAAAGCTGAAGGTTTGGAGCTGTACAACCCTTATACGTTTTGCTTTACTTTATGCATCTGACTATGCAGACATGTAAATACGTAAATACTTCCACACTCTTTGTCGGAGCACTACAGCCTGCAACTTTGCCTTCCAAACAATCCGTGGGCCCAACGTTCATTCTCTGGCAACAATATACTCATACAGGAATTCTGATGTGAGAGTTCTGCACAGCAGGCTTTAAAAAGAGACCAAGCCACTGATTTAAATCTCAAGCACAGCTTGCTCTCATCTCTGCCTGCCTGATGGAGTTTGCTCTGCGCTGCATTCACTCCTTGTATGCTCCTGTCTATAGCTAACTAGTTCCTTATATTTTCACGGTGCCTCCTTGTTCTCCAAGCCTCCATGCTTCCCACTCCAAGTCCTCAGTACATCTCCAAGCTGCTGAGCCTCCTCATCCATTTACCTCCTACCCTCCCTCCAAATATTCCAGTCATTGTATCTCTGAATCATATTCAAATTCTCAGGTCTGTGTAGCACCCAAGCTTCACTTCGCTTTGAGTCCAACTAATCGCCAGTGCTCATAACACAAACAGTGGTACTGGATAGAGGTGAGGATTGTTCAACAGGACCAAATAAGTGTGTTTATCAAATAGCAGTGATGCAGTGAACTGCAGTATGAACCAAACAGCTGCATCAATGAATTGGGACTCTAACCAAAGTCATAGTAATTATATATGGAAGGTAGCCAATCCACTAGGCTGCCATAAACTGTCCAGCATGAAGAGTACCATGGAAAGGAGGTGCAGACTGTGCTGTGGAATGAGGACACAAATGGCAGTGCACAATCGGCACAGACCAGGCTGCGCCAGTGGCGCAAGGTAGGTGATGAACAAATGGTATGGTCATGACTGAGCAAACACGGCAAACTGATAGCGGTGATGAGAGCCAAAACAAACCACTAGAAACACTGCAAATAGCAGGAAAAAAAATGAAGGCATGAAGTAAATGATGGCATCAACAAAGAACAACAGCACAGATGCAAAGTGCAGAATGCAGCAGGAATTAACAGCAAGCCATTGCATTGCACCAAACCAACAGCAGCACTGTGACATGGTGAATGGTGATGGTATTGACAGTCAAATATGAACTGAAGAGCAGTGTTTAATCTACGATGTTGTGTATGCAGTTTTTGTTATAGAGCAACGGCCACATGGGGGGAAGCTATTCTGCGATGGACAATTTTCAGCCATGTATGCTAATAAATTTGGTCATTATGTTATATAACTGCTCAGGCCCAAAAAGCAATACCCTCTGGTTTACCTTCATACCCATGAAAGACCGTTTGAAGCAGACATACAAGGACTGTGGTAGCAACGGACAAGAACAAACAACTGAGATTTTCAAATCAACAGAATGAACAGTGACGCAAGTGATGGATGACCGAGTGAGAGAAGAAAGGCTACGTTTCCCGCTTGCAAGAAGCAAAGACCGTGGAAAAATCGGGAAAAATCAATATCCAGAGATTTATTATGACATACAGCTGAAACCAGCTTCCTTAATGAATTGGTGAGAGCAGAGTGTTAGAAAAACAGCGTCCAACAAACACAGCGGCATCAATCATTCGCTGCATTTTCACCCACTGCTGCTGCCTTGCAGGGCTGAAAATAGTGTGTTTGTTTCAATTTCACTTTAATTTCTCTCTTTGTCCTGATGAATGTCCAGGTTTGACTGTCCCACTTCTTTCCAAGATGCATAACCTCTTTCCTCGCATGCTTATAACTGCTCGCCACAGACGAGGTTCAAAAGGTCTCTTGCGAGGCGTCTTTGCACATAGCAGGGCAAGGGATTCACCTGTACAAGATGGGGAAAGAATCTGCTTCCTTAGCTAACATTTTAGCCAAAAAGGAAAGGGACCTGGTCCCTCGCAACCATACTGGTTTACAACCAAATGCTCTTCTCAGGCAGCACTACCCCAGTAAACAAAGCATATGGTGTGGAACAACAGACGGCTCACTACTGGGTTCAATCCCATCTCTTGGTCCAAACTGATTACTGCAGAGGACCATATAGTTGACACCTTTATGCAAAACATTTTAAAACTTTTATATTGCAGCTATAATATATGCAGCTGAGTGCAGTGCGGAGTAAACGCACGCAGAGTCACTCACTATGGGCAGTTTGAGAGAAGCTGACGTGCATCAGAGAAACACTTGGAAAATCATGCGAATCCAAGTTTGAGGCTACAGGGCAGCACTGCACCCAGTATCTGGATTCTCAGGCTTTGTCTCGTGTGGCCCGGGTTCAGAGCTGGCACTTTCAGCTGATAAGTATCTCAGTAACATTCCATTACAACATCATATTGTTTTTCTTTTTCATACTGTTTCCATTTCTTATTTGTGCATTAATTTGACAGTAAAAAAGTCATGTACACATAAGTGCGTATGAATTACCTCATTAACTTTTTGGTAATTAAGTAATTGGCGTTTAAAGTGTTCTTTGTCACGCTGAAATCGGCATTTTAGAGTGTCGGGGATATTTGATGGAAATTAGTTGGGGGTTCTTTGGATGAACCTGGAAAAAATCGTAATTTTCCCGTTATAAAACAGAAATGGTTCCCCGGTATTCAAGTTTGTGGCATTTATGCCATTTCTAAGGACCAATTACATTCATATCCTGTGGTCTAAATTTATTTTCAAACAAGTATGCTTTATAAGGAAATAAAAAATAGACTTTTTCCTCTTAATTCTTTTTTGCTGCATTTTGCTGTCGTGGCTAAAACACCGCTCTCGTGTGCAGAGCAATGATCCAGTGAGGAAGGCCTTAAAGACAGACGGTAGCTGAACCTGAAGACCAACACTGCCAACTGTTTTACTGTTGAAGAGATCCCATTAATATTAGGCAGAATAATAACTACTGGTTGGAGGTCGTTTTGTTATTTTGTGGTTAAAGTAAGAATTTTAACCTTCTTCTACACCAGGTAACCTATTTCCTCTGACCTGTGACCCTAACACGCTGGGTGACAACGTGACCACATTAGCAACCTAGCATATACCTCCCTCTAGTGGCCACCACAAAACTTGAGCCTTCACAAAGTTTCATACACAAATTGCAAAATCTGTCACACAGTGAGGGACAGATGTATTAATTTAACATATAGTTTAAACCTTTACACAAAATTTAAGACAAACTATACATAAAGATTATTTTCTTAAAAGGCTGAAATTTCAGAAGACTTTTGTAGTGCCATCATACAGACCTTACATATAGTTTTGAAGCAATGTGGAGAACAAAGCTAAAATTCATCCATATAAAATTATTACAATTTTTTAAAAGCTTTTACGACTACACAATATATTCAGGTTAAACATAATCAGCACAACAATACCAGCATATGTGTCTGTAAAGCAAAAGGAATATTTATAATGCATAGAATGACAAGAAGCTTCCATCTTTTTATTCTTCTTTGTTGTAAATGAACACGTAGGTCAGAACTAATAAATACTAGAATTAAAAACAAAAAAAGCCAACCAAAAATAGGTATGAGGAAAGGGACAACAAAATGCAAATGATAGATAGCTCTAGTTCTGCCTGTGTAAATTTATCACTGTATTAAGGTCTTTAGAAAAAAATAAAACAGCAAGAAATCCTTCCACTCATAAAAATCGTATGTCTATTGCTCATATTTCACTAAAAATCTCCATTACAAATGCTCAAACAAAAGTTAAACCATGCTGCACATACAATGTACATATATTACAAAAAATTCTGCAATTTAACCGTTACTTTATGTAGATTATTTTCAAACATTAAAATCATTTTTAGGAATTTTTTCACAGCATCTTTTCTAAATAATACTGTCAAGAGATAACATATTAGCATATTCCTTGCCATGTAAAAATATTCTTCATATTCTAGTATCTTTCATATTCCAGTAATACTTACAAAAGTATATAATGAATGTATAACAAAACCCAGCACCACTGAAACACTTCTCTTAATATTTACCTGCATAAATATTAATGACATAGAAAAAAGGGACACCACATCCATCAAACAGTTGCATTTGTGCAGTGCCATGACCATGGATGGCAAAACTGAATAAAATAACACAAGTTGAGGGCTGATTTACTTGTCATTCTTCATATGCGGTGCGTCTAAGTAAACGTATATTACGTTTTAAAAAATACAATATTTTTAGAAATGAGGATAAGTTAAAAAACAGTGTTCCATTAGAAACAGAGACGAGGACTCTCCAGTGACCCGACATTTAAATACAGTAGGACACGATGCTGCGGTTTGCTCTTTCATGGGTCTAAAACTAGTAAAATTATGGCAAAAAGGGTGTGACAGAGGCTCCATTAGGATATGCCCCCCTCTTATTTGTAACCCAGTTCTTTAATTTTCTCGTAATTTATTCTTCATAAATAATTTTTAAAAATTGTTTAAATTCTTGCTGAAGCATTATTATTGACTATTAGTGTTATTGTGCATATATACAGTATATATTTTCTATCTTTTATGCTACTGTTCAATTACTGCTCTCAGCCTTAACATCCTAATCCCTGGATTACTGCATAGAGTTGGGATTCCAACACCCAGGCTCCTCCTTAAATTTAGTCACCAAGCCAAGTGCATTGCTGTGATTCTTCTAAACACGAATGGCAAATCAAAAAGCAAAATGTTTCATACATCAAAGCCTTGATAGCATTATGTAGTCTCTTAGAATGCATAACATACAAGAAGCCATTTATATGAGTCTGGAATTCTTAAGGAACTGAATGAGCACTTTGTAAACAAAAGTGTACTGTGAGATGGTCTGCACCATCATCATCCGCTGGTGACGCAGCAGTTTCAGAACAGTGGGGACGTCCTGGACCTGCAAGACAGGACAAACATTGTCACGGATGAATCTGTGATATTAATACCCGTGCTTCATTTCTTTAATTCACCTCTCGTTGTTTGACATCTGAATTCCAATATCAAAGATCACAAGTTCCACACATCGCAGAAACTTACATTTTCTTGTAATGCTTTTACTTAACAATGCACATTAAAATGAAATCCCATTTTGTATGCTTTTAAGAATAAAAATGTTCCGTGTTAAATGTATGTTTTATATCCTTATAATCTTTCCAACTTTTCAGTCAACGTGAAACTTTCAAATACACATGGATTAATGTTATTACCTCATTGTGTTCCAGACAGGCAATCATGATCTCAGACAAAATGACCACTCCGGTCCGTCCCACCCCGGCACTGCAGTGGATCAGAACCGGTACGGGGTTCGCTGGGTCTGTAGTGCTATTAGTATGTCGTCTCACTGACTGGATCTCCTCTAAGTATGCTGAGGGGGGAGATTGTACAGTGTTTATTAACCACCGATATTAAAATTGAACTGTTCTGTAAATTATTGTATCTAAGTAATTGCAATATATTTTTATAAGCATTTTAAGAATTATATATTTTAATTTTTGTGTGGATGTCATAACAGAGTTAGACATGGTTTTAGCAAACACAGCAGAGCAATTTAAAACACACACACACACTATTGTCCAAAGTTATTGATGAGCACCATATTTATCAGTATTGTTCTACTGTCATTGGTGATGGCAGAGGTGTCACTTGTGAAGTTGATGCTATGATGCTGCCATGCTGAATGTAAAGGTGTCTCACAGACTTAGAATGTACATTGGTAGAGGTTGAGCCAAGGGGGGGGGGGGGGATGGGTCATCACTATCCTGTGTTTCCCTCTCTTTTCCTTTGTGCCCAGTATCCTTCTGGCTTCAGATGATACCACTCCTGCCCTAAGTAAGGAGATCCACACGTGTTGGTCTTTTGTGAGTGTTGGCCGGCATCTTGGTTGATTCCGTGTATGCTTATAATGTCAGGTCTGGTGCACAGGTCTCTGTGCACTCCTGTAGCAATACTACTGTAGAAGATGGGCACTATATGGCCAAAAGTATGTGGACCCCCTTCTAATGACTGAGCTGAGCTGTTTCAGCCACACCCATGCAGCATAAAAAAACATCCCAGACAATTGTGTTTCCAGTTTTGTGGCCACAGTTTGGGGAAGAAGAAGTTCCCTTCCCGCTCCAGCACAACTGTGCACCCTCCCATGCACAAAGTAAGTTTGCCCAGGTTGCTGTGGAAGAACTCAAGTGGCCCTAACCCCACTGAACACCTTTGGGATGAACTGGAATGCTGACAATGAGCCAGGCCTTTTTGCCCGACATTGCTGCCCAACCTCACTGATGCTGTTGCAGCTGAATGGACACAAATTCCCATAGTCGTGTTCCAGAATGTGGTGGAATGGATATTCAGCAAGCACGTATGGGTGTGATGCTCCGGTCTCTGCTTCTTTTTGACCATGTAGTGTACTTCAGAATTCAATTGTACCAAGTGGCTGATCCAGTGAAGCTAAATCTCCTTAAGATTCTCTCACTCTCATGTACACACACACACACACACACACACACACACACACACACACACACACACACACACACACACACACACACACACACACACACACACACACAAACAAACAAACAAGCAATTTAAGATAACCAGTAGAGCAGAAACACATGTCTGGCTGTGGAGAAAGAACCATGGTTACCCTTATGGTACATAATAGCTACAAAAGTGCTTAAAGAGCACAGGTAGACAGACAAACCATATTACAGAGTAATTAATAAAGGGAAACTGCCTTATTTTGTTTTTTTATTATAACCAGTGTTAAGCTCTTAAGTAACTGCAGTATTCAGTGATATTTAAGCACATTGTTAGCAGCACATGGCACAGTCCATGGTTTTAGAACATTTTAAGTGTAATCTTTGCTCATGACAAGATTAAAAGTTAACTGAATGACCTTTTTTGTTTTAGATATTAGTAATGTTTAATAAATATTATATACTCACACAAAAAGCCCTTAAAATCCTCAGGGCAGCCATGATCGGGCCAGTCTGTGTACTGCAAATGCCAGATTGTACGTTCCTGGCCACTCAGCAGATGCTTGACCTTCAGACCTGTAGTGGCATAGCAGCCAGAATCGGTCCGGAAACGTGTAGTAATTTTGAACCGGCCATATGTGACGGTGTTATGCCTTGAGCCCAGACGAGGCCAGTAACTAAAGCTCTTCTCTCTTCCTCCTTCCTGTAAGCCAGAGTGTAACTCAAGTTAAAATGTACTACAATAGACTGGTTAAAAAAATATAAAAAACAGATTCTCTTCCAACGGTCCAAGTCAAATAAAAATAATCATGCATTTTGGTAAAAATAAAGACAATGTAATAAATCAAAAGTAGTCATACCCCTTGTATTTGCAAGATCAAATTTGTGCTGACAGACAAACCACGAATGGGAATTTATTCAAATTAATTCAAAATATTTTAATTTTTCAGACCCCATTTCCTGCATTTGCTGTTGCAATAGATTTAAAATTCAAAAACCTAATTTATTAGGCATATACAGTCCAGTTCCATAAAATGAATATAAATATTTGTAAAAATAACTACGTAGCATTGAGCAGTGAATGTAGAAGAAATAATACAGAAATATGCACCTCCTCAGCAGTGACCATGGCAATGATGACCACACCTTGCTCCCACACCATCTGCCAGAAGTCCTGACAGGTGTTGGAGAGCGGCCCCTGGGTAGCAATGTAGTTCCACTCATGGCTACTTACAGTTACCTGGAGGACAGCAGAAAGGATGGACACTTATTATTTAGTAAGTGCAAAAATGTCCCCATTCCAGCTGCTTAACAGCTTAATGACTTAGTGGATAATTGAACTTGCTTTCTGTAAAATAAAAAGTACACCCAACCCTCACCAAACTGGATTAATTTGTTCTGTGAATTGTCAGTGCTCTTGAGGCAACTGAATTGAAACCATTTCCTATGGAAAAAAATATGTAGTTGTTTTTCTTGGGTCTGAAATGTGTCACCCATAACCAAAAATGACAGAAATGTATATTTCAGTGGATGACAGTGAGATGCTAAATAGCATTGCAAACAAATGCTTGACGCAAGATGATCATCTGATGGCAATCTTGTGATTTTTTGACGTTAGTGTACTACACGTAAAGCGTACTGTTAAAACCATGACTGTGACACAGTCATAGCAACACAGAGAGGAGGGACAATGTCACCATCACAGTTTATTTAAACCTTTCCCATCAATGGGATGTTAGAGACAACCTGCTTCCCAGATCTTCACCATCTCAAGCCCTTGACTGTTATTACTTGCCAGTCACCATTTTTTAATTCTGCCATTAAAAATTATCCTGCGACTGTACATAAATGGATAAAACATTGTTAGTAACTAAATGATGTAAGGCATTTTAGAAAAACATCAGCTAATTGAACTAACAGCATTTTTATCTTCAACCCTTTGCAATAGTATTCAAACCCCTTGAAAGTTATAAACATTGCCTGGACTACTAATTATACTCCATATTTTTTTCAGATCGGTATTTTTATTGTAAACTCATGTACTCCAACACTACATTTTCAAAAATATTTGTCTGCAGATATTTTTTTCATCTTGGCAAATCTACAGTTGGTCGTTTGGGTGGCTGGATGATGCTCATGGAGCTCAATTTTCAATAACGCAACCAATTCTCGGTGGGAATGAGGTCAGGACTTTGACTGGACCACTGTAGGACATTCATCATTTTCATTCCGAGTCACTCCATCATAGCTTTGGCCTTGTGTTTAAGATCATTGCCCAGCTGAAAGGTGAACTTTCTCCCAAGCTTCACTTCCATGGCAGACAGAAGCAGGTTTTCTTGTAGTATTTCCCTGCAATTCTCTCCATTCATTATTCCTTCAATTTTGACAAGATGCCTAGTGACTGTAGATGAAAAGCATCCCCACATGATACTGCCACCACTGTACTTCACTTTACTGCACAAGCAGTGTTATGCTGGCCAAAAGGTTCACCTGTCTCATCTGACCTCGACATTTTATGCTACACTCTTGATACTATGAACTTGTGCACCTTTCCTCCACTTTTAGTCACTGACCTCTGTAGCTTCTCAAAATGATTCCTGGCCTCTCTGTGATTTCCCTGAAATCTTGTTGAGTTTTGAGTAACAAACTTGTCTAGGCAGCATCTGGGTAGTATGATGCATCTTCTACTTCCTGATTACTGATCCAACAGTTGTGACTGGGAGATACAAACACTTTGAAATTATTTTGTACCCTTTTTATGCATTTATATGACTTTACAACTAAAATCTGTAGTCTGCTTTTTGCTCTTCATCCTCATAATTTTTCTTCACATTTACAGGCTCATCAATGATCATTAAAACAACTTTTTTTTTTTTAAATCTAGAAAATGTGGTCATAACTGTAATGGTTCACAAATTGAAACCAATTATGTCCATTTAACAAACATGTCCTTGTTAGGGATTAGCTTTCCTATCTGTGTTTCCTTGGAATTTCAAGAGTTTGGGGGATTAATTAATTAAAACCACATATTTCTGTTATTCATTTTGTTTCAAAATACCTGCACACAACTTATTTTCACTCTGACAACTCTGTGCCAGAGCACAGGAGTTCACAATAAAAATATGGTTTGTAAAAATATGTGCAAGTATAATTTTCAATTCAGGCAATGTTGATAACTTTCAAAGGCTTTAAATACTTTTGGAAGGCATAAAACAGCAATAACACCAAGAACAATAATAACAAAATATTAGTTAATAGCTATTATTGCACATTAAATATCAACTGAGATTCAAAATGATATAACATTATTCTCCCACGCTGCCTGGCATTGAACATAAAAACATTTCTGTAGATAATTCATTTATTTTCTGTTATCTTAACTGTTACTCAGTGTGTGTTTAGTCATTTCATGTTTACTCTGCTGAATGACTGCTATGAAATTACTACAAAAGACTGGTCTTGTGTTCTCAGGAATTAGCTTTATGTGGCTGAGTGCCTCCTTTATGTTTCAACTGTCCTTTGTGTCTTTGACAGGGCTGTATAAATTGTGGGAATATAAACTGCAGGAGGGTGTGAACAGAATTAATATCTATTTGAGAAAATGGCACATCTTTTGATAAGGTGCTGTAGTGCTTTTTCATTGCATGGACCCCTGTTACATGAGGAATGGATGCCCTTTTACTGCATCTTACAACACCACATTGAAAAAATTTCCCATTGAGCTTCAATTACCTTGATGTGGGAGGCATTTATGTAGCCTGTATTGTTCTCTTTGGTGGGGACTAACTCGACACGAGTGTCATCGTATGGCAAGACGTCCTGGAAACGGTTCCTTTCGGCATTTTCTGGCAACTGAGCAACAGAGCATTCTGCGTCAATGCGCTTTTTAGGCAGCTGCTCATACTCGGTGAACACCATGCCTTGTTCCAACTGCTGCTCCAGTACACTACACTGAAATTAAAATAAGAAGAGTTATCAACAAAGGGAGTTCCCAAAGCACATATTGCTTGCTTCATATTTTGAGTCTTTACAATGCTCAGTGCCTCAACTGCTTACCTAAAACATATGTATAGTTCTTATTGTATCAGACTCTACAAGAAGAAACAAACCCCTCTGAAATACCTTATAAATATGCCTAATTGTTGTCTTTGCAAAAGATTTTAATAAAATATTACAGTAGATCAATAATCAAAAACACTGTTATACAATATTATTATTATTATTATTTAAAAATGTTCTTTTCTTCTTCTCATATCTAAGGTGAAGTTTAGATTATGCCGTTATCTCATGTCATTATTTGTATCTCATATCTCATTTTTTGGTGTGTTACAATAATAATGGTTACAAACACACACTGAAACCCAAGACAGACCTATGTTTCACATAAAAAAATTTACCAAACTGAGAGCCTGTTGTAAAAATGTTTTTCTTAAAACTGCTATGTTATATAAGACAGTTTTTTCCCCCCCACACCATTAGACTGCTAAACCACTGACCCCTCCCTGGGCAGTGGAAAAGTCGATCGGGGACTGTCTGTCTATCTGTATGCCTGTCCCACCCATTGTGGAAACCCGTCTGGTTCACCCGTCTCTGTTACTTTTTGTTGTTGTAGATTTAGTCTGTAGTTGTAGGTTTGGTTGCTGTGAGCTGTTGGTTTGGCTGCTGTGTCTTCCCCCCCCCCCCCCCCCCCAATCCCTGATGTATATCCGTTTCCCCACTTACCTATCCCTATTTACTAACCGTTTGTCCTGCTCTTTATTTATTATTACTCTATTTATTATTATTTATTGTTCTCCTCTCCCGACTATACATATGTCCATATTTGCACTGAGGATGCCTGGAAACAAAACTTTTCATGGGGACAACACTGCTATGCTGTGTTGTTCACCCATGACAAATAAACCTTTGAATCTTGAAGGCATGTGGCACAAGTCAATTAAATTACAGAATTTTTTGTAAAATGTAATGTTGTAAAATTGTGTTAGTTGCATTAATTCATGTAATGTTGTACAAGATTGAGTAGTTACAGTTCGATATACAGTGTATGACAGTTTCTAACATACTGTTACTAAAGGCAATCTCCAAATCCCAAAGTTGGTCTTATTTCTCCTACAATTGCTGAGCTTATAATTATGGATTTTCATTTAAAAGTTCTTTACATGAAGCCCTTTAGAAGTATGCGGACTAGGAAAATAATATGGGCACTACAGCCGCTGTCTAATTTAAACTAAATTATTATACACCAAATGAGATACATAATAAAATTATATGCCTACCTGAATGAATACAGGCACCACAAGCCAATGAAATCAAAACATGACTTTACAGATATTCCTTTATGAAGAATTAATGTAATGATGTACTCAAGGATGAGAAAGTGTGCCCAGAACTATAAAAGTTAAACTTAAATCAACACCACAGACCATTTTGAATCAAGTAATTACAAATTGCAGTATTGTTTTGCTTTGTTGTTCTGAAATACATGAAACAATATAATGCTGAAATTGAAAAGTATCTAAGGTGCTCATTTTCATTCTGTTTCAACCAAAAATACTTACATGCATTAAGTCAAACGATGTTACTTGACCAACACATACTTCAAGGAGAGAAGAAGGATGGAAAAAGACATACCTTCTCATCATTGGAGAAATTTTCTGGCTCATTCTTGCTCTCTCTGTGTACTGGCATTTTGGACATTGTTAGTCCGTTTAGTGCTGCCAGCTTCAAAGGACCCATCTTCTTTATCTCAGACTTAGTTCCTTTCTTCATCCCCTAATGTGACACACACGCACAACCATTACACCACCAAAAGCAAAAGCAGTTCTGACAGCTCTCCGTGAACAAGACGGTGAAAACTGGCTTGCTCTGTCTGAACGCTAATAAGATGCTGGAATGCACCCAGCTATTTGCATGTGGTCAGACCGCATTCTTTTCTCTCAGCTGCATAACTGACTACTCACAGCATGTACCACCCTCTGCCACAATTTCACCACAATCACAAGGGATTCATATGAATCAGAGTGTGATGAGCATTGGGGTGCATCGTTGCTGTATGTTGAAGTGAGACTGGATTTATTGCAGTTTTAACTGTTCCCTGGGCTGTCTGTAATGGCAAAATGGTGAGCATGACGGTATTTTTAGGGAGGGACGAGGCGTGTCTGCTGTTTGTTGACTGAAATTAATTTAAAGGCTGGAATTTAAAGTTGTATTGGGTTTAAACCTGCATGAACAGAGGTGTTGTGGATGTAAGGAAAGTTGAAATTTGTCTTAAGTGAGATTATTCCATGTTACATGGATGGATGGATGGATGGATGGATGGATGGTTGGATGTTTTAAAACATCTGTAAAGTTTTTGAAATTAGTCTTTTTGAAGTCTTTTTGCTGAGATTATTACCGACTTCCTTTTTTTATTGTGTCTTTAATCCTAAGAGTACCTGTTTAGACACAAATTCTACAACTTCCACTGTTTAAAATACCTAAATAAGCAACTCCCACATTCTCTGACATAAATAAGGTAATAACTAGCACAGATCTGCGACAAGTTCTAATCAGCAATTGTTTTAGGTCAAACTGTCACTAGAAAAATATATATTTTTTATTCCTCTAAAAATCGCTTACAACGATCAAAAAAAGAAGCTTTTGATAGAGAAACTGCTTTTAAAATGTTCCAATATAGAAATAATTCAGTATTACGCTGGAAAACGTATTATGTCAACAGCTCACATGCTGCAAGAGAACTGATACATGTTACGAAAAATGGCCATGATTTACAGAAAGTGGGAGAAAGGCACTGGCAACAGCAAGGAGTGTTGAATCAGAAGGCTTCACTCACAAGCAGTGGTTGAAAGCTCTCCAGAGGATTCTTCCTCCTAGACAGCACATCTGGAACAACCCAGCTCCTGTCCAAGTTTTGCTTAAGTCTTGGCTGTGCTGAGGCTCCAAGATCACGTGCCACGACCGAAGGCACTTGTGTAGCTGCCCGTCTCTGCTGGGTGCCGTCTTCCACCTGTACATATGCATTTTTGCCCATAAAAATGTCACTCTCCCTAGAGGAATGCCCGAGTTCTGACTCCTGAATGAGCAGATGTGGTTCACAGGGCACAGCTTGAATCATGGGGATACTGTGACGTTTACTGCAGAGGTAGGCCATGTGTTGCTCGACAGGCTTTCTTGGAACAGCCACATGCTGCTTTACATTACCAGCAACATCCTGAGATTGTGGCACTTGGCAATTGACGTCATCAAAATCCTCCTCTTCACCACTGCTGTGAACAAGCATTGTGGCATCCGAGAGTGTTTTTTTGTGGCAATACTGGAAGTCCTCCTTACTGCCTCCATCTTGGCTCTTGGTTTTCTGCAAGAAGACATCGAGCTTAGAGCCAGAAGATCGGATCTGGGGTGGAATGGCCTCAACTCCCGTCACCGACACATGTCTCTCCTTCATTTTAATTCCTTCTATTCCATAGGCAAGTCCAGCAATCTCAATGCTGTTACGTTTCTGTATGTGGCGGCATCTGGTTGTAACCAAGGGTTCGCTAACCTCCTGCAGGGAGTGTGCCACGGGAAGGCTGTCTTCCTGAAACGTCTGGACAGAGTGGTGCACCCTTCGAGTAACCAGATCGGGATTACTACTACTTACACTGAAATGGTGCGAAAGATCTGGAGTGCTGTTTGCAGGTCGTGGATAAGGGTATGGGGGTGGGGGACGGTAGACCTGAGTTCTCAAAATATTAGGAGTGCAGTATTCTTGGGCCTGCACATTTGTGAGCTCGGGGACACTGACAGCCCCAATGACATGTCTGTTCTCTCTGGCATACAGATACTGAGAGGGATTATGGAAGCTGTAGTTGAGATGGACGTTGAACTGACTGGTACCCTGTGTACCCAAATGAGTGTGTTCCCGAATTTCTGGTTGACTGTACACAAGGAGATCCGGACGACCATAAGCATAAGAGCTGCTGATGTTAAAGTTCTGCATTGATAGTGTTTGATGGTCATTATGGGCAACATTTTGCTTTTTTTGCCGCATAACTGTTTCGTAATCTGGTGTAGCACGATAAGAGGGTGGGATGATGGCGCTGTGTCGGTGAGGAGTGACGTAGTCACGCATATCACTTCCTGTGATGCTGGGGTTGGAAGACATGGGAGAAGCCTGTAGGTGGTGTTGTGGGTTATTTAGAGAGCTGGTGCTGTGGGCACTGTACAAACTCCCATTATGGATCTGACCATTGTATTCCTGAGTCGAATGATCCAAGCTGGTTTGGGAATGGTAGAAAAAGCCATTCTGACCGGTCAGGTAGAGGTTGTCTGCAAGAAAAAACAAGGTACAACATCTGGGTTATGGTTTGAAGAAAACATCTGCATGGGCTTGAGTGTTTAAATTTGACCACAAACAGACTCCTGTAAAGGTTTCCAAAACTTTGAAAACTCCTGGCCTAATACCTTCTAAACACAATTCACCATGCATAAAGGAACAGTCTGTCATTAACCTACATGCAACATACTCTACCTTGAACAGTAATTTTTGAAATGTTATTAAAAAAGTAACTGTAGTCTCACTAGAGGAAACAAGCCCTGAAGCTATTTTGCAAAAAAAAAAACAACTATTAGTTGTTTTGTATTTTGACATTTTTGCCCATTATTTCAGCAGAACAAGCCCAAGGCCCACCTACAATACCTGCAGTAGGCGTTCAGCAGAATCGATGCAGAGATTAGGAACAGCAGGTTGCATAGTGGTTATAGCTACGAGCTCTGGCCTTTCAAGCCCTTGGCTCAAACCCCACTTCCTGTTATAATACCCTTGACCCTTGTAAATCATTGTAAGACATGTCAGAGAAAATTTGTTGGCGAAAGAGATAAATACCTTCTACTATACTGAACAGCATAACTAAAATATAAACGATATCTACAAAGTTGATTCTTTACCCACAATTTTGTTTTTCAAGCCACAGGCTTGAAATTTTGCATACAAGTACCGCTCACGCAGTTTGGCTTTTGTGTAATGAAGTTCTGAACAGTTACTTGGGATTTTGATCATTTAAAATTTGGGCTTTCTGATAAAAGGTGTAAGTAATCACATAGAATAAGTAGTCATGCAGGAGGATTTTCTGCCCCCTCCGACAAACACAGACACACACATTGGCTGAGATGCCACACACACTGTAACATACCAGACCAGGGTGCATTTTCTTGCTCCATAAACACACATCAGCAGACACCACACACTGAAGGGTTTTCACACTCACAGAAGGCACGATGATGAATTTTCTTCCACTGCTCTCATACACATGTACTCTCACTCTCACACATAACCAACACACGCAGAAAAAATTTCTCGCAGGGCCGATACTATACATACTACTTACTATATGAGGTCATATTTTTTGTTATAGGTGCACAAATGATAAATGTAGAAGTACAGTATGCATGTATTTTTCCTTTCCACTTAAGTATGTTTGTATTAAAAATAACCACTTTAAAGCCACAGCACTTTGGTGATTATATAATGAAACTACTTTTCACCTTTCCAGTGGTACATCTTTCTGACATACACACAGCTAGTTATATCTAAAATAGTTATACAGGCGTTATATCTAAAATAATGTGTAAATGGTATCATTTCTCTGCCTATACATAAGAAACTATCATTCTAAAACAAAGTATCCATTCATTTGTTCATCCATCCTTGCATTAATTTTTCAAAGCGCTAATGACCAGGCAGGCCAGTGGAGCCAGACCAAGATGGAATCTGCTTTTCTTTTTATAATCTGTATATTAACTGGAACCTCCTGCCTAGTTTTCTGGCTTTGCTGGTCAGGCTGAGCACTGTGAATCCTTGACTCTACACACATTTCAACACTCCTATGACAAACTGAAAAGCACCCCTCAGTAACATTTCTGGCAGAATATAATTGACTACCGTAGCCCTGTACAGCCGTCCAATCACTACAGCAACATAAAGCTAAGAAACTGAGCCATACATTCCCAGGATGACTGGAAGGAAAGCAAATCTGCTGATGGCAGGCTGTAAACTATGTCATACCTCCAGCTTTCAATGGAACAGCCACACCTGGAACACTCTTCTTAAAGCAAAGGAGAAACAGGTATGACTGGTTCAACAAATTAAAGATTCCTCTAAAAAGGGTATTGCTGAGAAGAACTCTGGATTTTTACTTGACAAAAGTTAAAAAAAAAAAAAAAAAAATCATATATACATACACACACACCACCCTCCCAATTAGGGGAAGGTGAGAGGGAGATTTTTTTAACACAGTATACATATATTATATTTAACCTGTTAACTTTAAGAACATATTTAGTTCAGTTCCCTGAGATTTTAGTTTATTTTGAGAACTGTGTGTTTTTTTTATGTTTTTTGCAAGACTTAGTTTGCTGAGTTTCATTTGCTGTAGTACAGACATTAAAAGGCCATGTTGAAAACACCCTTTAATTTCTCTGGGATTCTATTTGCTTTTGTTATTATAGATTGAAATACTATCTGGTGCCAGCAGGTAGGGCTCGGATGTACGTTCAGCCCTCACGTTCACAGTCTATATTAAGTTTGCATATTTTCCTTACAAGCAGACAATGCTACTACGAAATATATAAAACAGTGAAATAAATATATATCAAACTGAGATAAATGTAAAAGTTGACAATAAAAATGAAGTAAAATATTTGGAAACGATTCCAAGAATTTTAGTGATAGCCCAGACGCCTCTCTGTGACCAAAAATTTTTTTGATGTATTGACAACTGTCTGTCTTGCAATGTCAATAAGACCAAGGACATGACTGCTGACTCCAGCAGGACCTCAGCAGTCCAAACTCCTGTGTGCAGTGGAAGTTCAGCAATGCAGCCTGGTACATAGCTTCAAGTTTCTAAGAGTTTACAGTAGTGATGACCTTTCCTGGATACAGAACACAACTCACTTGGTTAAGAAAGGAGCATTTCCACTTCTTAAGGAGACTGAAGAGAGCTGGATTTCTACTCTTCCTCACTAGTTTCTACAGATGTGCCAAAGACAGCATCCAGACATCTTATACCACAATCACCAAAAACACTACTGCTTGCATGACCTTTTTATTTATTTACCTGTCTACACCATTGTTAGTTTTGCTTTTACTTATATACCAGCTACACTACCGGTCAAAAGTTTTAGAACACTTCAGTTTTTTTTTTCCAGTTTTTATGGAAATGCATGCAGTTTAACATCTTAACGTTTTGTGAAACAGGCAAAGAACAAAAAAAAACAGTGGAAAATTGGGAAAAAAAAGTCAAGGAATCATTAGGTGTACAAAAGTTTATTCAAATTTTTTGATTCATCAAAGTAGACACCTTTTGCTGATTTAACAGCCAAACACACGGCATTCTTTCTATAAGGGAAATCAAATATTGGTCAGAAAGATCTTCCCAAGACTGCTGCAGAAGTTTATTTGTTCTATGCCTTGATTTCATGAAACATTAAGACATTAAACTGCGTGCAGTTCCATAAAAACTGAAAAAAAACTGAAGTGTTCTAAAACTTTTGACTGGTAATGTAGGTACACAACTGTAAAGCTTACTATCTAATGCGGTAAATCACTTTGGGAAACGTCTTGTAAATAGTAATGTGGTGGTTATGACCTGCCTAGTATGAAATAACTAAAGTACACTACCGGTCAGTTTTTTTTTCCCCCCAGTTTTTATGTAACTGCATGCAGTTTAATGTCTTAAATGTTTCATGAAATCAAGGCATAAACTTTTGTACACCTAATGATTCCTTGACTTTTTTTTTTTTTTTTAATTTTCCATTGTTTTTTTGTTCTATGCCTTTCATGAAACATTAAGATGTTAAACTGCATGCATTTCCATAAAAACTGAAAAAAAATTAGGTGTTCTAAAACTTTTGACTGGTAGTGTACGTCAATAATTGTTCCATTGCCAAACCGGTTCTTCTGTTTTATGTTTAGTGCGCTGTTCACCATGGCTTCACCAACACAGAAGACTCTACATTTTATAAAAGTCTAGTAGAACATCAATACCAGTGAACTCTGCACACCAGAAAGTGTCTAAGTATAAACCCAGACAAGTACTTGTATGTCCCACCACCTTCATTTCCATTCCATCAATGGTCACTTAATACAGCAGGCCCTTGGACTTTCTAAAGACCACCAAAATTCCTTTTGACTTATTAGGGTTGCAGTTAGTTTTATTTGTACATCACAATGTATTTTACCAAGCCTCTGTACTCATTCTCCTGCCCATCACTGGTATGCTGAAATACTGCCATTTTATCTGCAGAACCATTTCAGATGATACGGGTTCTGATATGAATCTGACATGTACATGGTAAACAATAAGGAAGCCAAGCCTTTCCCTTGAGGGGCCCCTACGTTGCTCATGGCCACATCATAGTCACAGTCCTGTAGTTGCTGAAACTGCATTCTGTCACTCAGGTAGTCAATAACATTGAAAGAAAGAAAAATTGGATGTCTCTATTTGCACTGACTAATGGTGTCGACTTTAAGAGCCTTATGCTGCTGAATGTACTGAAGAAGTCTTCAAACATTATTCTCACAGTACTGCCTGCCATGTTCAAGTAGGCATAGATATAACTTCAAGGAACCAACTGAGGCATTCTTACAACTTGTTCAAAACACCTCATCTTACTCCTCTCAATACTAAGGAGCTATGTAATGTCGGGATGAAACCAAGGATAACTCCTTCTCATGCCAATACTCATGGCTGAAATAGTTCTGAGTGATAATTTGAAACATGGGAAAGAGAGAGGACCAAATCTCATATTATGAAAACACTCACTTATGATAATAAGATGGGTAATAAGATGTCAACTAACATGAGAAACTCCTTTCAACAGGACATTTTTCTAAACAAAATGAGATCCTTAGTGACATCAAGCACCACACAAGGTGAGCAGCCTGCCTCTCCCGTGTGGTGTGCTTCCCCTGCACATCTGAGCTCATGTCAGCTACCTACTAACAAGTATCTTTCAGAAATCTTAGGATTTTTATTATAATCTACAGCCATTATCTATCATAACATTGAGGCTTACAAAACAAATGTTTTAAAGCAAGTTTAAAATTACCGATAAGACAAAAGGAACTATCAGCATTAAAAAATGAACAGAATGCTATTTATCAAAAAGTTTATCACTTTCAGATTCATGTCAGAAAATCCTTTCATAAATATGTGGTTCACACAAGTACTTTTTCAAACACATTTATACAGGAATCTCCAGACTTATAAGCGTAATGCGCTTGTGAAAATTGGCTCATAAAGTGAAATTTCTTAAGTCAGAGATGTACAGTAATTACCATTCATTTCACCAGGAAACATTCCAGGCCCTACAGTCAACCCCATGTTTGCTCAAGTAACACCGAAACCCATAAAAAATTGAGACAAATAATATTTATATAACAAACAGACCTTTCTGTTCCCTGATATTATATAGAAATATAATAATAATAATAATAATAATAATAATAATAATAATATAATATAATAGTGATGAGCTCACAAGATGCACAAGAGAATCACCAAGCAAAACTTGAGGTGTGGCTGCTGTGTCCTTGAGATTAACAAAATTATACTTCTGTGCATAAACCCAGCAGATATAACTAATCTATCAGAGATTCACATGTTTTCATACACTACAGTGGCAGCCTGGGTAAACTCTGAAAATTCCCCTACTTTCATCTCTTTTTACTCAGATATGAAAATCAGCTTCCTAACTGATCATGACTTGGTAAAGCGTAGTTAAAAGTTTCATACATATATGCAAAAAATTGTAAGTCAAAGACTCATTTCTCAGGGACAGCTGTACTTGACTTGCAGGATATCAAATCAATTCTACAAAATAAGGCCACCTTTCTAGATCTTAATAAAATATGACCACACTTGTTAAATAATATAACAGTTTGTAAAAATTATCTTAACAAGCAAATTAATGTGTGTGTGATTCACTATTCATTCATTGTCAATAATCAACCCATTGCGCAGTTATAGTGGTCAGCAGCCTGTTTCTGGAAACAATAATTCACCTATAATAAACCTTTGAATCATGTCTGGAAGCCAGAGAACTCTGGGAACTCTCACATTAACATGGAGAGACATGGAAACTCCATACAAACAAAGCCAGATTTGTACCCACGTTGAACTAACAACCCAGGAGCTGCAGGTAACCAGCACCACCCACTGTGCCACCCTGAGTTACAACTCATTTACTGCAAAAGATACTTCATCAATAACTCTGCAAAAATGGATTTTGTGGGTTAGGAAATACTAGTAGAGATGCACAATGGTATCGGAATCGTATCAGTCAATACTTGTTTAAATTTATTTCATTGCAATGGACCCAGGTTTACATTTGACCAATAACTGAAGCTGATAATTGATGACTCATTCATTGTTTTCTGGATTCACTGAAAGTTCCAAGTGGCACCTGGCTATATTGTGTAATTGTCTACAAAATGGAAGTAAGTGAGAGTGACAAATTTCGACAGCAAAAGGTTGTTTGGTGTGGATTTTTATGTCAATGAAAAAAAATCTCCTGCAACAAGCACAGATGCTCCTGTTCTTTAAGAAACCCCCCAACTAACCCCACTTTACTAAAAAAAAGTTACTGGTATTATTAACTGGTGCCATTTCTTTTCTTTTCAAGGATTGAAAGAACGAGAAGCATTATGCAGCATTTAAGGCTAAGCCTGCAAAACCATTCACCATTTAAGAATCATTAAGCCAACTGTGGTTCAGCAAATGAACAACCAGATGACTGTACATACTGTGTAAAACGGAAATTTTATCCCAAATAAATTAAAATTGTGTATAATTGTCATCCAGGCAGATCTAGTCCCATTTTTTTTTGTATTTTATAGATGTGCATATCAGAATTGGCCAATATGTACAAAGTAATTTTTGGACATCAGCACTAGGACATTTTGCTAATATTGGGCATCTCTACATACTACAGTAATCACAGTATGGGAAGTGTCTGTTAGATAGTGTTATGATATTCTGGGCTTGCTTTCAAGTTATAATTTCTTTTAATTTAAAAGATAAAGCAGAAATTTTGCAGGTCTGGTGAAAAAAAAAATTAGCTATTCTTTTGTTGCTCAGGAACACATTTTTCCTGTGAAATGAACAATTTAACAAGAATTAACATTCAGAGTGGGTTTTAAAGAATAAACTATGCTCATTACGTGAGGATAGCACGTACACTGTGCTGCAGTTAGGCAAATTTGTGAACCAAGTGTACCAAATTTGACCAAAACTGATGAAAATGATGAAACTGAGGCTGTAATTACACTATAGACACAAGGAAATAAGTATTTTCTTGAAAGGTTGGCAATGCTTGGAAAAAGACAGCATGTAGCCTCATAGATCAGTTACAACTGGAATGGCAAGACTAATTTCCAGGCTAATGTCAGAAATAGACATCAAATTGACAGCACTTTCATTCCAGTAAAAACTGTCTTTAGAGTCCAGGTTGACTAGTAAATTCTTATAACACAGACAGGATTTACTAAAAGTTACTAAATAAATAAATAAATGAATGAATGAATGAATGAATGAAGTAAATAAATAAATTACTAAAACAGGTCTCAAAGCCTAAAATACTCAAATTTGTTTTCTTTTCTTAGTCTTTATTATCCTCAGGTGAAATTCTATTATCATTATTGTTAACTGCATGGAAGGGAAAAAGTTTAAAATAAGTACCTTCAGAGGATTTGTAAAATTCATTGTACTGCCCATTGTAATGCATCTGAGGAGGAGAAATCATGCAGGTCTGTGGGTTTGACTTGAAAAAAAGATAAAAGAAATCATTTTTACAACTGTATACAATTGTTTTCAAGTGTGTGAATATATATACAGACACACAGTGCCATGATAAAATATTTGCCACCTTCCTAATTCCCTTTATTTTTGCTTATCCATAACACTTGTGTCTGATCTCCAAAAAAATTTGTATAATACAAAGGACAATCTGAGTAAACACAACACAGTTTTTAAATAATCATTTGATTTATTGAAGGAAAATTATTTACCAACACCCATATTACAATTGTGACATTGGCAAGTAATTGCCCCCCTAAACTTAATACTTGGTTGTGCTACCTTTAACAGCAAGAACTGCAATCAAATGGCCCACTCTTCTCTACAGAATTGTTTTAATACAGCCACACTGGAGGGTTTTCGACTAGGGACTGTCCATTTTAGGTCCCGCCACAACATTTCAATGGGTTTGAAGTCAGGACTTTAACTAGGCCACTCCAAAACTTAAATTTTTTTTCAGCAATTCAGGGGTGAACCTGCTCTTGTGCTTTGGATCATTGTCCTGCTGCATAATCCATTTGCACTTGAGCTTCAGATCATGCACTGATGACCAGACATTTCGTTACTTTCTGGTAGACAGTTGAATTCAAGCGTCCCTCAGTTATAGCAAGTTGCCCAGGCGCTGAAGCAGCAAAGCATCTCAACACCCTCACACTACCTCCACCATTTTTGACAGTGGGCATCATGTTCTTTGTGTGGAAAGCAGTGTTAGCTTTATGCCAGATGTAGCATGATCAATTTCTTCTAAACAGTTCTACTTTTGACTCATCAGTCCTCAGAAAATTCTCCCGAATATGCTGAGGCTAATTAAGGTGTTTTTTGACAAATTTTAGATGAGCTTTCATGTTCCTCTTGTTTAGCAGTGGTTTTTGCTCAGTGTTTTTCTAATCGTGGAATCATGAACACAGTTTTGACCTGAAAGAGGCTTGCAGTTCCTTAGATGTTCGTGTAAGGTCTGCTGTAACTTCCTTCATGAGTTTCCTATGCATTCTTGGAGCAATTCTGCTAGGCTGGCCACTCCTGGGTAGATTTGCCACTGATCCAAGTTTTTTCCAGTTGGAGATGATGGCTCTCACTGTGGTTTACTGGAGTCCAAGGGTTTTAGAGAGGGCTTTTTACCCCTTTCCTGACTAATATATTTCAGTGACTTTCCTTCTCATGTCTTAAGGAAGTTCTTTTGATCAAGGTGCTTGTTGAGTCCCCTTATCCAACTCCTCATTGCTAGAATGGTTCTATTTAAGTGATGTGTACATTCAACAGGGCTGGCAGCAATCAAGCTTAGGTGTTTCTAGTTCAACTTAACCCGTTATCATTTAGATTTGGTTCATTGGTTGACTGAGGGACTAAGGGGGCAATTACTTTGTCATATGAGTGTTGGTGAATTTTTTCCTTCAATGAATCAAATGTTCATTTAAAAACTCTGTTGTGTTTACCCAGGCTGTCCTTAGTATTATACTATTTTTTTTGGAGCGCAGACACAATTAAGTGTTATGAATAAGCAAAAATAGAAGGAATTAGGAAGGGGGCAACTACTTTGTCACGGCACCGTATATTCATATAAAACACAAAGTGTCCTTTTATTAGCACTTTGTGTTTAATGTGAATCTATTTTTTACTAAGTACAGAACATTAAACAGTATATTTTTCTTGAGTAATTTTGGAATATTATTCATTAAAAAAAATTAATTAAAAAGGATGCACACATGGTTGCTGGAAGGCATACCAAGGAAATTCGGGTGGATGACCGTCGTCTTACAGTACTGGCGGCAGTAACAGTGTGAGTCTGTCTGTAAAAAAATAAAAATAAAAAAATAAATAAATAATTATTGCAAGTCTTTAACTGAAGACACTAAGTTCAACAGATATATAGTGCAGCATACATGCAGTTAAGCAAGACATTAGCTGAGTCACATTTAGTTTTGGCAAAACCCAACACTTGAAATATATATTCTGAGCTTCCAAACATGTTCAACAGCACTACTTGCTAGGAGATATTGAAAAAAAAAATTATATAAATAAAAAACAAGATATCAAGGCACTGACCTCTTCTCCATGCATGAGAGTAAGCTGATGAGACTGAGCAAAGCTAAAATAATTGAGAATTTCTAGGAAACCGATGAGAAGATCAAAGCAGCACAAAAAGAAAACAGAAGAATGACAAATCTGGTTGGAAAAACTTACAGATTACTTTTCGTTATTTTGTAAAACTTCTGTCGAGCAAGGCACATCCGGTACACATATTTAGAAGTTTCCAAGTCTTCCTAAAAAAAGGAGAAAAAAAAAAAAAGAAGATCCTGTGGGACTTCAAGTTCCAGACAGACAGGCACCTGCTGGCCAATCAACCAGACATAGTGGTGGTTGATAAGGAGCAGAAAACAGCAGTAGTGATAGATGCGGCAATCCCAGCTGACAGCAACATCAGGAAGAAGGAGCTTGAGAAGCATCAAGGCCTAAAGGAACAACTGGAACAAATGTGGAAGGTGAAGGCCAAAGTGGTTCCTGAGGTAATAGGAGCACTGGGGGCTGTGATTCCCAAACTTGGAGAGTGGCTCCAACAGATTCCAGGTACAACAACTGAGGTCTCTGTCCAGAAGAGTGCAGTTCTAGGAACAGCTAAGATACTGCACAGAACCCTCAAACTCCCAGGCCTTTTTATATATATATATATATATATATATATATATATATATATATATATATATATATATATATATATATATATATATATATATATAAATCCTTTTTAGAATTAATTTTGCTTTCTTATTTTAAGCTACTTGGAAATTAAAAAGTAAATAAAACTTCAGATAAATAAAGTAAAACTTCTTCCTGGGCACCATACAAATTTTGATTCTTCGCCACAGCCCTCTGCCTTTATCATATATATTTTCCACAATTAGAAAAATCAATGCTCTGATGAAGACAAAAGAACCCTCATAGTATCAGGCTGCATACCACATACTGGTGCAAGAGTTTCATTCTGGATTACTATGGTGACTACAGTAATATCCAAGTATCACAGTCTGCTGAATAGCATATTTACAAGCTACACTATTTCTTTGATCCTATTTGCTCTGATCATGATTCTTCTGAGAAGTTGGTAGGGTGTGAGAGTACAGAGGTCCAATGATGAAGTCAAATGTAAGGCAACCACTCTTAAAAGCCTTCATGGATGACTTGACAGTGACAACATCAATCACCCCAAGATGCAGTTGGATTTTGTAGATGCTGAAGAGGTTCATCATGTAGGATGAGTTTCAAGCCATCAAAGTTCATATTACTGATGCTGTTTTAGCATAGGGAGCACTACACTTTCCATCCATCTTGTAGAAGCCAGAGCAGAATTCATGGGCAGAGCAAGAAGTTGAAATGACCTTTAATGAGTCTAGATGCAGAATTTAGGATGAAATGAGCAAGGGAAGGACTACAATAGACACATAAGTGGTTTCAGAAAGATTCTTCATGGAATAAACATCAAGATAAGGACAGGAAGGAAATGAAGTGCCACTGGTGAGGACTGTACCTTAGAGACCAGAAAAGAGTATAATTTTAAGGTATAAGCTGGGGGAAAAGTATATTTTCCATCATGATGATCCCATCCAAACTGAGGGACAATGAAGTACATAAATTAGTTCTAGGTTAGCTGACAGACACTACAGCTACAGTCAAGCAGGTTCTCAGGGCTGTAGAGTCTGTGTGCATCAGTATAGAAACACCACATAGAAGGACCCACCAGCAAGAAAGGCAGGCAACAGCATTTGTCAAGAAAATTGAAAGAATCACCATCTAACGCCAGTTCAGTTCTTGATGATGACTTGAGACGTAAATGTAGAAAAGCAAATTATGTTCATAGCCAGCATGACAGAGAAATCTGTAAGGCCAGACATTATCTGTTCCTTGGGAAGAGTGTGCAGAAGAGGCTAAGGAGAAGAAGATGGTAGTCTGCTCCAAAGGCATTGAAGAGAAGTCTATGTATAATTTTTTATAGTATGATGAGTATCTTGGGTACTCAGAGCAGGAAGGCCATTACCTTTATTGAGGCTGCAGAAAGGGCATTTAGATGGCTATGGATCAGGAGCTGGGTCAAAAGTTCTTGGTTAGCAATACCTGAATGCAGGGTATAACATGATCAACCCTTGTTGGGTCAAGGATGTTTTATAATGAAAGACCCAAACCACCCACTGACCCCAGGTAATGATCAGTGATACATCGTAATGTCCAGGTATATTGTAAGATGTATGACATAAATACAGCTAATACTTTTTTGCTTTGCTCCTCATAGAAGGGAACTTGTTTTTCTTTAAGGTATTTACTCTTACGTACCTATAATGTGCCCACCACTGCCACCCCCTTTACTCTCACTTTGTTGAGTTTCAATTTGGTCTGTTTATACCAAGTTGTTCATTCTATATTATATTCCTACCTATCCCTATCCCCAATTACTGCTGCAGTATCTAAGAAGTTCTGCAAATGGCATGACTTTGCTTTTTACTTAAAAGACTGAGGTGTAGATGGTGAACAGGAAGGGAGCCAAAACTGTACCAGTTGCACAAAGTGTGGTCTTCCACTCCAAAATATCATGCATATATCTACAGGCAATGGCCAAAGAAGCTCCCCAGACAGCCGAGGCTATATGGGATTGGAATTTATTTCAGGTGCCAAAATACATGGTCCTCACATTGCTGTTCACATTGGTCCAAGCAGGACCAGGCTTTGTTAAATAGATAGATGACAGCTTAATCACATCACTCTAGTGTGGTCAGGGTTTGGAAACTAGAGATGGTCCAGTCCTGTCTGAGGTTTTTTGTTGTGTCAAGACCACCCTTTGTAGAGGTATCAAGATGTGTGAAGGCAGAGTAACAACCTGATAGTCATTCAAAGCTGACAGTCTGCCTTTGCAACTGGAACAAAACAAGATGTTTTTCTCATTACAGGTACCTTTTCCAGGGCCAGCCTTAAGAACATGCATTGAAAAAATCCACATAGCTGCCTTGTGCACATCTGTAACACCTTACGACTAATGCCATTATGACCTACAGCTTTTTCTCTTAGCTCTTTTTCCACCTGGTCAGTACTGAGGAGAGGAAAAAAAAAAAAAACCATTTAGGATGGCTGGATGGTGGTAGGAAAGGAAGGGTGTTAGTGATAACAATACAAAGGCTGTGATGCCGAGTTATGACTCGGTAAAGGGAGGGAGGGTGGTGGTAACCACAGTGTACAAGGCTGGTGTAAGATGTGTGCATCCTTTTGGAGAGAGGACAAGGACAGGAGAAGAAGGGGTTGATATACAGAAGGATGGACTGGAGGGAAAAGCAAAGGGAGTCGTTTCATCATAAAACAACCAATGGTACAAAGTGGACTGGAGTGGACCTAAATGAATTTGCACCACCTATTAGTTTGTAATGCAAGAGAAAAATGTTTTGAAGATTTCTGGAAATTTAACTGAACGAAATCACATTAAAATGTATCATCACAATAACTACAGAAATATTAGAACAATCTGCTTTAAGTAACACTGCAACTCAATTTTTAACCCACATACCTATAAAAATGTGTCCTTGCCATGCAAGTTTATTATGTATCATTAGAAAATAATAGTAGAAAATAATAAAATAATAGGCTTAAAAGTGCATTCACTTACAGTCTGGAACTGAACAGTTTCTTCTTTGCTTGACAGCTCAAGTGCAAAAAAGGATCTATTGTGAGTCATGTTGTTAATGTCATTCCACCTACATAACAATTAAACAAAAAAAGTTATGGTTATCATTAAGACATATTACAGAGCACAGGAAAAAAAATAACATTAATGTCCAATAATGAACACTAGATGATATCATTACCTTCACCCATTAATGGACATGAACTTGACTTTGATGCATTTTAACATTTTATTTCTTAATCTATACTTAGACATAATCTTTAATAGTATTTTCAACCTTACCCAAATACAACAGGCTGTCTGCCATTTTTATATTTGACAAAGATCCCATCCAAACATGCGCCAATGATTACGTCAGTGCCCTGGCTGTCCTGTGTTCATGAGGACAAAAGGAAAGAGATTACATTAGATCCTATATTATATATGATGTAAAACAAAAGAGAGCAGTATCAGTTTACTTGTTTCATGATGACTATAAATATAAAAAATAAGCAAACATACAGTCAAACAAGTTTTCAACTTCAAATGCCAATCCTGAAATGCAGTGAATCTTATTGCAAAACCAGATGTTATAAACTGCAGAAAAGCACAGGTTTCAGCATCTGATTGTAAATGCTTGCATTTTACTGTACATTATTAAATGTTATTTATCATTGTGTTTTAATTATGGACATTGCTTAACCACATGTGACAAAATATTTTAAACTTTACATTCAATGTTCATTACAATGAACAGTAAACAACTGCAACTGGGAAGTTTGTCAAGATCTCTGACGCTAAATCCATCGAGCTGCTCTCTGATGCTAGAAGGCTGCCTTGAATGCAGCTCACCATGTTTTGTAACAGTATTCCAGTTCATTTTAAAACTGGGCTTGTAAAACAAGCAATTTCTCCTTTTAATTTTTGCTTGTACATAGTATGTGCTTAAAATAATTATTATACTGTAAACCCCTACAGGTTCTGGATAAGGTCATAGAATGTCTTGATTATCTACTCTAATTTTCATGTATTAGAAGTGATATCATGACCCAGGTTTAATTACCACCCCCTGCAGTCCCATTTTCTCTGCATTCTGTATAAATGTCATAATTGTTAAAATGCGTAACAATTGCAATTCACTATGGAGAAAAGCATCCGCTAAATATAAACTTAAACCATTTAGAAGAGATGAAAAACTATACACTAATTTTCTACATGGATCAGTACAAACCCCCCTCCACAATGACTGCAGGTCAAGATGAGGTTCTTCAGATTTTTACAGTGATGTGAGATTTTTGATAACCACAACTTTAACTGTCTGGTATGTATTTGATTCTCGAAGCATGAAGTAACAGGTGGAGTTGCAGCACAAAGTGCAATAAAAGGATCAAGGAACACCAAAAAAAAAAAAAAAAAAATTAAAATAAATAAATAAAAAGAGGATGTAAGGTCATGACATGCTGTGGGTTTGAACTTCACAGCCAAATGCCCCCCACCAGACCCTGCCACAAGCTGGTACAAGATGCTGAAGGGAGATCAAGGTGGAGAATCAGTCTGTCATTGGCATTCAGTAAGGGTTTGTGGATGTATTTCTTTTTTTTGTACATTCTTAACTATTCTGTATATCCGGGATACATTTTACACATATACTATATGTATATATAGGGATACATTTGAGCTCCAGGTTTCCCAATTCTCAATATAACAATATAACAAACAGCATATATTAACACCCAGCTCGGCATCAGAGTTAAGAAAGCATAATACGAGCATAAAACCAGGGGGTAGCATTGGGCCCAGCATCTGCATTCTCACTCGTTGGCCGTGATCAAATGTAGTTCGTTTTCGTCATTTTGATCACTTCTGTTCAGTCAGTTAGCATCCTAGCAACAGTTCATCACTGTAAGTACATTTTCTAGTTTTTTCTTTCCTTTTTATGTTGTTTAATTTCTTTTTTTTTTTTTTATACACATAACATCTTACATCGTGTTGCCCAGATATACCACCAGTACCATCATTTCTCATCTCTTAATTCTAAATAATTTAAGTTATTTATTAGCTATTATTTATTTGTATTTATTATTTTATTAGCTGATGCGCTTCTCCAATTCAAAAATTTAAAATACAATTGTTAAGCATTTTAACCAGTATAACACAACAACCCTGCATTGGGCAAAAAAAAAAAAAAAAAAAAAAATGTTGATAACGGATATACAGAATAGTTAAGAATATTTTTAAATTATTATAGTTTTCCCTTGAGGTTTTTACAGAACCTAACCTATTGATAAATGGAGGGATGCCTGCCTTTCAGCTTTTATGGATTGCACCATAGTGACCAATAGGGAGTTACAAACAAATCAAGTTACAAACTTTCAGTTGTAATTGTGTACTTTAGTTATGTATTTAACAGTATTATTCTGGAGCTCCTTAAGGTCAGGCTCTCACATCTGGAAGTGTCTGCCACTACTTTGCAGACATTTTTTACACAAACAGAAAATAGTTGGTAAACATTATCAAGTATAGCTCAGATGAACTGATCCTGAGCAACTGAGCACCGGTAATTCCATAATCCCCATTTTCCACAACCTAAAATTCTTCTGCTCTACATCTTTCTTCTTCAGTCTTAAATATTTTCCTTTGCATTATGTATTTGTCTAGCTTGTCCACAGGCTACAGAAAACAGCACAATGGCAGTGGGCAAAGTGCATCACTGCTCCTGAGCATTCAGGCAAAGGTACAAATCCAAGTCAGGGGGTGTGTAGTATGAATATTCACAATCCAAATCTAGTGTTCACAATCCAAAGAAATGTGTCAAAGAAGGTAATGGTCACCTGTTTCTGAACAAAGCCACATTCAATAGCCAGTATGAGTCAAAGGGGCAACTACCATAGACTGTAACCAAACTGCTCTCATCTACTTTATCTTGCTTGACTAAATTTATCCTCTAAAAATTCCAGACAGAGACCACCATCATGTTTCTAAAAGGACCTGAGGTTACAAGTCCAGACTATGAATGGAAGTAAAACAAACCTAATAAAATGGCATGTCACTGTATTAATTCTACTCACTCCCAAAATGTTTACAACTCATGTATAGCATTCTAGCATGTCAATGATCAGTACAATGAAAAACAGATGACACCGCATATGTTAATGAGTCCATTACATGTACTACTCCTTTAGCACACTTGTCTCAAAAGCAACTTACCCATTTATGCAGCATACTAATTTTTGTACTGGAGTAGTTCCACATAAGAACATCACTCAAGGGAGTTACAGTAGGAGGTTGGTTTCAAATTCTTGCTATTAAACCACTTTCTGAATCAGTAAACAATCAGGACTGAACATGAATTAAGACAACATTTTTAAAGTAATTTAAAATTAATTTTAATGTAGCTTTAAACAATTAAAAATAATCTCCATAATCTGTAACAAAGTCTTTCAAATATTTGTTTTATTTAATATAGCTGTATCCTGGACTTTCACAGAACTTCATCCATAAATCAAGGAAAGGCTTGAACTAACTGCTAGTTAAAACAAAGATTATAAAGATTTCCACTCTCAAATGGTTTGTAAGCTAAGGAGCGAGGATCAATGAATGTGTCACTTCATTTCAACCATCTCAACTCCTTCAAAAACATGATCCCCACTTTAACACTGTACATTGCGCTCTGACCACCCACCCTACAAAATATTCTCAAACCTGTTAGAGCAGCCAGCTCTACTTCACAGTGACCTACCTATTTATTAAAGAGTATTAAGCAATTCAGGGTAAGCATCTTGCTCAAGGGTAGTACAACCAGGGGCCTTCAGATAACAAGGGAACAGCCTTAATGAGTAAGTTACCTTCTGCTTCTTAGTAAATTTAGATATGAAGGCATTCACACTAACCTGGTTTGAGAATTACTGACTAGAGCTTAAAAGGGAGTATAATGTGACTCTGCACTTGTGTCTCTCTCATTTGCAACCCTACAAGATTGAATGATACCCATACCCTTCTCCATTTACACCACATCCCTGGGGGTCTGGCATAATCTGTTATGTGGAATGCTTTGCTATCGTCTCTGCCTGGACAGCTGACTGTTAGTTTCGCTTTCCAAGACTGAAATTCTTCACTTCCCTGCCAGTCCACTAAGCCATAGCTTTCTATAAAAATTAGAAACATTCCCATTTGATTTCCATCTACAGTGAACATTGCAGCATTCAGCCCAGACACTGGCCAGTTTCTCCAAGCACACTGCTCCTACTCATTCAGGTATCTCCTAATCTGAATTCAACATTCAAACCTGGATTTGAATCCAGACTGAGTGGAGTTTCCATGTTCCATGCTCCCCTCATGTTTATAGACAAGTGAATTGATAAATCTAAACTATCAGTAACAGAGGACTATGTATGATTGCCCTGGCATGACCTGGCATTTCATCCAGGGCATAAACTGCAACTGTATACTGGGTAAGCCACATGACTTGCCTTAAGGCTGGAATCAGTTCAACTGCTATATAAAGGAGGCAGGGTAACTACTTTGTCTACAGTACTAAGTTTTATATGTATAGTTTTTCCTAAGGAGCTGCATGTGACATACTCTTGGGATCTACGCATATTTACTGCATGGCTTCAGGTTTTCTCAGCATATTTGTCACGTACCCTTCTGGCATACCATATGTTATCAAACCTTACAGTCCAGATAAGTTCAATTAACAGGAAAATGTTAAAATATGAAAAAAAATAAAATGGTGGAGTGATAGAGTGCACTAGAGTGTAGTGGGTGAGGTTTAAATTGTCACATTGTTTTGTGACAACAAACTGGGGACATTCCAAACTGATTTGCCAGTTAAGGTTGCATCTGATTATGCATACAGATAAAGGGAATACATTATACGAGGCAACAACTGTATTATCTCCTCAATATTTTGTACTATTGGGATACAGCTCTGATCATTTCAGAGCATTAGCTGTTTGTTAAATTTGTGGGTTCTCTCACAACCCACAAACATAACACAAAAAATGTACAGTGATCTAATACACTGTAAATACAAAAACTGAACACTTTCATAAGGGTATTAAATTGAGTATTATGCACCAAATTGTAGTTTAATTTTGTTACAAATTTTTATTAATAAAAATCCTATGTAGTCATATCATACAGTACACCGTAATAATTATATGAAAACATTCACTTCTGTTTCAATCACCTTGTGTAATTCCATGAGTGCAACATGAATAAGAACTGCACAAGTACATTCTAATTATATTGAAAACCTGGGTAGAAATAAAGTCTGACTAAAAGATTACAATTTACGATACTATATAAGCTAAATTGAATATAAGAATTTTAGTAATAACTGTAAAGAACTCTGGACCTAGGTCCCCCCTACTGAAATTTGACAGCTGGACAAGAAAATGCATACTTGGTTAATAAAACACAAATATTCAGTTAATGCACAATATAACACATTTTAGATTATTGATTTTCTAATATTGATTTACCTTTTGTTTAAAAAAGGAAAAAAAAAAAAGAAATCCATGATAGGGTGTGAATATTTACAACTAAAGCATGTGATAAAAGAAATGCATGAGGATTGAACGTTTAGTGTTTTAATGGTGTTCATTACTTTATTCAATTCAAAAACATTTAGCACATTATCATATGAAGATGTTGGTTGGCTTTCCAATTTCTAGTTTGCATTATGTACCTTAGCTCCCAAGGTTTCTAACAATTTTTATTTTAAAAATAGACAAAACCATAGTTATCAGTAACTTCAGTAAACTTATTGGAAAGCACCCTACTCCAAAGTTCACTGTGTGTAGTTTGAATGTGGCTGTGATGTATGTTATTACGATACTGAATATCATTCTTATCAAAGGTCAGAAACCTTTGTATCATTATGTAATATGCATATACATTTCTAGAGACATTACGAGCCGCACTATTTTATTTACTGGATGTGGTCTCGGTGTTACATAACTGCTTTTCCAGTCCAATTCAATAATACATGACTCTTGGTTCTGCATCAGTGCTATTCTAATTGCCCTCTCTTATTCATGTTCATATTCTTATTGATGTGTAAGTATCCTCTTCTTCCACTATGGCACAAATGCAAACACTCAAGAGTTTAGAGCAATGGATTGGGGTCATTAAACTGAACATATACTGTGCTTGCAGTAGAACTGCAGGGTTGGTAAAAAGCTAGAAAACTGCAGTGCTAATCCTAATAACTGAACCAAAACTGATTTATTATTCAAAAATTGAAAAACAATCTATATTTCAGTACATCTTTCAGAACTAACAACCATAACAGCAGGACAACTGTAGTACAACTCTGCTTCTTCTACAGAATCTGAAAGTGAAATGTAAATATACAATTTGGCTAAAGAAGCCTAAATAAATAGTGTTTAATTAAAAAAATAAAAAAATTAAAAAAATAAAAAAACCCAATTACTGCAAGTTCTTTAATGTTTCTCAGAAGGAACAGGCAAAAGCATGACTCTAGCCATACAACTGTAGCAAAAGTGGTTTGAACATTGTTAGATCTAACCTTGGCTTGATAACACTCTTCACCGTAGCCCTCCATCTTCTCTACTTCCTGCATGTAGAGCATTTCTGCTTCTGGAGCCAACAATCCTCTGAAAAACCACAGTAAAGTCTCTACTGTCCCAAACTGCAACACTAATGTCAGAGACATCTTTTTATTATTTTTTTTTTTTTTGTAATTTATTTACTACATTGCCCAAAAGCATCATTACCTCTTCACTAGGTACACTTCTGCTATAAAAAGAGAAAAAAAAAAAAAAAAAACACTATAAGACAATTGCTTAAATTAATAGTCATTTGTATACCTGTATTTCTGGTAGAGTCCAACCACTTTTTGAGTAGCTTCTTCCAGAATTCTTTCATCCTGAATCCATCCCTTTTATTTAAAAAAAAAAAAAGTATTAATCCTGAAATAAGTATTGTACAAGAGCCATCATATTTGGTGTGTGAAAAGACACTTTAAATGATCAGTACACTTACAACAGGGAACAGCACAAGCTTTTGCAGGAATCCTTGGGAGTCAAAGTGATTGAAGTCTCCAAAATCAGCTAAATACAAATTAAAAGAAAAGGCAAGATTTCTGGTAATTTCAATAAAATCATTTAAAAATACATAGGAAACAGACGTAAATAAGTATAATCTATATAAACTACTGAACAAAAAATAGCATTTTGACATAAAATTGAAATTCAACACCAAATAAAAATAAACTGGATTCTAGTTTATGCTCATCATTATTATTGATTAAAGTGATGCTTTTGGCCAAGCCAATGTGCACTGCTAGAGATACTGCTTTTAAAGCTTTTAAAATAAATATACTGCCCATATCCCTACCCATTCAAAGAAGGAGCACAAGAATTCCCAGTTAAAAACAAATCAATATTTAAATAGATGGAGTAAAGAAGTAGGAAGAATTTTGAATGGCATTGTGTTAAACTTATTTTTGGAGTTGATTTCCTAGACTCTGTTCATTATTATAGTCCATATTTCATGTATATTGTTGGGTTTTATATGCAACAGTTTTGAATTCCTTGCAGCATCTAAGCTGACACGCATTTTCTTTGTTAACAGCACCTGTGCTGTGATTACAGGAAAACAAGCAGCAAATGTCCAAAGGTTCCCTGCTCACTACACAGAACCAAAATAAAAACAGCTGCCTCTTGGCACCCAACTCACTGTAGGGATTTTCATTTTCTGACATTTAACTGTGTGATGACAAATGGAACACAGTTATACACAGGAACACCTTTCAAAATTATGTCTGCATGTAGCATTATTCAGAATTACTCTAATTTCAAATTCAATCAACTTCATTTAAAAATATTAAAAATTGTAACTTACCTACATACTGCGACATTAATTTGCAAAACCTCACATGTAACAGATAGCAAGACACTTACCCAGGTAATCATCCACATGGGGAGTCACCAAAAACACCAATTCTAAAATTTTCTAACCTGATGCAAAAGTTATAGTTACCATAGCCTACACAAATGTGCCAAAGCTGGCTTTGTAAGGGGAACAGAAGTCATAGATAATATGCAACTGAGGGCATTACTTCAAAAACAAAAAAATAAAGTTTAAAAACTGTAATACAGGGCCATACCTCATACATGTGGTAAGAAGCATACAGTTATAAACTATACAACAGGACCATCATTAGCCATTAATGAACCACCTATGTCTTAAATCTGAAGACCTAAAGCATCGAACCACAGCTTCTGGTAGTTAACATACCTTGAAGAGCTAAACTTGCTAAATGAATTGCTTTCTCGATGGAGCAGGTTATATGGCCTTCCAAAACATCTTTCTTGAGTTGAAGGTAATACTGGTACCTGTAGAAGGAAGAAAGATGCTCACAGTATCATACAGTACAACACTTTAGTGCTTTATGTATTTAATAAATCATATGATTTTGTCCTGCATGCACTTTTGTGATCTAGAAGTCATACTGGTTGCAGCACTTTTTGCTCAAGCTCACCTTGTTATCTCATGCTGAAGTTGGGCTACATCTGGCACATAAAACACAACCCCAAAGTATACTGTTGCTTCAACACCATATTTGTCCAACTGTTTTTTCAGTGGCTTTTCCAGGTCAACCCATCTTTGTTGATTTTGCTTGTTGAAATACCAGAGACTAAAATAAGTCACCTAGAAAGAAGAAAACAAATGTATGTAGTTGTATAAAACATATTAAATGTGTTGGATCTGTGTAAAATTCAGTAAAATTATTTGTATGGTATTCTCATTGCAAAAAATTAGAACGGTTGTATCAAGCATAGAACAAAGTTTATTTATTCAACAATGGTCAAAATGTACATTTTTAGAGCATTAAACTCCATAACAACCAGTTTATTCTACAAAACACTATAGGTGCTCTCTGTACTCAGACATAAAATGAAGTCAATAACTTCTTATTACGCACACACAATAAGTTAATCAGCATACAATTATCCCCCTACTTAGAGGTGTAATGTGCTGGAAATTGGCTTCATGTGAAGTCTTAAGTTGCAGCCATAATGTGAAAGTATTGCTTTAAGAGTGGTGCATTATGGGAACTGAGTGCATTACAATGTGCTGATTTGGTTGTGTTACTTAAATGTTGAAGAAAAAAAGAAAAAAAAAGGAAAAATTCCTCCACTCTCCACTCTTGTTGCTGGAAAACACACACAAAAAAATCTGCCTCATATTTACTCATAACTGAATAAACAGTATTAAAAAATTTCCTTCATGTACATGAAAACTCCCAAGTGAATGGCTCGCATTTTAGGAGTTACCTGTAAATTGTTTAAACCTGAAGAGGACAGTGGAATCCTAGTTGACAGCAACCTACCTCAGGTTTGCAAATTTACATCACAGGTATAAACTGTCTGATGCAAAACACTTTAATGTTAAATTTAGTGTTAGATATATTTAGTGTGTACACCATCAACACATTTAAGTAGCTTTAAGATGGAACACAGTGGAAACGCAAGACCAATATTCCTCCAGAGAAAGGCATTTCATACGGGTGGTGGCACAATCCATGGCAGAGAGTAGGGAAAAGGGACATAAACACAACTAAAATATCAGATTAAATTAGGATGTCACTGTGGGAGATTCCAGGGGCGTGGCTTCCGATAGCATTTTTTAACTTCATTTCATAATTTGCCATTTAAACTTGCAATACTAAAATTTTGTTGTACCATTGAAACTGTCTTCATTTCAATTCTTGAGCAAATACTACAATAAAATATTGAACTCATGAGAATACATTTACAATAATTATTGTGTGTGGCATCTGTCATTCAGCAGTGTTACCCAGTAAGCCCCTGTACCACCTTCTTACTGCATTAGTTTACAAAATTTAATTTAAAATCGTGGTTATGTATGTTTGAAACCAATACTGGGTATTTGTATAAACATTTTCCCCACATATTACAGCACTAATTGAATAAAGACATTACTTGGGTACACTGAAATCTTTTAAAATAATTCAAAATCAAAGTATGCATATAGCCCGCTATCTGACCGTAACTCTTTCATAGAAATCACTCTAATACTGGTAAGCCATTTCCATTATTTCTTGTGAAGACAATTATCATTCATTTCAGGTTCATTGGAGAAAGCCCAATAAATTTCCCTCAAAACATCCCTGACTTTAAAAAAAAAAAAAAATCTACTTTATTATCCTACATCATATTTCCTTCCTTTTTAGTAGTAATAGCAATGAATATTTAATAATCAAATGTATGAAAACAATACAATTTCAGGAATTTTAGTGAACTGTTACTGTAATGATCTGTTACTGGGGTATTAACAACTCAACAGAAGTGATCAGAATCACAAGCGCAGTGCGGACACCTGAAGCTTGAATACCAGGGTACAGGGATATGATATTTACAGTTCCACCCAGTACCAAACATCAATTTAAAAAAAATAAATAAAAAAAATAAAAAAAATTGTTAGTACAGACTGACTATTCATACATAATCACGCCCCCCAACAGATTAAAAAAAAAAAAAAATCCATTTGAAATTTCTCTCAATATCAGAGTGCTTCACCTCAAAAGTGCATAACCTAAGAGCAGAAATACAAGACAAGTTCAGATTTCTCCCACCACTGCACTAGAAACCCTCTGTATCAGTTCACAACAATGGAAGCACCAAAGGCAGAAAAATAAACAAATGAAAATCAGAAGTTTGGAAATAGAGATTTCCTTTAACACAAATTCAATTTGCAGGTCCCTGCTATTCAGACCTCTGCATTCATAAAAGCACAAAAAAAAAAATAATAAATCTATAGCACTTCCTGCTGATCAGTGTATACCCACTAGTATACAGTCCCAGCAAATAAAAACACAAACAGCTGTGTATATCACGCAGACCTGAGACAAATCTGTTAAAAACATCAAATAGCATGGGTGTAGAATGGTTCATGAGCTTGTATGGGAATGCAAATGGGACATCGCTGGATTTTGGACAGGCAAATGGGTGGTGGTCCCTATTTTTAATAAATGGCCCCCAGGGATGTTCTTCTCAACATGTGAAAATACTAAAACTTGAACACAAAATGGAAAGGATCGTACAAGGATTTCTAATAAAGTTTCATTAGCTGCAACAATTTTGACATGAATTTAATTTAAAAAAAAAAAAAAAAAAAAAAAAAAAAAAAAAAAAACGCTCCATTGGTTGACTTATTGTAGTACAACACTGGCACTGCATATACGTATTCAATATGTACTTATCAATATTTCAGTATTTTATATGATTAATACAGAAACATACACAAAAACGGCATAAAAAGTACCATCCTCTTTTGTTAGGCAGGGATTGCAGAGAAAAATATTGCCTGAACTTGAAGTAAATGGCTCCATAATTTCAATAAAAGTTTAAAAAAAGAAAAAAAAAGAAAAAAAAAGAAAAAGGTTTATTAATCATAATACTGATTACACAGGTGACAGCCAAAATGAATGATGGCAGCGGGAATGTTGTTCTATGGACCAGCTTTTGTTTGATAACTTTTAAATAACTCGCCCTAATAACTGAAACTCGTCATATTTGTTTGCTTGTGGCGGATGTTCTGCACCACCCTGTAGGCTGCTGTTGATAACTAATTAAATATTACCATTTGCTTCTTTACACTGTGATATTTCACAAGTCCACATGAAGCAATGACTCACTGGATATGCAAGTGAGCAATGGCATGCCGACACAACCCATCCAAAACAGAAACTAACACAGACGAGCTCAACACAAACCTGAGCTATTTTGGACATGGCCTTAGAGACAGCAGATGTGGACTGAGCTCAGATATTCTACCAAAGTTCTGTTCTGGTGTGCTCATTCACAATAATTTTTTCAGATTACTGAAAATTCTTGATTCTTTTGTGCTGCACTGCAGTCAGAAATGACTGAATAAAGTCTTTCAAGTATACATTGTGTTCTTATTTAAATTAATTTTCATGCTTCTTACACCACACTTGCGGCTGGATTCTGTTACTGCCCTAAGTGTTACATTTATAGGGAATTTCTCAAACCAACCTACGAGCCATACACCCTGCCTTCCACAAAAACAAAAAATTAGTACCTATAACTTAAATTGAATAAGGATGCAAAAATTGCTGAAAACTACCACAAAGGGTTTCCATATGTACACATATTACCATCCTGCTGCAAAATAAACTTAAGACATAGTGTACAATTCTTACAAATGCGAACACTTAAATAAAAGTGGATGTCTTATTTTTAGGCTGAGACCTCAATATGAGATCTTTGAATGATCAATCCATAGTAGAGCCTGTTCATTCTAAACATCTTTATAGTTTACAACTGACATACATTATTTGTTGCCAAGTGAATGTGACTCAATTACAGTTTTAAAATAATATCTTAGCGACATCTCAACTTGTGAAAACATTTTAATACGGTCACAGAAGATTTACGGAGGGAGGGATGCTAACTATTTGATGCAGAATAGATTACAAAAATATTCATTAGCTGGCCAATTTGTTAACTGTTGATCACATTTAGTATGTTATTAACATTTAGTCCTCATGTCATGAACAGTCAACACATTTTTAACACACAAACATTTCCAGCTTATTTTACTGCATTTTCTTCACTTGTTAATTTTCAAAACTATGTTACGGAACAAAGGTTACTTAGGTGCTTGTCTAAACAGGTGCTAGCTGGCAATAAAACACACACACAGAGTAGTAATTTGAATTTAACCTGCTTTTACAGCAGAGAACTGCAACATTGTAATCAATAACAAATGAGTTGTCTGTGTTTGCAGCTCGCAACTTATGCTTGCGATCAATAAAGCTGACAAATGCTGCACATACTGATGGGCAGCAACAATCATCGAATAAGACCGAGATCGCATTTTTTTTTTTGCAGACAGTTTACTTTCAATTTTAATGTAGCTTGAACAAAAAGTATTTCAATGCATTTCTATTTATCAATTGCTATATGGCAATTCTTTGTTATCATTATATAGACATTTTTACAAAAACTATGCAGCAGCTCAAGCGTGGCATGTTTAATATTACACTGTTCTGTCTGCTCAGACAATGAAGCAAAGTGAAGGTGACCATACGCTGTCTATGTAATAGAAACAGCTCCATCCTTATTGCTACATTTATGTCTTAAATGAGAGTCCATGTGTTTAATATACCTCCTGACCTTACTCTCCCCTTCTTCACCCACTGTTTCTCTCCTACAGAACCTGATGCACAAAAACACACTGAACAGGAAGCGGGGGGGGGGCATAAATTTTTGATTTGATGATTATAGAACTACTTCAACTTAATAAAAATTTTTTAAAAAAATTAAAAACAATAAAACCTGAACCTCAACCATGGTGTACCCTACCTCAAGCCTCAGCTTCTCAGGACGGGTTCTGAAACCCTGAGACCTGAATGGATGGATAGTTCCTAAAAGCTTACTTTTTTGCAGTATATAGTAGCACACAGAGTGGCAAAATTAATAACTGCTGCTGTTTCACAGCCCCAAGTTGGTGAGGGGTGGGTTTCACTCCAGGTTCTACCTGTATGGCACTTGTATGTTTAATCAGTGCATGTGAAAAATTCCTGCAGGTGTTCTGGTTTCTACCCACAGTCCAAAGACATGTATGTCCAATTAACTGACCATTCTAAACTGCCCACTATACGTGTGTGTACATGTGTCTACCCTGCGATGGACTGGCAACCTATCCACAGCACAGTCTCCTAGCCCAGTGATGCTGGAGATAGGCTCCAGACCACCACTATCCTGACCATGATACAGTGGTTAATGATGATGGATGGGTGGATGGAAAGATGGATATATGGAGGGCAGCTGGGATGGATGGAAGGATGACCAGATGGAAGGATATATGAGGGATAGATGGAAGGATGGACAGTTGGAGGGATATATGGGGATGGATGGAAGGGTGGACAAGTGGAGAGATGGAAAGATATATGAGGAATAGAAGGAAAGATGGATGGGTGGATGGACTGATGGATGGAAACACATACCTCCCGCAATTCCAGCCTCTGCGCCACAGCTTCCAAGCACTCGTGAGCGGTGCTCTCCACAGAAAGCGTGTATTCCAGGAATTCATCAGTGAGAAGCTGAATTCGTGTGACCAAGCAGTTCTTGCTGGACACCGTGTACCTCCTGGTCCTTTTCAGCTTTAACCCAAACGGCAGCGGCATCGTTCACTTTGCTCGTAAACAGCCCGCACGGGAACACATGGGCTGCTATTCCTGCGAATGCCGCCCTTCCCTAAAACCTGGCATCACAAAATACACACCGACATTTATGTTTTCTAACACACACACTCACCAGCCCCAGTTACGAAAATAAACCCATAAGTTACTAAAACTCGGCGCCTGCACTAAACCTACATTTAGACTCGATCGAGAGTTCGAGTAGTTTTACTACTTGAGCACCTCGTCCGTATTAAAAATGTAGCCAACAAATCCGTGACAGCTTCTAGCACTTCACCACGCACTCAACCCCATTTTCTCTTGCAAATAAACGTTTTAAACATTTTAAAAGTGTAAAACTATCATCCAGCGTTACGTCTGGCTTCTGGGGGCTGCTGCATGGCACGCAACTACATGGCAGTGATTTCAGAAAGATGAGTCACCCGGGACAGAAAACCGCAGTCGTCTGCAAATACTAACACCACATGGCTTTCAATGAATTATATTTGTACACTAGTATACTATACAAATTACGTTTTGTGGAAAAAGCAAGTTGACCAACAACCACACACAAACAACTAAACTCCGTCGGCTCTTATCCACAGTGAAGGTTACATCAGTAACTAAATCGTCAACATCCAAATCCAACAAGGAAAGTAGCTCAACTCAAAATTGTCACGTTTTAAACTAACTTTCCGCGACGTTTCGAAAACATTCCCGAGCTACTGACATGAATCGGAAGCTGTCCCGAAGTAAACAGCGAAACTAGTGATTCTTAAATGAAAACTACCTAAACGTGCGGTAATATTTTTACATAACACCTACGTCGTACTTTCTTGTTGTTTACATATCGAACAGGAAGTTGGCTTTCTCACCCCAAGTTGGATTTGTCGATGCATGACAATGGAAAGAAAATCATATTGTTGCGTTTTAACAAAGGCTCCCCGTGAATAATATCCTCCACAGGCCAGTTTATCTGACCAACAAGTACGCCCACGCTTAAACGATCTCTAAAGAGCTTTTTTTATATATGAAAAAGTACAACGTAATTCCTCTTATGCTAACAAGGTGCGCAACAAACGTTCTCCACCTCAGGTTCTGCGCGTTTGCTGCTTGAAGCGCGTCGCCAGGAGCGGCGTTCAAAATGTCATGCTGAGCGCCCACGCTGCACAGCTTGCTCTCCTGCAACCCCTTAGCTGCGAGGATTTCAACTGCGTTTCCTTAGCCTCGTTTCTCCATATTGGAACAACCCGAGAGAAGATTTGGCTGTAGGCTCGCAAGTTTTTCTTAACAAAGAAGGTTAAGGAAATTTCTTTCAAATTCTTAACACAAAATGTAGCCAGTAAACATCTTATCAGCACGCGTTCAGGACGAATGTGGACCTTCAGTGTTCTTTTCGTGCGGCGCACCCAGCGACTGTGTCCCACCTATTTTGCGACTGTCATTATATTTCAGAATTATTATTTTAATTTTTCTAGTAGAGACTTTACGGATTCTTACATTGTGACAGGCACGTGGAGAAACCTAATAAGTATTCTAGCTAAGTTCCACATACATTGGTCCAAATTTATTAACAGAAAGCCTCTTTTGTGTGCTTTCCTTAAGGAATCTAAACAACAATTAAAATTATTAGATCTCATAAGAAATAATAAAGAAAGCTGGTAAGAATGAGCTGTTGTAGATTGTACAAATTTTCTGCAATGTACAAGGCCATTGGAACTATTATAAATTTGTCTTTATTTACTTTGAAGGATGGATATTATTATTATTATTATTATTATTATTATTATTATTATTATTATTATTATTATTATTATTTGCTTTTTTATAATTCTCCCCCGGTTGTGTTTGTGTTTTTTGTGATTCTTGTGTTTTTTCCTCTTGTTCTCATCTGTTCATTGTGTTCATTCTTTTTAAAAAATGAAATCACAAACTGTTGTCATGAGGGAACTGGCTCCAGGCGAATGTTCAAATATCTGTGGTCGAACATCCTGGAGAAGAGATGAGTGCCTCAAACGTGCTGATTTTTATAGAAATAACATATTTGATGCATAAACATTTAGGCAGTAAGAACATTGAATTACTATTAAACAGATGTAAATAAATATTTTGTTACACTCAATCTGATATGCAGTATGTGCACATTTGCACTTTCCCTTTGTATGTATGGACGTGTAAATTTGCTTTCTCATATTGATCAGTCTGAGAGTCTCTATTTTACGTTTTTATCTCCGTATTTGTTGGTTTGTTTGTTTGTATTGCCAGGCAATAATTTAATATGTTTTGTTTACTTCATTTGCAGCTGTGTGTTGGAAGGTTTTGGAATGTTCTTAAATGTTGCCGCTGACTATATTTCTACTGGTTTTGTATATTTACATGCTTACAATAAAGCATTAAAAAAAGAGATTTGGATTCCTTTGTTAGTAACCAGCAACCAAAGTACAGTATGGGTAATATATATATATATATATATATATATATATATATATATATATATATAGTGCAGCAACCTTAAACAGTGAGAAAATATGTGCAGACAAGTGTCCCATCTATGAAAATGATCTTGTGATTTTATTCTTTTAGTCATTCATACATATTTGCATACAGTAAATAGATAAATTCTCCTCCTAAAATGGGGCACTTAATGGCAGAGTGCAAATAAGAACTCTGCCACCAGGCGTCTCCCAGCAAAACAAAGAGCTGGGAACACAAGTCTGTCAACTGTATGGCCAAAAGTATGCGGACCCTCCTTCTGTTGGTTGAGCTAAGCTGTTCCAGCCAAGCCCATACAGCATACAAAGACATTGTAGACAACTGTATGCTTCCAGCTTTGTAGCCACAGTTTGAGGAACATCCTTTCCTGCTCGAGCATGGCTGTACCCCCCCCCCCCCCCCCGTGCACAAAGTGAGCTCCATAAACACCTGGTTTGCCCAGGTTGGTGTGGAAGAATTTGAGTGGCTGCACAGGGCCCTGACTTCAGTCCCATTGAACACCTTTGAGATGAACTGGAATGCCAACTGTGAGTCAGACCTTCTCACTTGACATCTCTGCTCAACCTCACTGATGCTCCTGTGGCTGAATGGGCACAAATTCCCAAAATCTGGTGTAAAGCCTTCCCAGAAGAGTGGCGGCTGTTATAGCAGCAATGGGGGGAACAACTCCACATCAAAGCCTGTGGGTTTGGAATGGGAGCTTCAACAAACACATATGGGCATGATGCTTGGGTGTCCACACACTTCTGGCCATGTAGTGTATCTACTGTATTGAATTTTTAATTCAAGCATCACAGAATACAGTACATTTTGTTACTTTCGATTTTCTGTTTTTTTTTTTTTGTTATTTAATGCCCCTTTTCAGTGTTCATAATAAGTAACCCATGACTCACAGCCTTCAAAACTTTAAAAAGCAAAGATCTACAAGGCGGTATGGTGTTACTACTATAACTGTGTACATTTTGGATACTGGCATCACATTTTGTTGGATTGCATTTGGGCTGCACAAGTTTGTCAGTGGTGCAATAGGAATTATTCTTAGTCAAGTGTTAACTTAATTTGTACAGCACCTTGAAGCAAAACACTTCTATAGCCATTTATACCTGTCTGGCTTCACTGGGTTAAACAGAGTAAACTCAACTGTCTAAAACACAGGTAGTGGCTGATAGACAGCAGTACTAAAAGATGGACAGACATTTTGACAAATGTGGATTTAAATCCATTAATTAAAAAAGGGAGGATTCTTTTTAAATGAATTATGAGAAGGCATGCATCATGTGAACCCATATTCTGATCTCTAATACAAACTAAATTATTCCATTTTTGGCTAGCAAGCAAGGAAGCAACGAGGGAATTCAGTGGGTGGATTTGCAGGCATTTTTATTCCTTTAACCATAATTTGATCTAACGCAATCAGTAATAAGGTTGTTAATAAAAACAACTAATAAAATAAACTAACATTGCCTTCTGCTGCTTTAACAATAAAAAATGCTAACAATGAACGGAAACAACAAAGAAGCCAGAGACCAACCTCATGACTCAGAATTCAAGCACAATCAAATTTTCAAACATTTCAAGGTTAAATTCCCACAGTCAGCCACATGGAGAAGCAAAAAGTTCTCTAATCCAAACCCTTACCTGTCTCCAGCCATCTTTACCATGTGTCCACCTTTTGTGTCCACCTGTTCACCATTGTTAGATATCCCAGACGCTCTACATACAGCCATTCAGTTTTGTGATCTTACAGATTTGTGATTTATTCATTCAAGAGTGTTGACATTTGACCTCTGTCATAACACTACTGAATTTGATCATCACTTGCACGTATGTTTGTGTGTGTGGGTGTGTGTGTGTATGTACTGTGTTTTGTTTCATTATGCCACTGGGAACCAAAGCCAGATTCCCTGCATGTGTGGGCATTATTGGCCAGTAAATCTGATTTTGATTTTTTTAAACTTTAAAGGGTGTTAGATGACCACTTTTGCTGAATATTGAATTGTTTTGCCCCTTTGCTATACTGCCTTGTACCTAAATGCATTTTCATTTCCACATCTCACAAGCAATTTAAAACTATTGTACTGCCAATTTATAAAGCAAGATGTTAATTCTCACAAAAACAGACATCCCAGTTCAAATACCTGCCCTAGTGATTTTATTCCAGTTGAGGATTCCCTCCCACCTCAATTTGTGGCTTTTCCTGCACTTCCCTGCACAACTGATCGCACCTTCTGTCCTGTCCTTTATAGTCACTCTTCATCTGTGAAATGTGAAAATGCTGGTATTGAAAAGTCAATCGTAAGAATTGTGGGTCTGCATCTATAAATCTTTATCTGTTGTGAAAATGCACCTTTGTTTACTCTGAGCTGTGCGCTGCTTTTGGAAAAACAGCTTTGAATGAATAAATGTAATAAATGTAAATGTCAGTTTCCAATTAGACTGCTGTGCCATGCAATAACAACTAAATAAACAATATGATAATAATAATAATAATAATAATAATAATAATAATAATAATAATAATAATAAGAAGAAGAAGAAGAAGAAGAAGAAGAAGAAGAAGCATCAATCCATTATCAGTAGCTGTTTTAGCTTGGACAAAGTCATGGCAGTCTGGAGTCTACCTTGAAAACTGAGCATTTTCCATGACAGTATCCTGAAACACATATCTTTAGACTCTGGGAGGAAACCAGAGCACCCAGGGGAAATCCACACAGACATGGGGAGAACATGCAAACTCCACACAGACTGAACTAGATTCAGACCCGCACCTCACCAACTCTGATGCTGCCACCCAGACTGCTATGCTTCACCAACTCTGGCTGCTTGGTGGTCCCTTGCACAAGAATTCCCTCTGTCTTCCATATCCACTAAATCCCTCTTAACATTCTCTACTCCTGATAAGTGAAATAAAATACTAAAATAATACCAATAAGACCAAAAATAAAAATTATTCATTATTATTGTTAATAATGCTTGTTATTTATAATTGGGTTATTTCAACCAGCATAATGTTGAAGAAATACGGTTCTCTTCAAAGGTTCAAAGTGAGCTGTTTGAGACTACCAGGAAAAATGATCACCAAGCGTAAAAATTCAAGGGGGTAAAAGGCCATCTCCAGAGACTGCAGAGTAGTTTGGAAGTTTCTTACTCATGGAACTGTTAAGAACCTCTCAGGATGTGGTGGGAAGATCAAAGAAGTGAAAGGTTGGTGCAAACTGTTGAAAAAAAACATGACGCAAAACAACCAGAGAGCTTTGAGCTGACCTGGAGCAACCTAAAATGATGCTTTCAAGCCATACCATACGGCGCATACTTAACTAACTTTGGATGAAAGCCAAGAAGCCCCCCCCAAGTGACGAAAGACTCTTTCTCCAAACTTACCCAGAGAAACCAGTATTCTCCTGAGAAAATGTAGGCTACACACCATTTGCAGTTGAAGATTGGGAGAAACTACCAGCAGAAAGATGGAGGAAGCTTACAGATGCTACAAGAAACACTTGGAGACATCATCACTGCCAAAGGTTGTGTAACCAAGTATTTGAGACCAGCGCTTTTAATGCTGCCTGGGGCATATTTTCTTTCTCTTCTTTTTTTTCATTTTTGTTGTATAACTTTGTAAATTGTGTTAAAATATATTAAAACATTCTGATGGTGGAAAGTTGGTAAATTTCCAGTTGTTTCAGACGGGACTGCACTTGATATACCTGCTACTGACTAAAACTCTATGTAATGGCTCGGTGCAGCTCACAGAGCTTCACAAAGTGTGGGCAAGAAGTTTGGTCCACAGAGGTTTTCCTTTGCAGGCCACTGTGCTGTGGTTTTCGGTAATTATGCTGCTGCGTGTCCATGTGTTGGTGAGTTCTTGCCTCCTTTTAGACTCAGTTTTCCGTTTTTTGGCATTTTGTCTCAGTATTCAACTTAACATAATTTAATTTGTAACAGGATAACTTAAACTTTGTTATAAAAGAAAATAAACAAAACATTTTTTTTTGGGGATGTTTTATATTATTTTGTTCCTCTAATTTAGTAATAAATCTGATGAAGTGTTTGACCTATAAGATTGTGCATTTAGTTTGCTATTTCACATAAGTTTCCCATTCTTTATTCATTCTACTATGACACTTAGGGAATTTATTTAAAAAGGTAATTTTGTTTCATAAATTACATGAATATGAATGAACAAACTCATATAATATTTCCAATTATTTTACTTCCTTTGTTTATGGACAGATTGTTGCTGAAGGACACAGTGTTATGCGACCACTGTGTTTCTGACAATGTAGATCTCTTTACTGTCCTTGAAAGAAATATAGTTTTGTTTATGTTATTATATATGGTGTGGCAGTAAACCCATCCTTATATCAGAGGTGTTCAGTCAGTGTTTTAACTTTTATGGGATGGCACTGACATTATTTTTTACTTATGGTTTAATATAAAGTAACCCATTAAATGAAGAAATTTCTGTTAAACTTTTGTAAGAATTTCTTCAGATTGTATTTCCCTGGTGTCTACCATTTGTAAGTAAGATGACGGGGTAATAAAAATAATTTGTTCTGAGACAGCAACACACCCACACGCTAAACTAAATGTTTTTGTTATGTCTCGGTTTCTATGTGGGAGTTTTATGTTCTTGTTTCCAGTCCCGCATCATGACGTCATTCCTTTTAAGAGGCAGCAGATTTTGCCCAGTAAAATGGAAGAATCATCCATTTGTCATCCACAAGTCCTTACTGGAGTGGGAAAGCAAAACCATGTCATTATACTTGTGGTTACTGTTCAGACTCCCAAACACTTCAGTTTGGAAAACATTGGAAAAAAAGAGAAGTAGTTGGTTCCACGAAAAAAAAAAAAAAAAAAAACCTTTAAATTTAAAACAAAAAGCTTCAGCATACAGACTAGCCATAGTATTTTTTTTTTGACAATTTTACATAAGTTTGACAATTTATGTAAAATTGTCAAAATCACACACATTGTCTCAAAACAATTAAATTTTTTTGTGCCCTTCTGCTGAATGGACCATCACTGTATTTACTCCATTAAAACGGCACTGTTTTTCTCTGCAGTGTTATAGTTACCGTGAAATGGTGACGTGAAATGAAGACAAATTTGTTGAATTTTTACTATATTATTGATGAAGTGTGCTTTTGTTTTTGTCAGCCTGTTTATCTTGGTAAAATTCTACATAGGCTAAAAGGCCTGCCAAAATGTTTATTTTAGGAACAAACTGATAAGTAAGGTGCGGGCGATGTTAAAAGGCCAAACAGAGAGGCACCCAGGGCGCAGACATGAGACACATGAGTGCATTAGAATCGGCGCCAGTTTTTTGAAAAGCACACAGATGGATGGATAACAGTTTTTGGAATTCTGCAAAACAGTAATAAAAACTTTTACCAGCTTTACTGTGACCCACTGTTACAACCCCTAGGCGCATAGTGGGAAGAGGTAGCATAAGCCATTACAAGTTATTTGAATGAAGTGACAGGACCACATGTATTTTTGCACAAGTGAGTGTGTATTTTTAACAGAAATGATACAATTATTTACAAAACAAACCCAGAGGTGACAAATAAAGAAAACAAAATGAAACGCTATCCAGGCATTTATATTATACAATATATAGATATATGGTATAATATATAACAATAATGTATATTTTCAGAACTGAAAACTAAAAGGGTGAAAAAGACAAAATAAAGCCTTCTGCAGTTTGACTATACTTCCTAGAGAAAAACAAACAAACAAACAAACAGCACACACATAACTACTGAAACCAAGAAAGAAAAAGTAAGGCAAACAGGGCAAAGGTGAAGTCTATTGCGTAAGACAGTCTTCAGCTTCACCCAGTAAGTGCTGTTACTTCCACAAGACACCTTGCTCTCAGCTTCTCTAGTCCATCACAATTGAGGTGATTTTATACTGAAAAACAGATTTTTTCTTTCATTAGTAATAAACAGCAATGTAATACTATTACTACTACTACTACTACTAATAATAATAATATGCAGTAGAGATGTGCTATATAAACTGAGATGAGATCACCAGATTGCACTGGAGAATCATCAAGTACAACTTGAAGTTAAAGTGCAGCAACAATAACAGAGGACAAGACTGGGTGGCGGTGCCACCAGTAAAGTCGATGCGGCTGTTGTGTCTTTGTGGGTTGCTCACAACTAATAATAAAGAATGGGCTCAAAAAGTTGGGTGGAATATTTTCAGAACCTTAACTTGGAGAACTTCTATATCTACTTAATTATACTTGTGTTTAATGTACCCAACAGATATAACTAATGGGTCACAGATGTCACTCACTCTTAAACCACAGTGGCTGCTGGCACAAACTCTCAAATTCTCCAACAATGAGCACTTGTTACTCATAAACGTGAAAAATCAGCCTCATATTTGGTGGTAACTCCATAAAGGTTATTAAATAATTTCACACATCTACTCAAAAACATTCATATCTCAGGGATGCCTGTGTCTGCAAGGGATGCCTTGACTGCTACACCTTTTCCTCCCTTACAGGGGTCAGAATGTTCCAGATTTCTTTATTGGCCCATTCAGGATTACTGAGGGTAAAATTTAAAAACAGACTGCAAGGACACTCAAGGTTTCCATGGAAACCTCAAATATTTAATGGCATGTACAAATATACAAATGTAATAAAACATACAGAACGCAAGAGCAGCATAGGGGTGCCTAAGTTCTGCTTTGACGTCAGGTGAAGTTTAGCAAAGGAAGGTTTTCTTACGCTTGTAGACATTTGCAACTTTTTTTCAGCTGTATGAAGGTTATGGTCACAATCTGCCGGTTTCCAGCTCGGCCATCTTTTAATGCTGTGGAAAATACTCTCAACCCTTTGAAAAAGCGTACCATTAACCTTTTAACTTGTCCACTTTACAATAAAATGGACGAATAAAACAGAAATGAATTTGCAGCTGACAGATGGTAATTTCCTTTCGTGTTGGACAAATATTTTTCAGTCTGTCCAAAAGCTCTTAGTAACAACAGCACACACAGAACCAATTATACACAACCCTCATGGAAAGGCTTTGAGAATTTTTTCTTGCATGTAATTTGCCAAATGCACTTAATTTTCTTATTAAAAATGTAATTATTTATTGTTTTCCTTTGTATAAAAATTGCGAACAAAAAATATGCTTCAGCAGGCATTTTGCTGTTTATGTAAAGACATAAAAATATTTTTGTGCAGGCTGTGTCACAACAGATTTTTATCAGTTCAATTTATTTTCCAATAAAAGATTCGCTGCCACACCACCTGCTTTGTGGAGATGACCGGCTGCACACCCAAACCACGCTGGAATCTCGTATGAAAAGTATGCTGGAAATGTTTAACCGTAGCTTTACGAGGGTAGAATTACAGTTCAATTTTAAGCACCGCTAGCATGAAACATTACAATTTTATTTAGAAATGTAGACGTGTTAAAATAGGAAAAGGCCGTGTTTGATGGCACATCTTGAGTTCTTTTAAGCAAATAACACGTTTTTGTTTTACTGTTAATAAAGCCGTCCCATTATTGCACAGATTCAATCATACATTTCAATTTCATACTTTATTTCCTCTCTTTTATCATTTAATTTTTATTTTCACAACCAGCTGGTGTGCAAAGACAAGAAGGCCGGTGTTTCACAAACTAGGCCATGCCACTGTGTTGCTGAGAAGCGAGTTCATTGTTTGGGGAAAATGACACTTTGTTCAGAAACGCTGTGCTGGATAATAAATTTGATGCCTCGAAAACTTCAGTTGACACGAAATGCTGTATTGTTTTTCCTTTTTGAAGTAATGGCATGCTTTTTACCTTTCCTTTTATGTAGGCATATAGCTGAGCGTTATTTTTTCAAAAATGTTTACGTCTTGCTTATGAAAAATTACTCAAAACATTGCCTGACTGCCAGGGTGAGCATCTTCCCTGGGCCAAAATTTGCAGACACTTCTTGAGAATGACATAATATCTCTCCTTTAAATGTCCTCACATGATTTTTGCCTTTTTTCATCTCTCCAAAAAAACTGAATTCTCAAAAAATTCGCTAAGGTTTTAAACTAAATTCATATATATTGTCTGTCCTGGAGCTGCAAGACTGAACTGCCACTGGAGTTAAGATGTGTTTTGATGGGAGTACCAAACCCCAAAAATACAGAGAGGAAAACAGAGAGGGCGGTACAGAGAGATGACATCACTGTAATGGTCGGCGTCTCCTGCTTAAAGGCCGCCTGTTGGTGTCACACAGGCAGCAGCCGGCCGCTTGGGAATTTGCACGGCACAGCTGGAATCAAACACTGTCGCAACTCTTCAAGGAAGGTAAGAAGTCTGTTTATACAATACACTGAGCAAATATACTGCTGCTTGAATTAATTTTTTCAACATCTTGACTTTCTTAACACAGCTAAAGTCTTGTTTTTCTCTTGAAAGCTTTTTATACAACTTTTTTGAAAGATAAAAATACAAATGTGAGAACATTGTTAAATGTGTATGTAGTCAGCAAAATCATATAGAAAACCAATAAAGGCTCAGAGAAATAGTTAAAAAATAAAGCTAATTTACATATAGATATATAGTACATAGTTTGTGTGTGCCTATATACTATATATATATATATATATATATATATATTATATGCATATAGTATAATATTATAATATCATTATGAAAATAATTTCTAGAAATAAATACCTTGTGACAGGATAACACTCGCTTCAACCCTGACATCATGGATTGTATTGCTAGAGGTTTATATTGTATACATGGATACAATGGCATTCTCACACACACGCGCGTGCGCACACACACACACTAATACCAATATCATCTTCATTTTACATTTCTTAGACACCATCACTGAACCCACATATAAACTGCTTATTGTCATGCCTATTGCTATTGTTTATTAATAACCCTGACTGAATTATTGCAGCATTACTCAAACCTAATGAAACTTTTAAAAATAACTCAGAGCAGAACTATTCGCTCCTATGTACTGCAGATTCTGTCTGTAGAAATTTGCTGTTTGGACCAATGAGATTTATACGTATTTTTTTCCCACTTAAAATAGCTCTTCTTTGCCACATAGGACAACACAAGTTGTAAATTCGGTATGAGCCAGAGTACATCTACCAGTTTCCAGTGTGCAAGTGTAAAAGAAACAACTTTCTGCTATAATTGCGCTGCAAAGCTCTCTGTTTCCTCAGAAAAGTTACACTGTGTTTTTTAAAATAACCTCAATATAATGATTTCACCAATTACTGAGCTTTTTCTGGAGCATTTCATGATAAGTATTTTGCTCAAGGACACTGCCACTATTTTTAGTATTTTTTAAATCACATTTTACATAATTCTATCCTTATCTGTGATTAAAAAAGCGTTGTTGTCCTTTATTCCAGACATTTATTTACAGCAATCATATTAAAATTATTAATATAAACTAATTAAAGTCATTAACTTGTTAAGTAATATATAAAAGAAAATAAATTCATCAGGCTGTTACAAATACCATGAATTAAAGCCATTATTTGAAAGAGTTGTAGGGACAAATATGGTGGCAGAGAAATTATTATTATTATTATTATTATTAATAATAATAATAATAATAATAATTTCTCTGCCACCATATTTGTCCCTACAACTCTTTCAAATAATGGCTTTAATTCATGGTATTTGTAACAGCCTGATGAATTTATTTTCTTTTATATATTANGGCAGAGAGAACCTGAGTAAACTCATAACATATGTTTTAAATTATTACTTTATTTATTTAAGGAACAAAGTTTTCCAACACCCATATCACCCATCACCCATGTTAAAAAACTAATCGCCCCCTTATAATTTAGTAACTTGGTGCACCACCTTTTTTTATTATTATTATTATTATTATTATTATTATTATTATTATTATTATTATTATTATTATTATTATTATTAATAATAATAATAATAATAATAATAATAATAATAATAATAATAATAATAATAATAATAATAATAATAAAAAAAGGTGGTGCACCAAGTTACTAAATTATAAGGGGGCGATTAGTTTTTTAACATGGGTGATGGGTGATATGGGTGTTGGAAAACTTTGTTCCTTAAATAAATAAAGTAATAATTTAAAACATATGTTATGAGTTTACTCAGGTTCTCTCTGCCTAATTGTTAGTACTCAGTCTAGATTTTGATCTGAAACTGTTCTGTGTGACAAATACACATCCACAGGGGAAATCAGGAAGGGGGCCAATACTTTTTCACAGCCCTGTAGGGTTATCGGTTATTTTTGTTCTAGTCAGAATAAATAAACACAGTAAAACAGACATCCCCTTCTGTAAAATTTGCGAATGCAACTGTAACAGTTATAAAAAATAAAGCAAATTTAAAGGTGCTGAAAACAATAACACACTTTTGAAAAAAGTTGACCGTTTCATCTCACAAACGTGCAGTTTTCAATATTGATTCGATAATACAACAAACCACAGTTACTGTCAAAATTCTCTTTTTTACAGTTTTCACGTTCATGTTTGTTCCCCCTCTTAATTTTATTTAACGTTTAAAATGCTTCTCAACAGTTCCTCAATGGGCTTCAACATGACAGAATTCATTGCCTCGGGCGTCACCCCACTTGGACCCAAGCCATCCTCAGGGCCTCGCATGAACACCAGCGGCTGCACCTCATCAGAAGCCTGGGAGTGGCTGTACACCATGCAGCCGGTGTTCATGCTGACCATCTGCGTGCTGGGTGTTTGTGGAAATGTTTTTGTTTTGGCCGTGTTCACCCTGCACAAAAAAACGTGCACCGTTGCTGAGCTCTACCTAGGCAACCTCGCTGCCGCTGACCTGGTTCTGCTCGCCTGCCTTCCTTTCTGGGCTATAAATGTGGCCAATGGTTTTGATTGGCAGTTTGGCACGGTGATGTGCCGCCTTGTCAACATAGGGGTCATTATTAATATGTACTGCAGCATCTACTTCTTGGTTCTGGTCAGTTCCGATCGGTATATTGCACTGGTACACACTATGTCACTTGGGAGGATGCGGCGCATCTTCTACTCCAAGCTCAGCTGTGTAGCCATTTGGGTATTTGGTGTTATTATGAGCATCCCAGCACTGAAGTTCAGGACAGTGGAGTACAATTCGGAGTACAACGTCAACGCCTGCTACCTAAAATACCCAAGCTTTGATGTGGAGCTCACCTGCGACATTTTGCTCATCATAATCGGGTTTATTATTCCCATTTCAATAATCTCTTACTGTACCTGCAAGATCATCCAAGCCTTGAGAAACCAAACGCTGGAGAAGTTGAACACGGTGAAGACAGAGAAGAAGGCCACTCTGCTGGTTCTGTCTGTTCTGCTGGCGTTTGTGTTGTGCTGGACGCCGTTCCACGTGGTGACGTTCCTTCACATCCTTCTTCGCATAAACGTTTTAGAAGGCTGTGACATGGAGAACAACTTGGAAATAAGCAACCAGGTGTTCACTTACCTTGCTTTTAGCAACAGTGTTTTGAATCCTGTTCTCTACGTAATTGTTGGGAAAAACTTCAGAAATAAAGTCAAAGAGTTATTTGTGCAAATGTCTCAGAAAAGGAAGATTGCTACTTCTACTCGGTCCAATCTTTCCTCAACACTGAAGACATTAATTTAAAACTCAACATGCTTACACATTTTTTATTTTTTAATCTAAACTTGTATAGAAAATAAATTATGTCATAATGGCTGGTGACAATTTAACTATTTGAGCTTAAATAGCAATTTTTTAAAACTATTTTGCATAAGTGCTGCTTTTGTTAAAATTGTCCATTGTTTTGCGTACTCTGTATCACAATGGATTTATAAGTTTGTAATGCGTTTCTACAGCAGAATTTTTCAAATATGGCCACATTTGTCTGAATTAATGTATTGATTATTTATTATATTTGATTTTATCATTTAATCACGGTACTCAAGTGTTTGTTAAGTAATGACCAGGGTTTCAACTGTTGGTCTCATAAAATGCGGCCCATTATGACCAAGCAGTTGGCAACCAGGTGAATTTTAAACGTATACTTACATCTTCAGTAGAGCAGACTTGAGCAGGAGCTGAAGGTTCTGCAGGGTTTTTACACAGGTGGTGATGGTGTAAAAAACCATGCATGCTACCACAGCAGAACCAGGAGGATGAAAGGATCACAGGAGGACACAAAAGATAAAAGTCCAACAGCCTGGAACAACAGAATTGTTCGGCCTGGAAGAGGAGAACTTGTTCATAAGAGACCTTTCCAGCTCTTTGTGAAGACAGCAGCATCCTGATCAGGGCAGCCTGAGGACAGAAGCACGTGAGCCTCGGATGAACAAGGGATTGACTCTACTTAACTCAGGTTGTAAATACGAATATTTCGGCCTTCCACCACTGGATTTGCGTACCTACCCCCTGCGTACCCCTGTTCACTTAATTCGCCTCACAATTCTTCATTTTCTCCTCATTTATTCTTTCTTCTCTGTGTATTTTATTCTTTTAATAAATGCTACTTAAATTTAGTGGTTCTTCTTTAAAAATGGGAACTGGAGAAAACCAGATTTTTGGCAAACTTCAGCTCATCTCATGCCTCTGAGCTACATTCATTAAGTAACTTGCAGTAGCTTTTCAGGAGAGGGACCATGTCTACATGACCAATTTATTTTATATATTTTGGTGGCCTGTGTGAGAAAAACAGACAATTAGTACTCTATTTGTCACACTTTGCAGGTTTTAGTATTAAGTCGACAATGTAGGGCCAGTGCCTTTACTTGACTGTTTTTCCTCAGAACAATAATCATTGTTAAACGTAGTATAAAAATCAAGATCTGGAATTTAAAAAAAAAAAAAAACACCATTACTAATAAAATGGTAACAACACACAAAAAAAATGTGGGAATATTTAATTTACACAAAAACCAAGCCTCTGGAGGTAGTAAGATTAAACATAAAAAGAGGTTTTAAATAAGCTGCCATGGTACTTCAACACAGCCAAACTGAAATATAAACATTCATTCCCGTTCATGTAAACCTACTGTAAATCATTCATTTACACATTTGCTCATAAATGTCAAAACATATAGAGGCATTAAAAACAATATTTAATTGGTTACACAGAAATGCTTTCCTGTTATTAAGTCCTAAAACATGGTCTTACTGTCAGCCGGTGGAGTGCGAGCTTATGGCTGTTTTCTGTTACCTGGAAACAGATCTGCGTGTCTTACTTTTATGGTCCATTTGCTTTCTGCTTAAGGACTGTTTTCGTGCAGTAGGCACAATTTAAATGGAGTGTGAAACTGAAAAAATGAAAATGAAATGGAGCTGATGCAATATGGACAGAGGGAGGGAATTTACGGCACAAAGTATTAAAAAATAGTAAATAGGCAAATGGAAAAAATGCAGAGGTGGGAACAAAAGCTAAACACAGTACTTGAGTAAAAGTACAGTTGATTATTATTATTATTATTATTATTATTAATTTTAATAACAATGAGAAACACAACTCATAAAAAAGTTGCTCGGTTAACATCACACAATGACAATAAATGATAGGGCACTTCAAAAGCACAGCCTTTTTCAGATCCTATTTACTAGCGCTCACTTGAGGGATGCACTCTTAAGAACGCTTTCGTTAATGCAGATATAGATGTGACCCCACATGATCTGCCAACACTTTCTCCTAAACTGGCAGTGCAGTGCAAGCATGGGCCTTGCTTAGAAGCATACAACACAGATCATAATTCATTATTCGCAAACAAAGAGTTAACTCATACATTACCAGGTATACCAAACTTATACAAGGTAAGGCTTTCCATTTTTCTGTATTTTTGATCGGGGGAAATAAAAACACTGAACAATTTAAATGGAAAATAAATACATACTTTACACAAATGTCTTATTATTTACATTGTATACTTAAATGTTACTGCGTGTCCTGCATCATTATCATACCAAGCACAAAGGTTAAGAAATATTCAAGGCTTCAAGGTTTCAATATTCCCAGTTATTTTATTATACTGCCAGGATTGGGGAGTCTGACTTGTTAAATAAATAGAATAAACAGTGCTACAAACAAAGGGAAACGTGCAAGGAAACGGGAGCTTTCAGCAGCAGCTGCAGCCATATGCGTCCTGGCTCTGCAGCAAAACCACTGCTGTCCTTTGTCAGTCCGTTAAATACCAATTAACACATGAGTTAGATGCAGTCAATAATCCAGGCGGTCGAATATTTTAGGTTTTTAATACACTTTCCAGCTCTGGTGCTTACTTTTCAAGTGCAATGTGTTATTTCAACAAATTTATCCTGACTGAACTATGTATTGTGTGAGCTGATAGGCGGTACTACCCTGGCAGGGACAAGGCTGAACATGATGCACACCTGCACACTGCCCACCCCCTGCTTCATCTCCAGGATGAAGACCAGCTGCTTGCAGTTGGGAGGGACTTGGAAGGCCATCAGAAGCAGCTGGTGTAAGGACTGAAAGAGATTGGGATTTCTGGGTTGCATTGCTGACCGGTCTGCTACAGTTTGTTGTGTCTGAATCATCTTGTGCTGGAGTTATTTCAGCAAATATTTTATGTTGTGCTTTTTATCCCCACCTCTGTGGCTGCCTCCTGCCCACAACAATTATTTCCCAGCTACTGACTTATCAAGGGTACACTTAGAGGACATCACTGGCTCGTGTGAGATTTGTGATGTTTGCTGAGTTCTGCTCCCCTCACCCTGACATCAATTGGGCAAAGACCTGGATGAAAAATTTTATTTTTTCCATTTCCACACCAAAATAAAAGGTGTGGATATGGGGATTAAGGTGGGCTACACCATCTCCCCATCGGCATTCACTATGGCAATGGAGATGGTAATTAGGGCTTCGCACTGGGTGGTAGGGGGAGAAAGATGGCCAGATGCCTCTGCCTTCCTCCAGTTAGGGCTTACATGAACGAAATGATGCTGGTGACCATGACAGTAGTGTATGCGAGAAGACTGTTAAGGAAGTTAGATGGGAATTTGAAGTGGGCTGGTTTAAAGATTAAGCCAACAAAATCTCAACATTTCACTGGTTAAAGGGAAGTTAAGGAAAGTTGGTTTATTAGTAGATAATGAAGAGATTTCATTAGTGAAAAGTTTAGGGAGGTGTTATACAAGGGAGTTGACTGATGTGGATCAGGTGGAGCAGCTTAGGAGAACTATTGTGGATGGGTTAGAGAAAATAGAGAAATCAGGGCTGCTGGGAAAACTGAAGCTGTGGTGCTTACAGTTTGGCCTATTCCTAAGGGTGATGTGGCTACTAACAATGTATGAGATATCAGTCACAACAATAGAGAAACTGGAGAGGCTGATTAGTTCTTACATTAGGAAGTGGCTGGGGGTTCCTCAGTGTCTAAGCAGTGTGGCCCTATATGGGAAAGGGATTCTGCAGTTGCTGCTATCAAGCTTGATGGAGAAGTTTAAGTATGCAAAAATGAGATTAGAGTTGCAGCTGTTAGGTAGCAGGGATGAGATTGTAAAGGGGTTGGTACCCAGGATAGTAACAAGAAAGAAGCAGGATGCAAGGTGGGCAGTGCAAGATAATAAAACAATTTTGAGGCAGGTAGAGGTGGTTGGTAGGGTCCAACAAGGAAGAAGGGGATTAGGACTGCAGATAGGAGACCCCATGTGGAGTAAGGCAGGCCCTGTAGAGAGGAGGAAGTTGGTTGTAGAGCTGCTGTGTCATTAGGAGGAAACAGAGAGGTGCGTTAGAGCAGTCTCACAAGGTAAGCAGGGACCGTGTATGTATTGGGAGAGAGTAGAAAAAAGGCTCAGAGGGATCTGTGGAGTATGGATGCAAATAGGATAAGGGTTCCTGCTAGGACCTATTTATGATTTGCTACTGTCGCCACAGAACCTCGAGCAGTGGGTAGGTGAGGACCCAACCCGTCCTCTGTGTTTGGAGGTAGGGACAGTAAAACATTTATTAGCAGTTTGTAAAGTTAGCTTGTCGCTGGGTAGGTAAACATGAAGGCACAACCAGGTGTTGAAAGGTGTTGTCTGGCTGCAGCCATTGAGATGTGGGGAGTGCAGGTAAAGTCAGGAAGTGTGGGGGAAAATTTCATGATTCAATTTATTAGGGAGGGGGAGGAAATTATGAAAGTAAAATGTGTGGGTAGGCAGAAGACAGGTCAGGTAAGGGGAATTAGAGACTGGGAAAAGCAGGTCAACCTGGGAGGAAAATTAGTTGTGCCCTAGGAAATGTATAATACAAATTTGAGACCTGATGTGGTACTGTGGGCAATAAGCCAGTCTATAGTGTATTTTACAGAGCTGACGGTACCGTGGGAAGACCTAGTTGAAGACGTGCATGAGAGGAAGAAACTTGGGCATAGTGAGCTGGCGGCGGAGGTAGAGAGGCAAGGGTGGAGCATGACAGTGGGGCCGGCAAAAGTGGTGTATTGCAGTTTTATAACCTGGTCAACAACGATGCTGTTTTGAGAACTTGGAATTCAGGAACAGAGCCTGTGGTAGATGGTGAGGGAGACAGCGGAGCAGGGAAGTCTGTGGATTTGGAGGAAAAGGACCAGTGCTGGTGGAGGACTGAAAGAGAAGGCATTAAGTGTGGTAGGTGTTCACTGTTTACATTGTAGCGGTTAGTTACAAGGAAGCAGAGTAGCAGAATGGTCAGGTGTGGGTGCTAAGGTATATAGCATGTGTTGTGTAGTTGGGTAGCACAGTGGTGCAGGAGAAGAGCTATGGGATGCCAGAGCTATGGTTGAGCCTTCCAGAGGTGTTGTGGGCCTAACGTGATAAAACACCAGTGAAGGGAGATGCCCACTTGACAGCCCCAATGAGATACTGCACCATCACTTCCCTATACCATGTGTGGAGTTGTCGTTGGCTAACACTAGCTATTAAGAAGATGCAAACCATCACATTGTGGCTACATAAGTTTGCTGTGGGGTTGCTGTGGTGGTTTTTACAGGTTAGGATAAGACTGACACTTAGGATGATGGTTAGAATGTAGGAGCAAGCGTGATCTTCCAGCAGGATGTGAGGGACTGTAACATCCTGTGTTTCACTGAGACATGGCTGACCCCCCTAGTGCTGGACCAGGCAGTGACTCCACTGGACTCATTCTCTGTGGTTCGCATGCTCCGGTTTGGTTTTGTTTTATTTAAAGCCTTTGGCTTTGATTTACCGTGGCATTGTTTCGATAAATTTGTGAAATGTCGCGGCATTTGTTTTCGTCCGGAGTTGCATTAGTTTTTCACCAAGATCTACTATAATTCAAGATGGTGCCGATACGATGGCTGAAAATGTAGTGAAATGTACTGAAAATGTACTCTATGAAGTCTGACTGTTTTGTTGTTGTTCTTTACTAGTAAATTTTATTCTTTCTGGAATGTAACCACGCACAGTCTCCTGTTGAATCAGGGTGCATTTCGTTGCATGGTATACTCAGTTGCTATGTACTTGACAAACTCTTCTTGATTCTTTTGAAGCACTAGTCCTTTTATTAGCACTTTGTTTGACATGAATCTAGGTGAGAGCATGACAATAAGACAAACATTTTCAGGAAAACATATTACATTTATCCTGTCTGTTTCTACCAAAAAAAGCCTCAAATACTATGCTGTTAAGATGTGGAAAACCACACATGAGAAATTTAAGACTGAAAGGCCTCCACAATATAAATGGCTACATGGTTTAATTTACCTTTGCATATTAACTAACATGCTGTAGACCCTCAGGACAGCAATAAGGAACTTGCAAAATTATTCTGAAGTGCTTCTACACAATCTGGTTTGTCTTTCACCTCATCAACTCTGTTAAAATATTTGATAAAGCCATATTCATTGTTATGGTCCATTTCAGCATCTCTCATAGTTTGTGGTCCATGCTCACCACATTGAAATAAACTGCTGTTCTTGGAGTACAGATGTGGATCCGTTTGGGAAGCCAAACTGCTCTGAACTTCCTCCAAAACACTGCTATCTTTTGCAAGAATATCATCCTGTTTGATTTTATGTGTTTCCATGGGTTTCAGAAGCGGGATATTTTTATCATTTTCCTCATATTCTGAAGGAGAGATCAACAGCTTCATAGGACGTTCAAGGTCACCATGTAGAACCTCTAAAATATGCTGCATTTTGTCCTGATTGGGAGGGGAAGATAAACATTATCAATTTTTGTTTATTTCAAACATCCAGCTGTGTAAAGCAACTGATAAAATTAATCTGAATATATACAGTTTGAATTTCTGGATGTGTAGCAAAATTCATACTTGCCTTATTTAATCGATGTTTATTCATTTCTATGTGATGATCAAACACATGGTCAAAAACCCTGCTGAGAAGAATGTGAATAGGTTAGAAATGCTCATTTATGGTTATGCTGCAACTCTAAAATCATAAAGCACTTTGCATCACGTATGCTATGGCGGACGTTTAATACTTGATTGGCAATTATTCTTTGGAATCCTTTTATCTTAAAATAAAAAAAAGGCAGAAATGCAAATGTCTGCTGTAGAATAAAATAAGTACACCCCTAATTTTGGCGGCTTGTTCAGTTTCTGGCTATTGTCTTGGTGTCTTGCATTAACCCAGACACATTACTGCTCACTGCACCTTAAAGAACCCCAGAAGCCTGATGTTTGAGGATTTGCCTGCTTTAAGTCTCCCACACAGCATTTCTATGGAGTTCAGATCTAGATATGGACTTGGCTATTCCATTTAGATAGAACCTGAGAAGAATTTGAGGCCATCCATCTAATTTGAGGCTTTAATGTGAAATTCATGGATGCCTCTGAATGCAAGCTGGCCAACTGCTGAGACAGAAAAGCAGCCCCTATCCAAAAGCCTTCCACCATTGTGCTTTACAGCTTGTAAGAAATTCTTACGTGAAAAGGCAGTGTTTAGTCTTTGGCACACAAGATGTCTGGCATTGTGGTTAAACAGCTCTACCTTCATCTCATCCGTCCACAGTGCACTGCTCCTGATCTTCACCTAGGTATTGTCTACCAAGCTTCAGTCAAGCATCTACTTATGTCTTTTCTTGACAACTTCTTTCTTCCTCACATGTAAAGGAAAGTTGTGCTGTCTCTTCTGGATGCTTCTCTCATGCACTTTGACACTGACTGAGACAAGACTTATAAATCCCTTTCTGTTATCCTGGAGATGTCCTGCAGCATCTGTAAATCAACCCTTTGGCCAATTTTTTTGGGACAACCCAGCCTGGGTAACCAATAGTTTGGCATTTTTTCAATTTGAAGACGATCTTTTGGATAGCAATGTGATTGACAAATTACTTAAATGACATTAAAACCCTTCTCAGATGTATAGGCATTTACAGTCTTTCTCATGAGGGTTTCAAAGAGCTCATTTTGACCTCTCAATTGTTAAGATTAAATCAGACTGCAGATTTCTAATGTTTATATACAGGGAATGACTTCCAGGTTGCTTTCTAAAGATATTCAAATCATTTGTGTCTATTTTGGTCCACCTGATTATAGACATTAAGAGTCAAGAGCGTTTTTGCCAACCATATACAGGTACACGTTGGGGTCTAAATTTCATTTCTCTGGGGGTGCAGAAGAAAAACAGTGCAACTATAAAGGTGGTGCAGAAAATAAAGGCAGCAGTCACCTTACATTTTTCTTGATTTCAGTAGCACAAATGAGATTAAAATTAGTTGCTTAGCATTGTATACAGTCAGGTTTAAATGTCACAAATCCTTTCCTTTACAAAAATATTGTATGTGTATAAAAACATATGTATAATGCATATTAACAATATATGGATAATGTATACAACACTATTTTGGTATTTTAATTAGTGATTTTTTTCTGGAATCTGATATTTGCCATCCCCCAAGAAATGGTCATTATTCCCACTGACAACAGAAATTTACTAAGTGACTCACAGGGGAGGGGGGGATTAAATTGTGCTCTCAAAATTACAACTGGGTATACATAATACTTTTCCCTCAAAGAGTATTTGCACCACTTATTTTGAATGGCATATTCATTATTTCTAAATCATTCGTCTGCTATTCCTTAAAATGAGGCTGCCAAGAATTTCAGAATAACTGATATACACTCACCGGCCACTTTATTTGGTATACCTGTTCAACTGCTTGTTAACGCAAATTTCTAATCAGCAATCACATGGCAGCAAATCAATGGATTTAAGCATGTTGACATTGTTAAGACAACCTGCTGAAGTTCAAACTGAGCAACAGAATGGGGAAGAAAGGCGATTTAAGTGACTTTGAACGTGGCATGGTTGTTGGTGCCAGATGGGCTGGTCTGAGTATTTCAGAAACTGCTGATCTACTTTCATGCACAACCATCTCTAGGGTTTACAGAGAATGGTCCAAACAAGGGAAAATATCAAGTGAAAAGCAGTTCTCTGGGCAAAAATGCCTTGTTGATGCTAGAGGTAAGAGGAGAATGGCCAGACTGGTTCGAGCTGATAGAAAGGTAACAGTAACTCAAGTAACACTCGTTACAACCGAGGTATGCAAAAGAGCATCTCTGAACACACAACACGTCGAACCTTGAAGCAGATGGGCTACAGGAACAGGAGACCACACCAGGTGCCACTCCTGTCAACTAACAGGCAACTGAGGCTACAATTTGCATGGGCTCACCAAAATTGGACAACAGAAGATTTGAAGATCATTGCCTGGTCTGATGAGCCTCAAATTCTACTGCGACATTCAGGTGGTAGGGTCAATTTGGCATCAACAACCTGAAAGCATGGATCCATCCTGCCTTGTATCAACGGTTCAGGCTGGTGGTAGTGGTGTTATGGTGTGGGGGATATTTTCTTGGCACACTTTGGGCCTCTTAGTACCGATTAAGCATCGTTTAAATGCCACAGCCTAGCCTGAGTATTGTTGTTGACCATGTCCATCCCTTTATGACCGCAGTGTATCTTCTGATGGCTACTTCCAGCAGCTCAAATAATCTCAAACTGGTTTCTTGAACATGACAATAAGTTCACTGTACTCAAATGGCCTCCACAGTCACTAGATCTCAATCCAATAGAGCACCTTTGGGATGTGGTGGAACGGGAGATTCACATCATGGATGTGCAGCCAACAAATCTGCAGCAACTGCGTAATGCCATCGTGTCAATATGGACCAAAATCCCTGAGGAATATTGCCAGCACCTTGATGAATCTATTTCACGAAGAATTACGGCAGTTCTGAAGGCAAACGGGGGTCCAACCCGGTACTAGCAAGGTGTACTTAAAGTGGCCGGTAAGTGTATATATAAACTCATACAACATGATTTGTACACAGAGATGAAGGTCGTGCAACTTCAGTGCTTAAAAATGTAAAAAGATCACAAAATCCTCCACAAAAAAAGTAGTAAAAGGAAATACCTGTTAGAATACAGTCCCCTGGATAATATGTCGTTTGTAACATCCAGGACAAACTTAAGGTAGACAATTTCCTCTTCCCTAAAAACAAATAAATAAATAAATGAGAAACAATTATATGGGCTTTTTAAATTATTTAAATAAATTTTTTTTTTTTTTAAATAACACTTACTCCACACAATAGTCTTCTATGACAAATACCCATTTTTAGGGAACTGGATTAATGTTATTTCTTTTATGGAAAAAGAATTAGCTTCCATATGAAAAATCTTCTTTTTTCGGCTGCTCCCATTAGGGGTCTCCCTCTGCATCTTTCTCCATCACACCCACCACCTGCATGTCCTCCTTCACCACATCCATAAATCTCCTCTTAGGCCTCTCGCCTGGCAGCTCCATCCCTAGCATCCTTCTCCCGATATATCCAGCATCTCTCCTCTGCACATGTCCAAACCAACGCAATCTCGCCTTTCTGACTTTGTCTCCAAACCATCCAACCTGTGCTGACCCTCTAATATACTCATTTCTAATCCTGTCCATCCTCGTCACACCCAATGCAAACCTTAACATCTTTAGCTCTGCCACCTCTAGCTCTGCCTCCTGTCTTTTGCTCAGTGCCACCATCTCCAACCCATAAAGCATAGCTGGTCTCACTACCATCTTATAGACATTCCCTTGCACTCTTGCTGGTACCCTTCTATCACAAATCACTCCTGACACTCTTCTCCACCCACTCCACCCTGCCTGCACTCTCTTCTTCACCTCTCTTCCACACTCCCCGTTACTCTGAACTGTTGATCCCAAGTATTTAAATTCATCCACCTTCGCCAACTCTACTCCCTGCATCCTTACCATTCCTCTGTCCTCCCTCTCATTTATACACACGCATTCTGTCTTAGTCCTACTGACCTTCATTATTCTTCTCTCTAGAGCATTTCTTCACCTCTCCAGGGTCTCCTCAACCTGCTCTGTACTCTCACTACAGATCACAATGTCATCCGCAAACATCATAGTCCACAGTGACACCTGTCTGATCTCATCTGTCCATTACCATTGCAAAGAAGAAAGGATTCAAAGCTGATCTTGATATAATCCTACCCTCACCTTGAAAGCATCCGTCACTCCTACCGCAGACCTCACCACTGTCACACTGTCCTTGTACATATCCTGCACCACTCTTACATACTTCTCTGGCACACCCGACTTCCTCATACAATACCACAACTCCTCTCTAGGTACCCTGTCATATGCTTTCTCTAAGTTCACGAAGCCAAAATGCAACTCCTTCTTACCTTCTCGGTACTTCTCCATCAGCACCCTCAGAACAAACATCGCATCTGTAGTACTCCTTCTCAGCATGAAGCCATACTGCTGCTCACTAATCGTCGCCTCCCTTCTTAACCTAGCTTCCACTACTCTTTCCCATAACTTCATGCTGTGGCTGATCAGTTTTATCCCTCTGTAGTTACTACAGCTCTGCACATCACCATTATTCTTAAAAATTGGTACCAGAATACTTCTTCTCCACTCCTCAGGCATCGTCTCACTTTCTAAGATTACATTAAACAATCTGGTTAAAAACTCCACTGCCATCTCTCATAAACACGTCCATGCTTCTACAGGTATGTCATCTGGGCCAACAGCCTTTCCATTCTTCATCCTCTTCATAGCTGTCCTAACTTCCTCCTTGTTAATCCATTGCACTCCCTTATTCATAATCCCTACATCATCCAACCTTCCCTCTCTCACTCTCTTCATTCATTAGCCCCTCAAAATACTCTTTCCATCTGCACAACACACTCTCCTCGCTTGTGAGTACATTTCCATCGCTATCCTTTATCACCCTAACCTACTGCCCACAGCTTCCATATGAAAAATACATTACCTAAAATTAAAATGTGACAATGTTACTTTAACAGAAATGACCACAACATATTTTACAGTACATTTTTTCATAAAAAAACAATATCCTTTTTCAACAAATACAATCATAACCCTCTTTTCATTCTTAATCTGTTCCTGAAAACCAGACTTCAATTGGGAAAATGTAAATAGGCAGTCTATTTTGCACGGAAAAAGTTTTGGGCTCAGACTGGGTTTATTTTGAAATAAGTGAACACTGTCATGTTTAAAATTTATTAAAAGAAGTTAGCAACTTTTTTATATGCTTGTTCACTCACTCTCACCTGTCTGTTACAAAGCCCAAATAACTGACTGTTCACCAGAGACTTAGAGGAACAGGAGCAGTGACATCACACAGTGGTTGTATGTAACACTGATGGATTTTCTTCTCTCTCACACACACACACACACACACACACACACACACACACACACACACACATAGTACTTTGCTGTACTGTGAGATTTGTTTTCATCTGTGTTCAACTATGCAGGTTTGGTGTATTACACTGAGCTCTGATGGCAGCTCTCAGTGGAAGCTGGTGACAGAAAAGTTCTGGATGCAAAGGTCACGCTCCAACTAACATTGGGTTCTGCAACTAATAGCACAGCAGACAGACTAAAAATCCTCCAGTTAGAATCATTAAAAATTAGCCCTGCCTGGCTAGCTCAGTCGGTAGAGCATGTGACTTGTAATCTCAGGGTCGTGGGTTTGAGCCCCACATTGGGCATTGGTGCGAATCCAGCCACAAGGGGGTGCACCTCTGTGCCGGTCCCAAGCCCGGGCAAAATGGAGGGTTGCGTCAGGAAGGGCATCCGGTGTAAAAATCTGCCAAACCAACTATGCGGACAAGCCGATCCGCTGTGGCGACCCCTGATGGGAGCAGCTGAAAGTCGGCAGAATCATTAAAAAATTAAACAAAAAAATAAACAAAAATAACAAAAATCATACATTTTTAGATATTTTGAAAATGCAATACATAGGAATAATAATAATAATAATAATAATAATAATAATAATAATACAGTACTAGAAATGATGTCCTCCTATTCATTTTTCGAGTGTTCAATTCTGGCCGGGGCGCATACTGATATGAGGTTCATTAACTTTGAACCTGAAATCTGCAGATACCATGAGAGGGCATTCATTTTCATTGGGCGCAACTTCAAAGATTTGTATACTGAGGGGTATCTGTATATACATTTCTATAGTAGTGCAGTCCTACTTCAATTGGCACACACTTGCACAATGTTTTTGCCAAAAATCTATTTGATTTTTAATACCATTATTCCACTTATGTGCTAATCTGCTCAACACAATGCACTTCAGCAAAACAAAAACTTTCCATCATCACAATTGCCTCAAAACTTGTAAAAATGTGTAAAAAAAAATTGCACAGATGCACTGCATGATCCCCAACATCCATGTTATTACAAATGTGACTGCTTTGCTTTAAGGGAGTGGGGCAGGGTGTGAGGGATGTGCCTTCTTGTGGTAGGTATAGAGTAAATGAAAAGGTGTATGGAACAGATTGACAAATGCAAAAAACAAAAAAAACAAAAAAAATGCAAGCACTGCACAGCAGTGATATCAGTAGTATTCCAACATACCAAGAAGAAGAGTAAACATGTTCAACCTTTCTCCAGTTGGTCTTGTTTTTTCTGCAGTGAGGCCTTAATTCTATGCAGTTTAAAATCTCAGGTTCTTCAGAATCACTGGGTTTCTGTTTCAGGAAAAAATAAAAAGAAATTTTTATTATAATCCCATAGACACTTTTCCGTCACAACACGACTTTTGTGTTAGAACTCTGAGAAAAAAAAAAAAAAAAAAAAAAAAAACATTGCAGTAAAGCCAATAAGGGCCCTGAATTACAGTACAGCCCGAGTTATAAATGGACATATACATTATACTTCTAGTGTTTTTCTTTTTAAATTAATTTGTCTATGCTGATAAAGCTGCTGTTGCTATTTACTTTCTGCAACTGTTCATGCTTGTCTACTGGTATTTGGAGATTCATTTGCTCAAGAAAGCCCAATGCCACCCTCCACATATTTGTAAACAATTCTGCTGAGCAATATCATTTAGTCACCCCAATATTAAAAGTTACTCTTCCACTGTCCAGGGTGAAATTTGCTAGGTTAGGCAATGCAAGTGCTCACAGTGCTACTGATATACATTCTTTTTTCTTTGTTTGCCAACAGCTATAACACAGACTGTTTATATGGTTAACTGAGCTTGTTATAATACTAATAAATCACTGAGTAAATCACATATTTGCTTCAGTTTTCAAACGCAATTCTTAATTGTCGCTGCATCCAAAATCCTAAGCATTTGTATTTACCTAGTTACATACAGAACCATCAGAATATTAAGATATGAATATAATAAGTCTGGAGAATTACAACTTACCAAAGACAGATTCCTTTCATCCTCAAAAGCATTTACACTGACATGTGTGCTAGGTGGGAGGAGAATTTTTTTATATATATATTTTATATTTTGTCAAGGAAGAATATCATCAAATGACTTGACATGGACTCTTTGTAAGAGTATTTACAAAATTAACAGCTTTCCATTCAAAAACTCACAACTGTAATAACCACTAGAAATTTTTAACACCTACCTTTTGTGGCGATGGGTTACTTTGGTAGTAGCTTCCTGAGCTACCATCCTCTGAGGAGAACGGTAGTAACGATACTTGGATAAGCGAGACTCAGAATCAGATTTTAGCATCCTTGGACTGAAGGGTTTACTCTCTGTGAAGTGATGGGAATGTTTCTGGAGAAGATCGCCACTATAGGTCTTTTGAGCAGGGTTCTGAAAAGACTTGTACGTGTTCTGGTTCCCAGATACGATACTGGACTGGAGAAAAGGTTGCCTTTGCATCTGTGGACTTCCAAAGCTAAGGTTATCTTTGAAATCATCTATGGATCTTCTGTTTCTGTTATTTTTTTGGAGTGGGCATGCAACTGGCTTGGAATAAAAAGAGGTATTGGAAAGGGACCTCATGGACAATTCCGATGGTGTTCGGTCCTACAAAGACATGAGAAACCTTCTGTGACAAAATAATTGGGACATTTATGGAAGCTGGCCTGATCTGATCTTTCCAGATGTACCATAAGATACCACAGTAGCTTTCATTGTCTTGGGGCAGTTAAATGAGTGTTAATTTCTTCATATTCCTAAAAACAAACTGTATAAAGGAACCTTTCTTTTGTAACTCTCTCAAGAGAAAAATCACAAAAATATTAATAAAACTGAACTGAAAATAAATTAAATAATCAACCAGACCGGACCCTATAATTTAAAAGAATAAGCAAGAATGAGGCTATTTGACAGCAATTTTGTAAATATGCCTAAATGATCCCCAGCCTTTTAGTGTTAAAAAATAAAATGTAACCTGTTTCAGACTTTTATTTGCATGATTAAACTATGCATTAAAAAAGGAACTAACTAATTTGAAATAAAACTTGACCATTTAACCAGATTTGACACTGTTATTTAAAATAATTTGTAGGAATGTTGGTGTTTGAAAATAGTTTTGCAAATGTGTGTGCTGTTAAAATACTACTTCAATGAAACCCATGCTTTGTTGTTGGTCAGCGGGGGGTCATGTTCATGTTACCTGAGGCTGTTAAATAACAGATAAATGCATTCACAAAAAACTTCATGAATAATTGCAAATTTTTCAGTTACACTATAGACATGTGAAAGCAGGATACTAAAATAGCTGGACAGGAAGAAGACATTTTTGCATCGTGGTGCTGAAGAGCGTTTTTGAGCACAGTGGTAAGTAATAAAAATAAAAAGATGGATCTTGACCAAAACTCTCATTGGAAGCACAAATGGTTATGAGTTTATAACACTTTGGATCTATCGTGCCAAGACTTTTTCAAAATGATGGTAATGCTTGGAAAACTTGTAGGGAAAAGGCTAGTAACCACATAGTTGGACTCAAATATGGACACCACCCTTACAAACCCGAAGACATGCAGAAGATACAACATTCTGAACACTGTTCCACAGAGGAGGATCATTTCGGAAAAGGACTGGGCGTTCACCTTAATGCTTTTAGTAGGAGAGGTTTGACTGTCCGCTGTATTGCTTCTCTGGAAAGCTGACCGAACTGAGTGGGCAAGCCTTTTGTACGGGGCCACATTTGCCTTGCAGTGGTTTTTTCGATGTTGATTGTGATCTATGAAACAAGGAAAAGCAGAGAAAATGACACAGAAGATGCTAGGTGCCTATCAAAGGAAAACATTGCTCATGAATGTAATTTTTGACAATTATTCTGAAATTGCCCTGTACACTTGGTCTCCTACTTACACATTTAATAGGGATGGAGACTTGGTTCATTACTGGAAAATTCTGTGAGTTGACTCTGACACGAAATAGGCCGGGGGCTCTTTTATCAATTCTACATGCAGCTGTTCATGTAACGTGGTATAGGACTGAGTGACTACACTGGGAATTGCAGGTCTGCATCTGCACCTCTATGGGTGACATTCACCTTTTTTTCTGTGACCTGGACATCATTCTGGAGAAAAATATCTACTGAATGAATAAATGGTGGGGGGCAGCAAAGGGATTTTCAGACAGGAAAAGAGCAGTAACATCTTAATTTTTCCCCTGTTGAGCAACTTGTGGAGGCCAGACAGTCCCTCCCTGTGGTGAGCCTCATGCAATTGCCTGTGTATTTTGAAACAGGGGTATTTACGACACTGTATTAATAAGAAAGCTATTGACTATTAATAATCTGTTTATCAAAGGCCGAGAAGTAACTGGTGTCTCAGGTAAGTGATGTGCAAGATTGAGTTTACAAGCAAATGGACATGTACTTGCAAAACTACCACAACTGTAAATAAATAAGATATTGAAGACATATAAATTACATTAAATGTACCATCATTCACGCTAAAGTGAAACATTCATGCATTTTATAAATATAAACTTGCAATTATTATAGTGTATCCATTATCCAAACCCTTCTACGTACATTTCACACTGCTACATATGCTTCTAGGAACTGTTGAATCCACAGCAGCTGAAAAATAAACGCATGTATGTTAGCCATCACATGATCAGTTTTTCAAATATGTGTTTAAATCTATATAACACTGAAAATACAGGTTTACACCTCTAAAAAATGGAAAAAAAATATCATCTTGGTAGACAAGATATAAGTGTACAATACTTTTTTATCATTCATTACTCAAATTTTAAGATGAGGTAAAAGCATACATCAGAAGTATTCAAAATTGAAAAGCTGGAGTATTTCTGTTTTATAGGATACTCCTTATGAATTACACTAAAGGCAGAGAATTTCTTGTATTCATATTAAATAATAAACTTCTACAGTTGTAATTGCTATAAAACTTATCCAAAATATTTTTAAACATTTTTGGCTAAAACAATCTCCCATATGATTTTTAATTGTACTTTTACAGGGCAAAGATACAGACATTTTCTCTCACCTAGACTAAAAATGATTTCTCTCGACATGCATCATGTGGTTTATGAACTAGGCACAGTTACAGAGCAGTACAAACCGGATAAAAAAATGTAATTGTAAGAGTCACCATTTAAAATCTTCCTATGTTTACTCATGTTAAAAGTGTTCGCGTTACACATTAGAAATCTGTTTGTATCTTAAAGTTTAACGCAACTACATTTTCTTTGCCATTCTATTTTTTTAAATATCTGCTTGCTGCAGAATAAAAGTCACTTGTATTTCAATATCCAGTAGTAAGTGGGTTTTTCAATGTAACAAAACAGAAAGATTTAGAGGACAAATCATTTTAAAATAGCTGCATTGTACAGAGATTCAGGAGGGAATTTATTTTAAGCAATTTCAAAAATTTTAATATAGCTCAAAAGTAATAAATATTAAAATGAAGTGTTATAAAGCTTTTTAATTCAATTAAAGACCATCCACAACCAATTTTTATATAACAATTCCCATAAATAACCACAGGACATGTATTTTATTAAGGGTTTACTGATTGTGTAGGCAAAAATAAGTATCCTAATGCCACATTATATTATATATGTATATTAACTATCGTACTCTATATATTTCACATCCACAAACTACAAGCAAATCGGTCACCAGTTCACCTACTAAAAACACATTTTTGGAATGTGGGAGCATCCGGATGAAAAGAACTGAGACAAAACACAACATAACTCCTCAAGGTTGCAGGAATGTAAAGACTAAACCAGATTTGAACCCACAACTCAACACCCAAATGCACACCCTAGCAGCTGAGAGGCTCCAGCACGATGGGCTGCACCACCTTGCCACTGCAATGCATTATTGGGTTTCTTTTTTTCATGTATTGGCCCACCTACTTAATACAGACAAAACCTCAGTGCGGGGTGCTGAGTGGGGCACTTGCTGGCACCAGTGGGCACGAACCCTTCACTCTACCCACCACTAATATTCATGTTGTCATTCTGCAATGAAATGTAGTCTCCTGGACCACAGTGCACAACACACTAAACAGATGGCATGAGGACACAGACCAGCACAGAAAAATTTAACAGAAAAACAGACAAATAAAAACATACCAAAATGAGACAAATACATAAATATGTAGTATAAGTAAACTTACAGATTTGAACTTTAAAAAGGCAGTACTATATTTCACAACTAGGAATGCAATAATATTAATGTTTCTGGACAGTTTTATTATTTCTAATCTTACCTTTAGCAGAGAAAACTTTTTTGTAATGTGACACCATACGACTGTGGATCATATACTCCTCCATTTTTCACTTGAAGGCAGAAGGTCGCTGGAGCTGTAACATGGTACAAAAAAAAATCAATATTTATAATGTATAAAATCAAAATAGTATTAAAAAATGTTCACCCTATGGCTCCAATAGGGCACCCCCCCACACACACGCACTTTTAGACTATAAAAACATTAAAGAATCGTATAGCGTTTTCCTGATAGTTACACCTTCTTTCATTTTGTTTTACACTACAGGAAATGTTTGATCTACACAACAACTCTCAAATCGCAAAGATACTTTTTTTTTTAACCTTTTTAAAGCGCGGGTTTGTTCAACAGTCCAGCGGCGCTGAAATTCCGGTCCCGTTCGACAGAAACGCACCAGACGGACGATTTTAACTTGCCACGTCGTTAAAATCAATAATTTGGAAGGTCGGTTTCAGGGTGCTAAACTCAGTATAAATGAGAGTTTAAACTTAACAGTTTGGCATTTTTAGTCTCTCTTTCGCGACGTTTTATTGCTACACGGTGTAAACCAGTCCTCTATCTGCCACTACGGCCATTTGGTAAATCACCTTTAAAACGGCGCCGTAAACACTGCGAACAACAGCGTTTAAAATTGTCCAAAAGAACAACCGAATGCACAGTTCGATACTTTAACAGTTCGACTCAATTAATCCGATTTCTGCACAACACCCTCCTTAAAATTTTGCCTCAGACAAACGCAACCATTTCACAGAAACGTCGCACACGTACCTCCGCTTTCCTCCATGGAGGAGGTCCCACATCCGGGAACTCTGGACTCAGCGTGATGGAATCTCCATAGCAACGTCAGCAAGTGTTAAAGGAAGAGGCTGCCTTTCGCCGAGACAGAAATAACGTTAAATATCATGGTAAAACAAATGAAAAATATCCGCACCCTTACAAGATAGGTCAATGCAACAAACATATATCTTATTCCACTATGTCTATATATTTAGCATTAAGTAAGGCAACAGACAGAACTAAAAAAAACTAAGTGCACGGCAAGTTTCAGTGCTTTGTAGAACTGCCTGTAGCAGCAACAATAATTAATATGATCGCTTTCTCTTTGACTATTAATCTCCTTCATTGTTTCAGAGAAATTTTGCCCCACTGCTTTTTACAAAAACATACTGGTGCATTGATATTTGAGGGAATTAATTTATCTTTCTTAAGAAAGATGTTAAGGTTTGCATTGGGTGTGACGAGGATGGACAGGATTAGAAATGAGTATATTAGAGGATCAGCACAGGTTGAACGGTTTGGAGACAAAGTCAGAGAGGCGAGATTGGTTTGGACATGTGCAGAGGAGAGATCCTGGATATATCGGGAGAAGGATGCTAGGGATGGAGTTGCCAGGCAAGAGGAAGAGAGGAAGGCCTAAGAGGAGATTTATGGATGTGGTGAAGGAGGACATGCAGGTGGTGGGGGTGACGGAGAGAGATGCAGAGGACAGGAGGAAGTGGAAGCTTTTGATCCGCTGTGGCGACCCCTAACGGGAGCGGCCGAAAGAAGAAGAAGAAGAAGAAGAATTTATCTTTCTTAAGGTCCTGCCACAGCATCTCAAAGGGATTGAGGTCTGGCCTTTCACGTAACCATTCCAACACCTTATTTTTTTTTCCTTTTTCAGCCATTCAGCTGTAGATTCACCAGTGTGCTTGGGATCATTGCCCTCTTGCACTGCCCAATTTCAGCCAAACTTTAGCTGTCAGACAGATGGTCTCACGTTTCGCTCTGGAACCATTTGTTCGTTCACTCGTGTTCGACCCGTCGGGAACTCATGGGATTTAGCAAGCTTGATCCCCTCTGCCATTTACCATCCTGCTGAGTCCTCAAATCTACATCTATTATTTTAGTAATGTCACCTCTGGAATATTTCAATATAAAGAGAAGCTTATGGTCAGCTCACTGACTGCAAAATGCCCACCAAGAATCAAGAGATACTCATTAAGTTTTGAAGTATCTTTTGATTCTTGGTGGTACTTTGGCTGCTTTTCCCCTCCTAAGGAGCCCACACCCTGTGAATCTGGAAGTGCAGGTGGAACCTGGGCTGGGTCATTAACTACGGTTAATAACCTTTTACGGACTGTGACATGATGGTTGGATTTATAAACAAATTGAGTTGTACAAATGCAGTCTGGTTGGTGTAAGCTGAGGGTAGTTAGAAATTCTGTTACCAGTGAAGCAGTATGGGGGTCACCTAGTCGCATCACAGCTCCAGGGCTGTGCATCTTCCCTCTCTGTTTGTGTGGCTTTCCTTCAGGTGCTCTGGTTTTCTCCACAGTTTCGTTTTTATGTGAACTCTGAGCTGTCCTTCGTGTGTGGCTACTTTGCAATAGACCTGTGACCCTTTTGAGGATGCAGCCTACAGAGCCTAAGGCCCTGTGCTTCTAGGCTGATAGCTATGACCCTGTATTGGATGGAGGGTCGTTAACCATGGTGAATGAGTGAGTGAGTGAAAGTGTGCGAGTCCACCAGTAACAAATAAACTGAACCCTAGATGGCGCCAAAATACTACAAAATGACTAAAACAAATGTTCCTTTCCCTACCGCCAATACAAAGAGAAATGGGTTCTCGTTAATGGTTTCCCTGCCTCTGGAGTGTGGGTTTCTGTTTAGTACACCCTCAAATGTGTCAAAGCATGCTGGTTTTAAACACTGAAACACTGTTGATTTTACTTATTTTGACAAACTAGGACTACGGGTTTTGAATTTGTGACTTCACAAAAAGCCCTATTCAGGCCAGGCTCCTTATTGCCTCTTCCTTACGGTATTTTGCATTTTATAAAATGATGAGTTCTTCTCTGTGGCAGGTTCATGGATCTTTACACCTCACTTTACTCTGTACTGCAGTTCTGACTTAAACAAGTTTCCTTCATAAGCCAAAAATTCACATTTTGACACCTGTCCTGTTTCCAGTTGCTCCAGATTTTCATCAGTCACTTCCTTCATTCTGACTCTGGATGAACAACTTACATGATAACAACTAGTTAATTATTACCAGTTATGCGTGGGTTTATCTTTTACGTTTTGGAGATTTCATAGGTAAATTTCGGTGCTATGATTTCATCAGTCTTTGAAGAATTGAGTTCACGTTGCAGTAAAAATGTACAATTGCTAGAAATTTACCATGAACTCGCAACAGCTGTACCAAAGACTGCATGAATCTTTGATGTCTGTGCATGTTTTGTCTGCTTTAAAATTGTATCATTTTGTCCTGCTTTTTTTCTTTCATGTATATGTGCTTTTATGTACATCTGCATGGGTGAGCTACATGGTAACCTGATAATGAAATGTTAAAGTGAGAGAGGTAGGGTAAAGACCAGAGGTTTAAATTTTAAAAAAAAATTTGAAAATGCCCAATATAATTATAAGTGATAATATGATAATAAAATATCATATAATATAAAATAAGTAAAACAAAATTCAGAGTGACTTGGTGGTGGTGCAGCAGGCTGTGCTGTGTGAATGAACTAGTTCACATGTGATTGACATAACATCCAAGGTGTGACCTACCTCACATCCTCTGCTTTCTGGGTTGGGTCCCGACCAGCATGACCCTGCATTGGTAATGGGTAGACATCTTCAGTGCATGTTTATTCGATCCAAAAAAGCCCTAAATGTTTCAAGATGCAACATATATACATTTGGTTATGTTTCCTACATCATACATATCATACATTATATATCGTACATTTAGCATCTCGTGTTCTTATTAAGTATAGCACCGAACCTGAATTCAGCATTTAATTTTGACTTGAAAAATTCTAAACACAACCACACTGATCTACAAGTATTCTGAGAATTACTTTTTCTCAAACATTCATTTATGATGCCAAAAAATGTTATGGAGGTTATTCTGATGCACTGATGTGATTTAATGTGTTATATTTACATTTCACTGAGAGGCCTAATTTGCATTTTTACATTTATGACAGACACTGGATTATAAAATGAATTATAAAATTGCCCGAGGTAGTGATTTAACTAAGGTGTCAAAATTTCTCTTTGCCTTATTCAGTATGCAACAATATTTGAATATAAACAGGAATCGTGTTTCGTACATTTACCTGTGGGTAGGAGTGTTGGTGGGAACTTTCAGATGTGCGGTATCTGCAGGACTTTAAGAGGTGTTGCTGTCTTCAGCTACAGAACAGAATAATGAAGAGGCCCAGTTTCTAGGCCTTTATCAGTTCACTGTCAGTCTTACTAGTGTTTAGACTTTGTGGCTGCAAAATTCTCAGTCATGCCCATGTTACGTGTTATATGTGTGTGTGTAAACACTCGCAGTCACTGCTGAGCACAGGGCGGATCCACCCACTGCTATTACTTGGATGTCGGATGGAGACAAATGGGGCGAATGCTGCCTTTAGCTACCGCACAAAATGCGGATATCCGGGCGTCATCTACACTCGATCTCAAATAGCAAAAATAAAAGAAAAATTCTGAGAGTCGAGTTTGTTTTTTTCTCACACTTTTTTGGGTATGAAGAATTGCCAGTACCAAAACGTAGTCCTTCCGTAATCATTTGAATAATTCATACTGATCAACTTTCATAAAAGACTCCACGTTATAACACGTGCATTAGCATATCAAAAGCCATATCCGAGTATGTTATCTTTATTTAAATAGATCTGCAAAGTCTGGGGACGTTGAAATAGCAAACACACAATCAAGTAGATAGATAGATAGATAGATAGATAGATAGATAGATAGATAGATAGATAGATAGATAGATAGATAGATAGATAACGTAAGAATTATGGCGAAGTGGCCAAACATCATGTTTGCTTGCCGAACGCCATCGGAAATGCTAACTTCCACCGCTAGGGGCCTCTAGAGGCCCACAAATAACCCCTTTATTTTGTTCAGTCAGACCCTCTCAGCTCAGTGTATTTCTGAAGCGCATGGTTGTAAAATGCATGACTTTTTATTATTTATAAGTGTCGGTTAAATGAACCAGTATTAAATTAAAGCTCTTTTTGACTACCAGGATGATCAGACATGCCCTGTTTTATGAGCCCGAGCGCTAAAAGGCTACTTTTGAACAATAGCCTGCAGCTGTGCCATTGTTTTGCAGCTATACAATATTTACGCAGTCATGTGTCTGACTCATCTGCATACGGACTTTTAACATACACTATTGGTGGAAACTATATAATTTTTTGGAATAATTGGGCAGAGGTTTGCGATATTTTATGCTCTTCCTAAAGTAACAGGTCGACAGAGGGTGCAGCTATAAGAGGCGTGCAGTAGTGTTATGTGCAGTATATTCTCCCATCATCCAATTAGAGGAGAGACAACGCCGTTTTGAAATGACTTTTTTTACAGCCTCATACAGTAAATGGCAAATGAGAGGAGTAATTGAAATATTAGGAACATCCACTTTAAACATTCACCGCAAACGCTCATTAAATCTCCAAGCAATTCGTGTAATTATCTCTGAATTTCGCGGTCTAAAATCCGACACTATGAGCTAAGAATGAAAAGACCTGTGATTTTTGCCATTTCGCTTTCAGGCTGCCTCTTTTATGGCTAAGGTGTAAATTTGTGTTTGAATTATTACCATTTTATCCCCTCTTTCTCCTATCCGCTGCAGTCATTATTATTATTTATTTATCTATCTATCTATCTATCTATCTATCTATCTATCTATCTATCTTTTTTCCTTTGGGGGGGGGGGGGTGGAAATTTCTCGCGAGCAATTATTTACCTTTATATTTGTTTTAAAATATCATAACTTCCGAACTCTGGGAACAGCACGTTAAGGGTAAATTTCTGTTATCTGTTGGTTTAATTTGGAAGGGAACGGGATATGAAGAACACGACTAAATAATTTGCGCATATTCCCGAGCGCGCGCACATTTCGAATAAAATAACAGGCCGCGTAAACAAGGCGGCCGCATTCGTTGACGTTCCGCGCTGCTGTTCGTCATTCCAACTTATTTATCCGTCGCGCACACACATGCACACACACACGTCGTACACAAGGCCTGCATGTAGCACGTTTGAAGTTTTGCTAGGTGCCGATACCGAACTGATTTTACTAACAGTTTATTTGGAACGCGGTTCCAAAAAAAAAAAAAAAAAAAAAATCGGAAATGGACCCACGGACGGATGGAAGGAAAGCGACAACACGGGGTTGGCAGCTCGGGGTTACCAGTGTTTTTCGCCCACGAGGCTTCTTTTCAGGCGTTCTCCTCTGCCATAATGTTATGATCGAGAGATGCTAAAGTGACAGGCCTGGAAGACGCTCATTACAGACATCGGGATGTTAATTTAATTTTGTGCCGGGACCCTCGGTGCTAAGAAAGCGCTGACAAGCCGGCGGCTCCTAATGAGTGACGCGCCGCGGCTGCCGCCGAAAACCGGCGCGCTCGTCGGGAGAGTGCGCGCCGGGAAGCCGCGTCCGCCACTGTTCGCACAAACTTAATCGCGCAACCTGCAAGCACCTCAAATTAAACGCACAAAATGCTCCACTCCGTCACTTAAATCCCAAACCAGAACCCCGTGGACCCGTTCCAGAACCCCTCCGACAATGTACGCTAACGCGCGGTTAAATTCCGTGCTAGCGAAACCGAATGCAGGCGTTCGTGGTGCTTCGTATGCAGGTTACATTTGCACCAGAATGCCTCTAGGTTTTGTCTTAATCCGACGTTTTCCCATCCTTTATTGTAGAATAATGAATGACACAACAATCAAAAGCCAAATAAATTAATAAATATACGTGAGGCTGATGCGCTACCGCCCGCAGATCTGACTATTCCGATTTTACTGTGCATTTGCCCCCATTCTCTTTATTCATGCAAGTTCATGCATGTTGCATGTTGAGCTCTTTGTGTTTCAGATTAAAGCAAACTCTATTTCCTGTGAAGCAGATTTTTGTGCGAGTTAACACGTACGAGCAGATTTAAACGTAGCAAAAAGCATCAGTTGGGAGAACAGCGGACCAAAAATGGTTTAATTTTGCCCTCTAATGTAAAATTGCAGAAACGTTCACTTAAATTTCGTCTTCGGAGTTCATCCACAGTTCGGAATCTTAATCTGGCCTCAATGCAAAACTGAACAATTAACCCCCCCCCCCGCGTCCGTCCGTTTTTTTTTTGACTACCAGCATCGCCGCGGGGTTATATTGCGCGCTTAGGGTAAATAAACTGCGTTGTGGACAGATATCAGTTATAAAAATTCTCACATCAGCTGCGGTTCAAATCCGAACATGATCCACTATTGTTTTGAGTCTGCGTCTTTATTTGTAATTGTTTATTTATTTTTCTGTCAGTTAGGGCGGGTGGGAGTTAGTAAATATTTACCTTTGTCACTTACAACGAATCTATGTTACGTAGACAATGTGAACCTCGTCATCATTTATTATGAACAAGAACCATCAAACTAGGCGATTATTATCAGACACGAACATGGGCGCTGCTCTTAGGTGCACAGAGGCTCCTCCACCGCAGCTATGTGTCAGTTTACTAAAACAAACAAATCACCCTTATTGTGCGCAAACCGGCCGCGGAGCGTCTCGCAATCTCAGCAACAAATAAATTTATTTTAAGGTAAAACTTGTGCCGCGTAATTGCCGCTTTCCTCTCCTCCGCTCGTCAAAGTGCGCATTCCCGAGGCCTCCTGCGAAGACAGCGCTGCAGAATTCAACATTTGCACCAAAGTCAGACGTAACATTTTATTTAACACATCGCACGGAATTTATTCCAAAGACGTCACCATTTTAATGATCAATATTGCCGCTATTGTATGTACTTCTGCCACTGCTGCAACAGTCCAGAATTTTATACGTTTTTTTTTCTTCAGTAATACCTAATTTTATTCAAATGTTGAAAACACGAGTGAAAGATCATTTCCCTTAACTGAAATAGAGTAATTCTGCTGCACTTAAGGTAGTCCAGATCATTACTGCAGCATCACCCTGTGGTATAAACACGGTAAAATATTCTCAGTGAGGTCAGCTTTGCACGACAGCGTGTGACAATGACAGGCACCGAGAGGGAGTCTGCGGCAATATATGACGTCTCAAGAAAACATTTCCATTAAATGCAAGAAAAAAAAAAGCATAAAAACAAGTAAAGCCGACGTGACTGTGGGTTCACGCGTGAGGCGCAGAGCGTCTGACAAAAACGTTAGCTCTTATTTTAAGGCAGCACTTCGCGCCGATTCGTGTTTTATTGCAGGACGTTCGACCAAACGCCACACAGAATAAAAAAAATAAATCTTTTTTTTTTTTTTTTTTTTTTTTTTTTTGCCCAATCCCATCCACACCCTACAAATACGCCGTTAAAGATCCCGGTTTTAATAGCACGTGGAGACATAAAGTAGTACCTCCACTCTTCCATCACCTTTCTGCAGCGCTCGCGTTTTTTCGGGCTACGTAAACAAAGTTTTTAAAACGCGGAGGGGAAAAAAGAAAGAAAGAAAGAAAGAAAGGAGGGAAGGAAGGAAGGAAAGTTAAAAAAAAAAAAAAAAAACACCGAATCGGTAGAGTGAAATTACCCAAAACATTGAAACGGATGGAGCTGATGTTAACTATTTTCCCGGTAGGACTTTGGAGTCGAGAACGAGAAGCTTTGTTGACGGGATTGGGCGCATTTTTCGTAGCATCGCCGCGCCTTGTGTATCCTTACGCGTTTGAACAGCTGCTAATATCTGCGCAATGATTGGCCAGGAGGGGAAGAGACGCGCTAATACTTACGGTCCTGTGGTTGGTTGTGCTCTAAAAAAAGGTTCAAGCAATTTTTTTACAGCTTACTGTCTGTGGCTCCGTAATTAATTGTAGCTAGCTGTCTCTTATCGACGTGTTTTTAAAGAACATGAAGTAGTTGTTGTTTTTTATTAGAGGAGTTGCCAGCGTTAGAGATTGAGATCCAACTGTGCTACTGTTGTCATTTTAACTCGCGTGTGATGTTGGACATGGGAGAACGGAAAGAGGTGAAAATGATTCCCAAATCGTCGTTCAGTATAAACAGCCTGGTACCAGAAGCGGCGCAAAGTGACAACCAGCACAGAGCCGCGCTCGAGCAAGAGGAGAAGCTGCCCTTGCCGAACCCGGCGCCAGACGCCAAGGCGGAGAGCGTGTGCTGCAAGGCGGACGCCGCCGCGCAGGACTCGCCGTGCGCCGAGGAGAAGGACAAGCAGGAAGACAAAAAGGATTGCAAGGAAGGGGACGCTGGCAAGGACGGGGAGAAGAAAAATGGCAAGTATGAAAAACCCCCTTTCAGTTACAATGCTTTGATCATGATGGCCATTCGGCAGAGTCCGGAGAAGCGGCTCACCCTGAACGGTATTTATGAGTTCATCATGAAAAATTTCCCCTACTATCGAGAGAACAAGCAGGGTTGGCAGAATTCCATCAGGCATAACCTGAGTCTAAACAAGTGCTTTGTTAAAGTTCCGCGGCATTACGATGACCCCGGTAAGGGGAATTACTGGATGCTTGACCCCTCCAGTGACGACGTGTTTATCGGCGGGACGACGGGCAAACTTCGCAGGAGATCCACCACGTCTAGGGCCAAGCTGGCTTTTAAGCGGGGCGCCCGCCTCACTTCCACGGGACTCACGTTCATGGATAGGGCTAGCTCTTTATACTGGCCGATGTCGCCGTTCCTTTCGCTCCACCACCCGAGGGCGAGCAGCGCGTTGAGCTATAACGGGACCTCCTCGGCTTACCCCAGTCACCCGATGCCTTACAGTACAATGTTGACTCAGAACAGTTTGGGGAACAACCACTCTTTTCCTGCCTCGAACGGTTTAAGCGTCGACCGCCTTGTGAACGGGGAGATCCCGTACGCCACCCACCACCTCACGGCGGCAGCCTTGGCCGCCTCGGTGCCGTGCGGTCTTTCCGTGCCCTGTTCCGGCACGTACTCGTTAAACCCGTGCTCGGTTAACCTGCTCGCCGGACAGACCAGTTACTTTTTCCCCCATGTCCCCCATCCATCAATGACTTCTCAGAGCAGCACGTCAATGACGGCCCGGGCCGCTTCTTCCTCCTCCCCACAGGCGCCGTCATCTCTCCCTTGTGAATCTTTAAGACCCTCTCTGCCAAGTTTCTCCTCAGGACTTTCCGGAGGACTTTCCGATTACTTCACACATCAAAACCAAGGCTCTGCTTCAAATCCACTTATACACTAACAAAACATCCACAGGATCAGACTGTAAGTGAACATTTTACACACATTTACGTTGTATTATATATAAAGGAGAATGTACGCAAAGCGGAGAAACGAAAGCAGCCGAACTCCAGGTATTTTTTATTCAGATTTCCAGTTTCTTTCTATACACATAACGTCTAGTGTCGGGGATTGTTTATTATTCCACTGTCAGCAACGTGCAATGTGAGAAGAAGAAGAAGAAGAATAAGAAGAAAAAAAACCGTAGGAATTTTGGAAGGCAGTATAATTACCGTAGAATGTGTATTTAAATAGTGACTGCAGATTTATCTAATTTTAATATAAAATATCTACTACCATTACTTCAGCCACCAGATCTCAATGTTTGCAGTATTATCACGTACCATGAGTGCGCTGGTGGGTTATGATTTTGCAAAATTAAACACTAATTTCTATTGTTATTTTTTAAATAAATGTGTTTTAAAAGTACACTAAGGACGCCCGTACCCAAACCATGGCTCTTTGTTATTTTGTCCTTTTCCTATAATTAAACACGTGAACAAGTCATTCCTTTATTCTTTTTTGTCATTATTGTTACTTTATAGACCAAAGACTGGAATAAGAAATGCTGAAATAACTTGGTTATTGAACAACATCTGGCAGAAACGTTTTTGAAGGGGACAAAATCAATGAATGCCTTTAGTTTGTGTTGTGCATATTTTAATGTTATGTGGTCACCACCAGGTCACATTTCTTTTTGTAATTTAGTGAAATGTTACAGCCTATTGTAATTATAGGTTCACTTTGCGAACGTGTAACCCGTGTTGAGTAAATGCCTTATAAGGTACTGAGTGATTGTTAATGTCGTCTTTAAATTTCATGATTGTGATATTGTGGTCTTCTGCCCGTGTTTGTCGCTTTACCGAACAAAATAAAACGATAGGTTACGTCTATATACCATGAACACGGTGTCTTTTTTGCAAATAGAACAAAAAACAGGGGGGTTGCTTCAACTTTCTTCCTCAAAAGTGTCCCTTACATGTGAACGTTAAATAATTTAACCAAAACTGAGCAAGTAGGGCCTCGAGCTGGGAAACGTGGGAACTTGTGGGTTTGCGTTCGCATTTCAACGTGTTACGTAACTACCTGTAGCTCATCTACAGGGCACCGGCTGTGTTTATACATATGTAACAATTTGAAAGAAAAAAAAAAAAATCAAAACTGTGTGTATATGTATGTGCAAACACATGGATATTTTGTTTAAAGAAAGGTGGGAAAAGCCGCAGTTTTTTATGAACGTTTGCCTCCTCCGTGCATGTTAGGTGGGCAGTTTTCGACGTCGCGCTCAGATTTACTCGGGAAATGAAAGATTTTATTTTTTTTATTTTTTTTTTTGCCCATATTTTAACGATTTTTGTCTCCACCTGTTACACTTTTTACTGCGTTCTACTAGTGGTTCTTGCACTGTTAAACCAAAGCTTTATAATTTGGCCATATCGCCTTATTCCTTTCAAAAAGCAACCGATATTTGCACACTTACAGATGTACGTGGCCGCGTTGTCTTTCAAGTGCTTGAAAAGTGTTTGAAAGTCCGACCCCCCAAATCCGTTTTTTATTTGCGGGAGATTTCGAAGAAATGAAAAGTACTAAAATAAAGTAGAACGAAGTTATATTCCATTCCGATACATGAAGCAGTTTATTTAGAAAGCGTGGCAGAACTTTTTTCCAAATGTAACGCAATACCCTTTTTATCCTTGAGGAACTCAATCTCCAAGCAGAAGATGATATCGTAGAAATGTTAAATGGGGTGACCACTGTAGACGAAAGGGATGAAGGGATTTTACGGAAAATGCGCGCAGTTTAAGACAAAATTCAGACCCGATTTCTTCGTATTAAAACGGCCTGTACCACATTTATTTATTTTGCGTATTTTTTTAAATTACAAGCGAAGCTGACTTTGTGCTTTAAAAAGTACATCTACACGAGGTGGTGGTTTAACATTGTTATAGCGGTGATGATAAAGGAAATAAGTTTTTGACGGATGCATACTCTTGAATCAAGTGTAATTATTTTTTAAACGGAATTTTACACAATGTTTATGGTCAGTGCTGGAAGTAGAATAATTCTGGTGAGATGTGCATTAAGGGGTTGTGCTTAACGTTTGATGTTTCTGTCCGTTTAGGTGAATTTTCAGGTTAACCATCGTCTCTCCTCATGTGTGGACCATAAAATAAATACATTTATTTGTACCTGGGCCATCTGTTGAAAATGAGTGGATAACCGAGCGTAACAGTGTCTGTGGAATTTGGCGATTTAATGTGGAAATTGGGGAAGTTTGGTCAAAAAGTAAGCTTATGTGTGAGGAAGATGTTCGGTTTTCGGAGAGGTGTGTCGCCGTGTCCCGCCCAGAGGCAGTAACGACGTGTGGCCGCGAATTTTGTCCCAGCATTTCCGCGCCAAGATTCGCGGAAATATTTCAGCAATGCTTCTCTGCCGAATTCCTTACAAGGATTAAACGGCACAGCGGCCTGCGCTTTGTTCTGTTTAACGGAACTTGTGTGTGACTTAACGTAAATACTGTAGGACGACTGAAATTCAAAGCTCCGGGCCTTGATGTGTTCCTTAAATCAAACAGCACTGGACTACGGGGTGTCTCTCTGTTCGCAAAAAAAAAAAAAAAAAAAAAAAAAAGAAAGAAAGAAAAAAGCCGCAAACATCGCTGCTTTTTTTTTTTTTTACTGTTTCTTTCCCCGTCGAGGCAACTTTAGTTGTGCCGCCATTTGACGGACAGCGCGCAGGGTTTTCTTTCGAGCTACAAACTTGCTAACGGTCTTATTAACAGTGGTGCTGAAATTATTTTTGAATTAAAACGACTGTATTAGAACTGTAATGAAAGTGTCAAGCTCGTATTAGCTGAAGCTTGGAAGCAGTTTAAGAGAAGATGGTTATGCGCTTATGGTGATGTCGCGTTATGAATAATAGATGGAAGTCTGCTTCATATCGAGCTCATGTCTGCAGTTTAGCAGCATATCGATGAAAAGCAACCTGTACCTCAGATATATGCAGTCAGAAATCATTAATATTGCTGCCGATGTTAAATGCTAACCTTGCTTTCTTTTTTCTTATTACCAACGTGTTCTGATTTATGTTATGTTTTTGAGATTGCGAAGAGCATAATGCGAAGGGCAAATAAAGTTAAAAACTCGGAACATAAATGCACTATAAATGATTCCGACTGCGATGAAATTGTTATTTTTTCGGGTCGGTGTCACTGTTTTTTATCTCGACATTTGTTTTTTGTGCTATTTTTTATTGACAGATTGAGGGCGCTCCAACTCCACTGTATAGCGGGACGGTCAGTTTGAGCGCTTCACTTCGTCGCCAGTTGTTCGGATAATAAAAACAGCAATAACAAATATGTTAAAGTTTTAAATTGAACCTTTAACTTCACACAAATCCAGGTTACTGAATTGCGATGAAAAACGGGATTGATGGCGAATTTGTTTAAGTACTCACAAATAATACATTTGCCGCGAGAAAATAAATCATAAAGCGCTGGGGATCTCGTAAGGTCCATGGGATCGCACGGCTCTTTTTCTAAATAAACATTTTTACCATCTGCACCGAACAGTTGTAAACTTATGCGTAACAGGACTGCTAAGATGTGGCCTTAAAACTACTAAGAATAACTGAATGATTACTTGAAATAATTTAAGTAGACTTGGAGATTTCTTAAATAAAGGTTTCGCATAAACAATGACGATATATCTACAAATCTATATTCTGTATACATATTTGTTTCATAAAGAATGGATTAATGCGAAAATGTAGCGCTAGACTGTGAGAAATACAGGGAACGTAAGAGGAAATAGGAATGTAACAGGAAATCCCTTTGTACAAATGTTTTTTTTTTTAATGCTGAACTGTTCATTTGTATCTATTATTTGCTCGAATTGTACATCTGTTCGTGTTCGCATTAAACTTCAGGTCGGATTTTTCTTTGTCAGAAAAACATCGTTTGACTGTTGCTGCAAGTGTGTAAAATGTGCAGTTAACCAAGTAATGTTCGGTCGACCATTCGTGTGCGCATTATTTTTACCGCAGCCGGGCGAGAGTCACTGACGTAACTGTTGGTCATTCACAGTTTTCGGTCGACTATCCAGCGGGGAAAAACCGCAGCAAAGGCTCTCGACGAGTTGCGTGTTCGTGTTTACGACCGGGCCTTTTTCGCGACACGTGTGAAGTCCTCTGAGAAACAAATAGGCAACAGAGTATTGTGTTCCGATGCCGGTTAATGGGATGTTTGAGGGAAGGGCGATCAGGTGGGTTAAGGGCAGGTGCTTCAGGACAGAAGCGCTTACCTGAAGCAACAGGCTGTTCGGACGGAACCACAGCAAAGGGCTTCATGTGAGCGAACTTGAAGACACTCGACAGATCGTGAATAATCGTTTTAATGACCGCGAAAAGCGCGCGTCCGGGCGCACAGAGCTGTCGGGTTAAACAAACAACTTGTACCGCGGCTAAATCGGATTGTTAAAGTGCAAAGTGTTGTCACACCGAGTTACCTTCCCTTTCCGATCTCACAGGCGGGAGCTGGATGCTTCTTATGATAGGAAAATAACAACATTTTGTTCAATTGATCATATTTATTTACCCCGTAAACACGTAAGCCCGCCCCATTGCTGTAGCCGTCGCCATACAGCTGGTAAACGCGTGTTTCCTGGTGGCCAGAAAGATTTCCAGTTTCCGTAACTCTGCAGAATCCATCCTGCGAATTTTTACGTTTTTAATTTATGTTGCAAATGTTTCCGCAGAGCTTTTAAACTGCACAAGGCAAAAGCAAAACATGACCTGTTGTGCTGCAGAATGCAGTTGCTGGGTTTATCGTCATTATTATTTAAAATTAAAAGCCAGTAGTTGTGCCATCGTTTATTCACGTCAGGTTTGCATATTTATTTACATCTGTTCTATTTTTTTCCGTCAAATACAGTATGAGGAATTGGTTTACGCATAGCTGGAAAGTTATTGCAAATTTCATGATGTGTATAAAGAAGAAAACAAACATTTTGGGTCACATATCTATTAAAAATGCAACTGGACCGATTGGTTTTTTTTTTTGTTTTGTTTTTATTTATTTATTATTTCGTCATTACCAGCTACAACGCACAGAGAAAAAAATGGTAGCAGACCGCGCTCTTTCTTGGCTACTAATACTAAGAATAAATCTCAGCAGCTTTAATGATTGATAAAATCATAAGTATGTCTTATACTGTATTTTAGTATAGATCGTGGATGGATAATGGAGATTTAAAATGTTTTATTTTCCGTCAACTGGCAATATAGCTGCTTACAGTGCTTTCTGTATTAATGCACAGGTGTCAGAATTTGCTACTCAGAGGCTCCGTCATTTTCGGTGGTTCAAGTTGAAATAAACACACGTGCTTCTTATTTTGTTGATTTATTGTTTAACTGTGCTGCGTTTTATTTGATAAATTCCAGCAACTCAGAGGGATTGTGCAGTATTGAGTATAGAAACCTGTTTACTTTATTAAAGAATTAAAACGACTGCATGCAGATTATGAAATGCGACCAGAATTGTTCAGAGCTTCTGCGCAAGTTCAGCCTTTCGTAGGCCTGACCGTGCAGTTTAGAGCCACAACCTGTTTGCGAAAAGATTGTTAATATTGCGGAAAGTCCCTGAACTGTACGGTTGGTCTTCTTTTGCGTTTTCCCTATTTTTGTGCTGCCTCCTATTCCTTCCCATGCGTCCGTGTCTCTGCGTGGAGACGAGCGCTGGAAAGCTGTGATTTTTCCTCGAGTTTCACACCAACTCACAGCCGAACGCTGTACAGAGCAAATGACCGAATCCTAAAATATTATGTCTGCATAGTGGCCACTCGTGGTCAGTGCCCCCTTTTAATGGGTTGTATGCTTATGACATTTCAATTGTTTCATAATTCGGATAATGTGTTCGTATTTTGGGAAAATGTGCTCATTTGTTTTGCGATTCAAACGAGACGCACGGTCGTATTTACGTTCATGCATTTTTTTTCGCGCCACACGTCAAGGGTTGAGGAGGTTTTGTCGTTCCGAGCAGGTCGTTTACCTCAGGGAAGGGATCTGGGGAAGGAAAAATGTATTGCTTTTTTATTGCTTTATTATCACTTTGTCACTGTATTATTTATACACTGTGAGAATTCGGTAAACCTTTGTTAACCGAAAGGCACCGATTCCGGGCGGAAGAGCCGGGCAAATATCCGGGCGCACCCGAGCTGTTCATAGGTGATGCGAAATCTAACAAGTAAAAAAATAAATAAGATGTCAGATTAAAAAAAAAAAAAAAAAAAAAAAAAACTTTAATAATTTAGAAGCGGTCCATTCAACAGTGCGTGTTATTAGACCGAGTTGTATTTCTTTAATAATAAATGTGCAGACACTTAAAATATTTCAGCGGTTTAAGCCGTGTACCCACGTGAATAAAACCGGGTATTTTGGCACGTTTTTATTTTTATTTTTTTTTTAACGCAATTCTTTTAATCCGCGCGACAAAAACACGCACGGTAAGCGACCCCACCTGCACGATGCTGTCAAAGACCCGACAGCAGCACGGAGGAGTTTTATGAAGAAACGCCGAAATAAATCAGTGTTAAAATGGACCATATGCTGCAGAAATGTAAAATGTGCAGCTGCCGCCACTGGCTTCACACTCCGCCGAGCGCATTGTTATATATTGCATATAATATTTTTTATATATTTGCTCTATGTTCAGTTAGACACACCAGTTCTCCTGTGCGCTAACAGGAAAGGTAGGAAGGGTAATTTTGGGTGAATTTGCGCTGTATCCACGTAGACGACATGTGGTTTACCAATATGCTTGTCTAGTGTTAATAGTCACCAGAAGGAGATGCCACAAGGGGATATTATTCCCGGGCTGGGAAATAAAAGATAAATGTTCTCTAGTGAAATAACAGTCCTTCTTGTTATTTAATAACATATTTTAAAATTTGCAATATATCTATCTGGACGGTGCGTGATATCGGATTTTTTTCAGTCGTTTTTTCAGGGCGTCAAACGCGTCTGATTTTTAAAAGAAAATTTGGTCCATCAAATAAATTTTTCCAGCGTTATACGGGATGATAATATTATGTGTTTGATATGGAAAACTTTATTTATTGCTAGCTCTGTAGATATTTCTAGTGCAATAGAAAGAGCTTGCGGGATGCAAAACCTTTCAAAAAATCTTGATGAAAATCATGCTTTTATTTTCTGTATCTGGTATTTGTGCTTCAAGGGTAATCGATGAGGTTTTATGTGTGTGTGCAGTGTGTTGTTAGGCCTTTTTCCCCTTAGTTTATTAATTTTCGTAAAAAAGGATGTTAAATGTAGGACAACGTTTGCTATTTGCGGCCTTTCGAGTTTAAAACGTATAAAGATTGCACGGAGGTTGTACGACCATGGAGGTTTTGCAAACGAGTAACATTTGGCTGATCAATTCCTGCTTCCATTCGTCCTGCAGAAGAGACCGCATGCGCAGCTTTAAAGCGCAAACGACCGAGAGCGCCGCAGTTTTTACCTCCAGGTGCCGCGCCGCTGATCTCAGTCTGGCGGCTGCGGACCTCGCCGGTTTGAGCCTTTTCGACTGCTGTGTTTTGCTCCGGTTTCACAACTGCTCGTTTGTTCAGTAAACACAGAGAAGCTCAGGGGAAAACAATACATTTAACAAATTCTCTCAACGAGCTGATGACAGAACAGCGTTCTTACTTGGTGCAAACGCACACCGGTTTATGGCTGCACGTCAGCCGAGAGCGCTTTCTACTTCCGGAATCTCATTCATTCATTCATTGACCATCCAACAACAACAACAACAACAACAACAACAACAACAACAACAACAATAATAATAATAATAATAATAATAATAATAATAATAATAATAATAATAATGTGCATCCAACGTACTAAGGACCTTAGCTGGCTGTGTATTACCGCGTTTCGCTTTTGGGAGAAGCGTCTTCACAAATGAATGAATGAAATGTAAACGAACATTTCATTTTTACCAGCACTGTCACTACCTCTGTCGTCCAACACAACTCTGTTCAGTTTATTTTAAAGTGCTTTTTCTGCAGCGCCTTTCGCACAGGTGCCTCGGGGCGCAAGTTCAGCGCGTACCGCGGTTTCGCCGGAATTGCACTGTTTACCAACAAATGCGTAAGAAAAAAGATGATAATAATAACGCCCGCACAAGTGTCTGAGCAGAAGAGTGGAATATTTGCTCCCCGACGTAGAATGTAACGCGGAGGGGGAAAAAGCGGGCTTCTGAAGTTACAGGAGGTCCAATTCTGTGAAACAGCTGAACCCGCAACATCATTTAATTAAAACGAAGCCTTTCTGCGCGACATGAGATTTTTGAAGAAGCCCTACGAATAAATGAAACTTAAACTCTAATAACGCTTATAAATTCAGTCTCATTCCATGGTGAGCTGCAATGGCGCGGGGACGATCGCTAATGCGGTGCATAAAGTGAGAAGGATATATTTTCCTATATTCGGTTCTATTCTTTCACGGCGGTATAATTTGTTAGAAATGTTCTTTCCTGGTAAAGGCGGAAGAAGAGACGCTTCTACATTTCCATTTCAACCCTGAGATATTTCTTCTGTAACCACCGAGTGACTCATTGATAATTTGCCCATGAATTCCAACCGATATGTAGACATACATCGTGTGTGCGTTATAACTGTTGCCCTGTTGCTATAAGTTATTAGGCGCTCGAGCAGCAAACATTAGATTGAATTTCCCTTGCGTCATATATTCTCAGAATTGGCGTAATTTGTTAAACACTCCCATGATTTGTTGGACATTTTAACAATGTGTCATATGAATCTGCAGGAATTCGAACATAGCGCTCGCACCTTTTTGTCTCCCCTCCCTAAGACCTCCATCTAATTAAAATTAATTGTTATCATACACCTTTCCTGTCTACTTTCCCTCCGTCTCTTCTTCCTACTCACGTGGAAAAGTGTCGCGGATTTCATTCTCGTTCGGCAAAATAAACAGCGGTTCGTATAAACTCGGAAACGGCCTCCCATTGTTACGCTCGGTTTCTGGAACACTAAATTAATTTCGCTCTATAAGTGCTTTCTTTATGCGTTTGTTGTTGTTGTTTTTTTTTTTTTTTACCCTCTCAACATTTCTTTCTTTAAAAAAAAAAAAAAAAAAAAAAAAGAAAAGAAAAAAAAAAAGTGGGTTGTCCGTCAGCGGAGCGCAGGCGACAGAGTGTCTACGAGACGTAAACTGATCTTCGCAGTCCGGGAGGAAAACGGGCAAAATTCCGGGTTTGCAAGTCGAGATATTGATCTACCTCAACCACCTAAACAAAGCCTCACCTGTTTCCCTTGTCTGTGCTTTACATTTTGCAGCCTAATGCTTGTTTTTTTGCGTTCTTTTATTTCTGCGGATCTGAGCTTTGATACACTATGGGGAGCACATAAACACCTTGTTGTACCTGATCATCCGCGTCCTTCTCCCAGTTCCGGTGATTTAAGACCACCCTCCCTCCACACACATACAGACAGAAAATTGCTATCTGCTGCTCTTAACAATTTGGCCAAGAATAAGTTTTCATTCCTTGGAACAGTGTCCAGTGACATCCAACTAATTACATCTTTGTGTTCTCCAGTTAAGGCTTCCTGAGTTGGTTCCACTGAAAGGCCCTGTATTATTTATCAGCAGTGTGTTTAAGCTGCTTGTTAAACATATTAGGATTAGTTTCTAAGCTTGTAAACCTTCTATCTTTCCTTAATACTTGTGCACAGATTTAATAGGAGCCCAAAGACCGCAGGCGCGCCGAACGCTGAGGCGCTCCTCCACTTTGATTTTTCCCAAACAATAATACAAATAAGCGACATTATGGCTAACAATCACATTGTCAGATCTCGCTGACAAGGCCGATCCTTTGCCGGCAGTGGAAATGTCAGATGCGAGAAAAGCCTGGAAAACGGGGAATTAATAAAGTTTCAGACAATTTATTATTGTTTGGTAACATGTGCAGCGATATACCACTTCATTTTTGTTATCATCACGCCATATATTTATTTGTGTTTGTGTTGCGCTAACATGTATTTATGCGCTTTCTTCATTTAAAGAACACGCTATCGGACACAATTTGGAGCTGTAGGTGAATTAAATATATTTGAACCCGAGCGCAGGAGTCCGGTTATGATTTCGGTCATTGCAGGGTAAAAAGTGAGGCCGAGCATTAGGCATTCGTCAGTGTTTACGCATGGCCTTAAAAAGACATAGCAAAGGCCCTCCTGCACGTACTTTTGTCCCTGCTTTGCATTAATTCTGCATGCTCCAGTCAGTGTATATGTGTTCAAGGGTGAAGATTAGAAGCATGAAGAAGGGAGGGGAGTTAATCAATGCCTGGACACCAAAACCTGCTGTATTGATGTTAAGTATAGGAAAATATCAATTAGCTTGTCTCTTAAGACTCTTCATGTTGTAGGCTACACGTTTTTGTGTTATGTATTATTTTGGCACCAGATGAGAAGGCTGGAAGAAGATATAGCGCACGTGTCAGTAAGTTGTTGGTTTTTCAGCAAAACACGAGCCACACAGTGCGAGAACTTCAGCAGTACTTAAGTTGCACAGCTTTATTTAAAATCTGATCAAGAGGAGATCGGACAGCCATGCAACGTGATGTGCACTAGGGTCCCGGCCAGGGTCTCCTCTGACCGGTCTGGCAGCATGAGCTTCCGGGAGAGAGTTTGGACTTCCGCAACCGTGGGCAAACATTTCATGAGAGTGCGTTTATAAGCGAAACAATCCAAAACATATTTTGTATTTCTCACTGTAGTTTTAAGAATTCCGGGTGAGAATGGCCACCAGTGCCTGTGCATTGCCATTGTACACTGGTTAAGCAGTGCCTTATGTCTAAGATAAATATGAAATCTGAAAACGACTCACAAAACAAATTTTTTTCGTCATTGATTTGCCTGCTAATTTATGTAACTTTAAACTCTGGGCTCATAACAGCAAAGCATCTTTATATTTGAGTATGCAGTGCAGAATAATTCTTTACAATATACCTATAGTCATACTAAAAAAGTATTAAAAAAAAGTCAATAATTCCGATTTACTGTAATATCAGTGTTGATTTAAGATTATATGTATTGGTTATTGAAATTATTACCAAAGCTACTGAGCAACAAACTGATAAATGTTAATGCTTTTCTACTTTAAATTAAACATTATAAAATACTAAAGGTCCAACATTCAGTCTGACAGGAAATAATTATTTTAAATTATTAAAATTATTCTACTACTGCTCCACTGCTCCTGGGAGGGGGGGGGGGGGATTAACAGTTGCAGTGGAGTCAAAAGATGTAAATCCAGTCATCATTCTTTGTGAATGAGACATTGGTCATTTTTTAAATTTTTTTATTAATGACTTAAAAATGTTCGAGTGGAGATCCATCCGGCCGATTGAAATGGACTTTGTGATGATTTCGCCGTGAGCCACTTACTGCATAAACCGAACAATGCTGTGCTGTAATATCGCTTCAAATAAAGCATGGTAGTAGCTTCAGATCATGAATGCAATGGAGGTCAATTCATGAACAGAATGAGCAAAAGGTACTGTTTGCCAAATCACCAGAGACCGACACAGACACACAGATGGATGCCGAAATGCACGTCAAAATCCTTATTGGGCAAATGGCTCCGCGCAACAATACTGAAAATGAGTGTGAACCTTCCTCTGTGTGTGTGTCTGTGTTTATTTTCAGAATCCAGTGTTCATTTATACAGGATCACATCACTGCTGTTCAATGTATCATCAAATACAAACATTGAATTTTGAGATATATTTTTGTTGAACGTCAATTTCCCAGGTAGAACTGAATACGGCCTTGGACAAATGAACAATTAAATTGTATAGACAATTCCCAAAAATTGTCGCATTTTTAAACTTTGCAGTTTTATGCTGTATGTGCAGGCATACGATGCAAATGCATAAATGTGCACATGGATGTTTTCACTCATTAGATGCAAAAAAAAAATCTCTAGTAAGCACATTTTGCCATTTTAAATAAATGTATGGTGGCCTGAAATGCAAACTGATACTGCATTTCTTATTTGTTTGAAAACTTCTTGAAGACATCATTGAAATGCAACACACTTGAAAGTTTCCTGAGTTACGGAAAAGCAATAATTCATGAACTTGTCCTCACCCTGTTGTTTAACTTTGAAGCTAAGCAGTAGTTACAGTCTGGGCCTTTTCAAATACAGTTTCCAGATATTGCAGTGCTTATCAAGACCAAGCTGTCAGCTGTGTGTTTTAGCGCAGACAGGGGTCCTCCATGTTTGTTTTTTAATATAAGCAAATATTTTGAAAAGTAGGAAACACTGTACAATGTGACTACATAGCTCAGTATCGGCGAAGTGATTCAAAGTTAAACGGCAAAGAATTATGATCACCCGTAAATTGTTCGTGCCACTGTGCTGTGTTATAGCTGCCTAGAACAAATAAGACAAAATTAAAAGTGTTTTATTAAAATTGCAGATTTATTTTTGCTATTTTTTTTCCCCCAGGGCATTCAGCTGAAATAATTTACAATTCTTTACGTTTCTGAAAGACATGACCACTGAGGCCTTGCTAGCATACAAACCAGCTGCCCTCGTAACTCATTCCTCTTCCTTGCCCGCCTTTCTCCCGTTCTGAAAGGGAAAAAAAAGAGGAATAGCACAGGTACGGACTTTAATGGTTGCACAATCAATTTGTAATGAGAGCATTAATTGGGAATTAAAATGAAATTTAATTAAACGCGACACTGCCTGTTCCAATATGTCTGCACACTTTTTCCCCACTCAAAAACATTAAAAACTCAAATGTTTTAAGGAAATCAAATATCTACTAATATAAAATAGCGTGTGAGCATTCTAAAGAATAAACTAACCTACATGACATATTGAATACAATTTAACTTGGTACAACTTGACATTAAATATTCAGAAATAACATTCTTTCCTCTGCTCTCTCTGTGTTTACCAAAGCTGATCCTCTTCATTAAATATAAGCATAAATGAAATACAAATATTATTATTATTATTATTATTATTATTATTATTATTATTATTATTATTATTATTATTATTATGCATATACTTAGTATTAACTGTGATTTAATAAGTAGCATTAGGTACAGTGCTTCTCGCTCCGTCTATAAATATTTTATGGGAATTAAAGACTTAAAGCGCTGGTTTTGTTTCATTTTATTGTAAAACAAATGTGTATCTAATTACAAAACACTGCCTTAATTCACTTTTGCCTTTTCCCCTAGGTATCTGGCAATGCTCTTTGCCGTAGATGTGAATCTGTTTCTTCATGTGTTGCTCTCCCATGCTGAGAATGTTTGCAGTTGTAATCAAGGTCCATGCAACTTGTTTGTGAAATGTTTTGCCTTTATAGTTTAGAGGTGCTATATAATTTGTAAATAGAGAGGCATGTAGTTGCTATTTGATTAAACCACTGTATGCCGGGAAGAGAAACAGTATGAAATGCACGCTTTATTCTTTTATGGCATCTTTTACGAAACAAAACAGAACATGTGAAATACGGTGCATTTTTTTCAGTTTTTTTTTTTTTTTTTTTTTTTTTTTTTTATGAAGCCAAAATAATTTTTACCATTTACAAACAGGGACTATGTAATGTAGGGGCGTGAAAAGGGGCTGGATTTCAAATCCGTGCAACATATCTGGAGTCAGTAGTTATGAAACAAGATAGGGATAAAATTTGCTTGGATCAACCTGCTGAGAGGCAAGGAGGTTTTTTTTGCAGACAAAGACTAGAGAATTTTACTTTTATTGTCTCCTGTTATGCACTTTTCTCAATCTATGATATGAAATGTAACACTTCTCAAAATAAAAAAAGAAGAAAAAAATGTATGTATTATTGTCTTTAAGATGACTAATGGGACTTTTTTATGCGGTTTTGGTATTTTGGGATTAAACTACTCAGTTGATGTGCATTTCAAAATGTTAGCGGTAAATTCGTAAAGTGAGAGACAAAGTGTTGGCTGTGCTTTGCAAGATATTGTGACTAATGCAGCCAAAATAACATGAAATGATTTTTCACCAAACTAAAAAAAAAAGGATGCTGTAATACTGTGGTAATAAGAAAGATGTGATAGATGAATTCCTATAGCATGAAAAAACAGTCCTTTTCATTGTTTAAAACACATTTTTTGGATAAATAACATTCTGCATTCACCAGGTAACAAATCCTGCTCAAGAGTCATTCTAAAAATCGCAAAAAGACCAAAGACAATATTAGATATCTCAAATTATTGCTATGCCATGCAAGAGAAAAAGGTTTGTCTGCCAAACAGAAGAAAGCAGTAAATAAAAAATATTCCAGTCTTATTCCTGCAACATGACAGATAAGGAAAAACAAATAATGTATTGATTTGCCATTAATGCACACAGACAATCTTTCTTGAAAGGACTTTCATGATTTGGGAATATTTTTGTGTTAAAAATACAGATATAAATCCTATCTGTGCTTCTTGACACCCTGCCACTTTCATCTGTATTTCAACAATGTAAATGACACAGGGGGAGGGGGAAAAAGGTTTGTCGCGGGATAAAAATCTAGTAAAACACAATTTAGCTCTTATATTAATTCCTGATGCGGCATAAAGACAAACGGGCGCGGTAAATAATTACCGCATCGAGCAACGGAAGAATGAGCACGCATGTGCAACAGTACGAGGAATTTTAAATCCCGTTTTTTCAGTTACGTCTCCTCAAACTAATAGGTGATTTGAAACTTGTGAAGGCGGAGAGACAGATGATCAAATTCGCAGGGGAAAGCATTTTCTGTCTCCCTAATACCCAGTGCAGCATATTAAATGTTGTCACTGTTGTCATGTCTTCCAGGATCCCAGTAAGCCCTCATTGTTCCTCCACGATCCATAATGAGTTTGCGCAGAACAACCCCGCATTGTCCCCCCATCACTTGGTTCCACCACCTGAAGACGAAAGCACCTTTTTGATGTTGCGCTGACGATCTCTGAAATTTGTGAAAATAAAAGGGCTGCGGAACCCCGTTCCCCCAGCCCGCGAAACTGAGTATGGAACCTGGTTTGCCCCTGCCACCAATTTCGCAGACCAATTATCTACTTGGAATCATGGGAGTTGAATAAACAAACAGCAGCCCCCACTGAGTGACTGCAGGTCTCTGGCTAGTAGGAGACTGGCGGGCCTCTGAGGCATTTAAAGGGATCAATTGTTCATCAAAGAGTGCCCACAATGCCTTACCTGTTTTGACTCTCAGACTCTTTGTTCACGAGGCGCTCTTTTTATTGCGTCCCTCCACAAACCCTTGTATTTGCTTTGCCGCCTATTTGCATATTTTGCAATTGTGCTCTCTCGCTTTCTTTCCAATCCATTGTCATGCCCTTGGTAAATCGTACACTTTCCCCTAAAACCTCTGCCGAGAATGCCACACCGTTTAAAAAAAAAAAAAAGGGAGAAAAAAGAAATTGAGGGAGGAAGTCAGTTTCAGGTTCAGATTAAATTAATCCAGCAAAGCTGCTGGAGAAGAATTGGTTAAAAGCTGTCGAAAAATCAATGCTGGCCTCATTAAAGCGATAGCAGCAAATTCACAGTTTCAGATGGGAGTGTCCAGACAGAGCCAAGGTGTATGACAAATAAATCCCACTTGTCTGCACACAAAGAAAATCCCGTCTTTGTTTGTCGGCTCCAAAGGTCTCGCATCTACACCTGAGAGCCAAGGATACCCCCCCCCCACCCCCTTTAGTCATTTTACGTCAAAGTCTTTCATTACGTTTTTAATCCTTTACACATTAACTGCTTCTGTAACATTATTTTCTTCTTCTTGCTTTTCCTCGCAAAAAGATAAACAAATATTTCAACACAAAAAAAGTGCAACGTGAGCGTGGAAGCAGCCCGTTCCTTTTAAACGGAACGACCGAAACGTTCCAGACTGTTCCCTCCCTGCTTATGAACACGTCGCTTGGTACAGATGCCCTAAAGTTTGTGGGCGATTTCTGCAGACCAACTGCAAATTTGAGACAAACGGTTCCCATTTTCAATTGAAACTTAACATTCTCCACTTACCTAAACACCTAAAAAAAAGCCAGACTATAAAATGAAGGTGCTTCGTATTTTCCTTTTGTTGTCTCAGTTGTTACTCCTGCGTTTGCTCTGTTTTATTTTTAACTCCAGCAACCCGCAGCAGCTCTTTTTTCCCCCTCATGTGTAGGCAAAATGGTGCGTTGTGAATGCCAGCATTTCTCAACATTTTTATTTTCGGACGGGCTATGCCTTTGTAGAATTATTGTGGCAGTTATGTTTGTTGTGAGAACTTTGGACAGAGAGAAAGGAAAGCATCCCTGGATGTGGTTTTTTGACATGGCTCTGGATCAATCCACAACCAGTAAATGGATATTATTAAACAGCATGGGGTGGCTCACACAGGGGATGAGGCCTTACGGAGAGCAGGCAGCTCGGCGGCTCCTCTTGCGCGCTGCAACAGGGCAATTGTCGACACGCTTTTTCCTGCCAATCTGCAGCTCTCCTCCAACTGCGGCTGCCATAGCAACCTGTTCTTACCCACCGTGGCAGCTGGCGGCCCTCCGCTTATGGAGTTGTGCGCCTCTGTGATTGCTAGCTCTTAAAATGAAGGAAAATGGCCTCTGAAATACTCATGGCCTTTCAGCCCTCCAATGATTCAGCTTGGTTGGTTGGCAAAAATGAAAATGGTCTGAGAAACATCACGATGGTTTGATTTCGCCAACCATATACAGAGAAGCACCTGAATCAATGGTGAGTTGTACTTACAGATTTTGATATGTGTGTATGTATGCCATACACACTGTACCACGGTATTATGTGAAGTGCATCGCTTTATTTCTGCTTTACTTTTATTTAAAGAAAACAGCGGCGTTTTAAAGCCGTGCCAGGACCACTCCAGGACAACACCGCATATGACTGCAAAACGTGTGCCGTCAAAAAGACATTAAGGCGTTTAAATCATTTAAAATGTCACAAATGCAATGTCAGAACCTCGAATGCAGCGACATAGCGACAAACGACTACATTACTGAAACGCAAAACCGTAAACTGACCGTTACGTGCGCCAAGTCCGCCCTCTTTCAAGGCGTCTTGCTCGTAACGAAAACGAACCGTCATCCAGGTACGCGGCCTAATGGCTTAAACCCGACAAACAAAATTTTGGGCACTTTTTACGCGTTCTGAGAAAGAGCCCAAATGTTTTGCTGCAGTACCTGCAAAGCAGTGCAGCGTAGAATCCATTTTAATTCGATAATTATTCACTGCAAAATTATGTAATATTTAAATTAGGTTTATGATTATTGTTTTAGCATGGCATAAACTAATTCATTGAAAAATAATTTATGAGTAAATTGTTTTAGAAATTCAGTTCAGAGCCACACAAGCTGTGCTGCGCTTGAAAGACCTCTACGGTGGTCTGCGGAATCCACGCGCGATGTCTTAATCCGAGATTTTCTAAGGCATCGTGCTCGTGCCAAGAAATGAGAGAAACCTCTCCATTTTTATTAAAGCATTTGAGAGTTTGTTTATTGATTTCACCAGGACTGACTTCTCCTCACTGAAGCGCCATCTCAGAAAGATCATAATAATCTGTTTTCTTCTGTAAGCAGTTTTGCTAGCTGGAACCAACATATTTCGTTGCAGGAGGGGACTCTTTCAAGTTGGCTCACTTTCAAGCCTCTGGGACACAAAACGCAGAAAATTTGGTAACTAATAATTCACATAATTCTTACCTTGGACTTAATGTCATAAGATTAATGTAGTCGGCATCAAACATGTGTCTCCTTTCATTCACAGCACTCCCCCCCCCCAGTTGTGGTCACCTTTCTGATTGATCTCTGTGACAAAATGGGTAAGTATGAGGGTGTTGAGTTTTTCTTTGTTGGTTTTTTCTCATTATCACCTTAGCTCCTCAACCTCCCCCTGCTTGCACTGTCAGCCTTCTGACACCTCAACTGTTCCTATGTAGTAAAAGTATATTTTTATGTGGAAACATTGTATTCAGCTGTAAGTAATACAATTAAATTTGCACATGTGACACATTACAGTGACTCCTGGTGTAGATTAGGGCATTTCAGATTTTAGCAGTTCATTATCATAAAATTTACAACTTATCTTGACAGCTCCATGATTCCAACATTTTCCTATTTGATGCATAAAGAACATGGACACTTACAGGAACTGCATGCGGAATGAGCACAGTCTATAAAACCAGTATTTCTTCTTATAAATAATCTCTTTATTCTAATAGTTACAGGGGGCTTCTGTGGTTGTCCTGCGTCGTGAATCTAGGTTTCATTGCCAAAACTGAAAGATGAAGATGGAAAGAATGGCAGTGATAAGACGACAGACATCCGTCGCTTAGTTTTGAGCTCTTCTTCATTTTAAATCTTTTGAATCTTTTCGGCGTCCTGCATTCAGCGGACTGTTTAACCGATAGCAGCTAAAGTCAATCTGTCAATGGGATGGAGTGTAAAAATTAATGCGTAGCTGTCAACAGTAGTCCTGTGGTCACGGCTGTTCCCGAGCCAGTGGTGAAAACACTGCAAATAAATAAGGAGCACATTAAATTAATTAAACAATTTTATAGCCATAAGCTCCACAGGACCGCAGTGACCCTCAGCAGGACAAGAGGTTAAGGATAATGGTGGGATGAAGGAATGGAGGGATGGATCGTAAACACAAAACAACTGTACTAATGAATGCAGTGTATCACACTTTTTGAAAATACAGTGGTGTGTATATTTTTAAAATAATATTTACTCCTTTGCAGAGAAGTGACTTTATAGAGTTTTCTCCAACTCTCTGACATGAGTAATGGTGCACTGGAGTGCTGCGTACTTCCAAAATTTAAAGCCATAGTATCGACTAAATTTGGAATGGCAGAGGGGGACAAAAGATGACTTTAAATATGAGCGATGCATACATCTGCTCTGGGATTGTGCTACAAAGACAAAAACTCACTGAAAGTATTCTTTCTACTGTCTGAAAAATTAATAAATAGTTTGTTTTGGCCCCTTCTGCACACAAGTAAATGGGGCATGAGGTGGTGCTTTACAGCTCCTGGACTCCTTGACTGATGTGGGGTTCAAGTCCAGCTCAAGGGTGGGTGTGGAGTCTGCAGGTTCTCCTCCGTGTTTGCACCCCTCTAAGGAAAAAAATGTGCTGGAAGAAGGCAATAGCAAACCACTTGCATTTCTTGTTCCCAGTGTCCTCCTAGGAGTCAGATGTGACTCAATGGCACTTTTCAACTTCCACCATGTAAAATTATAACTGATATTCTGTTTTTTTCAATGCATATAAATTATTTTCACTTATCAGGCCATGCTTTTTGTTGCCATGCCCTACACCTAAGGCTCTAACTTCAGCTAGAAAAGTTAACATTCAACCCATGTGTAACTAATTTTTGAATACTGCTCATTTTTTTGAACCATGATATTGTAAGTTGTAACCTTCTGCCCTTGCTGCATTTGTTTGCACCTGTATGTATTTGGATTTTCTTCATATTCTGGTTCTATCTCTGTTCTGTTGTGAAAATTTTAAGCTATGTTTATGAGCTATTTTTGATTTTTATTATTTAAGTTAGGCCACTAAAGATAAAATAACAAATTTTAGTCTTAATACTCCATCAATTTTCAGTTTGGGAAATAAAACAAATTTACTTGCTTGACTTCTTTGTGTACTATAAAACTGAATTTGTTCTTTTTACATTATTGGATTGCCACAGAAATACATTTGTCCTTATTTTTTTTAAAGTCAAAAACCTGTAAAGTGTTATGTTTATGTGAAAGTTAAATAGACACTTTTAAAAATGAACATTTTAATTGTTATATAATGTTTGAATGCTGTATAATGTTAGCTTAATAGATAACTTTTACAGGGGGAGACTTATCAGGTGGCAGCATCTGCAGTCTGAAAGGCCCTGAATAGAGTCCCACTCCTGCTGTGGTATCTTTGTAAGCTGTTTACCCTCAATCGCTCCATCCTTTTGCATAGATGTGAAAAAATATTTATCTCTCTTTAGACAAAGATGTTTGCAAAATAAAGAACTGTAATAAAATAATTAGATTGTTTGTGGACATGTGCGTTTGAGGCAACTTCAAAGCACGGGTGTGAGCTTGGCATCTGACCACAAATACTGTGGCCTTTTCTATCTATCTATCTATCTATCTATCTATCTATCTATCTATCTATCTATTTATCTATCTATCTATCTATCTATCTATCATTATTATTATTATTATTATTATTATTATTATTATTATTATTATTATTAATAATTTATTTTAAAAAATAATTTAATTTTTTTTAATGAAGGCCGTCCTTGAACTGCCATATATTTGGGTCCAAATATGAAGGACAAATAGAATCAGAATGTACTGGCTGCAGTGATGTGGCAAGGGTCGAGACTTCAGCACAACTGTGGGGGCAGCTGCATCACGAGCTCTGGTGTGGGCAGTGTTTCCTCATGGCACTTCAACAAGGTGAGGAAAGGTGTAAGAACATTCGGGAAGAAGTACACGCAGCAACAGAGGAAGAACACAGAACGGCAGGGATGTGGCAGCACAGAGCTTGGACAAGATGGGGATGAGCAATGAAATGGGATGTGGGAGGAGCCCTGGAGCCTTGATGCTCCAAGCTTGTGACCAAGGTTGCCTGTGACGTTCAGCTGACACCATCTAACCTGTCTTGGGTGACGCTGATTCCCCTTTACTCTGTTTATGTCCAAGAAGAGGCAGCGGAGGGTACGGTAGTGAAAATCAGTACTCAAGAAAATGTTCTCATCAAAAAAGTAGAACTAAAAAACTATCATGGCATAAAAATTAAGCCCTGAAATTTCATTTAAAATTAAAACTTTTTTAATTAAGCTTTTTAAATGTTCTGAATCATTAGCAATGCTACCATCTTAAAAACAGGTTTAACTCACAAAAACAATTAACATGTATTTAAGTCTGTTGAACTAAAACTAGACACTTTCAAGTGGAATAATGAAGTAAATAGGGTAAGTTTTGTCAATGAGACCAAGTCAATCACAGTGGAATCACACACACACACACACACACACACACACACACACACACACACACACAAAATGGACAAGTCAACAGATCACCTGAAATATGAATAGGACCAGAGTATGCAAACACGCGACCCAAGCCAGAGTCAAACCAACCGCTGAATCCGTTGTGGAGGGCTGCTTTGAACAGGTTGATGATGAAAAGGGCAAAAAGTTGAATTTTTACTAGCAAAGCTCAGAGAAAATACACTTCTCAAAGGCAAAATAACATTAGAAACCATTATTTCTAACTGCTGCACTGCTCACTGTCCTATAATTAGAAAACTTGGGCACCAAACAGAGCTCCAGCAACCAAAGAAAAATGCTGGTTAGTTTGGATCCTGGATCCCTCATGTAAAAATTCAGACACAATAAGACGGTGAAACAAATCAGAGTGAAAGTACATTTTTTCTTTTTGAATGTACTTGAGTAAAAGTGCGAAGTACTGATGGTAAAAACTCTGAAAAGTGCAGTTTGTTCTGAAATTTACTTAGGTACGCGTAGCAGAGTAAATTTAATGCGTTGCCACTCACTTCTGAAGAGAGGGACATTAAAGCACAGCCTCAGTGGGGGGTACAAGAGCAGCGGTGAGGGTCACTCTCACAGGTACAACAGTCACTTCAGGGCAGTGCCAGAGTCCCCGAGCCCAGGAACAGCTTACAGCAAGAGCCTGCGCTTAGAAAGGTGAGCCATACCTTTTGTTAAGGAAAGGAACAAATCAGCTCCTTAAGCCAATGTTAAGATCCTGCTTACAACATGAGACAAGCAGCTGACATGCCTGAGGCCAGGTATTTTCCTGTTACCTGAAACCTTTCAATAAGTCATCTAATTGGAGGTAATAGTCCCACAGGAAGAATACATGGGGTAGGCCAACAAGAGAAATATAGGCCAGCAGGAAAAATTTACTAGGTTTACATTCATTTATGAACATAACATCATTTTGCAATTTATCATATTGTAGGGAGCAGGAGTATGGGCTCCGATGGAGAGAATGACAACACCAAGATGGTTTTCATGACACAGTGCTTATTTATACTAGGCAGTGGCAGAAGCTGCTACTATAAAGAGATACTGAATGTGAAAACAGTCAAATATGTGCAGAAAGTCAATTTCCCAAAACCTGTCTGAGGCAGTTTCATTCATTATAATGATGAAAAAAAAGTTACTTTTTCATGACATATTGTTATTTTATTGGGTTACATAATGAAAAATAAGGTTAAGATAAGTAAAAATCATTTTTAAATTCCGAAGGAGCAACAGGTAGCATAAAATTAAAAACAGAAATGGGTTACGACAATACACTGGCACGTTAATATCCTCGGTGTACTGGGAAAAAGTAAATACATGCATGTGCACTCAAACAAAAAGGGTTGCAGTAGTTAGCAATGGTGGTTGGGCTGTGCTGTTTAAGATGATCCAAAAAAGGGATTTAGTGTTGACTTTGGACTCAGCCGCATATTTATCAGAACTACTTGTAATGTGGACTGAGACTGACAAGTGAAGTTACATTCTGAAGGCCTATGGAGCAGCTGAATGACAGTATAGCTTCTTTCAGCCTGTTTCCTGTCACATTCTGAGATAAATTGTATTAAAGTGCCTGGAGTGGCCTCACACTTGGCAGGTAAGATTTCCTTGGAGATACTATACAGAGAATTGCTGGAGTAAAGCTGTCTCTGTAATTATTTTGGGAATACAATGGATATTCCTAACAGTTAAAACAGTATCCCTCTCTTGTTAAGGCTAAAAGAAGTAAAGCAAACATAGCCTCTTTTAATTTTCGAGGGACCACTGAGTAGGGTGTTTCTCCCTTGATGGAAGAACATTTAGGAATATTTAAATCTTCCTACTTTTACACTGATATCCAAGGTGATACGTGAAATAGAAAACGGATTAGGAAAATAACCCCTGCAATAAGGTCTGTCCTATTAGCAAAAAGAACATAAACAGGAACGAGTGATCTAGGGAAGCAGAAAACAGAAAGTGTGAAGGGAGTGCAATATCAGAAACCCAGAATTCAAACAGTAAAAGAAAAGGTTTAAACAAGAATCCTTAACAGCACCCCCATCCTGCAGAGAACCTGCCAGTCACTGTGTGATTTACAGGTGCCAGGTGGCAGTTACTCCTGATTCCTTTTACCTCCTATACACCGCTGCACCATCCTCTTACAACCTGCCCTGAACAAAAGAGCAACCCTCCGATAAGTTATAAGCAAGTAAAAATCATTTAAATTAGGATGAATGCCATAAAGAAATTCATGTCTTTCAAAGCTTATAGGAGCCGTCTTCAGTCCATCAAACTTGCCAGCAAAGCAGTTGCTGATGCGATGTCAAGCAGCTGAATTGTACTTTTGTGCAAACATCTCAGTCATGTGGGCTAAGCAAAATAACAGGAAGGTGAGCTTGACGATGGGCTCCTCACTCTGTTCCATCTACACCTTTGCCTCTAAGTAGTTCTTCTGTCACTACTATACTGACAATGCCAAACTTTTTCTTTCTTTTCCTTTTGGAGGCATATAAGTATCTTCACACATCCCAGCTTGTCTCCTCAAGACATCTCTGGCTGGGCAAATGATTTCCATCTAGAAGACTGATACCTGTAAGACCTGACCACTTGCTACACCCCAGCTTCATTGCTATGTTGGTCTAATTCTGGCCACTCCATGTTCCCATATGCATCTAAAATACAACATCAGTGGGTTCTCAGTTTCAGTCCCAGTGTGGTGGAATGAGCTCCCTCTTTCATGGTAGGAAAAATCTACCTCAACTTCAGGAGAACTGGCCAGCAACCCACTCAGGATCGCAATTTGTCCTGCAGAACTAAAAAGAGAATTCCCTACAGTATTCTCAAGAAAGGCCACAATTTTGAAATTATTGCAAAGTTTTTGTTTTCTACTTCACTCACTTTAACTTGGTGCAGCTCTAATTGTTGTTTTTGATATATCTGAAACCCTGAATATAAAGAGATTTTGTGTTCCGCCTTGCCAATCTGGGTTTCAGAGCAATTCACACGATCGCTTAATTGATAAGTTTAGCCCCTGCAGCGGCAATGGAGGACAAATGTTTCTTTATTTTAGCTCTGACAACAGAATATGATGCTAGAATATAATTTTTTAATGCCTCCATAGCAACTACTCTGAGCTGATTTCTTCTTCCATACCACTTTTACTTCTGTGAGCGCGAGTGGATGAACACACTGCAAATTCCTTATAGTGCTTTGGAGCAAGACATTGTTCCCTGTTAAAATTGATAAAGGGGAAGAAAAAGATCAAAACTGTTGATTCTCAGAATAAAGCCAGCCATTAAGTGGCCATCTGTGAACAAGGTCGCATGAGTGTCCATTGGTAGGCAGTTATAAAATCCCAACATAACAGCTTGCTCAAATCAAAGAACAAAATATTGGAATAACCACATCAAAAGGGGTGAATACATGGGCAAATTACATAGCAATGAGAAAACTGATATGCACAATAACTGGTTTTTGGCTAGTCGTCTAGTGCATGTGCTCTCTTCTGACTTTGCACAGATGGTGTATGCCACACCATCATCATACTACCATAAATAAACTATTAAATGTCTCTGTTTAATATTAAAATATTGAAATAAATTCCTGATGATTGAATGGTTGCCCCCCCCCCCACACTCAAACCATGTAAGCTGGAAAAATAAGGGTAACACAGTCATAATAGGGTTAATTCATCTAATATGCTCAAAGGACATTTGACATTGGAAACTGGTTGATATCAAAATAAATTAGTAAAGGATAGCTAACTATGAATAAATAAACTAATAAATATTGATAAAAATGCATAGATCAGCATAAGGTGATTTGTGCTATAAATGTAATTTTGTTCTGTCACATATAGGGTTAAAATGAATCAGGTGCACACCCTTTTAAAACATTTTCATGACCTCATAACATAGTAATGGCCCCAAGAACAAGACACTGACCACAGTACGGCACAAGTGTAGACCCTTTTGATATTTATACACTTTAATGGTGGTCAGAAGTAGCACAGCAACATGTGCGAGGGAATCAGAAGCTACTAGGGCAGGACCAGTCTGGCTTACTTAAAACTGGAGGAATTAAAGGAAATCTTCAAGCGCTGGGCTGGAATATTGAAGGTTGCTCAAGGATTCATGCTTAACAATGTTGAAAAAATAAAGAAAGGATGGAAGGAATATACAATGTCATTAATACATGAGGATCAAGAACATCAACAGACATTTCCACCTGTACCTTCAAACCAGGAAAAGTTGGGGATGAGAGGAGCAGAAGCAGTAGTGATATTCTTATTAAAGCCCAAAGTACTTTGCACTGATGGCATTCCCATAAACATACTGCAGTAATCTGATACAGGCCTTACAATACTGACAATGCTCTGCCAGGAAATTTGGAAGACTAGATTGTGGCCGGCAGACTGGAAAAGGTCTGTGCTAATACTGACACTCTACAAAGTTGATCCGACTGACTGAGAAAATTATTGCACAATATTTCACATTCTGCACTCGGCAAAATCCCGCTCAAGACCATTCAGACTAAAATCTTACCTGGGAGAAGAACCACTCAAAGGGCATGGATGATTCCTTGAAAAAGCAAAAGAATATCAAAAGGATATTGACGTGTGTTTCTTTGACTGTAACAAGACCTTTGACTGCATAAATCACTTTACAAAGGATGGGTGTTCCAGAAAACACAGTATTTCTCACACTCAATGTCTACATGGACCAAGAAGCAACAATTTCAATGGAACAAAGAGACTCCTCAACAACCTTTGCTATGCTTTTGATACCACAACACAAGCTGAAAGAGAAGACAACCTAAACATCTGCTTATCGGGATTGAAGACAGTCTCACAATGAGCTTGCACCTTCACAAGAGGAAGACAAAGATCCTGGCCACTTATATATTTGATAATTTTACTCTTGATGGAGACAAAACAGAAATAGTCGACAACTCCAGCCCACCTGGATCGATAGCCCAAAGTACTTTCCAATGTCCAAAATCCAATGTCCAAAATCCAATGACAAATTGTCCTTCCCAGAGCTGCCATGAACAATGTAGATTCAAGATTGTCAGGTGCAGAGATATAACTTTGGTCACAACAATTTGACTTTCTGTCAAGGGTTTCTGAATAATGGATCCATATGGACATGATAGTTGGCAAGTGAAGAAACGGGATAGGAAGAAAATGGACATGTTTAAATTTTGGTGTTGGCGGAAAATACTGTGTATAACTTTAACTTTTATGCTTCAGACACATTGTGCAGAGAGAAAGATTAATGGAGAAGAGCATAATGCTTGGCAAGGTTGAAGATCAACGCAATAGAGGAAGACCTGCAATGCAATGGATTGGTGCAATAGCTACAGCTATGGATGTCTCTTTCAAAAATTATCCACCTGTCTGAAGATCAAATTCAGTTTCAGGCAACTATCCATAGAGTGACCATGAGTTAGCATCAACTTGAAAGTATTTAATAACAAGAGCAGTTGCATGAATAAAATCAGTTTAAGTGTATGTTCTCCAAAAGTTACCATGTTAAACATTACTAAGTAGTAGAGTAAAGATTCAAATACTGAGTAGATTGCATGTTCTTGCATCCTGCAAGGAGGACCCAACTCAAAGCACTCTTTAGGGAAATCCTTACCAGGCTGGGATCATTCATCAGGCCTTCTTGCAAGTGCAGGCAGGAAATGCCATCACAGGTAAGGTCTGCTGAGGTGTTTATCAAAACTGAACCTGTATGAAGATCCATGGCATTACAGGAACTCTCCCAGCCCCAAAACACCATGAGCCGATGAAGTTTTTTGAACACACTTATTAACGTTGTGTCACTTGTACAAACCTGACTTTTGTAGAGAGCAGGAACTTGTGGAACATCAACTCTAAAAGTGCATGAGGATTTGAGTGAAGAACAAGACCACTAAGAAAAGATGCTTAACAGTTTGAGAGTTAAAAAAAGGCCTGGGAGATTCTGGCCACAGACACATACCCTCAGGATGAAGTTCTCTTCTAAACACAGCTTGTGGATGAAACCCCTTGGATGTGCTGGAGACTAGCAGGCCTACTCACACTGGTAAACAACAACTGAATAGAAAGCTTAAGAACAGTATCTCCACTTCATGGATTCTTGCCAAAAAATTTCAGCCTCTTTATCTCTGCATGTTTTTTACTTGAAAAATTTAGAGGAAGCACCTTGCTTGAAGATGCTACAGCAAGAGATGGGATTCAAACATTTTGTACAAAGTGGCATTTCTAACTATTATGCTGACTGTTGCCACCAGATTAACTAGAGTACAAGAACATTGGTGAAGCTCTTATCTGTGCAAGTGACTACATGTTAGACCCCAGATTGCAACTGTGGGAAGAAAAATCATACATATGAAAGATATAAAAAGAGGAGGTCTGGAGGGAGAAGTAACCAAGACAACAAGACACAGATATACCCCTGAGGAGTGGCTGGGGTTCTATAACCTTTTAAACCTTGACAAAGAGTAAGCGGCCATCGGGATGAAGATAGACCCTTCTGTAACATGTTATTAAGAGATCAACAAAGCACAGTGCACACCCTTGCTGGAAAAAGGTGTCTCCAAATAATCTGTAGTTATGATGATTGGATAGAAAATCAACATGGAAAAACACATGACCCTTACTGGTATTGACCCATATTTAACTTTCATGTAGGTTAATGTTAAAACAAACATTAATATATTTTAAAAGTATTTTTTATTAATTGCAGCTAATTTTTTTTTTCTGAAAATAACCCTTAAATAAATCGAAGGAGCTGTATATTAAGTTTTAATGTAGTGCAGATTTTTAAAAAAAAGAAGGAAAAAAAAAAGATGAAAGTGGCCAGAAGCTGACGAATGTTACACATAGTGAAGTGATGTATCATACACCTCACTGTCATCCAAGATGAAAGTCTGCAGACAAGCAACCCCTCTGGGAACATCAGACAGCACTGACCATACCTGCACTCGAGTCCTTTGTTAAGAAACCAGATAAAAGGAACAAGACCCGAACACAACTCTTAAGGTTTCTTGTGGCTTTGTTAGCTCAAGCCTGGATGAAAAAGAAAGCCTGGAAGAACACAACTTGTAAGCTGTGTACACATCCCCATACCTTTGTGAGATGTTCTTCTCCTCACTGTGTTTCTCCAGCATCTGCACATTGCAGATAAACACCTGCCCTTGGATCCACCTACTTCCATGTCCAATGTGTTGCCTGATAAAGGAGTCAGGAGTCGAGATTGACTAAGAATTTACGCACTCACAGCAATGTGTTATTTGCTTGATTTGTATTTCTGATGTATTTTTACTTAACATTTTCTAAAAACATGCAAACCATTTTACTGAATTAACACTCTTTGCTATAGAAAAAAATAACTGGTTCCATAAAATTAATTAGGAAACCAAAATAAAAAGTATTTTTATGCATTATATACGAGATCATTTTAATTCTGACATTTGGATAATTTGGCTCAATTTCTATTGAAGCTACTGTTTCACTTCGCACCGGACACTGTGCTGTTAGAGGTATCGGGTAAGGTTGCTAACAAATGTTTCCTGCTATTTTGTTTTCATTTGGTTGTGAGAAAAAGACTTAATTTACACCAATATAAATATATTCATGTTACTACAGCTGTTGATATGTTTCTGGCATCCACCCCGTGGCTCCTGCACACAAAGTTACGCACTGTTACCGCTTTCCAGTGACGGTTTCTGTAAATAGCAAATAAAAGTACAAATATGACATGCACCTTAATTTTTCTCCTCAGCCCTCAATCCTGCTGTAGTACTTTTGGTACTTACACTGAACGGCTCAAGTAAAAATTACCCAGCTCTATAAATGATTAAATAATTGTAAGTAGTTTACCATTATAAGTCACTTTAGAGAAAAGCCCCAGGTAAATGAAATAATTAATCTGCCATGTCAGATATAATATTAGATTGACATTAATCGGTAGTTGTGAATGGTTAAGATTGTAAATTTCTCCCACGCGGTCCTGTACTCTACATCATTATGTTTCATATATAGAAAAAATGAACTTTCGAAAACCTTCTTGGCTGTTGCATGTCAAATCTGTGGAGCAACCAGGTAGAGAGCAAGGGTGGGAGGACTTAGAGGACTTTATTTTTCTTCCTCATTCACAACTTTAATACAATAAATACAAGATGAAGTTTAAAAAAAAATCCCTGGAGTCAGCAACACTTCCAACTCATCTCAAAATCCAATCCAATCTAACGCAACCGAACCCAACCCTATGGTCTAAGGCAGACAGCACCCTTTACATCAAGTGCCTCCTCTTCTCTGGGTTGGACCTTTATGTCCTTGATAGACAAGCTGCTCCTGCAGCTCCTTATTTCATTTAGGTGTATTTTTCAGTCTTATGGTGCAGGTGTGGCTAGGGATGGCCAGGCCTCAATCTGCCAAGTTCTGATGAGTGTTTGTTTCATCGTTGCTTTGCTGCTGTTGTGCTGAATGACAGCTCTGAAAACTGATAACTGGAGACTGTAGTTGTGCTTTTCCAAACTGCCTATGTAGGCCGGAGTGCGTATTGGTTGTACTGTTGTGTCTCTTTCAGGAAAACATAAAGCATATTTATGGATGTAAAATGACTGCACAACAGGCAGAAGTGCAGCATAACTAAAGTTATAAGCACGCTGTATGGAAATAAACATACATAATTCCACAAACTTTGAGAATCAGAGATTTTTTTCCATTATATGGAACTGTATGTGAGGCATAAGTGCATATTTATTTACAGTAGTTCAAATTGTATTATTCAAAGTTTATGATAAAGATTAATCTATTCTTTCTTTTTTATGACATATTCTAAAATTTATTACTCTTACTTTAGAAGCTGGTTGTGTAGTGTGGTACCAAGCACTTCCACCTTCTAATAAGACATCTTGGGTTTAAATGTTCTCCTCTAAGATCTTTGCAGGACCTTAAATTGCTTCACCAGGAAAAGACTACTCAGCCATATAAAAGGGGGAACTACTGCAAGTGGCTTAGTACATAACCATCACTCTGTAAGTCACTTTGGAGAAAAGTTTTAGCTGAATAAATAATAATAATAATAATAATAATAATAATAATAATAATAATAGATTGTGGACTTCCCTTGCATAAAAACCCCTCCTTTTGCAAGAACTCACACCTACAAACAAATGCACTATGTATTGTATAGCCAACAAATTTATCAATTCACACTTACATCAATACTTGATGAGAATAAAAAATTCAACTCAAAATATGAGCTTTGGTGGTACTACACATAGCATAGCACAAGATGTAAAAACTTTTCGCGGCTCAGGAACTTTTTATTCACTTTTTCCATTTAAACTGAAGATAATGTAGGAGATTCTGCTACTGAGACATGCAGTTATGGCCTCACAGAAAGGTTGTGTACTACAGAGCTATCCAGTGTTGGTTTCTTCAAATATCTTCAGGATTACAGTCATGACATTATATACCAATCATATCAGCATTAGCACTTTTTCTTACAATGCTTTATGGGAGTTATGGGGCCATGGCCTTGACTTTGACTTGACACTTTCTGGAACAAAGACTGTTTTTCTGAACAGGCTAAACTTCCACTACCAGAACCTCACACTATGTGGGTCTTGGGCAAGATCCTTTTAAAATAAAGCTTTCTCTTTTGAGGTTCTGGTAACTTCTCAGATTTCAGATTTCAGATCTTCTTCATTCTGTTGAGGTAAGCATGCAGCTTCATATGTGGCACCAGTGTTCCTCAGATTGTCACACTCAAGAGGCTGTTGGGCCACCCCTTCTGCTCTAAGATCCATGTTGATCAGCCTTTGGCAAAGGTCTTCTCCAGTCTTCATCATTTGCACTTCTCTTAACTTTCACCACTGTGACTTCCAAAGAAATTTATGGCATCTTCTCAGGTCTGCTTTAAATGTAAAGCTAGTTATTGTAATTTGATACATTAATTATGGGAATGTGCTGAGATTTAAAGTGATTCAAGTATCAGTAGTAGATTGTAATGCACTGCCATTTCAGATTTAAGCTATAGATTCATCTGTTCAAAACAGATATGTTCATTACTCTTATATACAGTATGTATCTAGCAAATAAATACATTTTGTTGCTGTGGCCTACAGCAGAAGCTACATCCACAAACACAGTATATGGTTTACTAAACCTATGCCAGCCACGGAAGCATAAAAGGCTAGCACTCAACTGTCATACTCCTAATATATCCTGCAGAGGGAAAGATCACCGAAGAAGGAGATTGTGCTTGGCACGGTTGAAGATAAATGCAAAAAGGTGGAAGGGCTGCAGTGCGTTGGGTTGATGCAGCAACTGAAGCTGTGGATACCCTGCTTTCAAAGATTAGCAATCTGACTAACCTATCCACAAAGTTGGAATGAATGTACATGGAACTGATGGCAATTAACAACAACAAGAAAATGCCTAACTTTATTTTACCCAAAAAGTTAACATTTGAACTGCAATTTTGGAATCTTTTAGAAGTTAAACAGCTACATAAGCACCCTTACTAAATATTTTAACCTTGTACTATGGTGCGGCACTGATTGCGTACGTTTGTATTTTTTATGACTTTTTATCGGTGTATTGATCCCGTCTTTATGTTGCTGTGATGTGCTTCAGTTCAATTCTAATATCAAATAAAAAAGTAAAAAAAAAAGTTTTATTCTCATTACTTTTACTTTTCTGGAAATCAAGCACAAGTTAGAAGGAGGCTCAGGCTGGATTGTGCAGTGTCCAGCGGCTGGGGCAGGTGGTTGATCCAAATGAACGTAAATCTTGGAGTAACAAACTCGGTCTCTTACGGACAACTGCTAGCATTACAGCATTAATAGGCAAATACCAATTGCGAATGGTCAAACTGCCCTCATTTCTTATGGAAAAAATAATTAGTTCTCAGATGAATAATGTCAGTTCTATATGCAGTTATATATGTCCCTCGGACAGTGGGAACAGTCGATCAGGGTCTGTCTGCTATGCTGTGTTGTTCACCCATGACAAATAAACCTTGACTTGCAGCCACTTGTGCAATGTGTGCTGGGAAAGTTTGGTATTGGAAAGTCTGTCTGTAAAAGTGTTTGTTTACCCAGAGTTGTACTTTTTTCTTTTCAGAAAAGCATATGCTGAAGGAATGAACGTAAATGTAAACATATAATGTGCAAAAACATTGCTATGCAGAATCATAAGCCTGTTTCATGAAAAAAGTAGTTGTGCTTCTAAATGTTTCTATTATAATAATTATTATTACCGAATTGAATTCTGTCTCTTCTCAGACAGAGATGAAGTGAAAAGCATGCTTCCAAATAAAGTGATAGACTGGGAGATCAGCACACTTAACTTCAGCCCAGCATATTTTGGAGTTCCATGTAAATGTAAAGAATTCATTGTCACCTTGATGTCTGCCTTTTTCAGTCTGAGCACTTCACAGATGCAGATAAGGGCATATTTTTAGACCTACCTTCTTCTATAAAAATACTACTTATGCAATACATACTGAATTTGAAGGGATTTGGGAAAATGGAAACCTCACTATCGATCCGAGTTATCCACCTGAGCAAGTCAGTGACTCTTAAGGCCAAAGGAAAGATCACTCTCACCCACAACAGGTGCATATTTAGACATTTTCATGGCTTTGAAAAGATCAGGGAATTAAAAATTTTTATGACCTCTACTACATATCCAGTTGGACAAAAATCAAATGTTAAAAACATGATGGAAGTAACAAGTTGCTTACAACAAAGGGATGAAAACTGAGACTCACAGTGGAGAAAACCTTTGCCAAAGGCTGATCAACATAAATCTTAGAGCAGAAGGGGTGGTCCAACAGCGTCTTGAGTGTGACAATGTGAGGAACACCGGTGCTATATGTGGAGCTGCATCCTTACCGCAACAGAATGAAGAAACAGAGACACCCAAGAAGTTTATGCTGCCAGAACCTAAAAAGACAAAGCTTTATGGTAAAATGATGTTGCCCAAGACCCAGACAGTGTGAGGTAGTGGCACATTTATATGCTACACAAGAAATGATTGCTTTCTGCTATAGTTCAGCAAACCTTTAACTGGAAACAACTTGAGAAGAAACTTCTGAAATTTTTCCAGATTAAAATTATGGAAGTTTATCAGAAGGGATTGATATGTAGAAGTGAGAGAGAAGTGAGAAGGGGCCTCGGGGAGAAAAAATAACCCAAGGTGCAAGCTGGTAGGATTCAGAGGCATTGAATGAAGAGCCCTTCCTTGGACCTGATCAAAAACTGGTTTAGCTCACTGGGCTTGTCGTGGTTAACCAGAGAGCAGTCACCATGATGTTTATATAAAATGAGTTTTTTTCAGGTTCTTCTAGACTTCACCTGTATTATTCTGCCACAGCTTGTTCACCACCTATGGCCCAGACAAATGCAGTAGAGGGCAAAACGGGAGTGATGTTTTTCTGATGCTGAATGGAGTGTCTTGAAAGCAGGGAATATGGAAGAAAGTCCATCTAGGATCCAAGGCCGAGAAACTTTTGTTGGAGAAAATCACAGCTGCAGCAGAAGTGACTGATTATGAATGGTGAGACCCCTATAAAAAAAGGGACTGATTTCCCTGGAGAGGGAGAGCAGGTAGAATAGTGGTTAGAGCTGCCACCTTACAATCACAGCACCTGGATTAGAATCCCTGCTCCTACTGTAGTACCCCTGCAAGGTACTTACCCTAAATTAGTAACCCTGCTGTATAAAACTTCAAAAATATTTATAAATAGCGTAGCATACAAACACCTCATTGCTAGGTACCTTACACTCTATCAGAGATCCCTAGGCAGTAAGACAATTGTCAGTCTCCTCTGATAATTTATAATCCTGCATTACATTTGTGTGAGCTGTGTGTAGAACTGGGATGCAAGTCTTCATGCTCAACTTAAGTTCTTTTTTTATAACTTTGCCAGTTTATTTAGGAATCATACTGTTGGTCAATGCAAACATATAAAAAGGAGCATAAATGCCACCTTTGTTTGGCAGTTCATTAGAAGATCACTTCAATTCAGCTTAGGTGGACTATTCATGTTTTTACTGGGGAGGCTATCGTGTGATGGAAGCCTTACGATGCAAAGACTTGAGGTTTAAAAGGCAACGAAGTCCGCCTGTAGGATTTTACTGAAGGAGTGAACCTTTGTTACATGAGCGGTGCTGTCCAAATTCATGTTGCGAGAAAAATTTGACAATTTGGCAACCAGGCAGTCACGGTCATCACACACTCAAATGTTTATTCTGTGCCTATAACCTTGCATGTCCTCCTTTGTCACCTGCCTTCAGAACATGGATCACAGAGAAACTTTAGCCATATTTACTAATCTTTCTATCCCATACCCCTTGTATCTCTGGCACACGTGGAAGTGCCGTCTTGCCTCTGAGGGGCTGTTAGATAAATCCTTTGCACTATAGTTATTGCCCTCATTTGAGTTTTATGTTGTCACTATTACAGGCAGAACAGCATTCTCGGAGATTGTCCTCAACTGTCCTCCTCACTCCCTGGCTCCTTAGACGACCATTGCTTCACCTTCTGTCACATCAATGATAATTTAAAAATCCTTCTCTTCTGCTGTTCCAACCTCCTTCCCATCCAATGCAACATTCTCAGCTTTGTCTGCTAATGATGCCACCAGTGTTAAAGCTGTCCTCCTCTCCTGACTCTCTTCATTGTTTAACTTCATGCCCAGCATCCCCCATCTATAGCCCCTGGTTATCACATAGACTTCATAATAATATTTAAATGCTTATAAGTTCACATCTGTTCCCTCTGCTGTGAACACCTAACAAACTTTTAACCACTTTCCCATTCCTTCTTATCCTTCATCCTCACCTCTGATAATTATGTTAAGCTCATGAGTTGGTTCTGTCATTAACAAGTTCTCAAAAAATTCACCTGACCCAACTGCCAGGACTACTAAAAAAACTTGTTCCCTGAATTTATAGCACAGGTTTCTATCTTCAGATTCAGAGAGGTAGAGAGGTGGGCAACTGTAAGCTCCTTCACTGAGGAAATGGGAAAATCATTCTGAGAGATGGAGGGCAGCTAGAGAGATTTTTAGGTGTTTGGTTCACCTCACAGCTGAGTGAAAAGGAACAACTGATGAGGGTGGAAATAGAATTAGCATGAACATTCACCATCATTAATCTTTAATAATTTAGCATTAGCATGGCCATTCAGAGATATTCAACTGTAGTGTGTTTGGTGCTCAACTGACAACACCTGTAACTTACATTTTTAGTGTCAGCTCAACCCGAAACACCCCAAACGAAATGGCCTGTTCTGTGACAATATTGGAAAACGAAGAACTATTAGTCAGGTGAGCTTTTTTCCCCCCTTCTCAGAATTAAGTTTGAAGCGTTTTGCACAGCTTACATTCAGTTAGACTACAATGCAAGTGAAGGAAACTTGGTGTGATCCAAAGAAAAAGCTTTATTTCCAATGACCAACCCTCAAATTATGCACCTCAAGCTTTTGTGCAAAAATATGCTTTTGAGCTTCAGTTGAAACCGCTGCCTGGGGGACCAGACCTAAATATAGAAATTGATGTACTGAATAAAAGAAGCACAGAAGAACATGAAACTGCATGTAGAGAAAATGTAATTGTTAAATTTTTGGACTAGGAAATATTTGTCTTTCTGCTTTTTTCCCCAATAGGATGATCATACAAGATTGTAAGTTTCTAGGGAGATAAAGAATATTCTAGGAAGGACCCATTCCTTGCAAAAACAGGCTTTCTTTTTTCCGTAGAATCATGCTGTTAGACATGTTCCCTTTGTGAGAGGGTCAAATTACCATTATTTATTACAGAAAATAAAGGATTACAGACAAAAATATGACCTTAAATTATTTAAAATAAAATGTACTGTTACTGTATGTACGACAATGATAATGCAAACATAATTTATAATATTTGCAACAAAAATTATTTCTAGGTTTTCATTTAATTTTTCAATTTATCTATTCATCATCAGCTACTCTTTGTGGCCTGCAGTCCACCATGGCAACAGACAAAACTAAAAATTCACCAACAGCTCCTTGAATGCTGGGGTGCTGAGGTAAGGAGTCTATCCAGAATGCACAGGGCACAAGACAAGAGTTCACCCTCTTCAGAGACATTTTAATAATTTGGCTGTTTGTGACATAAAGCTTGTTGGTAGGGGACATGCTGTTTAGATTTCTAAAGACCATGTTAAAAAAACATTTATATGACATAATTAGTTACATTTTTACACTGTATTACTACAAGAACTCAGAGGTTAAGGACTCCTAGTCTTAAATCCTGCTGCCAGTCTAGTGCTCTTAATGTATTTACTGTGAACTGCTCCTGTAAAATTTACCTGTCTGTAAAAGCCATCATATGTACCTTAGCACAGTGGGTCACTTTTATCCAAAGTGTGAGTTAAAACAATTGATAGTAAGTAATAATGAATGAATATGATATTTCAGTTGTAATTCAGGTTTGCCTTAATCTGTGGTGGTGATTCATTGAGGTTGCTAATGTGATAGAGGGAAAACAGGCAGCATATGTAGTATTTTCTTTTATTATGGAAGTGGGACTGTTAAAATTCAAGTGTGAGTGTTAAACAGCATGAAGGAATATTTGCCTCCTTCCAGTGACTACACTGAAAGAGAAGTGCAACTACCACCATTCAACACCTACTTGTACGCTACGGTCAGTGGCTCCAAGTCAGAGTACAGGTTCATGCGCTATATTTAGCCAGAAAATAGCCAGTCTCACACCACAGATTGTGGAAAAACTTTTTGTTTTTGAGATGCCAAGTGTGTATCCCTGTCCCAGACCATCTCATACAAATCACTGTACAGAATAAAATGCTCCATGGAGAGGTAAAATGACTACACATCAGGAACATAGTTGCACTAAATAATAATCCCTGTTCTATACAAAAGAGCATATATTTTCATAAGCTCTTATAAGTGTTTTTATTTGTTGTACAGTAAGTTGTTACTGTACATGAGGGCCATGTGCACTATGTACATGTTGCCCTGCCTTTATGTTAGAGCATTACAATGCTTAATTATTTTTGAATGTTCGGTTCAAATGATACTGCAAGGTCATATAAGAGCAAATATACAGTGGAGTATAATGGTGTGAATGTAATAGAATTCATAAGAAGTACAAAGAGCAAGACTCCATGGGAAGAGAAGCAGCACTGGGGGGCAAATGGGATGAAACATACTAGAAAAATCACATAGTTAATGAACACATGCAAGACAGACAACATGGACAATATGAGCCTATAGCGGGATACAAGCACCGATTGTATAGGTGCTGGACCAAACGTGCAGCTGATTCAGGGAAACCAGGGAGCTGAGAGATACACGAGTCAAGCCTAGACAAGACAGGGCTGTGGCTACCTGCAAAATGGCACTGGTGTTGTAAAAGGAATCGGTTTATAGATGTTCTCTTCTCAGTAGGAAGTATTACAGATACAAAGTCAAGACAGTGGCGGAATTAAGGGCAACAAAGAATGTCAGATTTTTTGATAGTGAAAAAAGTCCATCACCCATCCATCAGTAAGCATTGCGATTGTGCAATTATTAAACAGGAGTTTAACAAAAGACGAACTACTGTGTTAGATCACAATGTGTTCACAAACACTGAATCTGCTACTGTATTATTAAACTAAAGACAATTCAGAGCAGTACAGTGGAACTTTTAGCCCCAATTAATTATTTATCATTACCCCCCAACCACACACCACTGCATTTTACTCATTTGAAAGTAAACTCATTTTTTACTTTTTTGAGTAATACTGAAAACATTTTTTTGCTGGAATTTGAAGTAAGTAAAACACTTTTGTAACACCGTTATTAACGGTTAACCAGCAACTTGAAATAGTTCATAAATTCCACCAAGGTGACAGAGGCTGATAAATTCCCAGAGACACGGGTTCTTATTTTTTTTGTGAACACTAATAAGATGCTACCACAATATATAGAAATACACTTATACATTTTTGTAAGCAGACAGTCAAAATATACATATATATTTAATGATTTATCAGATTCTTTTCTCTGTAACAATGTGTGGCTCAAAATATGTAAAAGCACCTTTCAGATGCAGAACCACAGATGCTGACACACGAGTCTCAAAGTACAGTCAGTCTAGCACCATCATTTTTACCAGCATACAGACATAAAAATCGATCGTACATTTTTTAGGCGAACAATGCATTGAATGTTTATGGAGCAGAGGAGAAGAGTGTGTCCAAAAGAGGTACAAGACCCTTCTTGAATGTGCAGAGTGATTTAGTATTGCTGAATTCTGCCACTCCGGAGCCAAAATTGAAAAGTTTCAAGTATTTTATTTTTACGGTTCATGTTGAGGTACGATATGGATGAAGTTTTGTCTCCTACCTGCACAGCATTTCACCTGCTTCTGGCTGCTACGCCAGCACAAAATGTTACAGATCCACTCCCTCACTATGGTTGGCAAAGTATTATTTTCCCAGAATGAATTTCTTTGTCTACCAAAAAGATTGATATTTATTTCATTAGCACATGACATGGTCACAATCTTCTGGCAGTGTTGTTTTGTGTAATTCATACATAACTATTGTGATGAAGTTGCGGGGGACCTTCAGTAGAAGTCATTTTTGCATAAGCAACACCATACTGTGGGCCAACCACCTTTGGCTCAGCTAAACATTTTGAAGGTCCTTTGTTGTAGTGTGTAAATATAGGTGCATGGGCACATACTCACACACAGTTAGTTATATAGTACAGCAACATGTAAGATCATGCTTGTATCCTTCAACTACTTCAAGGGTGACCGCTGTACTCCCTCCTGCACCCAATGTATTAACAATGTGCCTGATGGTAAAAATTCCAAACTGGAAGTGTTTAGTTATCTTTTTATAGGCTTACCCTTTTTTTGTAGGAGTTAATTATCTTTACTTTCAAATTCTCACGCAACTTAAAGAAACCCATGGCTGAAAAACTAAATAGAACATCCTGAGAGGTCAGAAGGGTCAGACTATTTATTCAACTGTGGAATTGTCTTTGCCTCGATTAATTTAAGCCCTAATGAGTCAGTTAAGTTTTAAATCCATAAAAATGAATCTCATTGAAGGTTTTGTAATTTTAGATGATACAAAGTACTGAATATACAATTATGATGTGTTTTGTAGAGTGTTAAGATTTACAAAAGACAAAGGCTTTGAGTTTTCATTGCACCTTCACTGGGCTTCATGGGGAAGGTGGGAAAAAAATCTGCTTGGTTTGTGCTTATTTTCAACGACTAAACATCCATCTAAACACGCCTTTATGCATCTGTTTTTGTTATCCACTTTTCCTGAACAGGATCACAGTGGTCCAACATCTATTACAGAAGCAATGGTCACTGCCAAGGGCCAGACCGTAATGCAGCTTCAGTAACAGTGAAATGGGCATACTATCTACATTTAATTTTAGAAACATAAAAACAAAGATTAGCTAGAAAGACAGACAAATAATTTGGTTTTTACGTTGACTCATTGATATTCACCCTGCCACGCATTTTAAAAATAAATTTCCACTGACTGCTGTACAACCCAAAATATAACAGGTTTCTTATTTCAGACCTGTAACTTTTAAACAAATGCTCCAGCACCCAAAAGTGTTCCAAGGGGTGGGCAAGTTGAATACGCAACAAATCATTCATCATGACTACAAGCTTAAACCAATGGCTCAGCTCTACAGACAAATAATCTAAGGGGATCTGTCAATAAGAAGCGACTAGAGTGAAAAAAATGATACATATGGACATTGCTAGAAATGGACATCCAGCTACTCTACTTGAGAGACAGCTTGGCCTAAGGAACTGTCAACGTACCTCAGAGGCAGATCAACTTTGTCCATGTTTGGTACTAAAGTGGAGGTGGAACACAGGCTCCTGACTGATGACTTTATTTCATGGTGTATGTCAATCCAGCTTGAGGTCTGCATCAGCAAGACAAAGAGTAGAAGGTTGATCTTCATCATGCTCTAAAGCACTTGGGCCTGGTTACTGTGAAAATATGAAGGCTGTTCACGCCTACACATATTTAGGTTTATAATTCAACAACAAACTGGACTGGTCTCCACAAAGATGCTTTGTCCTTTCTTAAACTGTGCAAGATGTACTTTTTTTAGAAGCTGTTGGTCCTCCACATGTTCTATCAAACCACTGTTTGTTCACTTTTGCATTATTGTATGCTGGAGCAACTGCACATCATGAGAGAAGCACTGATTCAAACTTGTAAGGAAAGTGGGTTTTATCCTGGGCCAGAGCCCTGATTCATTGGAGGTGAAGAGGAAGAGGAAGCTACAGTTTTCCTATCCTGCCCTCATGAAGCCAGTCATCCAGAGAGTAACTGCAGTAAGAAAGGCAACTGAATGCAGACATTTTGAAAACTGTAAGGTTTATGCCCCAGCCCCCAAATGTGTTTTCTGTTATATGGAATCTTATTCCACAAGACAGCTCAAGCCTGAGCACCTGTATTAACTCACAAAGGATACTTAGGATCTGTTGGAGTAAAGTAGCTTCTAAGGTAGAAGGTATGGTAGCCAGGCTTGGATAAAGCAACTGGAAAATATTCCACAGCATGTCATGGTTGTCAGATTGTCACACAACCTGATCCACTGGAACCCATGAGAACCCCAATTTCCAGGTGGAACATGGCAAGATGTTTCTCTTACACTTGGACCCTTGCCCTCTATTCAATATATCTTATATATAGTCGACCATTGCAATAGCTACAATGAATATGATATCCTTATCTCTATATCCACCTCAAACTGAGAACCATGAGCTAATGTACGATGATAAGGACTTCCTGCTACATTAAAATCTAATAAACGTCCTTGGTTTAGATCAAGGTGACAACTTCTATGCAGATCATAGGTTTAAACTTGTGAAGGATACACATAGGTGAGCACAGAAAAACTGAAAATGCCTCACTTTTAAAACAGATTCACATTCATCAGTGAGAAGGTCATGGCTAGGAGAACTACATAAGCTTTTACAGAGGACCTGCTCATGGAAAAACTGGGAAAGCTCTATTTGAGTTGAGGAAAATTTAAATTATCCAAACTTGTATTGTTATGCACGGACTTGGAAATGTGATCTCATTGCTGGCCAAAAAAAATCCAAACTTCATGCAGATCATTGTTGAGGAGCAAATATTCCTACTCAAGATCAAGCTCTTATTAGAGTAGAAAAGCTGGACAAGCTCACTAGTGCATTTAATGAGACTCAGCATGAAATTGTACCCTCAGTGGGAAATAAAGTCATGGCAGAGTTTGTGAGGAGCTCAGCACAGTTGTAACACCACACATGAGGAAATAGTTTACCAGTAAGTCAACTGACCAACTGACAAAAGATGACAAATGGTACAAACCTTGCCATTGACACAGACTGAAAAAGGACTCTGAAAAACCCTGGGTCCACCCCTATAGTCTTCAGTAAATTTACACCTCAAATTTATACCTCAAAGGCCATAGCAACAAAGGAGGACACTTCAGAGACTGAATAAATGCAACTGTATTAAGTAAGTAATGAGTTATTAAAAATGTGGTGGCTGTATTCAGCTGTAGATAAACTAAGTTGCCAGTTTATTAGGTAGTTATCCAGTAGCATGTTGTGCCTCCTTTAACCATAAGAATGGCATAAATTCATCTGGGTATGAATTCTACAAGATGCTGGATGCACTGTGCAAGAATACTGTACCATGTGGAAATAGCTGCATTGCAAAGTTGAAAACTGGACACCTGCAGTCTTACTGCAAAAAAACCATTTCCACATCATCCTAAAGATGCTTGATAGGGTTTAAGTGTGGGGACCATACAGGCCACTGAAGCAGTAAAAACTCATCATCATGCTCCTAGGACCATTTGCTGATGATATATGCCTTGTGGCATAGTGCAGCACCATGGAGGAAGTGTCCACCCAAGTATGGATTAACTGTAGCCATGAAGCAATGAACTTGGTCACTGTTACTACCCCAGGTGTCTAGAGGGTCACAAGGATGTAACATTAAATGAAGGGTGACCAGTGGTAGCAGAGATCCCACAAACGCACACAACAAACCCAAGTACTACCCCCAGATTTCTTCACTGTACTAAATGGTGTAATTATTCAGGCAACTATTCACATTACGTGTGGTATAAACATAAAGACATTTTTCAGCAGAAAAAGGAAGGCAGACAGACATCTACCTTAACTACAGAAAAGCAAAGCCAAACAAAAGTGTCTTCAGGATCTGTGGTGGCCCAATTAATCTACTGTACCTAATAAAAACAAAAATTTAGGAAGAGGTAGATGCCTTCCACGAAAATGTGTATAAACATAGTAATAAATGTACATGTTGGAAGTCTAGCTCTTGTGACATGCTTACTTGTTCTCTATTCCCCTGTCACAACCACAAAAACATTACATTATTAATTAAAAAAAAGACCAAAGAACAAAAGATAGAACTAATAACTGTGGAAACACACATGCACGCACGCATATATATACAGTTGACACCAAACAGGATGGCTCCATGGGCTCATGTCTGCACAAAATTCTGATCCGTCCGTCAGCAATATTTCGAAAGATACATTCATCCGAGGATTCGTCCAATAAGGTAACTTTTTTACTCTTCTTAACAGTCCAGTTTTGATGCTTCTGTGCCAACTGGAGATGCCCTTTCTTGTTCTTTGCTGACAATATGGTCTTTTGCTGTTGTAGCCCATTTGAGGCAAAGACCAATACATGCTGGGTTCTGAGGTGACATTTTGCACGCCAATGTTTTTTGCCACAATTCTCGTCAATTTCTCCTTTGATCCCCCAGATCTACAAGATCACTGGTCCTTTTTTGCTTTTTGCACTGTTCTCACTAAACCCTTTGTGTGTGAAAAACCCAGGCTGAGAGCCATTTGAAAGATTCTAGAACCAGGCCACCTAGCGTCAACTGTCATGCCATGTTTGTAGGTACTAAGGTCACTCATTTTGGTCATTCCAAAGCCCAGCTGAACATTAACTGATGTTAGAAACACTGATATGCCTGCTTTACACCACACACCACAGTCACTTGATGTACGACTTGCTGGATTGTATAACTTGTGTGAATGTGGGGAGTGTATTTAATAAACTGACAACCCAGGGTAATGTGGTTAGTGGTGCATTAGGAGTTTCATTCCAGTAAAAGGGGGATTTTATGTGCTGGGAGGTGTGGTTAGCTTTAATAGTATAATAAGTGACAACTGTCCAAGAAAAACAGCAAAATGAAGTAAAGACTCATTGGTTCGCTCAGCAGCCACCTGATTTGAACTGATTTAATTCAGACCATCTAATGAAAGCTATAATATGATACACAGCACATATTTGTATCTTCTCTCCATGTCGACATGACTTTCCTCCGCCAGTACAAAGATGTCTGGCACAGGTGAAATGTTGACTGTAAAATGTCCTTTATGTGTGTGTTAAACAATGGGGAATTTACAGTCCTTCACTGACTGCACAAATCACAGTAGATAATGTGAGCTAATTGTTATGGAGTCAATTTAAAGTATTTAACTTTAAATTTAAAGTAAAAGTAAAGCAGTGGAGAGCTGTGATTAAACATTCATTTTAGACCTTTAATTGATTTGAATACTTTTGTCATGTATTCAAATCAAACCTGTAAGGATTAATAAAGTTATATCCTATCCTATGCTAATTTTAGAGCTCAGCTTTACAAAGATGCACATGCCTCATAAATATGAGAAACGGCCAGCAGATTAATTTTGTTTCATTTTGCTGAATTATAGTATATTTTTGTTTACTAGAAAGGGTGCACCTGAGGTAATGTTATGACAAATGCTCACCTGTGACAATTTTAATGTAACAAATATTTAGGTGCTAAGTCTGTAAAATTGTTTGGGGTTCAATGTAACTTTTGAATATTGCAAACACATTTTATAATTAAGCTGAATAGATATTTTTCTAATTGTAACCATATTTGACACCAGTTGTTTTTCCTGCTGAAACATAAAGTGAGGTATTGTGTGAGTTGTTCACCCTAAAAAGAACGCTGGCTACACACAACCCTGCACTTGACATGTGTGCTGTCTTCTTTTTCTAGTAAAGGACATCAATTTCATTGCACATGACATCCATATATACCATAAGAAAATTGCAAAGTTTTTGCATTTAACTGACAACAAAATTGACAATATATAATTTTATTTCCAAACTCGATTTAATTAATTGAAAAGTTGATTTTAAACTGTACATTCTGTCTTGCAACATCACTCATGATGCAGAACATTTACAAATTATTTTCAAAGTAAGTTTAGTACTTGGATAATTTTTTTCCCACCTTTTTATTATTATGTGTCCATCAGTCAGTTTTCCATAACTGTTTATCATAACTGGTTAGGGTCACAAAGGTCTGGAGACCCCTTCCAGAGTCACTGTGGGACTAGCAGACTCTGTGGTGAATTGGTGTCCAATCCAGCATAGAATCTGAAACACACACACATTCACACAAACATGTTCTGGACAGTTTTACAGTGAGCAATCCACATGACATGTGGAATAAAACGAAAAGTAAAACAGGATGACATAAAATGTATCAAAATCAAAATCAGTTCTAATGTCCACGCTGAAATGTTCAAGTTGTGTCACAATACCATGGCTGACAACTGACAGTTGACAGGTACAGGGTTGTCTTTTCAGGTCAGAGTGTCCCAAACTGGGGGCTGGGGTCCACTTGCCTGGTTATGCTGTTCTTCTGCAAATGTCAAACTCCATCTTTTTTTGCAAGCATTGTCAAACTAAGACAACTTCAGTGATCACGCTTTGGTTACCAACATAACCATTTTGCAATTTTATTGTGAGATTTTACCTGTAAACGCAAAAGCTACACTTGCTTTGCTATGCAAGTTTTAAACATTTTCCATTTTCTGAAGCATTGTGAACTGTTTTATTGTGTTCAATAATAGAATGTAGCGACATCAAAATTAATAAAATAATAATTACAAAATAAATTATAAGTATAATTTATTTAACAAACTTTAAATCATCTAACTTTATAAACTTTTAATCATTAGACATTTCCTTTAGCACACACACCTGTCTTTGGACTGTGGGAGGAAACCAGAGCACCAACAGTAAACCTCTGCAAACATGGGGAAAACATGCAAACCCACACACATTAAGCTTAAATCAAACTTTTTGGTTTTTATCAAATTTTTGGATAAGAACTTTTCCTCGAGTAATTATTTTTTGAAGGTAACAATACTTTCACTGTGCACCACATATGGCTGCTCTGCCCACCTCGGGTGATTTAATACTTGCCCTTAATTAAAAAGTCAGTTGTTAAATTTTGTGCAATTTAAATTGAGTTAAATAACATTAAATAGGTGCGTGGTGGAAAAATAGCGGAGGTTCGGTATGAAACAGACAGACCATTCCCTGCTGGCCACTCTGTGCCATTTCAGCATAATTAAGACCAAGTGGTATTGGCTGAATGGACAATAAAGTAGCAGTAATTATGACAACCGACAGAGAGAATATGAGACATGGAAGATGACTTCCTACTTGGAGCTTTGTTTTGGTTGAAAATATAAAAAATTCAGCTTGATGCCCTGCTCAGTTTGTCTTTACCTTAAACAGACTTTAATCTTAGTTTTTGGTTGCTTGAGATCTTTTGATGAAAGCCTCATTCACTACATGCTGTACATAGAAGAAGTGAGACAGCAGTTGTGGGGAGCCACCTGTTGGAATGTGTTGCGATAGAAGAACACTGGAGATGGTGTGATGGTGGAGAGCTAAAAACAGGACATGCAGCAACAGGTGGATGTTTTGACAGACAGGTCAATGTAGGCAGGGCGTGAAAAAATACTTTCATTAATATTTTTTTTTCAGTTTTTTTCTTCTCTTTCCGGTGCAAGTGAGGAATGTCTGGTCCACATGATCATAATATAGATTGATTTATTATGACAATAAGGTGAGTGTTGCTGGAGATGCTATTTAAAAATTAAACAGTCTCACTTATTAAAAATTAAGTTGTTAACTGTGGTCTAAAATAGGAATGTTTACATATGAATGTATAGTAAAATAAAATGCAAAAAATGCACCAAAAAAACCACAACATTAAAACCAGCTGCCTAATATTGTGTAGCACCACCTTGTGCAGCCAGAACAGCTCTCCCCTGTCCAGGCATGGATTCCACAAGACCTCTGAAGGTGTCCTGTAGTATCTGGCACCAAGATGTTAGCAGCAGATCCTTTAAGTCTTGTAGGTTGCTAGGTGGGGCCTCCATGGATCGGACTTGTTTTTCCAGCACATCCCACAAATGCTCGGTCAGATTGAGATCTGGGGAATTTGGAGGCCAAGACACCTTGAACTCTTTGTCATGTTCCTCAAACCATTCTTGAACAATTTTTGCAGCATGGCAGAGCCGCTGCCATCAGGGAATACCGTTGCCATGAGGGGGTGTATGTGATCTGCAACAATATTTAGGTAGGTAGTACGAGTCAAAATTACATCCACATGAATGCCAGGACCCAAGGTTTCCCAGCAGAACTTTGCCCAGAGCATAACACTGCTTTTTTCCCATGGTGCATCCTACTTCCATCTCTTCCCCAGGTAAACGACACACACACACACCTGGCCATCCACACAAACTAAAATAAAACATCATTCATCAGACCAGGACACCTTCTTCCATTGCTCTGTGGTCCAGTTCTGACCCTCAGGTGCACATTTTAGGTGCTTTCAGCGGTGGACAGGGGTCAGCATGGGCACTATGATCGGTCTGCAGCAACGCAGCCCCATACACAGGAAGCTGTGATGTGCTGTGTGTTCTGACACCTTTCTATCATGACTAGCATTAAGATTTTCAGCCTTCACTTCCCACGCACATCAGCGAGCCTTGGGTGCCCATGGTCCTGTCGCTGGTTCACTTGTCGTCCTTCCTTGGTCCACTTTTGGTAGCTACTAACCAGTGCAAACTGGGAACACCCCACACCCTACAAGACCTGCCGTTTTGGAAATACTCTGACCCAGTCATCTAGCCCTCACCATTTGGTCCTGGACAAAGTCACTCAGATCCTTCTGCTTGCCCATTTTTCCTGCTTCCAACCCATCAACTTCAACAACCGACTGTTCGCTTGCTGCCTAATATCTCCCCCCACCCCTTGACAGGTGCCATGGTAACGAGAGAATCCATGTTGTTCACTTCACCTGTCACTGGTTTTAATGTTGTGGCTGATCAGTGTATACTGATGCAATTCGTTGAAAATATATTGATACTTTTTGGGGTTCTATAAAAAAATTATTTTTTATTTGGTTGACGTGTTTGTGTAAGGCAGTGTAAGATAGAGATAAAAAAAGATTTACGTTAACATAAACCATCTAGCAAGGGAGGAAAAGAAAACAAAACTCCAAAGTTAAAGTCGAAGTTGATCCGAGTACCAGTGGCTGCCAACCCTTCCTCTACCACTGAAGCTGAGAGGTACAGGCCGAGCAACTGACCCTGAATCAACATCAGTACAAACAGAATCTAGCGGTTCCAGGTGACCCTATCCAGCAGACCATGTGCAGTCACTCCCAGGGCCTTCCCAGATGACTTATGTAATGGATCAGGAAAGGTGCCATAACACCCCAGGAAGGAAGAAGCTTAACTAGCGAAGGTGGAACAATTAGAGTAAGCAACAATTCAGTATGGAAAAGCAGTTGGAGAAGGTGTTAAGATGATCCAAGGGAATGAATGAAGAAGTTGCGGGAGGTCAAAAATCTAGTAAGACACCCAATGGTGATTAACAACTGATTCTGTGGTTTGGAAGTGTGAAAGGAGGAGTGACTCATCTTTCCTTGTGTGCTTGGAAAAATAAACTGAGAGAAGATAGGTTGAGACAGATTAGCATTTATGCCTAGACACAATGGAGAAGTTACAGGTAGAGAGGACCCAAATCATGTATAGTAAGGATGTGTATTTTAGGCTGACGGTGTTAAACTGGATTCTGACTGTGATGGGAAGCCTGCTGAGAAACAGAAGCAGTGGGGTGGTAGAGTATGTGGATAATATGTTACACTGTACATTGAATGAGCAGGACCATTTAACATGAGTTGGAGAGAGAAGATGGCACATGCAGGAAACCTAACGTAAGTAACCAGGTCACGACAGAATGAAGGAATAAGACTGTGGTAGCATATTTGTTGAGGAAGGAGTGCATTTGGAAATATTGTAGAGATGGAAGAAGCAAACAGGTCTGGGCCAATGAAGAAATGTGATCACCATAGTTGAGAGGGTTATCCAAAGGTTACATCAAGTTCTCTACAGAGGATCACTGCTAAAGGGTGATGGTATTAAAAGAAATATTGAGTGGGAGGCCTGTGGAAGGATTTTCAGAAGGCAGACTGAAGACATTCATCCGGATAGATCAAGTTTCAGATGATGGTCAGCCATCCAAGAAGAGATGTCTGACAGAATGTCTGATTTGTGATTTGAGGCATGAAAATTGAAGGAAGGAAAGTATATGTGTGTGTGTGTGTGTGTGTGTGTGTGTGTGTGTGTGTGTGTGTGTGTGTGTGGATATCATTTAAGGAAAGGTGAATGAAAAGCTGTTGGAATTCAGTCCTATTCAGTCCGGTGCCGCAGCCTGGATAGTAACAGACCATAATTAAGGATATCAAAGGCTGGGTGATAGGTCAAGAAAAATGAAGATGGATGAGAGATGCAGAACAGCAGGTGTATTTTTCACTGATGCACAAGCATTTTCTGTCAAGCTCCTGTACAAAAGGCTGACTTGAGGGGATCCTGAAGGTTGTTCCAGCAGGGGAAAGAGGAGCACTAATGATGTGTTTTGGGTTAAAGAAAAAAGAGAGAAGAGACAGCCTGGTAGTTTCCAATGACTTCATGGTTGAGAGACGGTTTCAACATCTTGAAAACGCCACGTGTAGACCATAATATTAAAGTAAAATTAAGAGTTATACTATAAAATATATCTCCCAACTCAGAATGATCAATTACTGAGTCAAGTGATAGTGGCTGTGCAGGAGACTGCTGTACGATTACTGCATACCCTAACCAGGTTTGAACCATAATGGAGGCTTTGGACCACTCTGACTTGGACATGCAAGAACTTACCAAGATGGAGTGAATGAGTGAGTTGTAACCACTGCTTGGCAGAGACAATATCCAGTCCCTTTGTCCTGCACATATGCTCACCTTCGTTCTACAACTGACCATACGGTGTGGCTTAGCAAGTAAAAGAAAACTATTCACAGGCTGTGGGATCCACTGACATTAACTAGTGAAGTATGTAGCTAGGCAGCAAATAAGTACCTGTATACGTTCACTAGCCAGGTGGGGTTGAGAAGTTCAGTTACTATTTGATTTGCAACAAAACACGTTACCTGAATTACTTGTCAATGTGGCACAATCACTAGTGCTAACCTCATGGGTGCCAGCATGTCAGAAACATTGTTTTTTGTGTACTACAGCATCAAGAGCAAAGAGTGTAATGTGATGGGCAAATAAAAATCCAGTCAGTGGCAGTTCTGTGGGAGAAAAATTCTCAGTAGTAAGAGAAACCAGAGAAGAATATCAGGACTTGTAATTAATTCTAATAGGAAGGCCAAAAGTGCAATAGTAATGACTCAGCAAATAATAGCATGCAGAAGGATGTAGGAATGTACGACTAATCAAACTTTGATCATTTTTACACAGTTCACGCAATCTTGTTATTGATCACCAACACTGGCAAAATTTAGACACGAAATACTGCAAGTGATCTGGACGACAGTCTGTTACTGTGCTGCCAACTAATGGCTGGATGAAGAAATACAAGTTGCCTTCATTTCACAGTAGAAAAATGTTAGAAAGCTGAACAAAAAACACAAGAAATAAGCAAATAAAATGGCAAATATTTGTTTATGTGACAGTGGTTAGCAGTTAGCAAGTTGCAAGGTTTATGTGGTTAATAATGCAGTGTATGTATAGCAAAGTGGTGGGTGGGTTTAATGAAGTTATGAAGAAGGTGGTGAGTAGCAGAATGGGCAATTGGTGTGCAAAGCTGTTAGTGTGGATGCTAAGGCGGATAGCATGTGTTGTGTTGTGTTGTGTTGTGTTGTGGTGCAAGAGAGAAGTTCCGGGATGCCAGAACTGTGGTTAAGCCTTCCAGAGGTGTCATGGGCCCACTTTGAAAAATTACCTGCAAAGGGAGGTGCTCACTTGATAACCACAGTGAGATACTGCACCATCACTTCCCTATACCATGTGTGGGGCTGTAGGTGTAGGTGATTAACATTGGGTGTTAAGGTGATACAAACCATCGCATAGTGGTTAAATAAGTTTGCTGTGGGTTTGTCTGTGGGGTTGCCATGGTGTTTACAGGTCAGAATAAAGTAAGACGGGTGCTTAGGGTGAAGGTTAGGAAGTGGGATCCCCTTTGAAGCGCTAGTCCTTTTATTATCACTTTGTGTTTGGTATGAATCTGAAAAATTTGAATGTATGTAATGTGAATGTATCTAACTACTGTCTTTATGTACAAGCAGTTTTCATTTTTGCTGATCAGCAATAATGCAAACATGCCGCATGGAATAATGCCTTTAAACTTAGATGTTTCCCAACTGGAAAACAAAATTGATGTAATTGTAAGCAAAAGTCAATAGCCCTGTCCCTTGATTTACATCCTATCAACAGAACATCTCTTGTTTTTGTAACATCAAAAATTTTTATAAAGTTTGAAACTCCACATATAAGGTTTTTTTTTTTTACCTGAACCATGTACCCAGCCTCATCTTGAAATGAAGGTTTTTTTTCACATAAAAATATATAAAATTGTAGCACTTTAGGTGGAAAGATTTTTTTCTATTTTCAAATCAGTATACTGTATGGTGTGTTTAAAACACCTTTTCTAAACAAACAGTGAAATAAGAAACTAAAGTTTCTTACCTATGTGGTCTAATGGTGCAGCCATGATATTTTCTGGAGCCAGATTGCAAAATAAAAATGAACACCAGTGATTTCAAAACAGTATTCTTGGAAAACATATATGCTTTTAATATAAATTAAACTGTAATTCATAAAAGGTTTGTTCCATTGTTTTCCAGCTGAACTGTATAATGACAAATTCCCCATCTGCATGTATTGTTATTTCAAGTGCCGGTACTCATATCGCACAAAATATTTACTGAGTACAAACACTATTTAACAGTTCATTAGAGTAAACTGCATTGTTTGTTAATTTAAAATTTTTTCCAATGGTTTTTTTTTTTGTACAAATGTCATTGCCACATGTTTGTTGCTGCACAAGGAGAAGAAAGACAGTGAAAGTGATGCTGGGGGAAATTGGCTGCTATTTTTTTGGCAGAGTAGAAATGGATTATATTTTTTCCTCTTTAAAATGATGGAAATAGGCTCCCTATTTATGTTTTCAAAGTTTAAGTTTTGTTTTCAGGACTGGATTACGAATGTAAACTGGGGATAGATGCATCATGTTAGAATAAACTAAGTATTATGGCAAACAAAAACTATGCAACTTTGTTTCTTTGTATAGAAGCTGTTTTGCTAGTTAAGTACATTTAATTTTAATGGAAAGGCTGACATTTAAAAGCCCAGGATGAATACTTCTGGATCATTTTTTGACACCAAGCAAAATAACTTTGGCTAATTCATGAAATCCCCCCGATAAAATAATCAGGTTCTTCTAATTAATGTGGCTTGTGTTTCTCTGAAACTTTAAAGTAAAACTATCTTTGTTGGTATCTGGTTAAACAAATGGCACACAGACCTTAACTTGTAACCCCTATCAAGAGAGGAGGACCAGTGTTCCTTTGCAGTGCAGCCATTTCATCTAGAACATTCATCTTGGCTTTGAAGGCATGACTTCCTATTGACCCACAGTGGGGGTGGGGAGGTCACTGATGGGACACTGTCAGTTACAGGTACATTACCAACGTAGAGGTATATAATTTAAGGGACCTTCCAGTGTTTGATTAACTGTGATCTATCTAGATCCTTTCAAGGCGTCAGATTATAATACTTTCAGATATGGGAAGCTTATAAAATAAGTAGCAGTAGATACTTACATGCCCATTTACTTAATAAACTTTCTCACTCATAACAAATATGTATGGCCTGCACATCAGCTTATCCCAACCTCTTCTGCACAAAATCACGGAACATTTTTTTCAGCCACAGCTTTAAAGATTGAAGGAAAATTATTAGACCATAATTAGTAAAATGCATACTTTACAGGTATTTTACAACGCATATTTGGCTATTTGTACTTTCTTTTGGTTTTGGGAGCTCTGGTTTCCTCCCACATTGCAAAGATATGTTTTTCAGGTGAACTGGCTATTCTGAATTGTCCCTAGAGTGCGACTGTATGAGTGAACATGTGCTTGCGTGGCTACCCTGCGGTGGATTGGCGTCACATTCGGGGTCAACAATTGTTGTTGAGAGAGTGAGCGAGTGAATGAATGAGTGAATGAGTGGTTTTATATCAAAAATCAAACTGCAGGTGCCTTTATTGTCTAATTTATGCAAATATTGACTATATGCAGTGAAGAGTCTGCTTTTTGCAAGGAAAATCAGAGTTGAATTATTTACATTCAGCAAAGCTGATATTGGACTAGTTTAACTGTGTTCTAAAATAAAATAGAGAGAACATTTTGGTGTTCTAAATGCTGAAATGAAACTATGCCCTCTCCAGGTGTTGTTCCTGCTGCCCACTGATTCCAGGATAGACTGCAGGACCACCACCCTGACCTGGATAAAACACTTAATGATAATGGATGAATGGATAAAGAAAGTTAAACTAATGTTGCGTAAAATGCTTGTTTCTAAATAGTTTTTCAAATTATTTTTCACTTTTTTCCATTTTTATGTTGTCTAAATTCAATGTTAGAGAGTAATCTTTTTTCTTAATGTCAGCGTGTTTGTGTTTCACTTAAATTTTAAATAATTTTTAGCCCAGATGCTAATGTTCAGCTTTTGCCATGACACTTTTGTGAGGACTTAGCAACTGGGTTACTAGTGCTGAATCATTTTACTTTTATGGACTATACAAACTTGGCGAAAGTCTTTATGCGGCAAGCAGAAACGTCAGAGAAAATCCACAACTTCAGAAGACCTATTTGCAGATAGAGATTTTAACCCCACCTCTCTCAGCCCAGCATGCTGTCTAACATTAGTAACACGGGATTCAATCTGTGCAACTTGCAGGAGGTAGGGTTTAGACAGTACGGACACTTTCACCTGTCAAAAATGTTAGTCTGGAGGAACGCACTGACCTTGACTGAGATCACACACCCCATCAATTTTGCTGTGTTTTTCCAGGAGAATCTAGCCTGGCCATTACCCCTTCAGTGCTGTGCAATGTGTGCCATCTATGGCTGTGGTTGGAGCAGAAAATTTTATGATCGAATGCCCTTCCTGACGTCAACCCACGTTGGTCACCCAGGCTGGGGGCTGGCACTGGCTAACCAGTGTCTGGCTAAGACACACACATGCTATGAGCAATTTAGAGCTTCCGATTAACCTGAAATGCATGTCTTTGGACTGCCGGGGGAAGCCACACAGACACGTGGACAACATATAAACCGCACACAGATGGAGCCGGATTCAAACCCACGCCTGAACAGCCCAGGCACTGTTAGGAGGCAACGCTTACTTTCTGTGCCTCAATATAATAGTTAGTCTTTCTGGCTCCAGTGCCCCTGGAGAGAGGCCTGCACCCACACCACCTATTTCTTCCCAGAATGCCTCTTGGATTACTATTTTAAGTGGGGGCTGACCACTCAAAGATCAGATCCCTGACCTTCTGGTCACTGGCCTTTCCACATTTGACAGTTTGCCTGTTCAAGCAGATAAAGTGCTTATAATTGGCCATTTGATAGTTAGGAATGTTATCTTTTTAAAGCAGCATTCTCAAATGATTAAAATAAAATACCTCCAAGAAATGAAACGTATTACAAAGTTTCATTTTAATGTGCAAAAAAAGCTGAAAAGAAAATGATGGGATTTGATTGTGTCCTTCCAAGTACCAGTAATGCACATTTTCTGCAATAGCTTACAATTTGTTAACTACTGTTTAGAGACATCAAAAGGGTGTTTTTTTTTTATTAACAGTTTGTTATAATTTTTGTAACAGCATGGTTTCTGTAAGAGGACATTCTTGTTCAGAAATGCAGCCCATTAAATGTCTGCCTGCCCCCTTATGGCCCTACAGAAGCGGCAGCCTTGTAATCTTCCATTATAATCTATATTGCAACTCTTACCTACCTAACCCAAGGTCTTCCCTCAAGCTGCACATCCTGCCAAGTGTAAAGAGTAATGAAATTTCCCAGAATATAGAAATGATAATTATGCGTAGACTAAATCTCAAACATTCCACCGGGGACACATTTTGTGTTAGTGCCTTTGAAACCTTACTTAGGTAAAATAAACAACCGCGGTGTGTTTTGAGGGGCTTTCTCTTAAACATCTGCTCCTTGGTTCAGAAAGAAATTTTGCTTAATGATATGATAAACACCAGGTCTGATCTCTGATCTCTCTCACAGAAAAACCAGCTTATGCTTTTGGGCCCAATAACTCTTATCGAAGACCCACTTGACGGCGTTAAATTAATAAAAGAGACATGTGGGCGGGGGGGGGGGCTCTGCAGTTATGCACAAAGGTCTTGGTGAATCTTTACTTTCTGAGGCACAACGGTTTATGTAATTAAGAAAGTAGAATTTTATAACATTTTTTAGTTGAACCTGATGAATTTATTTTGGGTTTAGCTACTATATTTGATTCATATATTATATTAGATATCTTTAACTTTCACGCTAATGCTGAAATGGAACTTCAAGGGGAAAAACAGCCCTTGTGTCCTCTATTTATTGGGCTTTAAGGAGCATGTGCATAATATAAATGTGAATTTTTATATAATTTAATGAATTGCAGATTACTACTCGGCTAAAGCTGCCTGAGGATCCTTTGCAGCTGCATGGGTCCAAATCTTGCTATAACTTTAATTTTCTAATGACATCTCTGACAGTGGGAAATCCAGGTTGGACACACTGAACATCTTTAAAGCTCTCCTGTGCTTCGTAAGAGTTTCATTATCTTCATTGTGAGGTCCTCAGTCAGTTGCTTAGAAAAGCCCATGGTTTCTGAGAAGAGGTTAGAACCATCAGAACAGTTGTTCGGCTTTAGAATTATCTTCAGCTGGCTTAATGAAGTTAAATATTAATGAATTAACTGGAAGGGTGCCAAGACCTTTGCAGAACTCTAATTCACTGTGAAATGTTTCAATCTTTTAAATTAAACAAATAAATAGGAATTGTTCTGTAAAATGGTTAACTTACTAAAGTGCAAAAATTGTGTTAATTTGGCCAGGAAGAGACATTTTTTTTGCAGTTTCATTTAGTATGCGATTTATGCCAAAGCAGTGCACAAATAGTACTCAGCTGACAATGATGGATACACTGCGCTAAACCCTCTGTAATCATTCACCTATTCATGTAGCAGAGGAAGGTAATGTGCTCACACATACAAATTCAACAGAAACATTTCAGAATGTCTATGAGAGGCCCCAACACTGCGAAGATCCTGACAACTCATAAAATGGATCATTTCACTCTTGATAGAGAAGAAATGGAAAGAATCGAGAACGTCAGCCTACTTGGATCAACGGTTAATAATGATACAAGAAGAAGAAGAAGAAGAAGAAGAAGAAGACTGGAAGACAAGAAATGTCTTGGCAAAGCAACCATGAAGTTTCTAGACAGGATTTTTGAAAGAGAAGATGTGACTTTGGGTACTAAGGTTTGACCTGATAACATTAAATGGAGGTTGAACAGTGAAGAAGCAGGACAGGAAGGAAGAAAGGTGACGCCTTTGAATTATGGTGCTGGTGAAGAATACTGTGTATACAGTGGACTGCCCAATACATCAGTGTTGAAGGAGACCAAACCTAAGCTGACCCTGGAAGCTCAGATAACAAGGCTTTGACTTCCAAACTTTGAACACATCATGTGCAGAGAAAGGATCATTGGAGCAGTACATCATGGTTGGGAAAGCGGACCGATGTGATGGGTTGATAAAATAACTGCGCCTATCAATGCCTCTCTAACAAAAACTAGGCATCTGCCTGAAGACCAAACACAATTCAAGGTAAAGATGACAACATAACAACAATTAATCTAAAACACATGTCTTTGGACTGTGGAAAAGCACTCGTCCTTTCCATACAAGCAAAACATGCAAATTGCACATAGTGATAGATTCAAATCCTCACCCAAATATCCAAGGCCTTCTGAGGTGGCAGCAGTGCCCAGTGTCCCACCATGCCACCTAGCCCTGGATATTGAACAAAATATTCTTACTCTTTCTGATGGGAAAGGTTAAATCTTGCACAACGCTATTCCATTTATATCTGGCGATATTGTGTTTGTTACAGACGTATTTATTCATTCTGAAAATCCAGGTGTAACTTCAGTACTTTGCAGATCCTGCAACTGTCAGCTCATCTTGCGTATAGAAGGCTGTGGTTTTAATGGGAATGGGATATTGACATGTGGACATTTTTATACTTTGGCCTCAATAATTATGAGCCTAAAACATAACAGTGTATTTGCACTGTGACACAGTTAAACCCTTAAGTCAGACTGGGGTTGCTGAATCAATTTAGACAACCACGCGGGAGCTCCAACGCTGCATTTTTAATCAATCCCCTGTGTCACCCTGCCACCTGCGCCTGGATACCGAACAGTATATTCTCATTATTTCTTATGGGAGAGGTTATCATCTGTTCCTGGACTGACAGTCGTGCTAATGTTGTTTTAGGCTTGATGTGAATGTCATTTGTGCAGTGTAACTTTCGTTGCAGAAAAATGGTGGGACAAAGCTAACATGACTGTGCCCCCCCATGCACAAAGCGAGCTCCATAAACACCTGGTTTGCCCAGGTTGGTGTGGAAGAACTTGAGTGGCTGTACAGAGCCCTGATCTCAACCCCACTGAACACTTTTGGGATGAACTTGAACCCCAACTGTGAGCCAGGCTTTCTCACCCAACCTCACCAGTGCTCTTGTGGCTGAATGGGCACAAATTCCCAAAATCTGGTGCAAAGCCTTCCCAGAAGAGCAGGGACTGTTATAGCAGCAAAGTGGGGAACAACTCCATATTAATGTCCATGTGTTTGGAATGGGACGTTCAATGTATGGGTGTGATGCTCAGATGTCTGCACACTTCTGACCATATAACATATTTAAGTGGAGGTTCAAGGTTCACTTTATTGTTTTTGCTCTTACACAGACATGCAAGAGGTACAAAACCCTAACTCTAAAAAAAAATGTGACAAAAAACCACATGAAAATGTAAACACTGCAGAACAAAAATAGTTTACCAGGCACCAAAATCAGTAACTGTAACAATGGACACATTTCCAGCCTCTTCAGCTGCTACACACAGCCATTTATTCACTAGAACTACAGTAGATGGTGATCTGAGCAGGCAGCTCGGATGGGTCAAATGGTTATAGAAATTTCACTGTGTGAGGAGAGTCTGACATGGAGTCCTCAGACTATGGGTACTGTATGTGTCTCAGTGTTAAATAAATACATAGAGTGATGGTAAATTGGGTGAAGGTGTCAATAAAGACCTTAGTTCATGCCCTCTGTGGGTGTTGCTGTAAAAGTCAGCCATTCAGTTTATTCACAAAAACAAGTAATGAAGTAAACTTTTATTACTGTTAATTTGTTTTCAGTCTTAAAAAGGTGAGGTTTTATACTAAACTACTTACAGTTATTGACATACCAGAGCAACTTTTAATGAAAAAATTTAACATCAGCACCTTGTAATTTAATGTAAGCATTTGACAGCAGGAGGTGGGGTTCAACCCTGGCTCTCCTGATTGCAGGACAATGGCTGTACCGATAAGCTACCTGCCATAGCACTGAAGGAGTTGCTGAAGAATATTAAGATAAAGTAGACGTGGAATTAAAAGCTGTAACAGAATAAGTGACTTTCAAATTAACCAGTGAGGATTTAAGTATTGCTTGAAAATAAAATTACTCAAGATGCGTGTCTCCAACTTCACATATTTTGTGATGGAGTGATTGAGCCTTTTACTAAATATTTTTACTGGAATTTGAATTTTTTTATGATGTGTTCTTTGATGGCTGGCACAGAGGTGCAGTGGGGTGTGATATTTATGTACCAACTTGAACTCAGCTTAGTCTGTGTGGAGTTTGCATGTTGTTCCCAAGTCTGTGAGAGTTTCCTCCCACAGTCCAAAGACAGGTCAACTGATCACTTGAAATTGCCCATAATGTGTGAGTCAGTGTGTATGTGAATGTGTGTGTGAGAGTGTGTAGCCATTCTGCAATGTACCAGTGACCCATCCAGGGTGTGCGTTCATAGCCCAGGGCCCAGAGATTCCAGGATAGGTTCCTAACCACCACGATCATCACCAGCACAAGACAGCTAAGAATTGTGGATGGACGTTCTTTGGTTTACCCAAAAAGCTTAACAACTTTCTTTAAATGTTTTGACTTTTATCTTTTAACATAATGAAAATAGGCAGTAAAATTACTCGCAGGAAAGCATCAGCTTTAGTATCTACCTTTAGCACTGTTGCTATACACTGAACTACATATACTGTACAAGCTGACATTGTCTTTGCTGTTTCTTCAACACAAGGGCATTCAAAGGTAAAAAGAACAAAGCTCGTGTCCTTGGTTGACAAACAAATGTTTTTATTTTTCTATTGTAGTATTTTATTAAGTCATGCACAATAACCTATGAGTCTCTTCAGCCAACTGAACCCGACCCTTAAGAATCAGACCTCTGAAATATTTTTGAATCAGCATGACAAATTTGTTCCAAATTTCATTTTGAAATCTAATGTGTATAGAAGTGTGTGAAGTATTAAACAACTTTTTTCTGTGAAAAATTTCTTGCTTGCGACTTATCAGTGACTAATGTTGGTTCTTGGTGGCCAGCCTCATTTATATTACCTTTATAAACTAAGTGCATGATAAATAGTCTCGCTGCAGATCAGCGCTTAAGTGATTAAATATGTGCAGAACCTTAACTGTTTTTGTAAAGCTAAAATAAAATAAACCCCAGAGAGGGCAAGGAGTTTGAAAAATTCAACTGGGCCATTTTTATGGGAGAAGAGTGGTTGGGAAAAGGTCTTAGAACTTAACAATCATGGACGTTATAAATGGAATGGGGTGACTGCAGGTGTCGCCAAGCAATATATACTGTTAATGTAAATATATGTAAGTTTATGTGAAAGTATAATGTAAAATATTAATATTTAATATTATTATTCTTTTGTTGCTTGGTGGACACTTACTCAGAGCACCCTATAGCACTTGACCCCTTTATAAGCTTGAGAGTTAAACTAAACAATGGAAGACATGTGCCTTGTTCTAAGGTAGAGTGATAGGGGGGCTGTGAGGCTCGAATTGACTTATTGTAATGTTCAGCTGTGTCCAGGAACCACCATATGAATACCTTTTTTTTTTTTTAAAAAAAAAAGCTGATTCTGTTTACAGTTGTGGGATCCAAGCAATATGCAGCTGAAACTTAGTCATTAAACCATCACTTGTGATGGTGACTGTTGTGATTAAAGGTGCTTGAACGCTTAACAGATTTTGTTATAAAAGCCTTGATCGCATTTTCTTAGCAATGACAACTCACACATACATATGTGCTTTTCAGTTACGCGCTCACGTATTTGTTGGTGTTATTTAAGGAGTTCATCCAAGCCATTTGTTTATGCTTTCAGCTGCTTTTTTTGCACTTTTGTAAACTTATGATCACTTTTTTGAGGATTGCAAAATGCATTATTATTATTATTATTATTATTATTATTAGTATTATTATTATCTTTTCAGAAGCAATGAAAATGACTTTTTTAAAAAGAAATTCTCGCGACAAATGTTTAGTGAGGAACTGTACAAATTAGCTGGAGTAGAGGGTGAAATACTTCCTTGCTATGTATTATTCTGCGCTTTTTCTGTGTTGCAAAGCTCTTTGCCGCAAATTCTCTCCTGTCGGGTCTCCTGCATTCTGATATGCCGACCGCTTCTGGTGTTCCATGACAGTGTCTGTTCAGTGAGTCTAAGGCTGTCAGACACCGCGGCTCTATATGTGCGCTTTATTGTGATCTCTGAGAACAGTTTTTCTTTGATGTTTATGAGGAAAGGTGAGACTAGCATTAAGTAGCTCTGCCTCGGGCATGACACTAAATCTTTACATGCAGAAATGACTTGGCCAAGAACAATGCCTTCTTACATTCATTATTACAAGTCATCAGTCATTTGTTTCTATTGTCTGCGGGGTTGAAAACATTTTTTCCACATTTTTTGTTCAACAGATATAAAGACTGTGGCACACTTTGCATTGGTTTTGTCAACCCATAGTAAAAAAAGTGAACACAAATGAGAAAAGGTAAAACTGAGCAAACATGTTGACTGTTCCTGGACTGACTTGCACATTTTGTTGCTTTTCATTTCTCCAAGAGAAGCTTCTTTCATACTTGGCAGGAACATGCATCAAACCTCCAAGACTGCATGATACCTGAAGAACTATAAATTACAGCCAATGAGCATTATACACCCAGAGGGAAAGAACACAAGTGTTGTTGAAAAGAGGACAAGGATGTCTCTTGTTTTCTGGCTTTGTCCCTGCAGGTCAACTTAAAGGAGAACTTATAAATAACATGTGTGTTGCTCATGTTTGTAGCTATATCACATGACTGGCAGAAAAAATGGAGTCGAAGTTTATTTATTTACAGTTAGACTGCATCTGAAAGACATGCATTAATACTGCATTATGCAAAAAATATGGATTTAAAGATGACAACAGAATGTCACAGCATACCATTATATCTATGCTGGCCATGAAAATGAATCAAGAATCAAGAAATAAATTGTATGTTAGACTTGGTTCATAAGTTTTCAGTCCATGCAGAAATCCTTGATTTGCAATGTGTTTTATTTTACTGTGACACTACAGCTTTGACTCCACCTACATCTCCGAGGGGAATTATTTAGTTTGCAGACAGATGTTTTCAGTTGTTTCTGCATTTTGACTGTTTTGTTCTCTGCACAAAAGAAAATACAGGCCTTCTGTTTGTATTTTTCCAGGTAAACCGATTTAGAAAAGAAGCATGCATCAATCAGCTTTTAGGTTTTTGATCATCTGGGTTCACAATAAAGTTATATTCTATTCAAAATCTACTGCTAAGAAGCAAAAAAAAAAAACTGAATACACAAGCCATTCCTCAAATGGAATTACATTAAATTTCACAAAGTTTCACTAAATGTGCTGTCAAATTAGTACTAAGTGAATATGCAAAAAGAAAAAAAAATGAATAAAAATTTAGAATTGTTTTAAATTAATTTTCCAAATGTACATTGTATTCAAACGTAATTTCAAAGTTGTACTTGCACAAGGTAACATGCAAAATTTAGCTAAAACAGTTTTGGAATGGTGCCTTACACAAGAATGGACTTTCCCTTAAAAAGGAAAAACAAAAAAGTAGTTTGGAAAAATCTTTCTGTGCAACTAATGATGAAAAAGTGATTTATTGTTAAAGGAAACTTGCACCCATTCACAGTTACTGCTTCTTCCAGCCATTTCGCCGTTTCTCCCACACGTCGTGGAGGCCATGCGATCCTGCTGAAACTGCACAGTCTGCATATATTCAAGGGTGCCTTTTACAATAGTGACATCTCCATTGAACACAATGAGCCAAATAGCTGGTCAAATGTCAAGCTCTTCTTTGGTAATGTTTTGTAAATAATGTGCGATAATGACTTTAAATACTTGTGCGACAGATAACAGTTTCACAACAAGTTTTTTTTCCTTTTTTTCCCTCCTTTTCTTTTTAAAGGCACAAGAGGTTTTCTGGAGTTGCTCTGGGGCTGAAGCTGTCACCGAGGAGACAGTGTTGATGCTGCCTTAAATTACAGCCCAATGTCATTTGTCTCTTTGCAGGATGTATAATTCCAGAATGTGCGGTAACATAAACTCCGGTGGAGGTGTGCACATCGTGCAGCAGATCCGCATCCATATAATCATTCGTCATATGAAGTTATGACAATCAGTTACTATGCTGGCGACAGGTGTTCAGTGCAACATGCCGGAATGGACATCCTCATCCCCAAAAGAAACTATTTATTATCACAATGTCTATTGTTGCACTCTTTTGTACTTAGCGTTATATTTACTTATACATAACTTTTGTGTCTATCTATCTATCTATCTATCTATCTATCTATCTATCTATCTATCTATCAGTTTCAAATTGACCACAAATTTCTCAGAATAATTATTAAATTAGGATGAAATAGCTTTCCTTTTTTTTCCAACTGAATAGAATAAATAAACCAGTAAAGATAGATGTAAATGTCCTTTTACTAACTGAGAAAAAAAACGAATTTGTGCTCAGGGCCTCTTTCAGCTGTTTCATCTCTAAATATGTTAGCTGTGTCCTTGCTTCCCTCCTCTTTCCTATATGCTGCCATTCTTTCTTTCCCACCCAGGTTAGAAAAAGCGCCCACTATTTTGCTATTCCACCTAATGGTTTCCTGTTTGAGTGCATCCTAGCCCCTCCGGTGAGGAGGTTGCAGTAAAAACCAGGTACAATCATTTGCTCAGCCCAACACTGAAAGGGATTTATCCTGACCTCCAACAACCAATTTCCAAGGCAACATTGTAGTAATATTAGGAACATTAGGAGCAGTGTTTCATACAGCAGGAGAGCCCTTCACTCTGGATCTTATCTTTTTGTTCTGTTTATTTGTATGTTTCGCCATGCCATGGCATCCCTGCAGTGGTCAGTGGGTTTTAAAATACGCTACTGGAAATTTTGTTAACACCACGCTACAATTATTGTTCTCCCGCACAGTGACTGAAACCATATCAAAAAAAAAAAAAAATATATATATATACACACACACACACACACACAGTATATATATATATAATATTTACGCACCTTTCTCTCCTTCCAAAACATCACATCCAGGACCATCCTGTTTTCACAGGCAAAATAACACTTTCTGCCACAGCTAGCAGTGAAACTTCACCCGGCCAAATTAGGTGTGACCGCACTAAAGCATTGTATCTCGGGATTCAAATAGGCACAGCTTCACTGCTCAGAGGAGGCCTCACTTTGGCTCCATAGCATTTTTACATATACATCTTGAAACGATAATGGAGTGTTTATTGGGATACACTTACCGTACATCTTTGTTTTACAGTTTTTTTTTTTTTTTTCCCTTCCTTCCCCCATTTTTAATTACTTGTTTTGTGGAAACCAAATTGGTGGAAGCCAATTCTTTGGCTGACATTAGAATTATAGTCTAATGGTAGGAAGGTTAGAATTTTTCTGTGTTTAAAAACAGACCCACTCAGATGTCAAAACTAACAATGCCATTACACAGCTCGCTATCCTTTTAAGCCTAGCAGACTGCCCACATTGAATATATTCGGCAAACATTATAGCAGCACTGACAGGAATAAGCCTCCGTGCATTTGCAAGTTAACTTTAGCTGTTTCAGAAATACTTGCCTTTTACTTTGGCATTTAGACTTATATATTTATTTTCTTTATGTTTTATTCCATTCTAAAACATTTTGTGACTTCATGCAAATTTGGTTAGCTCCTATAAAAGACATGACATTTTCAAATGGAAAATAAATTGATATGGCTCAATTAAATTGTGACTGGTTTTGAAAAATCCAGCATTCACTCTTTCCCAAATTGCTTTGTGCCCAGCACTTCTATTTAATTACAGCTGGAAGAGTGTTACATGATAACAGCAAGATACCTTTCAGGTTTCCTCTGTGGAGCTTTGAACATTAAAATTCTGCCTGAGGCAGCCAGACACTTTGAGAAATCCTTGTATCGCTGAACAATAGCCCACAGGGCCAGCTTTTTTTTTCGTCTCTAAAATGCAAAGGTTCCGGCTAACAATGCTTTTAGACCAGATACCATACCACATTATAGATCTCTACCCCAGCATAAAGAACATTTAAAAGTAGAAAGTCAAAATAATGATTCCTAATGTCTGGGAGTCTAAGAGTTACAAGATGAATTTTATACCAACTGAAGTGCAAAAATTGACAAGTTGAAGACTGTGCAAATAAGAGCAGTTTATTAGACTTTTTTGCGGTGTCATTAGCTACAAACCAACTGTTTGAAATGATGGCCCACTCGTACAAAACAGCTGATTAAACCCTTGGTTTAGCCAAAAGCATACGGAAAACTTTATCTCTTTTTTTGTTTCAAAATCAGTTTTACCGACATTGTTTGTCTTGGCCCTTACTGGAAAGGCAAAAATCCCAGCTGAACGTGAAACTAGATGAGAAAAATAAACTAGAGAGTGCCTGTAGGGAAAATACGTGCAGAAACTTTCTCTAATAGTTTCTAACTTTACAGAAAGGCTCACTGTAACTTATTTGTAAACAAACAAACAAGATAGATAGATAGATAGATAGATGTTGAATGATTCTTGATGAAATGCAAAGTTTACTTTTAGTTGAGATCTTTGCATTGACTGCAACTACAGAATTTTATATCTTCCTTAAAACTACTTTGCCAGCATCAACCACTTACACACATTTATTTTACTTATATGAAGTTTTAGTGGTTAAAATGATGTGAAATTTTCATAGCTATAAATTTAACAGTGAAATATTTCAAAATTTCTATACTGTCAGTCAAGTAGTTATTCGGTTTTTGTCTGGTTGGTTTGAAGATGGTTATGAAGGTAACAGGCTGAGCAGGTTCATCCTTTTCCCCAACGATACTGTGCTGCTCCTCCTGAGGGATTGTCAGGCATACCTAGTACAGCAAACAGATTTAACCTTTCCACTGTATCCTAGGTTCACCCTGGGTCTCTTCCCACTGGGATGGGCCCATACAGCTACAGTGGGAACTGAATGAAGTGCATTGTTGTTGCATACCTGTACCACCACAGATGACTCCTCTTGATCCAGAGGAGCAGGAACTCTGAGGCTCTCCGAAATCATGAAGCTCCTCACTTTCCCACAAAAAAAAGTGAGCCTGTAAATTCTGTGGAGATTCCACATTTTAGCCTCTTGCATCTGAAATTTCATTCTTACGATTACTACACAAAGCTCATAGATCATGATGGCATTGTAGGCCAAGCAAAAAACAGAGCTTTCTTTGGTCACTCACAGATGAAGCCGAAAGGACCTCATCGTCTGCAAGCAGTAGTGATACCACACTTTGTTCCCCCATCTGGACACCCTCTAAGCAGTGGATGAATTGAAGTTCCACCTCTGCAGAGTCCACTGTCCACACAGAATGGATTCAGTTTGACATTGAGAATGCATGCAGCTCTCACTGTGTCCATGCAGGGGTTAAATAGCACACATCAGGGGCCCAGGTACCTCATGTTTCTGCAGTATCTCCCAAGCAGATATCAAGGGACAAAGTAAAATGTCTTTTCCTCGTTCGCTAAACACAGGTAGGCATGATTGCCGCACGCCTCCTTAAACTACTACGCCAAAAGAAGGGTCGGCTCAATGTTCTGCAAGAAGGGCAAAATCCTGAATGTTCCTGCTGAATGAAAGACTCAGCAATCAAGTGGAATCTCCCTTCTTTAAGCCTTCCAGGGATGCTGAAGAAAGTGTTGCTGAGCACATTCTTCAGTAATCTTTCTTGAAAATGGCGATCACTGCCTGAGGTACCTTGCCTGTAGAGTCAATGCAACACTGAAGGCCTATGAGAGTCCCCACTGACCAAATCTCATCCACAGCTGACTGCAAAATTAGGACTATGGAGACTTTGCACCATCTGTTACTTCCTGGTGTTTGTGTGTTTTTTTTCTGCTGTTTTGCTCAGCCAGTCACCACTACAGGTCACCACTGGTCCTTCCGCTTGCCTGGCTCCATTAATGAAGACGTCACCACCCTCATTCCAGCTAATATCGTTCGCAGCAGCAAGTTTAAAAACCACCGGCATTGGATTTCCAGGAGCTTCTATGTCCTGGCTTGGCTCAGTGTGGCTTCTTGCTTGTAACCTTGCAATTTGTGTTCGTTTTGCTTTCATTTGCTGGTTTCTTTGCGTCTGTGTGTTTCCCTGGTCCCAACAGTCACCCATTTTAGCATTTTTATGTTTGTTCACTGTGATTCAGAGATTTGGGGGAACCTGGGCAGGGAATAATGTCACATGACGGTACAAAAACATTAGGTTAGGAGCGAGTGCCACTGGTGCATTTTGGTTCGGGTGAATTAGTGCAGTTTAGCTAGGCTGCCTATAGATTCTTAAGATATTTATTTTATTTGGGGCTGTTAGCTTAGCCTGTACTATGCTAGCTAAACACAGGTAGGCATGATTTAAGTTGTTTGCATGAGATAAGTTGTTTTGCTCTGCTCTTTCCTTTGGCACCACTCATGTCCCTTTCCCTGTGTCTCTCTTTGTGTATTTGTAAGAAGACCTGTATATAAAATTACTTTTCCCATTTGCACTTGTGCATAGAACCCAAATCCATTTGGTTGTGCTTTATTTTGGTCTTCATACAAATCCTCAGTGTCAACACACTTCTAATGTTAAGCCTCCATACCCCTATTCAATTTGGGGCTGTAACACTATCAGAGTGGCTTTAAGCATAGTACTGGTTTGTAATCCATGAAGGAGCTCAGATACTGCTTCCTCGTAGTAAAGGATGTCCACTATGTCAAGGAGTTCCTCAGAATGTTCTCCTCCCATATGATCAACACTTACTACAGCCTGGGTAAGCTCACGCCTTCCTCTCCTCAGATCAGATGGTTTGCCAGAACAACTTTGCACTCGCCAAACAGTCATTCTCTGTGCCCTTCACAAACACGTCTAGTACTTTTGATGTCTTGTTCTCTGCCAAATCAAGAGACCTACATGTCCAAAACCTCTGTCTGGAAGGTCTTGCTCTTCAACTGTCATATTCACCATTTAGCAGCCTCATCCATGACCAAACATGAAAATGAACCACTTTCAAGGTGACGCTTCCAAGGGAGAAGCTCACCCAGGTGTTGACATTGAGCTGATGTCACACAAAACTCTCAGTCAATTGTTGGACTGAAAACATCACAGAAGATTTGGGTCCTCTGCTGGTTCTTTTAACGTGCACCCTGTGTGACAAATATAAGTCCATTACCATCTGGTGATCAGTTAACAGCCACGTCCCTCACTTCCCTTACATACTCAGAATGCACAACCTCAAGTTAGATGACACAACTACAAAGTCCATTTTTGATTTTTGGCCTAAGATGCTTTTGTGGCAGGTAGACTTATGAGCCTTCTTGTGTTTGAACCTTTGATTTGTAACAAACAGTCCATGACTGGCACAGAAGTCTAATAGAAATTTACCAGTACCGTTCATAAACACACACAAAGAGCAGCCTAAGTTCTCCCTTGTGTGGTTTGCAGTTGCGCTGAGCTCACCCTCATCTTCTGGGAGGAGCTTGCACGACTGTCCGACTTGTAGGTAAGCATATGATTGTGAGCTGTGGGATAGTGAGTGTCCCCATACCTGCAATGGGCTTTTCACGAGGGGAAACTTCCAACCAGAAGGGCAACCACTTCCAATCAAGGTGTTTGGTTCCCAAGCCCATGCGATGCCTAGAGTTGAACTTTTTCACCTCCACACCAGCCCCCTGTTACAGAGGTGACAAACTGTGTCCGCAGAACCAGTTTCTTAGCGTCCAGCCACTCTTTGCACCCAACCACCACCTTTCTTCTTGCAGGAGGTGAGCCCAACATATGGCACTCACTCCCACTTTGGACAGAGCTTAACCTAGTGGAAGTGGGCTGCCTGATCAATAGGTGCAGAGAAAACCTTGCTCCAGAAGTCAGATCCCATACGTTTAATCCTGGAACTTCCTAAACACTTAGGGGATGACTATTGACACTGCAGTGCATAATTATGGCCGTGTGCCTCATGCAAAACAATGTAAATAAAAGTAAACAGCTGGCATCACAGAAGGAATATTGGTGAAAACTCTTCATAAGAACATCAACCTGAAACGTTTTAGGCTTGCTTATGAATTAACTTAAGTAACTGTAGTTACTGCTGTCTTCTGTTTATTTTATTGTAAGAATTAGCGCTTACAGTCTTGATGGTGCAATACAAAATGCAAAATCTGGTAATTTTTTTTTTTTTTCCCAGTAGAAATATCGGCCCTGTGGAGTCCCCCCCCCCCCCCAGGCCGGTAGTAAGAGCTGTTAACTATGACTGTATTGTTTATCCTCTGCAAGGGTTGTAATGAAATATGGGCCACAACAAAACATTGAGATAAGGCACTCTCGTGCCTCACTGAGGAAAACAGTCGGAATTAAATGTTAACACATTATTTTTGCTTTACGTTTATAGATTTTTGCGCAGTCTTAAACATATGCTACTAATACAACGGATCGTATCCAAATCAAGTTGAAAAAAAGGACGCGGACTTCAGCTGTTTTCGGCAATGTTGAATTCTCAGCGAGATGCAGTGGGCTCTACTGCAGACATTTTTTTTGTGCATTTATTTAACAAAAAAACTGTATGCATATATGTGTGCGGTCTTTCTTTGTTCCTATCAAAACAACACAATAGTTCTTATGCTCCAGGGAAAGTTGCATGGAATATGAAGCGTATATCAGCACTGGGGGGAAAGGGGGGTGGGGGGGGAAACAAAATTACAGTCTGAGGTGATGCAAATGATATCCTTAGTGCATCTTCCCAAAGCTCCTGTGAGCAGGCTGACAGCTGATGCCAGGATTAAACAAAAAGATCAGGAACTTTTATGACTAATAGCTCAAAGCAATCATCTCTCATTATTTCAATTACATGGGTAAATGCATGCAATCATGTATCAAATCGTTCCTCTGAAGAGGGCCTTTTCAGAAAAGAATTTTTTGTCTGCACCAAAAACGACAAAAAAGTGCAAATATTTGAATTCGTTTTATTAAAGAAAATATACCTTTGTTTGGGAGAGGAATCGCCTCTCTTCTGCATCTTGCGCCTTACAAAATGAAGCATAATAAATAAATAAATAAATAAATAAATAAATAAATAAATAAGTAAAAAATAGCTGTGCGATCCGCAAGCAAACAACCTTCTGCTGCAACTGGAATTTTTTGCACTGCCACTCTCGGAGCTGTCAGATGCGAAACGGTAACCATTTCTCCCCTTACAATGGTGCCTGCAAATTCAGCTCAACTGGGCAATTCGGGGGTCTTAAGGTAGCAATGATTGATGAGTCAGTGAGGAGGAGAAAATTGCCAGGAATGAATAATTCATCAACCTATCTATTTGCTGTTAAAGTAGCTGACAGGAAAGTTCAGACATTGTCTGGGCACAAAATCCACTTACAAATCACTTACAAGCAAGGAATATTAAAAATAGCTGGGGTAGAGCACACGGGGCTCGCATCGGGTTAGGCCTTATTGCCGTCTGCGATGAACGCTGCAGGGAACCGGATTGTTCCTTCGTATGTTTTGTGTTCCTCGCGCTCACTGGTGTGCAGCTATAGGCTGAATTTAGACTGTGTACCTAAACTAAATGTGAAACACTGGTGTGGGAGTAGTGTTCAGAATATTCTACAAGCGATAGACCCGGTTTCTGAATATCCGCGCAATATTCTTAGCGTGCATAAATAATCATGCCATATAAAAAAATATACATATTGCATACGTAAGTATGTGCATATATATGTATGTGTATGTAAGTACAGTGCATATTTGGCATATTTTGTGTGTGTCACGTCAATATTAATATCGAATATTCAAAAGTCAGTCCAACTTTTGTAGTTTTATCTTCCTGTATTGCACGTTCTTTTGTTTTGTTTTTTTTTCTTTTGGTGGTTCCGTTTTTTTACTTTAATGGTTGAATGTGCTTTAGTTTGTTAGAAAAAAATAAATATAAGCACTGGTAGCTTTTTTATAACACGCGTTATTTGCACATATAACACCGCGGTGTTGTGTAAATAATCCTGCATGGTGCATAGAAAGGTGAACAAAGAAGCACTGGCAGATTAAAAGTTGCTTTAGATGCTGGAAGTTTTGCTGTTGTTCCTTTGACAAAGGAAGGTAAAGCATTTTACTGTGGTACATGCCGCACACATAAAAGAGTTGTAAGATCTTACCAATATAATTTGTCATTTTTTAAACAGATCTTGCGCACAAAACGTACATAAACACAGACAGGTAAGTTGAGTGTACACAGTTTTGTCCCGGCTATTAACACCCCATTTCTAGTAGCCTGTGTTACTGTCAGGGTTCTTGGGGCGAATGCCATTCTGCTTTTTTTGCATTGATATCCTGGTGAAACTTATTTAAGGTTACGGGGCATTATCTGTGAAAAATGCAGCAAATGTGAGTTTATTATGCCTGATTTATAATAAGTGGAAATGTTGGCCGACGAGTAATTTTACTTTTGCAGCGCACCTTGACATTTTGATCTTTAAAGCAAAACACATATAACAATTTAGAATAATTCTCAAAAATTTGTAGCTGGTTGCTCACTCTGCACAAAATGCACAGGATTACGTCATACTTAAAAAAAAAAATCGTGTGACTATATTTATATAAACTATTGCCGTGTGTGTGAAATTTATGGCGTTCTACCACATTGTCGTTGTTACTCTGCAATATTTAGAGCAAGAGCTCAACTTGAAACGTGCATTTCTGATTTGTGGGAGGAAACCGGAGCACTGAAAGGAACTGATGAAATTCTGCACAAAGATGCATGCAAACGTTCGTCCAAACCCACACTCCATGAGAAAGGAGACTGCCTATGGCGACAGCATACTTTCACGGTGGCAGCATTTTTCCTACCATATATTTTACAGTGGAATTAAAAAAAATGAAAAAAGGGGCTCGGTCCAGCTTACCGGTTGCAAAAAGACAATAACCAGAGCCTGTTTACACACAAAAACTGCACATATATTTAGCATTAACTGAAAAATGAAGCAAAACGGCCCCCCTGTGAATGAGCTCTCCTTCTGAGCAGCACAGAGTGAAAGGCAAAATTTGTAAGCTGAGCAAATTCAGCGCTGAACCTGGACGAAGCCCCAGAGACAGGAGGGGAGCCAGGGGTTGCTGTGATTATTGGAGACCCCACCTCAATTGCTCTTCCCTTTGCATTAGCCCTTCCTGCTCAGGCTCCATCGACCTGTCACACACATCACCGTGATTGACTGCCTCGGCAGATGTGCTGCTATAACAGGTAACCCGATAAGTCAGTCCCATCTGGCTCCAAGCCCTTCTCAATTCACACTTTCTTAAAGAATAGATATCAAAAGGAGAACATTCTTTTTGCAGACGAAAACATCTGACCGGTCAGTGTGCATGCGCGCACGCGCGTGTGTTCTGTGCACTGCGTTTCAGAAAAGCACTTTTTCACCACGCTGGACCTCTAAAATAGGCCTGTGAGCTTTATCATAATTTGCCATATTGTTGTGTTTTGTCTGTGTTGTGCAATAGGAGGTTACTGCCTGTACCGACTGCTCTGTACACTGTGTGTGTGTGTGTGTGTGTGTGTGTGTTTTTTTAGGAATTGAAATTAGAGAAGCGTGTGAATATACAAGAGAGTGAAGGCTTCTGAGACAGATGGAGTGTTTAATTGCACAGAGCTAGAGGAGGCTGTCTCTGGCCTGGTGGTGGGGGTAGGTTCATATTGATGGGGGTGGGTGAGGGGCGATTGGGAGTGGTTGGGGTGTGGTGGTGGTGGTCGGGCGGGGGAGTTAAAGCGCTGCTTTTTTGCCCTGCTTATTTGCCCATTGCCTGGCAGTGCATCAGCAAGGGATTGATGGGCAACAAGGGGCCTGTGGCTTATACGGGCGAATCAAGATTCCTGCTGCTCTGCAAAAAACACTGTCCACTATCTGGCACTTCAAATAATGACTTCTCACCAAAATATTTTGCCAAGTTTGTGTGGAAAGTACCCTCCCCCCCAAAAACAACACTTCACCAAAATCTGTCAACAGCCAACTGTCTACGGGGAATTTTCATTTTGATCTAAGAGAATTAGATAACAACCCCCACACACCACCAGCAATAGAGTGTCAACACAGTTGTTTATAGATGGATGCGCATTGCCAATACGTGTATATCGGTCACAGTCACACAGTTACTGGAGTACATCAAAAGCTAGACAAAAAGGAAGTTGTGCTACCAAACAAACGTCAGCTGATACTCAAGCAAGGGACCAGCTCTGTCCTCCAAGGCAATCGATCCTCTTGTCCTTTGAATCACACTCAATCTGTTGTAGGAATTCGGTACAAACAGCCACGAATGCTGCAACTCGCTTACTTTTTTATTTATTTCTTTTTCATATTTTTTCCATCTCTGCCTGGAATATTTTTTTCCCCCTTTAGCCTGATAGCAACGACAGGCTATGAAGCGTAATTATAATTCTTTAATTGCCTCTTCCTGTATCTCCTCTAACAGTAAATCAGCTCAGCGATGTTTATGATCTTTTTCTCCCGTGCGTTTTTTTTTTTTTTTGTCAGTTTGAATTGCGCTTTCATGTACTTGAAATTGCTGTATGTTGACTAAAAAAATTCACTTTGACTATAATTAAATCCATTAATTTCACAGGTACTTTTGCCCAAAGTGACTTACAATTTGAAGGATGCACATTCACATTGCTAATCACTCTTATTTAAAAATGGAGCTGCAAAGGTGTTTAAATGCATTTTTACACACTGTGTACATTTATCCCAGACATCAGGGAAAATATTATTCAGATTAATATAACCCCAAGAAAAAAATTCAACCTACAAACCCTTTTGAACTTTTCATGGTAGACTTTAGATTCAGGGCAGACAAAAGCAATGATGATACTAAAAACAGGTATTGTTAGATAACACCTTACAAAAAGTTATGAAAAACTGTGCAAAATAACCTAAAATTAATCATTCTGAATGAATCTGACTCTAAGCTGGCCTGTTGTGAGTAACATAAGTTACAGGTTTTCCTTCTTTAATTTTAATATTGTTCATATTGTACACAATAGAAGTGTCTGATTTTGACTGAAAAAATCTTTCAAAAACAATTGAACAGATCGAGTAAAGCACACATACAGTATCTGGCCACCGAAACCGCACATAATGTCTCTGCAAGCTGAAAAGATATGAAACGAAACCGAAACGGTTTAAATATTTATGACATTATCGATACAGTGTGAAAACACAGAGACAAATAGAATGACATTTAGACAAGTTTGAAAGAGTGCAAATAAAAAGTGTGCAAATAGTAACGACAAAACGGTCCTGAGAGCTCAGTAGCACCGCATCAGAGAAGCCATCAGAGAAGCTAATGGATGTGGGCGGGAATGACCTCAGGTAGGTGGCGCTACTTTGACCGAGGCAGCTGGATCGGTCTGGGGCTGAATGCGCTCGGGTGGCAAGCAAAGGGTGACAGTCATTGTCCGTGATGGCCAGAAGGTTTTTTTTTTACATCTCTCCTCTGCACCACTTCAGCCAGAGTCCAGCCTAATATTGCTGCTATTAGATGTGTGGGATCAGTATGCAGATGGAATGAGATCTTTAATGTATTGGTTATTGTAAGTCACCTTGCACAGTGTATAACAAAATATTCTCGTATTATAGTGTTAAACTGCAAACTGTCATATTTTCAGTCCTGATGAAGGGGAAATAAAATATTTTTCACTAATATGGGATAATAATTTTGAGACTATGAAACAATGTAGGTGATTCAAGTTTTGGTTTAGCATTAAGCAAGTAAACAATTCCTAGTTACGCCATTAAATAAGTCCTTCGTGTCCCTCTTTTTTAAAAATAATTCAAGTTAAAATACCAAAAAATGAAGATCCTAAATTCTTACTGTTATTTATAGCTATTTTTGTATTTAACAAAAAATAGCTCAGTTTCCTGTCACAGAATTTGAATTCTTGCCCCGATCATTTTTTTTTTACACTTCCTAACTTTATTCTTATTAATGTTAATGTGTTTAAAGTAATAAGAGCTGCTTTTATACATTGCATTTATATTTCCTGTGGTTCCTGTACAATTACACTGCTGGGCTAAAATAGGAATGCGTATCTTAAAGACCCGAATTTAAGTTTAAGAATATTGTCCTTGAGCACAGCATATTGAACCATGTAACGAAATAAAGTGAAAAATGTTAACTTTAACTGTTTTAGACCCAAAAATTATCCATGTTTAATGTTAGTAGGTGTAATAATTATGTGATTCCTGCACCTTGTCTATTTACAAGCCAAACTGAGTGCAGCTACATGGCTGAACATTGACGGTCTGACAAAGGCTCATAGCAAAGATTTCTTTGCTGAATATTTTGAAGGTTCTTCCCAAGCCTATGCCCCATGGCTGCTGACCACAATAGGTTGACGACAAGCACTCCATCTACTGGTAGAAGATCTGCATGACACATTAGGCATCTAAGGACACTCTTTCCCAAGGCTGCATCCCTCTTTTCACCACCACCTAATTGTTCACCTTGGGGCAGACTTCCATGTTTCTCCTCCTTTGCATTGCTCACCAAGTGCTGGGCCCATTCATGTGTCGCTTTTCTTTCTAAGACCTTAATATTTCTATTGCACTATGCATTCTGTGCAGATGGCTGTAGTGCAATACTTACCCAAATACTTAAAATGTATTCTAATAAAATATGTATACAACATAAAATAGGGTTAAAGTTTAGACATAGAAAGTAAGGAAAATATCGGGAGTGTCCTTATGCACCAAGGTATTCAACAAGATAGTTCTGCTCAATTTGTTTAAATATTAAGAATATTGCTTATTTATTACTTTAAAAAACAGAACTTTTTTAATGAAACTATACTTTTTTTAAAAAAAATAATTATGAAATCAGTGTAATTGGAGAAAAAAAGAGTTCTGGGGGAAGATGTATTCCTAAAAGAGGTTCAGACGGGGTCTGCGGCCCTTTTAAATTTAACTTTAAAAGTAATAATTCTAAATTCACCTCTTATTTAGCATGAAACACACTGAGTTATTTTGTACAGTCATCAACTTTTCATTGGATTAAATTTATGGTGTAAGACTGAGAGTCCAATGCTTAAAATTCAAACTACCCAAATGAACATGTGCTGCCACAAAGAGGCATAAAAAAGCTACTCAGCACCATTGTATCTTTTAATTAAACCGTTTTACTTCTGCTTGTTTTGATGCACTAATTCAATTTTTAACACAGACTACTTTCCAGTCAATAATCTTCGCTGTAAAATTAAGATTCGGGTTCAAAAGGCATGCAAGTATCTAAGGCTACAAAGTAGAAATGCTTTCAGTTTGATGATTTGTCAAACACAAAAAAATACAAAAGTATAATATAACATTGTTTAAAGATATGTTTCTTAATTTAAACTAAACAATGCAAATTTTTAATTTTACAGCACCGTAAAAAAAAGCTAGTTTCTACAAATGTGCTAAGTAAATTCACTAGACATAGCAACTTTCAGCATACTTAAATTAATTATTTAAAAGTACAATAGATATCACAAATAGACCGCTTTATTTTGAAAGTGGGAATTAATTTAAACTATTACAGTCATATTATCCTTAATATATAAACTAACTGCATTTCTACTGCAGGACATTCATATCCCAGTAGATCTATACACATGTTGGAAAGCTCCTTCAAACTGTTTCATCGATCAGGAGCCCTGGATTAGCAATGAGCTCAAGTCCTGTGGAACATTGCAGCCATAACCGATTCTGCGAGTGCCACCTGTGTAACATTTGCAGGGTCAGCCCATAACTCATAACACTCTGCACAGCTCCTGGACCAGGCCACGGTGATATCTCGCCTGGACTTGTGCAACTCCATCCTGTCTGGTCCTCTAGCCTCTGCCATCAAGCCTCTCCAGCTGGTCCAGAATGCTGTGGCATGAGCGGTGCTCTACTTGCCAAAACATTTCTATGCATCTCCCCTCCTTGTCTATCTCCACTGTAGCTGCCCTTATCAACTTCAGAACTCTACTAACAGCCTGAAAACATCCAAGGATCTGCACCTTGATACCTGCAAGACCCGATTATTTTCTACACCCCATCAAGCGGACCACATTCCTTCACCTCTGGCTGCTCAGTGTGAGAGGGCAGTATTACGAAATCCCTTTCAGCATTCAGGAAGGACCAGAAAACATATTTTCGAAGCCACTATCTCCTAACAACTCTACAAATGTGCATCACACCATCTATCGCAATCACGGTTATATTTCCTATCAGACTCACTTCTTTATGATACTCGGTTAATTGGCACAGGAACAAAAAAACTCAAAACTGCTTTTATTTCAAGAGTTGCATGTACTTTACATGTTGCAAATTGTACTTTTGTTTACTCTGATTTGTATGTTGCTTTGGAGAAAAGCATCACCATTAAAAACTTACTGTATATGCACATTTAATTATACAAAATACAGACATAAACCAAGTCAGTCGCATAGTTCGGGTTCTTCCCTCCAGCACAATTCAGCACATCCCTGTTACTGCCCCTTGGTGTATTTGTGTGTACGTATGTGTCCGTGCGTGCGTGCGTGTACGTGAGTTTGTTTGACTACACAAAATTCCCAGTTAGGATGAGAACTACCTGTGTGTCAAACTTCCAGTCTGTGGCTTCAAAAGCAAAGCTATGCACAAAGGAAAAAACAGAAAAACAGACAATCAAACGGAGGTGGAGCTTTGTAGCTATGCAAATTGTTCGCAAATGCGATGCCTCAGCTGCACAACTAGAATGGCTGGAAACTCTGCAGGTTAAAAAGAAACATTTGGAAAGTATAACAAAGCATCGCAGGCCAGAAGCATCCCAAAAATTAAGGACTATTCTTCGTAGTTTTGCTTTTCAGTCAAACTCCTGAGCTGAGCGCAGTGGCTCACATGATGGAAACCCACCTGAAAAGTCTTATGGCCTCAATTTCTGTGAATGGTGTTCAGATTGTGAGTGAGTGAATTTATATAGTGAGGGAGTAAAGCATATTATGAATGACTGATGATTTTCACCCCGCAGACCTCCCTAAGACATCGACTTATCTAGACTTCAAGAATTTGTACTACTTAACCCAGGATAAAGACTTCATCTTCAGTTATCTGACCTTGATGTGGTTCTTCTCAGTTTCCTAAATGGTCCAAGTGGATGAATACACAAACAGGCTGATGACTTGGGGCTACACTCCATGTCACTCCCTGTTCACATGGCACATTGCACTGATTTCTCATGTTTAATGAAAGAATTATCTTTTTTTAATTGAATTTCTTTCTTTGTTTATTGCTTTTGTCCCAAACCTTTGGAAAGTTGCAGCAATGGCTCTGAATTGGTCCCTGGTCTAACTTTCACTGTTACCATAGTACAGTTATGGGAAATACTTTCACTGACTTAGCTGGGCAAGGAAGTCGGTGTAAAATCATAGTAGGTATAACACTCTACTGTGTACTAAACTAAAATTGTAGCTTGCCTTGAATAAGGTGAAAATAAAGCTAAATAAAGAATAACAGCATGTGCCAAATCTGTCCTCAGGATGGTGAACTGTGTGAGAATAAATTGTATTGTACCATAATTACTGGAGGTATGGGGTGCCACACCCTTCCTATGCTTTGGGCTGCACTGGATGCCAAGGTTTGCAAGCAACTGAGATTTTGCCTTGCACTCCTGTTACCATGACACCTACTCTGTCAGAGGAAATGGGCACTCAAACTGATAGTAGCATATTTTAAAACTTAATAAGGGCAATGATTTTGAGAACACGGATTTTATTAGCATTAACCATTATTTTGCTGGTGCCTTCATTCAAGGCAGTTTACAATCCTTTGGTTTTAATGCTAAGCTGTTTGGAATTATTCACCCACTTTTGCAGCTGGGGATTTTTGAAGTATCCCAGGGCAAATACTTTGGCCACTGGTGTTGCGATATGAGGAAGGGTTGTGAGGAGAAGAAATAAACATAATAAACATTGGTAAGGATTTGAACCTAAGGTGGTGATGCAGTGGGGTAAGCTGGTGCCTCACAGCTTCTGGGCAGCTTGCATGATGTGGGGGTCAAGTCCAGGTCGGATGCGTGTGGAGTTTGCAGGTTCTTCTCGGTATATGCACTCCTCTAAGGAAAAAATATAGTGGAAGAAGGCAATGGCAAACCACTTCTGTTCCTCTTTGCTGTGATAACCACACTAGGAGTTCCTACTTCAATTTTGATTGTAAAGTGACGGCTGTAAATGCTATGCAACATACTGTCCTCAAAGGATAAAATTCTGTTATTAATGTAATTACCTTTACATTTCTATGCATGTGGTAGATGTGTCCAAAGCAACATAAAATTTGGGTAAACAAGAACAAGAGTGAAAAAAGTGCATCTTGTAATGGCCAGAGGGCTTAGAAATATGCACAGTTATTAACAGCACAGCTGGTTTGTCCAGTGCTGCCATTTTGGTAACGTACGCATTCCAGTAGGTACCTACACACAACATACAAAAAGCAAAGTAAACAGGCAAAAGTAGCTGGTGTTGGTCGTGGTGGTGGTGGTGAAAGACTTATAATGTTTCAAGAGCTTTGGTGGGAAGTGGATTTGAAAGAAATGAGTTTTGATGCCCTGGAAAGGATTCAGCAGTTCTGAGGGATCGAATACGGTCGTTCCACTACTTAGGGATAAGAGAATGCACAAGCCACGTTACATTTTTCACCCTCTTATGTGAGTGTTGAGCAGGTCACTGGGCTGGAGGAGCTTCACCTTCTTGCTGGGGTTTAAGGATGGATAAGGTTCTGTGACATCACCCTGACTGTCTCGTAGGCCCTCACCAGTGTCTTCAACTTGATGCAAACAGCATCAAGTTGAAGAGTACAGGAGAGTACTGTAGTAGCCCATGTCGGACATTGCCGCAACCTGGACTGGCAACTGGATAAAGTAAGGTGTGAGGAGCTGCGCTATTTGACTGATAGTGAAGGCGATATGTCTGCATGGCCAGATTTTAAGTTCTTCATACTGGAAGAACCAACGACTACGGTCAGTGGTTACGTTCTAGCTTATGACTTGTTGAGATAAGCGAGTTCTCCGATGAGGCAAAGAGCAGATATTAGTTTTGAAGATGGCAAAGTGATCAGTGAAGGAGGTAGATATCTCACAGAGGGCAGCTACAGTGTGTGAGGTTACACCTGTGTTGGCTGGGGGAAAGGTAACAAGAGCTGTGTATAGTCTGCATAGTAGTGATAAGAGAAGCTCTGCAAGCTGAAGCCCGAGTCGGTGGTTATGGACAGAAAAGAGTAAAGAGTTAAGTCCAACCCCGGAGGAACACCTGTTGAGAGCATTATTAATGGGCTGTTAATGTTTTGGGTGTTTTTGAATGAATTTTTGTCAGTCTGAGAAGCCATTGAAATAGGAAATATTTAGAAACAGCTTCTTAAATATCCAGACCCGAGCCTCATGAATAGATTTCCAGGAATAAATTAAATTAGGATAACAGGGGGAGTGGCAAGCTCTAGCGCACATTGCTACTAAAAAGATATCATCAAACAAAACATTTATGTTATAAAAAATATGAAGCAGTTGCATACTGAAGTCCGTCCTTAAATACTCTCTTCTGATAGCTGTTTGACCCTCTTCATCCAAAGGTAGATCCACCGCTGGGACGGGCAGTTCCTGACTATGCCCCCAAGCATTCTGACAAACAGAGTTCCTGTGCATTGCAGCATCGCTTTATATTCCTAATCCTCACGCCAATTCCCCCCAAAAATGATTTTATTCCCAAAGATTTGGTAGTTCATCATCCTGAAGGCTCAACCATGTGTGACAGTAGCACTGCAGGCGATTTCAGGGCTCCCCTACATCTACAGCGCTATGCCCAGGCCCCAGCAACAGCCTGTCCAACACAAAAGAGGTCCTTGAATTTGACCTCCACAAACCTGAGAATCCTGCCCATATTTCATATTTCCCTAAAAATGCCCTATATTTTATTGAGGGAACTAACCACTAGGGTCTCAACTTTTTTACTTCTCTTGGGCCTGAGGCAGTACATGTATTACTTATGTGCTGTTATGCTTCTAACTGCTCATCCTTTCTCCATAAATTGAATTAAATAAGCTTGTTTTCGGCACATTTTGATAAACCATCCCGGCAGTAACTGGAAATACTTAGTGTTCAGCATTCGTGTGCTTTTATTCTGCGCTATGTCTTTGTTTTGCTTGGACTCTTAGGTACATCCTTTTTCGGATGACAATGGATTGTCCGTTGCCTCATTTTTTTTTATCAGGCTGCCAGCACCCAATTAAGAGCACGAAGGAGACTTTTCGTACCGACTAACTTATACCGACCAAGTCCACCTTGCGCAAGAGCTAAGTCTGGGGCTGTGTTTCACTGTGCTCAAGTTAACAGCACACAGAAAACACATAGCCAAACCGTTCAAATGCGAAGCGTTGGTGCACTGCATGATGCTCCAGCATAACATGCAGCTGCTAGAGAAAAAAACCAGAAAAGAAAGATGAGCCTTGCTGACCTTGGTTTGACCTTTCATGCAGGGGGAAGGTGATGGCTAAAGCCAGAAACTGCAAACACCTGAAATAATGCGCAACCCCATTAAGTTAGGTTTGCTTCAAATAATTTAAGTGTAGTTCATGCAAATTATCAAGTTAATTCGATATATATATAAAAATACATAAAGTACAGTTTTCAATAATAGCCAGTAATGATCGCATACAGAAGGTACAGAGGACTTTCACACCTTTGCATCCTCTGCATAGCACAGGTCAAGAAAGAATGCGATAAAAGCAAAGTCATCATTAAAGTAAGGAAGCTGCCTGTTCGAGGCCCGTCAAATTCCGAAATGTACAAACAAAGCAATCTTTTGACCGCGAGAAAATATTCCTGTCCCACCAGCATCAGCACTGCGGCCGTGGAAGCACCAGACTGTGGTTGTCAATGTATGTTTACAACCACTGTCATTAGATGCACAAGAAACAAGAAGGATAATGAAAGGGGATCCCTCCCTTTTGCTGAATTTTTAATGCGGCTACAGAGCAGAAAGGTGCATGCATTCTTCTACCCCATCGCTTGCCTTCTTTGCCCTCCTCTAATTGTCCCTTGGGATGGATGAGTTTTCGTTCCCGGTCGCGATGAGTGCTCATTTGCTGCCTGATCTGTGCTCTTTAGTCTTGGCTTGCTTCCTGCTTCCTGAAACAAAATTTGCTTCATTTTAGTCACCTCAAAGGAGATTTGTGTTTATATATTTTTTGGAGGAAATTTGATTGTTGGTATGGATTTTTAAATCAGTTATCGGATCAGGTTTAGAAATATGTAAACTGTTGTGTTGTTTCATCATCTCGGCAGCGGAACGCATACCTCAGACTCCGATATCACGGAATAATCTTTAAGCTAGAAAACTCCGGTGTAAATAGATTAAAGAAGCTGTAATGAGAAAACAAGTGCTCATTTCAAGTGGAGTTGGAAGAAATTTAAAACGAGAAAAGTTGCATTATGATATTTTTATCAAATTGAGGGTATTTTCACACTCGTTGTGGCCTGAAACATGAACCTATATTTTCTCTTTGGTTTCCCTTCTTGAAGTTCCCTTAATGTGCCGAAGATGTAATGCTTTAGCTCGGGTTACTGTTGTTGGTTTGTTAGTCAGTGTCTAAAAAGTTAAAATGCAATTAGAATTGACTAATGTGCATTAAAACCACTGTTCTTCAAATCAAAATCTTATCTGACCTGAAAGTGAATGTAACAAAACCTTCCAATTCCTACAACATCCTGCTGTTTTAAGCTCCGCTAATCCAGTTGAGGACTGGAGGTGTCATTCTTCACTTTATCACCCAAGTGGTGGGTTACTTGAGCAGATAAATGTCTAGATGGCGAGCCCGCTCGCGTCTCAAATCCTGCACGGGGCCTCCTTTCGTTTCTGTTGCAGCTAAACAGAAGATTTGTTTTGCACAGCAATGCTAACCTTCACACCATCCTCTATATTTTTCTCTGTTTGTTTGTGTACCAGTATGTCAACAGACTTTATGTGGGAGCATCGTGCCTCATTTGTGAAATTAATTATTCCGAATTCACAGAGTTACAGATTTTATCAATGACCTCTCACAGCCCTGCAGGAGTAGTGTGGATTTCAGATTTCCCATTGCTTTATTTAAGATTATTTCCTTACTTATCCCTCCCTTGAAATTCTGCTCAGCACCTGTCTAAATCATTTGTGGAACTACAATGTGTTTGACATTTTCGAATGTTTATGGAAATGCAGGGGAGCAATTACTCCAGACACTATTGAGAAATGTAATTATAACCGTGTCTGAAGAAAGCTATTAATTTATCTGTAACTGCAATGTTTGTCTGACAAAGACGAGAATGACAATTGCTGTGTTTTGCTGAACCATCCCAAAAACACGCATGCCCTGGGAGGGGGAAAAAAAAATTTTGTAAGTAGTTCTGTGTTAGAAAAAAAAAAAAGATCTTGCTGAATGAACAATGATAAAATAATCGTTTTCCGTGACATGTTCCCTAATAAAGTGGTCCTGGCAGCAGGTTGGACGGTGCTTCCCGGCAGCCGGGCTGTACGCTTGGATGTGGGGTCGAGTCCCGCTCAGCTTGCACCGAGTTTGCATGGATGTTTGCGTTTGCATGGGTTTCCTCCAGGTGTTACAGAGTCCAAAGGTGTATGTATCGATGGTGCACTGGTGTGTACTAAGCTCCCCTTCGTCTGTGAGTCAGTGTGTTTGTTATGTTGCTCCACGGTATAAATGGATGAACGGTTGTAGGGCTTTTAGGGAAAATGGTGCCCGTTAAATCCTACGGAGAATTTACCACTTTACTAGGCTACTGAGAAAACAACCTGCCTAGTAAGTAAATGTAATAAAATACTATCATTATAGGTCAACTGTGATGGACTGATGTCCCATTCAGGGGTGAGTTCATAGCCTTGTGCCCTATGATTATGTGATGGGCTCCAGACCTGAGCGACCAAGCTCGGGATTAAGCAATTAATGGAAAAAGAAGGATGGATTGCAGGTGACCATTTTAGGATGACCAAAAAATTTATGTGCATCTATTATAGTTTTTGATGGGGATGTGGCCTGCTGGGCTGCTTGCCTCATGTGGGGTTCAAGTCCAGCTCAGGGGTACGTGTGGGGTTTGAAGGTTCTCCTCCTTTGCATCCCTCTAAGGGAAAAATGTGCCAGAAGAAGGTAAAAGCAAACCACTTTCAGCGGTCCTTGGCTTGAAAACCCTGTCAACAGTCATCCCCAGGAGTCAATAATGACTTGATGGGACTTTCCAGTTCCCACTAATACTCAGAAACACCCAACCTACAAAAACATGTGTTTTTGTAGATGTAAGAAACATGTAAGATACCTTGTTGTGCATTCATGCACGTAGATTACATTTAGTAATCTTAGTTTGTGCATATTACATTGGCACCCTTGCGCTCCATCAAACTAAGGGCCTTCAGACTACAGATTTTGCAACACTTTTGAAAAATGGTCATACTGACCAAAAAATGCTTTAAAACATTGGGGAAATTTTGGGCAATCAAATGCAATAAACTGGTGCTACTGTACCAATGTTTAGAATGTGTTATAAACATTGCAAAAATGAAGAAATTCATGTAGCAGTGGTACCCCAGAAGAACTTATTTACCCTCATTTGTCCAGTTAAGTTACCTCGCTGTATAAATGTGTACATAACTGCATGTATCTTATTCCAGCCTATCTCCAAATCATTGAGCATTAGACAGAGAAGGAACCCCTCAGAGAGACATCAGTCTGGCCGCTCACGTACACAAGGCAGTTTACGGTGTCCAGTTAGCATGAAGCACATGTCTGTGGACTGTGGGAGGAACCAGAGCCCCCGGAGACAACAGACACAGACAGAACATACAAACTTCTCCCAAACGGAACTGGACTCAAAGTCACACCTGAACAGCCCAGGTGACATGAGGTAAACACTCCATGCAATGCCCCTGTGTCACCTGGGAAATAGTAATATAAGGAATTATAAATAGGATGAGGGATTGCGAGAATAAATTCATACTGATCTTCTGTAACATTTTTGTGATGGAATACAATGTCACCAGACAGGAAAGAATCTATTTTACAAGATGTGTAAATTTTACCCAGCAGTAACGGATCAATACTGTAAATGATGCTCTACCATACTATTAATTACGCAGCGTTGCAATTCATTTTAAATTTGATTATTTAACAAGTAATCCCTCCGCTAAACTCACTTTTTTTTCTTCTTCTTTTTTTTTGTTTTTACTTCAGCGGAATAAATGCGTGCTTTCAAATGTTTGCTTTCAACGGATGTGACTGAGTGACACCGCAAAAACGCTTTGCACATTGATCTCAAAATCTTATATTAGCACGGCCTTTAATGATACTCTCAGCCCACTTAAAAAGTGACACTGGAAGCCTGAAAAATTACTTAAGGCATCGGTTACATCTAAAACGATAGAATCAATAAAAATATTTTCTCCAGGACTCTATCATGCCCATAAGCAAAATCTTCTCTAAAAGCCGCATTAAAATTTAATGCTCAGAAGTTTGTTTCAGCAATTGATAATGTCAGGACAGCTGTCTTCTCAGATTTTTAAGAAGAGGTTTACTGTTTTTGTGCCTCCTTCTAATTGCATCCCTTTCCTCAGTTTCTACGAATTTGCGCTTCGCTGGACTGAGCCATATTGCAGGAAAACAGCTGACAGCCAGAACAAAGCTGAAACGTTTTAAGATTCCTTTACGATATTTGTCATTTCATACCGAGCACTTATTTCTAAAGCGGCAAACATTTATATCTGCTTGTCCAGCTCACATTTTTCTTCAAAGCACTCTACAGCGATTTACCCAGTTCATACCAGTGGGTAACTATGCCTTGAGCAATTGAGGATAAGTACCTTTGACCAACCATCTGAGAGGAGCAGGCGGGATTCAAACGCAGGTCCTGTGAAGGCGAGGTGGCCTCACCATCCGCTGCACGACCTACCACCCTGCTGGCAAATCCTTTCTCGCTAAAGAAACATTCATAAATAAATAACAATTCTCAACAGAAATATTTATTTACCAATAAGCAATAAATAAAAATAACTCCTAGCTCCCTTCCTGCTAGTGTAAGCCAATTATTTTGTCATATTTGCAACCACTGAATTTTTTCAATTCCCAAACCAGAGCAAAACAAACTATTCGGCGCTTAAAAAGTTCACACAAATGAAGCCGTGGGGGGGCAGGAAAAAGGAAAAATGATAATGCGGTTTACCACCTGCTGAATTGTTTTGGTGCAACATATACAGATTTATATCGTGTGGTACAAAACAACGTTTTGCATCCCGCGTTAAGCGGAACGCCAGGCGTGCTTTTTAATATCGGGCGATCCGGCGCGGAGATCTGCGCCTGCTTTGCCGTGCGGAGTCGGGCTTCGGGCAGCCAGCGGATATGCACGTAATGACGGTGCTGCGGGTTTAAAGCGGCCCAATCAGTGTTCACTTGAAAAGCCTCCGAGAAGAGGCTGGATTTTAACATTTCCGTCTGCGACGGGGCCCTGCGAGTTGTGATTTCACAAGAGCAACTGGTGCAATTACGGCTGCCCTGATTGCCTGGCCTGTGTCTCTGTGGATGCAAAAAGAGAAAAGATTATCTTTGCCCTAAACTTGCTCTGATTATTCACAATGAACGCCATTCCCTGATCAGCTAATACACCCACGGAAGCCTTTCATCGCAACACAGACAGACACGCCGATAAATTCAATTTCGCTCCGTGATTCTGCGCTCTCAAGGTTTCAACAGCAGGACGCGGTGGACATACTATGGCACGCTGTGGTAAAACATTCCTTGCCGGGCTTTTTAACGCGCTTACCTCGGTCCGAAAGAGGTGAACGGAAATCGCCGGAATCCGGATCGATAAACTTCGCGCACGGACGAAACAAGTGCCGCGCGACACGCTAAACAAATCCCGTCGACCGGGTAAGCGTGCGCAGGTCTGCCGGTCCTCTCTGGTGCTGGAGCGGCTAGGTTCGCAAAGAATACGTCGCGCAAACATCATTCTGACGTTCAGACAAACTTTCAGAATTCCTCGGAGGCAGGAAAACTTTCAGCATTACCCTTGGCGACGTGTCTGACCTTCGGGGTTCAAAATAAACCTTTGCTACATTTACGCTTGCTTTTTTCCCCCCTCCGTATTCTCCAAAGTCCGACGTACAGCTGCGACAAATCAATCTTTCGTTGAAACTTTATTGACAGCTTTTAGGACGGCCGACAAAGGAGGCATCATTGACCCCTCTTATGTAGGGCTCTTCCCCGAAGCCTTAAGGCCTGTTTCAGCATCAGTAGTCACAGCTCTTAACCCCTGAATTCCGGCACGTTCTCACACACCGAGTTAAGTCATTATGCTGTGATGAAGAGTCTGCAATCTGTGATTCATACGTTAATATGTGAGACTGTCCAGGATGTAAACTTTATTTATTTATTTAGCACTAATGCTATGCGATATGGATTTGACACTTTAAACATTCTGTTAAATGGATGTGGGGCCACCTGGTGGTTTAGTGTGTAAAAAAATGTTTTGTTTTCAGAGAAACTGTCAGGCCCGAAGCCCAAACGCTCGCAAACCCTTTGCTCTCCGCTCACGATGCTCTCCAAATGTCCCATTTCCTCCTGCCCTGCGGCCTTTTCTGTCATCGGCTTCCTGTCGCCACAACCTTATCGGCTAATCTGCTCTTCAGCCATTGTGCTGCTCTTCATTCGTTGCGGGCCTGCTGACTCCCTAATCTCGGCTTGACGTTAACCTTCCAAAATCCTCCGCTTGCACCCGTGGCTTATATCAGTAACTGGTCGATTCGTTCATTTTGTCATCGCGGCTCACCATTTCGCCCCCCGCTTTCGGTAAACGCGCGGACGCGCGATCAGACTCGACGGCTAAAGTACAGACCTTAGCCGTTCGCGTGCGGCTTCGTACTTTCATTTGAAACTTGTTGAAATGAACGTGCACTGAAAGATGGATTACAGTGTCCTCTCTTAATGGTACTTAACTCCAGTCAGGGGTTAAGATCTTATCATATCCCACAGACCAAGTACTTCTGTCCCATATTACTTTCAGCAAGCCAGGACTCCAACTCGGGCCGTAGGCTGGCAGCGTTTATTTGTGTTTGTAAGTAAACACGAGATCGCCTCTCTAGCAGACAGCCTTCGAGCGACTCAGATGCTGCCCGGTTTTGGCCTTCCAAATTTATTCCGCTGATCTTCCTTCATTTTCACTTGCACGTGAAGTCAGAAAGTGCAGTCAAATATTTCTGGAAAGACCTGCAACGCCACCTCTGACCAAACATTTTGGTGTGGAATTTTTATGCGAGACTTTTTTTGTCCCCCATTGAAACAGCACTTATATTTATGTTCTACACAGACTATATTCATTGCGGTCATATCTTAAGTCAGTTTTACACTGTACTTATAAGACTAGCCTGAAATAAATATTGTGAAAAGCTGAGAAGCATTTAGCACTGTTCAGTTAATGACCGGTTATTAATAAATTGGAAAAATAGCAAATCTTACCTGATGAAAATGTGAAAAGTCCGAACCAAGAGAGCGACAGAGAAAAATGAACTTTAATAAATATACGTATGTTTCGTACGCTTACCTGAATGTGTAACCCGAAATATATTTAAAATGTTATTTCCATTAAATTATTGTATTACCGTTTTAATTACGTGCACACAGCTAAGCTGTTAGATGAATTGCGTTCCAATTTTAGCAAACTTGTCATTATCGCCAAAACTTTGCCAAACAGGTCCGACCGAAATGGCTGTTTCGTAGCAGCAGGCGTTATCCTGCATCGCCGTCTTTGTTATTTTTAGGGCGACCGCGGCTCTGCCGGAGCGTAGCCGCTCGGAGTCCTGCTAGCTCTCCGGGACAGTGTTTATTTAGTAAAAACATCCACCATAAAACCTCTGCAGGATTGAATCCACCTGGTTAAACCCCAGCAGAAACATATCAATTAATCTCTCTCGACCCAGCTCAAGTAGGGGTAATCCTCTCATTGAAATATTTCAACTTTCATGCCAGTAAACAAAAGAGGGATAATGGGTGGGTGGAATTGTCTTATTTTGATGAAGAATCTTCAAACAGCTTAGCCTCTGCTTTTTGTAGGAGCTATTTTTCTCCCCACAGAGCTAATAATCCTGGCATTTGTCAGGCCATTAGCACTCGCGATGACCAAATACAAATGTCTGAATGACTGCCTTTCTTTTTTTTTTTTTTTTGGTCAGCAACACTTGAATGGTGACTTTTACAAATTGCTTTGAGCAACTTGTCCAGGGTTTCCTCCCCCTGCCCTGCTTCTCCCAACCCGGGTAGCAGGCCGAGACAAAGAGAGCAGCAACTCATAGGATTCACTTTCCGCTACGAAAGTCGAAACAAAAACTGCAATGAAAATGAAATATAAATAGCATCTTCAGCGCAAGCAAAAATTTAGCGTGCAAGTTTATCAGAGAAATATATGTGTAGGGTTCCCAAGTACTAAATATACTTCCAGTAATTAACAGGGACTTTAACACTTATGACACATGACATATTACTAAGCAATTTACTTATTATTACTGTGTTCGGCATGAAGTTCCAATTGCAAATTCGCATGAAAATTGGGAAGAAGCCCCATGCTCACCAGCTGTTCTTTTCCCATCAGGACCTATTCCAATGCATCACCCTTCTAAACCTTTTCAGAGTAAAAGCTGACAGGCAATAAAGTAATTAAAGCACCGGGGGATCAAACATTCAATATAATTTTTGAAAACGTGTTTAATTAAAATGAATCATCAGTTGAATTATATAGCTACCTGCGGTGAAAAGTGGTACACTGGTCTCATTTTGGGAGTCGGAGCTGTGCAACTGATGATTTATGCCTCACCAAAACAGACAGCACATTTTTAATTACACCTGCTCCTCCAACACCCCCATTAGCACGCCGATCGGGGATCAATTCCTAAACTGTTTTCTTCCTGAAGGACGGCGTTGCAGGCCATGCGAATGACATAGATGGTCCTGGTGAACACAACGAAAACAAATTATAGCTACAGAAAGTATTTTATTTTATTTATAATCATTTTATCGTTTACATTTTTATTTTATTTTTCGCCCCAACAAAAAATATCATTGAAGTTCTATGTATTTATATTCTTTTATATCTTCTTTACATACTCTTACGTGTTCTTTATTCTTCTTAAACTGCATTTTTAGACTTTCTTCACCCTGTGTTTTATTTGAGCAATAAGCACATTCTCCATTTCAGCAATTTCAAATTTACGTCGCTAATAATTTGAAATTTCCTGCATAATTTCTTTGTGTTTGCTTCCCTCCACATTTGTTCCATTCCAGAGAAGTGACTGTGTAAAAAAAAAAAAAAAAAAAAAGATGGCACGGCAGGATGTGGGGGCTCCGAGTGGCAGCACTTTTGAGCACCAAGGATATTGACAGTTCATTAACAAGATTTGCATGATCTCCACTTTTTGCTCCTGACCTCCTGGGACCAGTTTGAAGGTCGCTTCCTGGACACTAATTCTTGCTGTTGTGTGCAAGGGCAACACATCCCTTGAACATTGTCGCTAATGAGGACTATTGTTTGTTTCCCTTCATTTCCCTCACTTCTTTGTTGACGTTGCTCAGCAAAGAAGGATAAGAAAAGCTCTAATTGTTACTGGATGTCTTGCATTACTTCACTCATGAATGGCTAAAACAACTATGAACTTTCCCTCAAACTAAAGCACCTTGCAGAAACATCTAAACACTCACGAGAGGCAACCATCTCGTTCGCGGTCGCAGTGATTTAATTGGGAAATATTGTATAATGTAATGCACGCAACATCGCAAACAGAACAACTTGACAATGAGGAAATAAAAAAACAACCTGCACAGTTCACACAACATGACAACAGATTATATCAGTCAGACTCATTTAAACATATTTGGCGTTTCAGTGTGAAAATTCTTTTTTGTGCACATGTGATACTTTGCAAAGAAAATGATGAGAAGGCCCAATTTTTTTAACAGGATTTTATTTTTTAGCACTTGTGATCAAACTATTTTTCATCAAACCTGCAAGTGAAAAAAGATAAAACATAATATGAAGTGAAGAAAAGGCCATTTCTACACATTTTAATATGCTGCTGGTATTCATCAGTTGAATTTCAAAAACAGTTGTAAAAAATAAAGTGGCGAATGCAATATGAATAAAAGTTTTAGGGCACCAGTATTCCGCCATTACTCGCTTTTACACAAAAATCACGGCATCCACACTCATCTAACAGTACTCTGTATTTTTTTACTCTTCTTTGCAAAGCTCCTTCAGTTCAGAAATTGACTCAGGTCTCCTTGCATCTCCTGCCTGACTCAGCTCTCCTCACTGCAGGAAACTTTTCTTGCCTCTCCATTTGCTTATGCCTATTCTACACTGAATGCAGTCAAGCATTGTTTTACAGCCTTCGCCTGTTTTTCAAAGAAGTCGTTTATCTTTATTTATAAGCTTTCCATCATAAGCTTACGTGAATCCACTGTTGTGTATAATGGGTACAACATCCAGGGAAATGAACAAGTTGAGGAGCCACCTCTTACAGATTAGTAAATTAAAAGGTGTGGCATCAGACACTTTGAGTTATCAGAAAATCTGTTATTCTGGGCATAAAAGAAATTCCCTTTCCTTCATTGTATAGAAGGATATTGTTAACACAGCGAGGAAATACAATGTAGTGAGCGACCAACTTTTATCTATCTATCTATCTATCTATCTATCTATCTATCTATCTATCTATCTATCATTATTATTATTATTATTATTTATTTAGAGGAATTTGGTTAGGGCATTGGAGATACTAGAGAACTTTTGGTTTAGCTTTGTCGTCCTGTACAGAGCGCAGGAGTCAAGGTACAAGTTGACTGATGTTATGATGACGTTCCAGCTGAAACCAGCAGGTCTTACAAACAAGTTCTTTTGCAATTGAAGACTGGAATTCTAGACTTGAGAAGTACGAAGGTTGTTGGACCTCATTGACAAGCAGGAATAAGGCCACGGGGGGGGGCAGGGGACCAACAACAAGCAGTTTAAGACATTCTTTACACATCTCAGGTTCACTTTGTACACCGAGATGGTTCACCCAGAGGATCACAGAGGACAGGAAAACAGATGACAAATTTGGCAACAAGATATTACAGTTTTTTTCAATTCCTTGTTTTGGGAAACAAAACACAGATTTTTTAAAACTGCTACCACACCTCACAAAGCATTTCTAAAGAACCTTTTTTGCTTACAAAATGCTTTAACATGCCCAAAAGACTTCTCACCTTCCTCTAAAGCAAATAAATATTTAATCCGCTCCAGCACTGTAAAATGTTTATCATTTAATCGGTGTTTAAATATTAGGAAGCAAAATAAAGCCTTCATCATGGTAACACTGTCGGCATAGTTAGCAATTTCTGAATTACTTTAATGATAAAGTGTTTGCGGAGTATTAAACTCGGCAGGGTTGTCCTTCAAAAGCTGCAAAAATTGTGCTGGTGATCAGAAATGTTCCCTATCCTTGCAGGGGAATAAATAAATAAATAAATAAATAAATAAATAAACTCTTCCTTGGGGTTCTGGAAAGGAGAATGTGGTGGAGGGAACTCCATCATCACGCAGCCATATGCTGCAAGCCATTCCCTTACTAAGGCAAAGTGGTGAAATCTAACATTACCCCCCAAAAAAAACAACAAACACTGGTAAGTCAGGCCTCATCAGCTCTCTCTCATCAGCAGGCGCCCGCTTGTTGAATAATCCACCCAGAAAAGCCAGCAGATGGTTAACATCACAAGGACCTGTTGCTGGAACCCTGGCAATTATGCCACTCTCTCAAGTAGCTGTGCGCATAGTTGTGTTACCCCCGTGAAGGCCAGGTGCATCAGCAGCAGCTCTTTGGCCAAGTTTGCTTCTGCCTCTTCGGTGAACTTCCGAGAGGCCAAAGCTTGTTTCATTCACACACACAGACACGTTGAGTTGTACAGGCCTCCAGCGCCAACACAGAAGGTCACAGTATTATGCACTGTAAATCAGTACTGCAGCCTTACAACATTATTGGCTTTGACAAGAGCAACTATTGCCCGTTCCCGTTCTGGAGCAAAGACTTTTCCTCTGCCATCATGAGGACAAAGGTTTCCCGTTCTCCGAGATGTTGCATGTCTGACAGGGTTCTCGCAAGGTATTCCTCTGATGAAATATAGTGCTTGTTCGCATCTGCAGAGAACGGATGAAACTGTAGGCCGCCTAAGGTTTGGCTGCACCCTTTGCCCAGCTTCTGTGATTGTGAAGCCGTCATTTATTTCATGACCAGCTACCATGGCTCTCATTTCATTTGAAATCCATAGTCGCCTTTACGTTCTCCATCCTCTTGCTCTGCCCTGTGCTCTACAACTACACGCAAGACTGCGCTTTCCTCGGAGGAGCTGTCACTCCTGCCCCATTTCTCTTGTGCATTTTAAAGGTGCTTTAAGATACCGATGGCCTTCTCCCTAAATAGCTGGTGGACCACCAATTTAATGCTGTGCCAGACCATTTACACCTGTGAGATGAATATGGCATTGTGACTGCCAATGATGATCACTGTGAGTGATGGTAGATTCTGTGAAGGACTTTTAGTTTTGTTCCTGGATACATAGGGAGATGCAGGCAGGGATGACTTTAACCAGTATGGATGACCATTCATAGCCACTAAAAAAAGCAAAGGTCACGTTCCCATGCCTCCCTCAGTACATCGAAACAGTCAATACCAGCTCTTGTTAAAGTATATAAAGCGGCTATACTAAATAATTCAGAATTATTTCCTAGGGGGCTGAAATGTAATTTTGGTCTGTAAATAAATGAATAAATAAATATCTAATGACCACCTTAGACATCCATTTCCAGAGCTTAGTTTGACTAACAGCTTCTGAAGATTTGATTTGAGAGCAAGGCATGAGGCTGGTTCCATACCATCCTGCAAAGAGTCCAGCCTCACCTTAGCCGAGCTAAAAGTTCCTAAATTGTTTTGAATTACCACACAAAATGCATGCAAAATGTATTCTGCTGACTTATGTACATTTTACTCTATTTGCATAAAAGTTAAAAGGAAATCTGAAGATTTGCAATGTGAAGCACAGAATTAAAATGGTTGAAACTAAGCAAGTTTGGTCAGATCAAAAATTCTGGTAAAAAATGATGCATGTAAAGGATTTTTTGTAGATTATGATGTGTCTGACTTATCATTGCATAGCATTACATCTTACATCATCCTTTTCAAAAGACCGTGGGCAGAACTGTCTGCTGTGATGTAGCCAACCTCAAAAGTTTTTTCGGTGACATCCTGACACGTTGTAGTCACCGCCTGTAGACATCTGACTGTAGGCTGACAGAAGAAGCTTTCCGCTACCAGGCAAAAAACAGAAGGAAGAATATGGAAAGGAAAGTACGTAATGCGGTGCTACTAATGCCTGTTACTCCAAGCGGGGCATAGGCCACTGACAAGGCCTCTCCAGGCTTCACGATCTTGTGTTTGTTGCTTGAGCTGTCCCCAGGTGCCCATCCTCTTGATGTTGGCCTCCAGGCCACAGCATCGGATGTTTCTTGGTCGTCCCCTATTCCTCTTGCCCTGGGGATTCCACATGAGGGCTTGTCTGGTGGTACTAGATGGTAAGACAGTCATGAAAACAAATATCGCCCAGCATCTTGCGTGCCGTACCCACCCCAGTCTTTTCCTATGATGCCCTCACAAGCTGCTACTGTTGCCTCCGGTAAAAACATCTGACTGTTAGGCTGGTGGACATAAACTTTGAAATTCCTTGCAGGAAAAGAAACTCCCTGAAGCATTGCAAACCATTCCTCTACTGAGGCAGAGTGCTGAAAACTGACATCAAGCCAAAAAAACAAACACTGGCAAGTAAGCCCTCATCAGCTCTCTCCCTCTCTCTCTCTCTCTCTCTCTCTCTCTCGCTCTTGCTCTCTCTCTCTCTCTCTCTCTCATCAGCAGGTACAAGGTGGTTGAATAATATACCCAAAATTATAATATTCCTGGCATTCCAGGACCTACTGCTGAAAAACAGGCTATTGTGCCATTCTCTGAAACAGCAGCACACACAGCCATGTTGCCACACAAAAACCAGGCACATCCATGTTACCTTTTCGCCACTTAATGTTCTGCCTCTTCTGTGAACTTCAGGGGTCCTCATGCTGGCATCACCCACGTACACAAGGGTATGTTTAGCTGCTCGGACCTCACGCTCCATTACTCTTGGCAGAGAGAAACACAGCATCACATTAAATCTCCAAGTGATAAAAACAGTTGTTAAAAGGAATTTTATTTTCTGACCACTTCTGGATGCATTGCAAGAGGTGCAGCCATTATTCCTCTGAGCTGCTGTCCTTCTATTTTTCTGTGACACAGTGTTGCTGCCGTTGCCATAAAAAAACTCTTTTATCAGTTTATGATTATAAAATGTCCAAGAACATAATGTGTACGTTTCTGAGAAACCTTAACACTGCTTCCTTTAGAAGGGGACTTTTGAAAACTGTTTCATGTGTCTAGGTTTCCTTCCAGGATTCTCTCAGCAGTGGCAAGGCCACCATGTTTGTGTTTTTGAACATTATGTCACCATCACTGCCAGCAACCCGAACTAGGAGCCCCCATCACTCTGGTCACTCTAAAACAATTTACGTGAAACTTTTTGTGCTTGCAGCTGAGTGATGTACGTATATAAACGGCAGTAAAAGATGTACTAACCTCACCCCCTAGTGTGCAAGCGATGAGGACTGGCACAGGGTTTTGAAGAAGAAGCTGCTTTTGTGACATCTTTAAAAGTGCATATTTAACCAGACGACCTGGTCTTGTGAAGATTACCAAACTGGCGCATGTTCTCAAAGGTGTAAAAAGGTAGAAGGAAGCCACACAGCTTCCAAAATTCACACTCACTATTAGTAACTGCTTCCTCAAGCTGGGGTTGAGATGGTCTAGAGCCCATCCTATCTCAGGTACATAAGGTTATAGGCGAGATAGGATATAATTTGGATGGGATTGCAATGTAATGCACACACATGTGCGCAAGCACACACACACACACACACACACACACACGCACGCACGCAAACACACACACTCACAAGCAATAGGAAATTTCTACTCTAGAGCGGAACCAAAGCAGCCAGTAGGAAGCTGGAGAGTATCCCCATGTCCCTAAGCACATGCTGTGGGAGGCGCTGTAGAAATACAGAGTATTAGGACCACCAACGCAGGGTGTCCTCTTCCTGCTTGAGCACACCATGAGTCGAGTGCGTATTCCTGGAATTCGGTCAAATTTTTTTGGATTTGGATGGTGGATTGTGTTTGTCCCCACTCATCTTCATGGACAAAATATCTAGGTGCAGCTGAAGATTGCGATGTATAGCTGAGTTCAGGCATTGCTGTTTTTTGCAGACAGTGCTTTCCTTTTTATCTCATTGCTACTTTAACCTTTAATGTCGAGTGTGAAGCGGCTGCCATGAAAACTAAGAAGACTTCCAGAAAGAAGTGGGTTACTCTCCTCCTCCTCCTTGCTTATAGTGGAGGAGTTAAAGTATCTCAGAGTCTTGTACATGAATGATGGAAAATGACAGAATAGGAGGATGAGGCAGATTAGGGCAGAAGCAGTTGTTATCTGGGCACTGTATCTGTATTGGTGAAGAAGAAGCTGAGCTTCTGGAGAAGGTTTATGGTTTGCTGTTCAGTCTTACACACCCAACTTGACCTATCACCACTTGTTTTGGCAAATGAGCAGAAGTTAGAGATTGCAGATACAAGTGGCTGAAGTTTCTCTGCAGGGTCGCTGTGTTCACTCTTCATGACAGAGTGATGAGCTTGCTGATCCGGGAGAACCTCAGAATGGAGTTGCTGCTGTTTCAGATGACAAGGAGTCAGTCTGGTTCTGCTCCAGAAAACCACAGTGTTCATTTTTTCTGCTTCTTCCAACACACTGTGGAGGGATTATGTCTCCTAGCTGGCCAAAGTGGTCTGGCCTGTGTGTAACTTGCCACCATTGCGACCCTCTCCAGTTAGCGTAGCCAGAAGTGAATAAGAAACCGAGAAAGCGAGAAACCCGAGTTTTGCTTTCCCACACGGCGTACACAAAGAAAGCGACTGTTGACATCTCAAGGAAAATAACCAATTCTATGGCTCTGCAGATGGCTCATTTTTTCTAACCACAGTGCCTAAGGCAGAAAACTGAACTGAAACAGAACTGAAATCGGCAATATGTACATAAAGTTGTGGCTCATTTGCATGATAAATAGCAGGTAAAAATGTCCAAGTTTTGATTTTATAAGTTTAGCAGAGCACGATCACATTTTATGCACACAGGAAAACAAGTTCTCACATTCTCCTCGCGAGCCAGTAACAAACACAGCATAGTTTTTTGCAAATTATTTATTCCGGCTGAATTAAAAAGCAGCTTTTTTATGGTTCTATATCTGATTAAGAGAGGAAATTGTGTAGTATTCACTAAATGCATTCATTTTCCTTCATTCTTCTCATCACTAGAGGACAGAAGAGATCAGTTGTTATTTGAACTTCATTGTGTGTTAAGCAAACACCAGATGGTCCACATTCAGCAGATCTCTTCTCTGCAGGCCAGGAGTGCTACACCTTGTGCTGCTTTCCACAGAGTCTTTCTTCAGTGATCTGCTGTGGACGGTCATGCGTAGGAGCAGTTCATTTCCCCTCTTTTATCTTAACTGCCGTCATGTTTAATAGTCCAAAACAAGTCCAGAATCATCCAAAAAACCTGAATGAATGCAATGAAAAGCATCATGGCCTACGGTCTGGGTTATGTATCTGATATTTGCTTCTCTTTCATGAGTTACTCATCATTCTCCTCAAATCTCTTGGTTAGCTTCTTTGTGCTATGATCATTTTTAATCCCATTATGTAAGATTAAAGTGATATTGCTTGAATCCAGGGCAATCTGTTTTATATTTTTCAAATGGGACTCTTTATACAGTTAATAAAAATGTTGAGTCTTGTGTTTATTTAGACGGTGTTAAAGGGTTCAGGCTACAGCACTGCAGGTGGCCCTGGTGCTTCACAGCTCCTGGGCTGCGACTGTGGTTCCTAATTGACTCTGTGTGGATTTTGCTTATTCTCTTGCGGGTTTCGTCTGGATGCTTTGGCTTCCTTTAACAGTCCAAAGACATGTTTCTAGGGAACTGGTGCCTCTAAATTGGCCTCAGCATACGTGTAAGTGAATATGTGTGCCTGAGATGGACTGGCATCACATGCTTTCAAGAATCCAGACCTTGCGATGAGTAAGAGGTTACTGATAGTGGAAGCATGAATGGATGGATGGATAGTTGGTGTTCAACAGCTAATAAAAGGTAACACACATTGAAACTTAACATTAATGACAGCAGCATTAAAGCCAAAGAGAGCACTGCAGTAAGGAGTGCACTACAACAATAAGTTTAGTTTTACAATATCAAAATGTTCTACCGTATTAATATTTTACTGTTAATGATTTTTTTTGTGTGCAGGGATGACTCATGAATTGCATTGTGGCATTTTATATTCCTCTTTGTTTCCTTTTGCTTTTCATATTGGTTATTAAGTGTTTGTGTCTGCTCCATGGTAAGTATTGTTATTATTATTATTATTATTATTATTATTATTATTATTATTATTATTATTATTATTATTATTATTATTATTATTATGTGCTTGGCTGACACCTTTCCCAAGGCAAATCATAGTACATTACCTCTATTTGGCTGCATATCTACTGTTCCACACTACAGAGTGACCACCACATTCAGAAAAGCTGTGTCATTGTGTTCTGCAAATGAGCACCAAAGCATCACTTCCCAGGATCCAAATGTATCACCATGGAATTTGGCCAGAAGTAGAGTGAAACCTAGTGAGTGGCTTGCCTACTGCTTTAGCAAGGGAAGCTCTGCTTTCTAATAGGGTCTTACCTAAGGTGTAGGGTTTAGAGTGGTTTGACCCCAGTAACTTATTTGCCGGTACTTCTTCTAGGTTCTTCCAGCTTCTTCTTCTTTGGTGACAACAATAGCTCCCACAGTGTGGACAGTGACTTTGGAGACCTCACTTCTGGTAGCAGGTGAGGAAGATGATGACACCTTTCTCCTCCACAGGAGTATCACTCCTACTGTGATGGTCCATGACTTTCATCCCTTTGTGTCTGCAACAGACACAAAGGAAATGTTAACTTTCATGGAAGAGTTTGGAGTTGAGATATTGTACTGTAGATTTGTGCCACCTCTTGTAGACTTCAACACCTCCAGCAACCTTGGATGCCTCTTTCCAACCTTTATTTAGGTGCCTTTGTCTGGACTGTGGGAACTCAGAGAACAACTTCAAGGATGTGAAGTGCTGCTGATGTTCTGAGACTAATAACTTAGCCACTGTGGCCGGTGAGGAGAGGAACACCTGTCTTGCAACTGTTTTGAGCATAAGCTACCTGGCACTGGAGAAAGATGGACACAACAAAAGCTCATGATGTGGCCAGTGTTGAAGATGACTCACACCCTCTTGGTCAAGGGAATGGTGGACTGGCTTTCTCGATGAAGGCCAGAAGGAATGAAAGGTTGTTCCATTAGTGCTGCAATGGGGGTGTCCATCAAAAAGGCTGAGGAAACTGTAACCTCTCTTGAAGCTTCATGTTGATTACTGAGCCTTCTGATCTCCTCCAAGTTTCAGGGTGTCTGGACTTTGTCATGAGACCCACCTGTAAAAAACGTTATCTGTATTTGTTGATTGATTATTTCTAGCTTAATAAGTGTACAAATGGAGAAGTAGTGTTTCCTTGTGGCTAGGACTGACAAAGAGACTCAGCCCAGGGAAAGACAAACTTGTTTTTTTTTTATTTTTGGGATTTTTGAACACATTTTAGAAGCACAGGTATGTGGGCCATTAGGTTTAGGTTCTGTCAAATGTCTTCTCTCAAAAGCAACTAACAGTTCCTGAACTACGTTACGAGCCACCTCCACACCCTCTCCTAACTTGAAAACCATGTGAGGCATCACCAAGTGTCAACTTTGACTTAATACTAGACTTTAGACTATGAGTGAAATTTTTGTCTGCCATTTGTTGTCAAAATATTGCAATAGTGCATTTTCAGAACCATTTTACCCCAGTGAGAATGAACATTATTCTTCATACTTTTGAAATAGAGGAAACATATTGTCAGTGCATTATAATTTTCCACATATAAATGTATTGCATTAGCTTTAAATCAGTGTTCCTATCCTTTTCCTTCATGTACGTGATATTACTTATGATGTCAAATCTAATGTCAAAAAATGACGATAAGACTTATTTTGTCGTCATCATGGAATAGAAAAATATTGTAGTGCCCCCCTGTGGTGCCACTACACACAGGGTCTAGAGGCAGGGATCTTCATACAAGCTTTTGGCAGAACAAGAACAGACAATCCCTGTAAGTGCACCTGGCTAAGATAACCCTCAGCCCTGCTACCCCCATCCCCAGGTGCCAGTCCTGTGCAGAGTATCCCATAATCCACCATGAGGTGACACTGGAAAAAGTGTTATTTTCAGTTAACAAAAGAGCACAACACTCGGCAATACAGAGTTTTCCCACCTGAGCACCGCCACGATGTGAAATAAAGTTGGTGTCATTGTGATAGAGAACAGGACTTGTTCTCTCCTCCTGTGCTAAACACGAAGCTTGTTTGGTGCGGACAGGAAGTTCTTTGTTATGCGGAGATGATACAGACTGTGGTGGAGGAGCTCACCGCAAAGTGAAGAAATGCACGAGTTTGCTGTTTGTTATAATGAATTTCCTTAAACAAAAGTCACACAAGCAAAAGTCGATGCATACAATTTTTGCATCTGATCAGATCATTATAAGGTAACAATTTCTGCATTCTGTACTGTTTTAATAAGTGTCTGCATCTCTTTTTATGCACATAAGAGCATAAATGCAACTTGTCTTCTAGCAGTGTGTTGCGCCTTCTTTGGACTTGAGAACACCATGAATTTGTCTGGGCATGGAAACTAAACTGAACCACATGGAAATGATTGCACTGTGTAGTTGCTGCAAATTGGACAGTGTTGCTGTCAGCAGCCCACTTCATCCCATAGTTTCGGGAAAGCGTTGAGATGTGGGGACTGTGCAGGCCACTGAAGCAATGACAACTCAATTTTATGTCCACCTTTGGTGATGGTAAGGGCCTGGTGACATGGTGCAGTGTCAAGTTCATCTAAGTGTAGCTATGATCAACTTGGTCAGAAATGATGTTCAGATAAATATTTCTATTCAGACATTTTTCAGTGGGTATCAGGGGCCCTAATGTAAGCCAGGAAAACATCATTATGCTGCCATCACCGGTGTGTACTATTGACACCAAACAGGATGCCTCCATGGACTCATGTTGATTTTGTAAAATTTTAGTCTTTCTAACAACATGATTTAAAATGAACCTGGATTCATCTGACCAGGCAACTTTTTCCACTCCTTAGTGGTCCAGTTTTGGTGCTCCAGTGCCCAATGTAGACCCACTTTCTTGTTTGTCGCTTGCCATTCTTCTTTGACCCCTCTGATCCCCAAGCTGACTTTACCTATAGAGTCATTGGTCACTGGTACTTTTTGGCTTTTTGCTCCACCTTTGAAATTGGCTGTGTTTGGGAGATGCTAGAAACAACATGCAAGTTTCAGTTGTCTGCCTCTTGTTTTCCTTTGAAATTCAAAATGAAAATTCTGTTTTTAACAAAATAATGGAATGCAACTCAAGTAGGTTGTTTACTCTTACACATTTGGCAAGGAAATATATTTCACTGCTGCAAGTCACACCAGGAGCTCACTCTGCATACGCAGCATACAATTAACTAGGGTCCAACTTTCCACTAAAACAGTTCACATTTGAACTATAGGATGAATTCTGGAACACCTGCCGTTTTAGATCATCTTAAACCACCCATGCTGAATGTTACGTCTTTTAGCCTTTTGTAATGGCTTATGTATTTCTTGGTATTTGTATGCAGTGCCTCTGCATATTGTTTCAATCTCTCTGTTGTGATGACCCAGGTCTATTCCACACTGTTAATTAGAAAATAATACAGTTCAGTGCTTCTTAACCTCTTTGTCCTCACACCTCACCTAAAAATGAATTTAATGTTTACACCTCCCGTCCTTCCCCCAAATTAATCAATCACCAATGCTTGCAAAAGGCAGGAGGCAGAGCTGGAGGTGGCAGAGTTAAAGATGTTAAGATTTGCATTGGATGTGATGAGGATGGACAGGATTAGGAATGAGTATATTAGAGGGTCAGCACAGGTTAGATGGTTTGGAGACAAAGTCAGAGAGGCGAGATTGCATTGGTTTGGACATGTGCGGAGGAGAGATGCTGGATATATAGGGAGAAGGATGCTAGGGATGGAGCTGCCGGGCAAGAGGAAGAGAGGAAGGCCTAAGAGGAGATTTATGGATGTGGTGAAGGAGGACATGCAGGTGGTGGGTGTGATGGAGAAAGATGCAGGGGACAGGAAGAAGTGGAAACAATTGATCCACTGTGGTGACCCCTATCGGGAGCAACCGAAAGATGAAGAAGAACCATTCTCAATGCATTTACTGGAAAGCACCTCACACTTCCCTTGTGTCCCCTTTACACCTTCACTGAGGAGATAAACACCATAGGTTCAGAACACCCGACATAATTGGCACAAAATGCTTTTTTCCACATAAAGTTAAAAATCTTTTTTCATTCCGTGCTAATGTATCCCGGTTTCCTGCTGATAATATGACTTCCATGTAAAAAAAAATTCAAGATGGGTTGCTTTTCCGTTTAGCCAATGTGTTTCGCCAACACGCCAGACTTTCTGTGTATTTTGTAAGTTGTAAAATGTCTCCTTGTTTATGGATTGTGGATAAACCATGAGCAACAAAGTGCTTCTAAACCCTTTTACCTCTACACCACAGTTTTAGGCACCTGATTCTACATAAAAAGGTTCACTTCATATCCATTTCTGGAAAAAACCTTATATGGTCACAAAAAACTCTTATGCAGGTGCATAACTGTGACCGCCAGCTTTCACAACACCCAAAATTGCATGTGTATTTTATGCTGTATTTTTAAATTCATAGCCTTTCTTGTCAGTGCCAAGGAGGAAAAGTCATTTTGGATGAAGTTCAAGCTGAATTATACCAACTAGTTCACAAACAAAAGATTCATGATAATCCCTCTGACATAGCTGCTCCTGATTCTCTGCAGCAGTGTTTTCCAAACTATGGGTCATGAACACTTGAAGAGTGATGGGTGAGGGCTGTGAAGCATTTGCTGCAAGATTAGTTTCCCTTGTGATGCTGCAGTTTGCGCTTCATTTTCATTTTTCTGTTTTGCTCCTAACAGCTGAATGAATAAACTGAAACCATCACAGTAGTAAGAGGTTCATAGGCTGCTAAACTTACTGTGTCTAAGCATCAACTTTTCTCTCTCCTCAAATCTCAGCAAAACAGGTAGTTAGCCAGCTGGCCATGAACAGACTGGGCATTATCATCATTACAGCTCATTCCAAGGTCCGCAGGTTCTCCACAGGTGACTGTGCTGTTTGACCCTGAGGGTAGATTACTGATAAATTCCTGTTGCTGCATTATGCTGAGCTGCAGTTGTTTCTCGCATCCCAGTATCACCCCTCAGTGTGGTATAAAAACTGATCATCACAAAGACAAGGTTCCCTCATTTTGAAGGTTACAATTTACCCAATAAAGGTGGAATATCGTACGTAACTCAGCACGAAAATGAACTATTTTCAGCGATGAACACTATTTCTGGAACCTTTTCCCAACAGCTTTCATCTACCAGTACCACATTAAGTTATGAGTTCTTTGGAGATGAATAGGACATTTATGAATTCCTGAATATGCAAATGAGGAGCACAGTTTATGCCCGTTCTGAAATCCCAGACTGCGGGCATTTGTCACAGGTGCTTTCCTTCTTCCTCCTTTCTAAACCACTTAAAGTAGATTTGACTGGTGCCTTTTTCCAAAAGAGCAACTGTTTACCAGTTTAAGCAGAAAGGCAATCACACTAAAGAAGCTGAGCATAAAGCAAATATGGCGATGGAAGGACTGTGTACAGACAGCCTCTAGGTTACAATTCATTATTACAAATGAATACACTACTGACCCATGAGACAGTCAGTAGTGTCCCAAATTTCAAGTGTGTCTTGGAAAACAAAGACATGCATGAAGAGCAAACAAGCAAACAAAGATTGTGCTAAACAGGTACTACGCTCTAGATACTGTAGCAAGCACTGGGTCAGACATAGGGTTGGTTGATAGTATTTGGCAGATAGCTAAAATGTTTCTTAACTTAGCAGTTTAGCAAATCACTGGGTATTTAACAAGTTAGCTACACAGCTGAAGAGCAACATGTGGAGTCCATTTATACTGACATCTTTTGGTGGACATGAATAATAACACATGTGAAGAAAGAAATTATTAACTTTTGGGCTATATAACGATCATCTTTACTATAAAAAAAACAATGTATATACATACTATATGTATAAAATAACAAAGGTTCACTTTTCCTTATTTGGATTTACAAAAAATGTACTTTGCACTGTAAATTTTGCATAGCTGACAACTCCAAAAAAGGCCTTACAAGAACAAAAACTAAATTTCATTTCAACATATGAAATGAATTTGTATTCACAGCAAGCGCCATATATGGCTACAAGACCCCTACCATGCAAGAGCATGGCTTTTCCTGCACATCTCTGTTGTTCCCTAATAATGTGCCTGCTTGCAAAGAACTAAGGAATCTTGAAACTATTTATGTAATAATCCTTTGCTAAAATAATTAGCTTCAAAGCAAAAAAAAATATTTTTTAAGTGTTAGGATCAAAAGGCAAAGGAAAACATTATCCAGTCCTGCTGCCTCACAGCATCCAGACTATATGAGCAGGGATTGAATGATGCTTAGTTTGAGTAGAGTTGTCACGTTTTCCCCGTGTTTGCGTAGGTTTCCTCCCACTGTCCAAAACATGCATTCCCACACAATTGGTGACTGTAAATTAAGCACAGTGTGTTTGTGTGTACTGCTGTCCTACAACAAACTGTGTCATAGTTTTATAGCCTAGTGACTCTAGGATGGTCTCCAGATGGTCTCAGTGCACTTGTATACATCCTTAATAATCCTTTTAATAAGAAATAAGATGGTTTCTGCCAATATATACATTCCTACAAGAGGGAATCTCAGAATACAGAGCAAAACTGCAGCTAAATCCCCTCTCTCAACTCTTCCAAGTTGGCTACATTCCCACAATTTGCCCTCAGGATCCCCAGCACAAGATATTCCTCAAGTAATCAATCCTTTTAACAAAACAAATATTCCAAAAATGCAGAAATTACTGTACTCACTGTGTGCACTGTAATGTAATTTCAACACTAATTTTACTCTATGTTATGAAAAATATTGGTACATTTTTGGTGTATTTTGAGGTGTTCTTTATAAAACCTTTAAGCACTCACACATTGCATAGTAAGCAGAGCGGCACAGCAGGTAAGTGGTCAGGCCCACTCAGCACCTGTGCATTTCATGTTGCCTTGAATACAGCTCAGACTGTGCGGAGTTTACATGTTCTGCTCATGTACATGCAGGTTTCCTGCTTTCCAGCACTTTCCTGGTCACTGAACTGTTTGAAATGTGTGTGAGTGTGTGTGTATCTCACATTGCTCTACTGTATATAGTGTGTGTATAAGTACCAGCCTCTATCCAGTAGTATTAACTAGTAACACCTCTGTCCCAAGCTAACCATGCTAGATGCACTAATCTGAAAAACACTTGCTGTAGGAATAAATGTGAATGCATAATAATAACGTGATTCCACTTTATAAAACCATCCTGTGCTTTTACGCACGAAATCTCTTTAGATGTTCAAATGTTCATATAACAACTGTTTGCACAACAGCTACCTCAGCCACTCTCTTGAGTTTGCTTTGTTTATTTTTGTATTTATTGCTATTTTTTTGCACTGTGGTGTCATTTTCTGTGCTTTATGTTGTCCTGTTAAACTGTCTTAATGCAGTCGATCCCAGAGAGACTGTATTTCAACCCTACTGTACACCAACGTATGGATGGGCTGCTAATAAACATCTATTGAGTCTTGAAAGACTAAACCTGACCTGTGTCTTTGTTCTTCTGTTCATGTGACAGCATTAGCAGTTTAAGAAAATATCTGCTATGGGGGGCATCAGCCAATGCATCCCGTATCTCCGTAATGCTGCATTTATTTTTCAATTCATATGGCTCAGTGAAAAAAACATTTTGGCACTAGATTATTCATGGCTTTTAGGACTTTTAATAAAACAAATATTCTGCTCAGACCAAGCATAGGCAAGCAAGCTGGATGCATCTTAGATGGAGGTATGCTGGTAGATGGCTTCATTGCTGCCTTTACATATCATACTGGGGATAGCCAGCAGGCCTAAGATGTAATATTTTGGATGGCTTGAGCACCGTCCATGCAGGGTAGAATGGAGAATTATATTTCCAGTTCTGTTTGTTTGTTTGTTTGTTTGTTTCGATTAGGTAAGTTCAAGGTTCCAATTCCACCTCCTGATTTTGTACCCCAGAGAAAGGCCCTTGCCCTGAACTTTGGCAGTAAAAATCAACCTGGTAACCATAAGCAGACTAAACACCGCAGTGCCTCTCAGCTAACTACTCACTTTTTTATTGGTTGGAAGAGTATAGATGTTGAAAACATGAACAAAGATTGCTGAATAGAATTGAGAACCAAGTAAATACTCAGATTTGTTTGTTGCCAGGAGCCTGGCTGAGATTTGGTGCACACAGATGGAGGGCTGTCTAGTTCCTGCCAACAAAGCTTCAGAAGCCATCATGCCATGCAACAACCTACCTTTGTTAGTAACAACTTAGTTGATCATGAAGACGGACGAAAACAGAAGATTACCCTCTACGCATGAAGACCTTTGAAATACTTCCTTGGGAGAAACAGAGAAAAAACTAAACCATTTAATTAGAAGATTTTTCAGAAAGCAGTTTAAGCTTTTTTCATTTCAATATTTTTGTTGATTTCCAGATAATATTTGTCATTCATTTTTTTCACCCCTGCGACTGACTTGGTGCCCCCTTCAGGCTGTGGTTTCTGTAGGGCCCAGCGATTCCAAGAATAACACCAGTCCATGACCAGGAGACAGCAAGTGAGGGCAATGGATCAATGGAAGTATTTTTTTTCAACATGGCGTTATACTTTACAGCCAAAATGTTTGTCTTCCAACACAACATCAACTGCCAAAATGTGTACAATATTTTCAGAAGTATAGAATTCATATTTCAAAATATGAGAACTAAAAACACAGAAAGCCAATAGTGACACAATTAAGCTATTGTGGATTACATCAATCCATCCATCCATCCATTCTTCCATCAATTTTTGGGAACCACGTAACCTGAGGAATGTTACGGCAGTCCAACATTATATTATTTTTAATTGTATGAAATATATTTTAAAAAGCTATTACACAAAAAATAAAATTGTGTGTTAAAATAGATCAGTAAACATTCATGTAGTGGCAGTGATATTTTAGTCAATATCTTCAAAAAAGAATTTTTTTTTTTTTAAAAGAATATGCAGAAAATGGGGAGAAAGCCCCTTTAAAGCAATCTTCTACAAGTATATAACAAAAACCAACAATAAAAGCACTCCAGAAAAATCATCCATCAAACCTTTATCATTAACCGCTTTATCGTGGTCAGGGTTGTGGTGGCGTGGAGGCTGTCCCAGAATCACTGGGCACCAGGCTAGGAGACGACTCCTGGATAGGAGACCAGGCTATTGCAGGGTGGCCACACACACAGTCACACACCATGGGCAATTTACAGCGATCTTACAACATATCTTGGGACTGTGAGAAGAAACCAGAAACAGTAGTCTTGGTGAACCAACTGCCTCATATAATCATCATAATTATCTACAAACAGGCGGGTGGGCTTTGTTAACTCACAACTGGCATGAAAACAGGCCTGGGAAACTTTCCATCCAAGTGCAGTCCTACCCCACACATCATAATGTGTATACAAGGGTGGCTAAAACCAGGGGACACCAAACAATGAGATCGTCATCTATTAAAGAAGCACCTTTAATCCGTTTTGGAAGATTGTAGTAGAATTTCTGACTTATGTACAGTGGGATCAGAGTCCAGTCTTCAAGCAAGAAATCTTTTAGGAATTGACAGGTGCAAATTTGTTTTGCATTCTCCAGCCCACAAATTCACAAAAATTTAATCTCAGTTTCAGTTTGTTGAATGGGACCAGAAAGTGCTGACCGTCAGAGAAGGCATTTGACTGGATGGATTGGACTTTAGTTCTAAAATAACTGACAGCAACTTCATTTGTTATCCGTTGCAAGTTGCAATTTTTTAAGGATCATGGTTTGTTTTGGGTGATTTGCTGCCACTTTTACACTTGCTGCGCAAACAGCGAAGTTTTTTACACCGGTGATGCTTCTGCTGGTGCAACACGCTGGTAAAAATAAGAATAAACATGTCGAGGGGACGGAAATTCTCGCACATATGTGTCGCGCTACAACAGGGTTTTATTTTTTTGTTGTGTTTTGTTTTGCATCGTGAATGTAATTTGTGCCACCTTGCTTGCAGTTCAGGGGAAATCGTGTGTTGGCAAATCCCTGATAGCTGGGTGGGACAGTTGTTTAGAGGCTGTTCTGTTGGAAAAGGGAAAGAAAGTACTAGGGTCTGATCCCATCACCGATATTTGGAAAGTCTTAAGCCCAGTGGTGAAGCAGTGTGGATTTGGAAACACTTCGGAGGCCAACTGTTCTAAAGCAAAGTTATTCTTGCTGGTGTGGTTGGTGTGGATGAGTTTGGGTACCCAGCATGACACCATGGTAAGTCCTGTCTGTTGAGCATTGCTGGAGATATGGGGTTGGTAGCAACCAAAGAGCTTCCAAATGCTAGCTGCATACATGGTCCCAGAGTGTCGTGAAGGACAGCAATGCATCCCCAGCCATAAGCTCAGAATGCCAAACATCATCTTGTTTTTTAATGTTGCGTGATCAGCAGGTGGGAGCTGACCAGCACGCACTGTTCTGGTGTTGCTAACCAGAGGAACTGCCAGCTGGAAGGTCTGCCAGGACTGCGCCGGCTCTGCAGTGGCAGCCTTGTTTTGCGGAAAGACCAGAATGGGACACACGCGAAGCCCCTCATAGCCAGATAGTCACTTGAGTCGCTGCATTCGGTGCTGAGTGCCATGTAGCCGGACCTGATTCTTAGCAACAAACAAGGTTCTCCTGAGACCAGTCAGATTTGAGAAAGGCAGTTGTTCACAAAAAGTGTTTGAAAGACATGGATCGTTCGAAGCAACCGGACCAAAAGATTATTTTAATATTCATTATTCTGGAAAAATGTCTTGCTAAAATCTATCATTGGACCACCGTGGGAACTTGGCAGCTTAACTGAGTCACAAGTGAAAAGGAAAGACTGTGATACTGCCAGTCGACTGCTTCACTCACTTTACCAAATACATAAATATTCTGCTCTCAGGACGCCTTGTCATTCGTGTGCTATTACACGGATTTATCTAAAAATGAAAGAGTGTGTTATTAAGTCATTTGTTTGGTTTTATGCTCAGCACAAAACAATACACAGCGTTTGTTTACTCTTGTAGTTTTCCTTTCAGTTTCTATGCCCATATCTTAAAACCGCTGTGAACGTTTCCCATAAAATTTAATTATGGTGGAGAATTTGAATATAATCGGGGCTCACGGACACTTGTTGACTCATCCATTTGTTGTCAGGGTTTTTGTGGGCTGACTGATTCAGTTTTGAATTTAGCGTTTGTCCTCCAACCCTCTGATGGGGCTGTGCACAACTCATGTTTGCATGCCATAGATTTGTAAATAAATGTATTGCACACATTATGTCTTCATGTGGTTAAACCTAGAGTACAGAAGAACCTAGAAAGCAAGAGATGAAGCAAAGAAAAAGCAAACATTTGAGTCTGGGTATCTGATGTAAGGAAGAAAGCAATTTGAGTTTCTTTTAAATGATGGTTTCAGACTCAGAAATCAATTTTTAGTCACCTGAAAAGTTTATATTTTATTTATGTATTGTCTTCTGCAGTCTGAAATGCAAAATTTCCAGTGTTTTGATTTTTTTTGCCCTCATAAGAATTTCCTGTCAAAGAATTTGAAGCTCTGTGTATTATTTTAATTGTTTATACTCATCAAACATGACTACTTCTAGCATTTTGCAGGTAGGCATTGAAGAAATGGAAGCCAAATAAAAACAGATTTCAAATTCTTGCTGCAGTATTTGATTGTTGGAGAGTGCATTTAGGATGACCAAAGTCCTTTGAGGAATTTGTTGGGAAAAAAAGTGTAAAATGTGTACCTTTATCTATGCCACTGCTATTTACTAAACCATTTGGTGGAAGAGGCACACAATGTGGTTTTGTGTCGTCTCACAGACGGACCCGGAATCATTCTCTCGCATTCATCCATTTGGAGGCCGTCCATCACCAGAACCCAATTACCACCTGATTGTTGGGCCTCCATTTAAACACAATTTTGTTTATGTAAACCACCTCTGTGTTTACTTTTCAAGACCGTAAAGATCTAAGCATGACAGAAACGCAGGTGTCTCGCAGGTATGCAGGTAAAGAATTTAAACAAAGAACTTTTTTGGAAACAAGGTGAGAGAGCAGCACAATATTATGTGCTTTTTACAAACATGCTAGAAGCTCTGCCTTTCTGTGCAAATGGAGCATTTTATATTTTGTTTTATTTCTATTTTGTCCCTGTAGTTTTATTTCAGTATTTCATTTGATTCGTGCTATTGATGAAGAACTTTACTGATCCTGCAGGACTCATTTAACCATTAATAAAGTATTGACAGAAGACACATGAATATATTATGGACAAATAAATGTAGTTTAGAACGCTATTAAAAAACCGACTTTCGGCTGCTCCCGTCAGGGGTTGCCACAGCGGATCGGCTCGTCCGCATATTTGGTTTGGCAGATTTTTACGCCGGATGCCCTTCCTGACGCAACCCTCCATTTTGCCCGGGCTTGGGACCGGCGCAGAGGTGTACCCCCTTGTGGCTGGATTCGCATCAACGCCCAATGTGGGGCTCGAACCCACAGTTTAGAACGCTATTAAAGACCGCATAAAATAAACAGACAAAAATGAATAAAAGTAGTACTGAGAGCTCCTCAGAATAGTAACCAGATTAATCAGTTGCTAGAGGAACTCCTGTGCTTAGCCAGGATGGCAAACAGAAGATCAAAGTCATTTTCCATTCAGTCTTGGGTTTGCTCTTTTTCAGTTTTATGTCTTCTATTACAGCACCTATGGAAGTTTTCCAAAATGCTGCTGCATCAAAGACCGCACGCTGGAAAAACCTCTAACCCTCCTCAAAGAGTAATAGCAACTCTCAGTCTAGGATAAAGCCTCAGTGTTGCAGGTCCACTCCTCAGGTACTGGAACATCTTCACCATCTCTTGTCCTTCTCCCAGGATGGCCAATGAAGACAGTGGAGCCTTGGACTTCCTGAATCTCATTACCATCTCCTTAGCATTTTCAGTGTTGAACTGTTATTTGCTTCTTCCTTTGTAACTACTCAGCAAAGTTCTTCCTCTCTACTCATCCTCTACATACATACATACATAGATAGATAGATAGATAGATAGATAGATAGATAGACAGACTGAAAGATCTGCACTAGTTCCTTTTCAGTTAATTTTTGGGTTTCTTTTTTTGTCATCACTGAAGTACATTACAGGTCCATCTGCTTGGCACAAAAGTAAAAACTAAACCATCTGTGCTTCAGTGTTTGCCAAGGAAGTGACACAAGATAGGTAATATCTCACGGCGATCACCTCAGGTGGTATCTTGCAGTTCCTCTGTGTTCAGGCCAATAAGAGGCATTATTAGTCTGTGTTGAAAATTTTAAGTGTAAATTTGTGAATTCACAAAGAAGTTCAATGGAGAAATGTCAGTTCACCTTGACACCTTTATTCATAAACAAATAAATTTTGCCACTAGTTTTCATAAACAACTTATCCTGTGCTGGGCTGTGGTACTCAGAAGTCTATCCCAGAAACAAGGTACAGGGCAGGATGCCAGTCCAGTCCACTGTATGGCATTGTGGGAATTTTGAGTCCTCAGTTGGGCTGAAATGCTTGCTGTTGGGCTGGGATAGGAGACTGGAGCAGTGAGAGGAAATCAACAGAATTATGGGGATGATGCGTAAATTCCATACAGACAGACAGTGTCAGAAATGCCCATCATCTAAAACCCAGCTCACCAAGCTTCCTGCCATGTCACCTCCTGAAACTGCTTCATCTGCACAAGCATCACTTATTATTTTTCCTCATGAAAGCATACCAAAGGCTGAATTCTATAAAACATCTACCTTTTTTTAGAAAATGGAATTATTTTCATCCTGAAGGTTCTCACCCCTGTCAGTGACACAAATTCACAATTTCCACTGAGCACCAAGAGGGCAGCAGGTGGTGCGGTGGTTACAGCAACATTCTTGTGCTTGATGAACTCTACATTTGAATCCAAGCCCCTGCAGTAGAACTCGTGAGCAAGTTCTTTACACTTAATTTCTACCCACCAGTATGAATAGGTAAATCACTGTAAGTTGTTTAACTTCCTCACTATGACTCACTCTGGAGGAAAGCATTGAGCTAAATGATGAAACAAATATCTAATTAATAAGTTCTTTAAGGATTTATTTTGCTCATGCTGTTTGGATAATCTGTGCTGGACACACTGAAATGTTTGCAAAATAATGATCCACATTAGGTTTTATTTTTCACAGAGTTCTGACTGACATATTTTCACATTTCTGCACCTCCACATAGTTCTGTTGGGAAATCATCTTTAGCCCTCAGTCAATACATTAATTCTGATAACAGCTCTCGGTTTTAAAATTATATTTTAACATTTTTAATATTTCTGTAAATATCAGGGAAAAAGTAGCTGGTTGGATATGTTTTATATAAATCGGGCAGTATCCGTTTTTGTAAGCAACTTAAGCTATCCAGTGGCCAAAATCCCTGCGGTGTCTGCTCTATTCTCAGAGGCCCTGCAACAAAGCCTCACACCTCACATTCTGTTCAGCCTTCCATATTTGGCCTTCATCTCGCTCCTATGACATCTGCTCAGGGTTGAGGTTTCACTCGAGGGTGGGGGGTGGGGTAAAGTACTCAATCTGCTCTTTGAGAATGGCTTGCGGTGACTTGGGTTGCAGTGGAAATAATTCAGCGGAGTCCTGTAGCTTCCATACTGTGCATCCAGTGTGTTATAACCCCCAAAAGCTTTAATTTACTAATGGCTCTCCAGAATGACCGGCTCCGTGCAGCTTGAGTGACGTGGACGAGTGTGTGAAAGTAGTGGACTGATGCCATGTTTGAACATGCAAAGACAAAAGAAGATTCATTACAAAACAACGCTCTTGTACTTTTAATTTTTCAAATTACTGCAACCAGTTAATAAATCAGACTGTGACAATAAATTTATTAAATTTATGCTACCTGATGCAGATCGGAATTACAGTAGCGGAGGATCAGCATCTCTGTGAAATTAGCGTTTTGTTAGCTGCGTGTAGCTGTACCTGAGTATCTTATGCACAGGTAAGCCAACTTTTGCTAGTATTATTCCAAGCTTAATACTTTTCAATAAGTATGTACAGTATATTACGGATGTTTTCCAATAAAAGATTTTATCTCTGTAATTGTTTGAAAAATAAAAGCTATGAGCATTATTATTTTTGGTGCCCCTATATACTTTGTTTTTCGAAACATTACGTTCTGCTCCAGTTTGGTCAAAGCTGGCCATACACACCACAGGAAAAGTTACGAAAATTTGGTTTAGATTATATTACCACATCACCGTGAATGTTCAACTTACGTATACACAAGTCACATGAGTTCCCCATACTTGTGTGAAAATACATATTAATTTCTCACCTCTGTGGGTGGTGTGTTTGCTCAGACTTGGGCCTGGAAGTTTAAGATATCGCACAGTATTTTTGCTGTTCCTAGGATGATGCTCTTGTGGACCGAGATTAATGTTGTTGTTCCTCGTACTCGATGGAGTCACTTTTCCAACTTCCAATGTGTTCCTAGGACCAGTGAGACTACCTCTTTCAATTTCTGGAATTTCTCACCTTCTCATATCCTTTCTTCCTAAAGTTTCTGTCACTTGGAATCTCCACATATGTCACTACTGCTGCTTTCTCCTTCTAATCCATTACCTCTGTATCTGGTTGGTCAGCCATTACCTGTTTATCTGCCTGGATGTGGAAGTCCCACATGATCTTGGCGCTGTTGTTTTCTACCACTTTCTGTGGTTCTTCCATTTAAACTTGAGAGTGTCTACGCCATGTTCCATTCAGATGTTCCTGTATATGATCCCTGCCACTTAATTTGGCCTGTCAGCCTCCTCTGTCCTTTCCTACATCTTGCACTTGGAGTTTAGTCTGATAAGGTCCACCTCTGCTTCCACTGACCTGGTGCCGAGTCCTTTTTCTTGTCCTGCCATGATCAGTGCCTCTGCCCTGTTCTTCAGTTCTGCCTTTTCCAGCCATTGGTGGGATCTCCTCATGTCATCTACCTCTGCTGTCTGCTGTTGGTGCATTCCATGGAGTGGCTCCACCTGCCATGGTACCGCCTTTGCTTCCCTCCTATCCGCATCCCCTCTCTTTTTCTGTTTCTAACACTTTTTAGGCCCCTAACCCTTTCCTTCCAATAAAGTCTTTGGGTGTTACGATTTTGAATGGAAAGCCCTATGCATCGTAAAAAGTTCTTGTGTCTTGATGTCTGCAGATTCCATTTCCTCTCTTGGCCAGCTTACTATAGCATCTGGGCATCTGATGACTGGCAGGGCATGTGTACTGATATCACTGATCTTGTGCTTTCCATTCAGATCACTCTTTAGCACCTGTCTTACTCTGTGGAGATCAGGGGCCAAATGAGCCAAAAGGATCAGAGAAGAAGGAGTTTACTGTAGTAGGATATCACCATATAGCTGTGATGTGTGGGAAGAGCCTGAGAATGTATCTGCATGAACAAATTATGGCTTTGGTGCTGAAGCAGGGATCTGAATCAATTGTTAGTTCTAGATTCTTCAAAGATGATGTTGCCGAAGTGAACAAATTGTTCAGTTTGATAGAGATTTGAATGAATCTTCTGAGAAGTGAAGTATCTCTGTGTTGGAGAAACAGAGCTGTAGATGGGATCAGTCATCCAAATATATGCTCAGACGATAAACTGCAATGGGAAAGGATTTTTCAGTGGCAGAAAGGACAGGAGGAAAAAAAAGTTAGGCATCGCCAGCATAGCAGTGAGAGAACCCATGAGAGGAAATGATAAAGCTGTGAGAAGTGGTGTAGATTGGAATGAGAAAGAACCCAGCAGCAAGCTTGCAAGCTTGCAAAGCACTTAGCTCACCCTTTAATTCCAAGCTGTTACAAAGAACCTTGGATCTGATAGTTGACCATGTCAGATGCTGCAGAGAGGTTTGGAGACTTTTGAGGGGAATGAGGACCGAAGAAAGACAGCTGTATGCTACTGGAGAGCTTCTAAATCCACAAGGAACACATTGTCAGTGCAATGGCCAATCTTGATTCCAAACTACTATCCTTCAGTAAGATGATTCTTGGAAAAAAACCACTGCCCGGTTGTAAGTCGTATGTTGTATGTAAGCAGGATGCATAGAAGCTTTTTTGAACAGAAGCAAGACATGGACAATTTAAAAGGAGGAAGGAAGGAATTCATGAGAGAAGAAATAGAAAAATGGGTTTGGGAAAACCTGACTGTAAAAGAGGACAAGGGAGCAAGTAGTGACGATATGAGAGCAAAATGTCCACGATTTCAGAGAATGTGAAAATACAGGGAACAGCATTTCTCTGAGAATCTTAGAACGGGTGAAATAGGTGGATTTCAAGAACTTCCTAATAAAGGAATTAGCATTGGCTCTAAAGAACAAGATAAAATCTTTAGCAGCAAGGCCAGACGAAGAAAGACGGTAAAAGGAGAGTAGGAAAATCAGTGAAGGTTTTATTGCAGGCTACAGAATTTAATTTATTTTGAAAGCATGATGTTCTGAAGGAACAATAAACTAAAGCAAACTGAAGTGAAGAAGGAAAGAGCTACTTGTAAGCTGCTAAGACTTGAGACTTCTTAATTTCTGTCATTACTATTCAGCAGCAGTGAGTTTGTTTCTGTTGGCACAGTGTATCTTGTAGTCAGAGAGTAGAGGCGGGAAATGATGACCCAGAACTTCGAGGACAGAGAGGGTCGGAGACCCGGAAGATGGGTTTGATAGACATTGGTGGCATCATCTGTGGACAAATCTGAGAGTATTGCAATTGAAAGGATTGGAAATTTGGACGGCAGAAGAAAGTGAAGTGATCAGAACCATTAAGTGGACTACCAGGGAGAACTGGAAAGCCACTATTCCTGGAAAAGACAAGGTTGAGATGATTACCAGCCTTGCTACTGGCAGAAGAATGGGACACAGAGCGGTTAAAGGACTTTAGAAGTGATAAAAAGCTGAGTGCATGCATGTGCTTAAGATGTAAGTTAAAGTCACCCAGGAGGACCAGTGGAGTGTTGTTCACTGGAAAGAGACTCAGGAAGTCTCAAATTATCCGAGATGCAGCCATAGGGAGGAGAAGCAAGCTGGAGGGCATCAGAGGACAACCACAAGGAGCGCACTTGCGGCGGTAACAGAGACAACAATTTTGAATGGAGACAAAGACGGTAGGCATGGAGAACTGAATACTCCCAGTGGGGAGACAAATGGAAGCCTGTGTCTCCACCCCTGGCGGAGAGGCGAGGGGTGTGGGAGATGTAACATTTAGGGGAAGAGGCCACAGGTGTGGCTGTGATTCCAAGCGTGATTCATGTTGAGTTGAGGGCCAGGAGGTCAAGGAAGAAATGGGAGGCATAATTCAGAGCAAAATCGGCATTCTTTACAGCAGACCTGGAGATCCAGCGGCCCACGGAGAAATTAAGGCGAGACACAGGAGCTGAAAGAGGAGGATGTATAGGGTTATCGTTACAGAAGAAACATGTGAGTCCGCAATAATGACAGCAATGATTCATCCAGTTGCCACAACTTTAGAATCAAACCGTATTTTGGATGCTAAAACACAGAAAGCGAAATGCATTACTCAACAAAAGCTGACTCCCTGTGACCTAAGAATTCGAAGCTGTTGCTATGTGTCAGTTGCTGCAATAAGAGGCTGACTAATTTATGCCAGCTGGAAATAAAAAAAAAAAAGAAAAAAAAAACATCTAATTCGTCGAATCAACACACAAACAAACAGGCCATAAATCTGTGTTAAAAACCAGAGTACACCAAAATCTCAACGTGTGCAGATGTCTGAGGACCAGCAAATGTGTCCAAAGTTAGCATGCAGCACAAACAAAAGTGTACGGTCTTGTTCTGAGCAAAATTCAAAGAGTGGTAACTCATGACACTTGGTAACAGTGGTAAAACGCAGTAAACTTTTTATGGTACAATAGACCAGGTTCTTTTGCAGCACATCCCCGTATTTTTTTCCATCCGCTATTTTCTTCTGCTTGAACGACAATGTGCATAAAATGTGGTCTGTAAGCGATTGCTGCTTTGGCCCTGTACTCGAGCGGATTTAAAATAAAACAACTGTTGAGGTTAACGTGAAAAATGCCACATTTAATTTGAGCCTTCATCCTGGAAATGTACACTGCTTGGCCAAAAAGTCGTACGATCTAATATTTCGTTGGACCGCCTTTAGCTTTGATTACGGCACGCATTTGTTGTGGCATCGTTTCGATAGGCTTATGCAACATCACAACATTTATTTCTGTCCAGAGTTGCATTCATTTTTCACCAAGATCTTGTATCGATGACGGGAGAGTCGGACCGCTGCGTAAAGTCTTCTCCAGCACATCCCAAAGATTCTCGATGGGGTTAAGGTCTGAACTCTGTGGTGGCCGATCCATGTGTGAAAATGATGTCTCTTCTCATGCTCCCTGAAGCACTCTTTCACAATTTGAGCCCTATGAATCCTGACATTGTAGTCTAGGAATATGCCCGTGCCATCAGGGAAGAAAAAATCCATTGATGGAGAAACCTGGTCATTCAGTATATTCAGGTAGTCAGCTGACCTGTTTTTTTCTGGGCCCGTAACGTTGCTGAACCTAGACCTGACCAACTGAAGCAATCCCAGATCATAAAACTAAGCTAAATCCAGGCGGTGACTTTGTTTTTTTTTTTTTCTTGGCCGGGCAGTGTACATCAGTTGAACCATGTAGGGATTATAACCCATTTTAAACATGCATGCTAGACATTTTGGAAATTAAAGGTACTTGGATGTTTGGGCATTCAGTTTTCTAATGGTCCTCTGTGTGTTATTGCATTGTCAGTTCCTGGCCAAAATTGTTCGTAACTCATCTTACTTCTCTTTTGAGTCTTTTAGGATTGTCAGTCCATGATGAGACTGAAAAATCAGAATAATTCACTCATTTCACATAGTCAGCCAGTAGGTCAGCTGTGTGTGAGAAGCAGGAATGCATTGGTGAGCTTAGCAATAGCAAACAACCTTGTAGATCATGGAGTAGCACTAAAGAAGATGACTTCTGTCAAAAAGAAATACGATCTCTAGGGTATGAGCGTCGGCAAGACAAGAACAGACCAGCAGTACCTCAGAAGGTTCATATCAAGGTGTAAACCGCCGATACGGAAGAGTTTCCCAAGAAAATACACATAAAGCCTGGTCAAGTTTAGAAGCGCTACTAGATGCTAAGATGATGGATGAGATGAAGATTAGCCGGTAGCAGGGAGACAGGGGACAGGAAAGTGTGGCGGAAGAAAACAAACTGTTCACAATCTAAGCATACCACCTCGTCTGTGGAGCCAAGGCAGCGTCGTGACTCGGGAAAGTATGGCCGCCGCTGTAACTGGATCAGAACTGGAACCGCTCAGACCCAACCAAATGCCTCAAATGAGCTCAGGTGAATTTCAGGACCAAAAAGCTGATTTCCTTGATCGGCCAGTGAACCACCCAACCTGAATCCCGAGGAGCAGGGAGACCTGACTGAAGGGGAAAGCCACCAAAGCGAGCAAGAACAGAAGATGTCTGCAGTACAGGCCTGGCCGAGAAGGTTGAATCTGCAGGTGACAGACTTGAGGAAGTGATCAAATACAAAAGTTCTGCAACAAAGGAAACATGTCAGTTTAGGCTTAAGATTGTGTAAATCTGTCCAAATACTTTTGGTCCCTCAAAGCACGGGTATTTTGTACAAAAATGGCTGCAGTCCACACAGGGTTGAAGAAACCCGCAAATTTCTCCACTTTAACTCAAAGCCATTGTTCCATTTCAAAAGCAAACTGCCCCCTAAAAACGCCACAGGTTGTCCCGTACTCTCGCACGCTCCGCTGCTCTGGTTTCCTCCCGCAGTTGGCCAGCATCTGCTTCGGGTGAACCGGGTCTCCCCAAATTGTCAATCGGCGCGCCCCGCGCTCCCGGGGAAAGCGTGCGCCGTGCCTTTAAACGCACGAAACGCGAACTTCTTATCTTTATCGTTTCGATTCGACGGCGGTAGCACCGAGTCCGTGTTTACGATGACAAACGTGCCCATTTTCGCTGGGATAAGCTGTGATTCGGGGCTTGCAGAAATGCTGATGCTATGTGGTAACAAAGGCAAGACTCTTCCCTGTGGGGGAGAAAACAGCTACACTCACAGCTCTAGCATGAGAAACACAGCCAGAAAAAAATCCATTACATAAAGCTAGTTAACCGCCTAATTATTCTCAAGATAGAATTATCAAGGCAATACGTGTTGATTGCATGAGAGAGAACTAACAATTGCATTCATTTTAATTCACATCTTACTAATGGGAGCGAAAGGGCATGTCTTCTCCAGTCTTGACTCATTTCAGATTAGCAGAGTAATTTCTGTCTCCGTCAAATTATGAATTACTTGTTATACAATTGCAGCGATGTTGTTTATTGTAAGACTTTGTTTACTAGATTTTGATGATCAATTATACACAAAGAAGTGAATTACTCCAACAAAAGGTTCGAAATAGTCCTCGGTGTCATTAGATGGATCAAGCTGTGCGTTCATATTGCACTTTCATTTAGCTTAATTTTGAGACAAACCCTAGGAATCAATCAAATTTATCACATTAGCTGTTACTTAAATCAGTAATTAATTATTACTCGCTGTATGTATTTTTTTCCGTTGAACAGGTCCGTGGATAAAATTTATATCAATGGCATACTTTTCCTTTTTATTGTGTAAATGGAGTTGCATGTAAATTAAACTTTCGGGCAGGCCGTTTGCTCGCTTCTTTGTTTATCTATCTATCTATCTATCTATCATTTTTCACTTATTCATGTATTCATCTGTTTATTTATTCAAAGCGAAAGTGTTTACTTCTTTGTGTTTTGTTTATTGTCAAGCTCTTGCTGTGCCATTCCAACCCTTATTTCACGCTGGCCTTTTTTTTTTTTTTTTTTTTTTTTTTTTAAACTTTGACACTTTTTTCTTTTGTTACGCCGCAGCGCTTCATCAGGCACGGTTGTCTCAGTTGCTTTTTTGCGTTGCGCTCTCGAGAGCTCGCCGGTCGTGCCGCACCAAAAACAATTTCGAATCAATTGCCGAATTGCTCTCGGTGCCGCTACACCCTTTTGATTAGGCTGCCCGCACAAATGGTGTTTTGTGCCTCGCTGGTTTCTTTGTAGGGCCATTAGTGTCCTTGAGGTGTTTGTTTGTTGTAGATCAGAATGCTTCCGAAAAAATTACAACTTCTGCCGTGCCATTATTGGCCATACCTGGCCATCCCAGCACTGCGCCCAAAATGGCCACGACTAATGCCCTTCATCTCTCTGGAACAAGGAGCTTAAACACCTTTTGGGGCTCTTAAGTTCTTACACTACTGTGCCGCTCAAAAATTTAGTTTTGTTCTATAACTCACTACGGTTATTCTGGGCGGAACCACCGTAGAAGAAACGCAAGCCAAAACGTCGCAGGGCCGATCTTATCCGCAGACCGCTTTTACGAGTGTCATCGCAGAAACCCGGAACCGGTGCGTTGCCTGGGAGCGACGCCACCGCGTTTCAAACTTCTTCTCGCTCTCAGACAGACACGAGTCTGCAGGATCCGCACGTCTTTGGGTCGCTGCAGGAGACCAGAACATCTGGGGGACAGCTGCGCGGAAACGTGCAGGATACGAAAGCTCAAAGACACAGCCGCAGGATGCGAAAGCACGACACTCCGACGGTGCTTACAAACCACCGTCCCGCCACGCTGACCCAAGCAAAACAAACTACGAGCAGTTCCCGGGCTTTTGGACACTTATTCTCATTGCCTGCTTCAAAATGCCATTAACGTCACAAGTCAGATGTATTCCAGTGTTTCAAACATACCTGTCATGTCAGTGCAAGGTTATGGCTTGGTGCTCAGATTATTTACTACTGACCAAATTTAAGGCAAACTACTGAAAGGCAGCAATAATGAAGAAGTATCGCCCCCTTGAGGGCGCATAGCAGTAGTCAAACTCGGTCCATCGTGCACGGATGAGACCTTTCCGTTACCGGCGCGTCCGTTGCAACGGCATCGCGTCCTCCTTCATTATTACGTCTGCGGCAGATACGACTGTAGGCAACGTCGGTACCCGTAAAGTTGTCATAATTCTCCGGCCGTACTGGCGGGGGTTTTTTGCATTATTGGTGGAAAGAAAAGCAGCAGCAAACACACGAGCAAAAGTCTTATTTAACTTTAAACGAGTAACAGCATAAAACCCCGCTGCTTTTCAGGTGGCAAACATGAGCTTTAAACCTGACGTCGTCCAAGGAAGGAACCGGTCCAACCAAAGCAGAAGCAGCTTTGTCCTGTAACAAGCAAAACCGAATGAGGCCTCAAAGGAAAAGAATGTTGCGCCACAAAATAAAGAGACGCGGGGAAATCGCGATTATACAGCTGGCAAAAAAAATATGAGCACAAAGCAGCCGGCGAGTGCATTTGTGAGCTTTCGCGTTTCGGCAGCGCTCGGCGAGTCAGCGGAGGAAACCTCCTGACATGTTGGGAAGGACGGAGGTGCCGTGGTAGGAAGGAGTGTATGAACAGGCTATGTTTAATTGGGACTGGCCCCTTTACAATTTGCTAGCCTGGATTTGCCTTGTTTATGACCAAGATCCTGTTTTTCTAATTCTTGTTCTTTATTTCTTCAGACAAGGAATGGATCTAGCTATTTGGGACATTAAATAGAGAGCTAATTCAATCGTAGGGGGCTTTCTCCGGGCTGGTCTGCTTACATACCCTGGCCAAGCTTACCGGGCCTTTTGTGTCCTGCCCTCTCCACATGTGTCCTCGCTCCCTGGGCTGGTCAGATTTTTTTTGTCTGTGATGGATAATCAGCTTGGAAAGCGGCAGTCAGATGTGGTGGGAACTGAGCCTGCTCGAGGGTCCTCTCTGAAGGTGTTTGTTGTTAAATAGAACAATTCAGCTGTCTCTTTAGAAAGCCTGACAAAAGCAAATACTCCCTGCTGAAAATTTTCTTAGCCCAATGCACAAAGGCCCAAGTTTGTTTAAGAAATTGCTGCTAAAGAAAGCGTCAACCCATTAAGGTAATTATATGGAACCTGTGTCGTATAAAAGCTTAATTGATGTTAATGTTTGTCTAATTGGGGATTCAGGGAGAGCAAAGGACTAAAGGTCTTCATAGCACTTTCAGGCGAGCCACTGAAAGGGGTCCTTCTGGTTTTCACACTTCCCACAATGGCTGCCCGTCTTTCTCACATTACTGCCTGTTTTCAGCTCCTTCCACCATTCTGCACCAGTACTTATAGCACAAAATAAGGGTGAAGAGCCATTGTCTAGAGCAAGCACTTCTCAAAGAGTGTTCCTGACAGGGATTGTTAAAGGACTCATGTTGGAGACAAGGGGGTGTGAGGGTGAAAGCCACTGTCATCCACTCCTGTCATGTCTCCAGTGAGCAGCAATAGGCTTCTAATTGCTGCATCTGTTTTTTCATACTTCCATTCTTTTAAACAAGAACTTCACCCAGCACCACATGTTCTTACACCCTACACAAGTTATCTTTTGTGTGTGTTAAATTATATGTCTGCGTGTGTACGTGTGCGCGCGCGCCCGCTCTCGCCTCTGCGCCTGTGTGCACATTTTCTTCCCCCGTCTCCAAAGTGCAAAACTTTCCCGATCGGGCGACGCCGCGCTAGACCCGTACGCTCGGGTGTAAATAAAAGTTTAATTTAAAGCGCTCGAGGCGACGCCTTTGCTGCCGTCTGAAAGTAATCTCCGCGCCACAACCGGTGTGTGCATTTCATTTTACAGTGCGAATGGGATCGGTTATTGGTTAGCAATGGCATGCATTGTTCTTGTGAAGTCTGTTTTCTGGGCCGGGATGAATAATGGCTCACATTAGACTCTCCGGTTCCCCTAATTAACTGAGCTCGCTGGCTGTTTTACCCCAGCGCAATTGGCAGATTGAGAAGACGGATAAAAAGGTATATGAATAATGCTGCCCACAATTTTGAATCTTTATCTGTCACGAACTTAAGGAAAAAAAAAAAAAAAAAAAACACCTGTATGGCTGAATCCCAGACTCTTTGTCTGTCTCAAATATTGCTCCTCTGTCTAATTGCCAAGGCCGGCATATACGTGAAGGTCTTTCTGTGCAAGGTTAAAACAGGGCCAATTGTGAAAGGCAAACTGATTGTGTGGCTGTCAGACTCCCGCATGAAGCTCTTTCTGCAGATGGGAAGTGTGAAGGGGAGGAAAGAGAAAGGCACTTCATTAAACTTCCACCAAGCTGATTGGAGTGGAGAAGGCAATTCAGATCTAAAGTGGAGCTCCCATCACACCCTACCCCCACCAAAAGCAGCTTCCGCAAGCACGCTGTCACTCAAACCGCACAAGGCAGCATTGGTAAAATACCAGCGCCACTCTATCAGTAAATAACAGTTTTAAAGTGAAACTGTTCTTCATGCAATATTAATGCTTGGAGACCCTAGTATTTTTATATGAGGCAAGATTTAACAAGCAGTGGAAATGACCCTGTTTACTTGACCTTTCACCCCGATGCCTGTGCTGGTGGTCAGAGCAGTTGTTAGATGACGTCCAAAGGCACCTGCCAGGGGAAAGGGGGAATTAGCATCCCTTCACACTCACATGACACACATGTACTCGTGCTTCTTCATGTCTCCTTTCATGTCACCTAACTGTCACGGTCACATGGGCCGATTTTCTCCATTGTATCTATTCTATATATATAAACACATGCATGTTTATACACATACACGTGTATGCAAACACACACACACACACACAAATGCAATTTATATATATATATATATATATATAAAAAGAACAGTATTTCCACTATATACCTCATGTGTGCAGTGCATTTTTCTTAGTCCCTTACTTGCATTTGTGTGGCAGAAACCATTCTCATGTGTCAGTATTTTGCTCACAGTGCAGAGCTGAAAATGATACAGCGTCGCTCTAAAGGAAATGTTTTGGGTTGCATTATTTATGTTTAATGCCTTACGAGGAAAATAAGCAGATGGATTTCAGAGAGCCCAGTTCCCATGGAGAGTCTCCATCAAAATGTCATCTCTGCCAAAAGTAGCATAATAAAAGTATTTTGTTATGGGGAAGAGGAGAAAAAAATAATAAATAAATAAATAAATCCCAGTGTCTGTCGTTGCACATTTTCCTATTGCCCATCTGAGCACTTTGTGAGCGATGTCCAGAAGCGATGACCCTTGACCTAAGGTAACCCTAGGAAAACGGCAGAGCGTTTCCACGGCTCGGGTCGCTGTCGCATTCGGCCTTCCGTGCCACGCGATGGCTTCGACGCTGTTTTTGTTCGCGCTGACTGACGAAAATATTTAGAGGAACGAGCACAATGATTTAATATCTGATTTGGCGGTAGCAGGTGTTTAGGATCCTCAGCTAGTCTTTACATAATGAAGCATTCTGTAAACAAAAGCGAGTTGTTATGTTACTTCAGCAGGCTGGGGATATGCTTAGATGAAACAACTAATTTTCTTGATAACATACTGTAATCATGCTGTTACTACTGTGCGCTGCGCCGAGCGATGTGATGCCTATTAATTCATCCTTCCTCTCCTCTAAAGGAAAAGAGGTCCAATATCCAAAGGAGTAAGAGTTTTTCAAAACACAAATCAAATTGATACCTTGCAGCAAAAGCCGTTTATATTATTCCCTTCTTTTCCGCCTCCCCTGGATGGGTCTGCCACACAGCCATAAAAATATCTCTTATTTTTTACTCATTTATTTATTTATTTTTTTTTAATCAGATGGCATTTTGCAGCTCGCACTGTTATACTTCTGCATCTTGAAAGTTTCTCCTTTTCTCTCCGAAACTTCAAAGTGTTCAAATTTCTCTGGAGGGATAAGTGTGCAACTGTCACAAATTGTTGATGCAGTTGTTTTATTGACAGAAACAAACCTGTTTATGGCTCCTTGGTGAATTCAGTTTGCTGCATCGATGGTCGCCGTCCATGCCTTTGTTTTTGTGCAGCTGTTCTTCTGTTTTTGGGGAACTGGGCAAACTCGTCCCCCTGTTAGTGGGTGTCTGTTATATGTAAATCTGTTATGGAGGAGCGAACAAATTTTTGTGCATTTTTCAAATTTGCCGAAAGCTTCCCCACAGCAGTGATTTCCCCTTTGTGGCAAAGTGTTTTCCCCCTGTGCACAAGTTTTTTCTTAACTGCTGAAATTGAAAATTAGTTCAACGGGTGAATTCGGCAGATGTGCAGGGTCCCCTCATCTGATCTCAACGCCTTCTTTGCCTTCCTCATCAAGTAAGTGCCTTCTTCTTAACTGTACCTCATTTTACCCTATTTTAGTCATTTCCATTTTAATGTGTTGTGCTTTATGCTGACACTATTAATGTTTTGTCACTTAAACTTGCTGTCATCATTGTTGTCATTTATGTCAATGCTACACACTTCCATGACCTAGAAGTGTGAATTCCATGATTAAGACTGTTTGGATATTTTTCGGATTTATTTTTAAATGTCATAATTATGTTTATTCATTGTTACCTCAGTGACAAAAACAGCAAAAAAAAAAAAAAAAAACAGTAGCAACAGCAACAAAAACAGCAGCAGCAACTACAACAACAATCACAATTATAATACTAAAAATAATAACTTTAGCTGCATAAGTCTTTTGGTATTATTATTAATGTTAGTTCTATACAATTACAAACTGTAATGCACTTCCACATGAATTTGTTGCTATAAGTTTCATCTAAATTATATTTTATTTTTAAATGAGGTTATATCTGGGTGAATTTTCAGATTCAGGGACTAGTGGTGCAAATACTTTATTTTTTAACAAATTTTCAGGAACTAATGCCACAACTTTACATAATTCTAGTGTCTGCCGTAAAACTGTATAGCTTAATTGAGGAATGCACACCATTTGATCCGAATTCTCACACTCCAGTCAACTGATTTCCTCTTCATGAAAAAAGGTAGAAATAGAATCAGTCCTACGCAGGGGGAACAATGTGTGTGCAGCCTCTTGGTGTTCTCTGAGTCTTCTTTGTTCTGCACCTACGCTGATAACCTTGTGTGCGCTGAAAGGGAAGGATTTCCATGTCAGAGGTCATAGGTTAGGGCAGTTTCGGGAGGGAAGTTTTTCTTTCTATGGGCAGTCTGTTACGTTATATTTCTTACCTATTGTGACAGCCTCATGAGAACGAGAGCACTTACTTGGTATTTGCTGGTGCAAATAGAGTAAATGTTAGCTTAGCATGAACAGCATTTAGCTTTCCAGTGTTGGTGTAACACTGAAATAAAAAGCAAATTGCATTTTTCAACTCACTGAATTCAGGATCATCTGTCTTTTCATTATATGGGTACTATTATTATTTTCACAGCGTTCGGTATTCTGTAAATGTAAACAACTTCAGTGCTTTCATTGATGTAATGCTGGTGTACCAAGAATAAAAATACTGTACTTTCTGTACTGTTTCTTGTCATTTTCTGTTCCTGCAATTTCCTAGCAATGTTACCCCATTGTTGCTATTCATTGGCAGTCCCCCGTTTGTAAAATGAAGCCACACAGAGACAAATGTTAAGCTGACCAATAAATAAATTGCAGTCTAAATGTCACTTATTAACATCTCCCTTCACTTAACTGATTTTACGAAATAAATGAAGGAGAATTGTAAATGAACAAAGAGTACATTTATGAGTCATAATAAAAGAGAATCTGCAGCAGAAAATGTAATAACATAGGTATGGAGGTTAATAATCTTTAATAATAGATAATAATCTAATAATAGGTTAATAGCAATGGAATATTTTCTACATCAGTCATACAAAAAGAGACAGACACAGAGGCGCGCGCACACACATACACACACACGCATCTTCAGAGAGAGACGAACGGAGTGAAAGAAATGCCGTTCCTCTTTCCTGTAATTACTTTGGTCCAAAAACTACAGTGCTGGTGTCCTCTGCTGGAATTTGTCCAGTCAGTAAAACTGCTCTACGCTAAACATCCCACACATTTGTCTCATTCAGTCCTGCATCATATTGCTTACTGAGCAACAGCTGGTATGCACCTAAAGCCTTCCCGAACTCTAAGACATCGACAGTTCTGCAATGAAAAGGCATACGGGCGAGATCATCGTAGACCCCTCCCATTCCAGCCATCACCTCTTCCAAACCCTCCCTTCTGCAAAATGATGCCGCACAATCGGGACTCAGAAAACAAGGCACAAAACTAGGTTTATTTTTCGCCAAACAGTGTCCTTTACCATTGCCTGAAGGGCACAGTATAATCTGTTTCCACAGCTGAGTGGACTTTATAGCCAGTTCCGTATCAACTGGATGTGTCTGAAATTATTGCAGGCTGCATATTTAAAAGTAATATATCTGTTAATGCACCACCAGCTACACATATTTTTGTTTAATTTTACTGCTTCATTGACTTCTGTGCCTATATTACTTACGTATGAACATACACATAAATTTTATTTGTTTGTTTTTGTTTGATGCACCTTCTTTGAACATTGTTGCTACAGGATAACCCAAAAAACTTGGGTTATTCTATTTTCTATGTCTATTTCTATGTGCACCCGAGGAAGCACTAAAATTCCTTATTTACAAATACACTTTGCCTTCAGCCTTGCCATAGCTTTTAGCTCCTTTTTATTCATATTTAAGCGTAGTCAAGCATATACTACCATTCAAAGTGCCCCAAGCCACTGAGCAAATGGTCCAAACTGTATTTTTTAGCCCATTAATTTTTACATTGCTTTTTTGAAAAAGTTCTCATATACAGTATGTAATGTGTTTTGCATTTTATAACATATGCAGTAAAATATTTCAGTGGACCCCAAACTTTTAGAAAGATGATATAAAAACTGTCCACATGAGGTTTATAAAGAAGACCTTTGCATTTGAGAATGTTGAACGCATTAAATCCAGTGAACAACTTACTTCTAACAAGTAAACATAGAAGAAAAAATATGTGAATTTGCTGAATTCTATGAAAAATGTGCAGAACAAGACGACAGCTTGGGTGACATTAAACGTTAATTCTAAGATAAAACTAATGCTAAAGTCAAGCACTGAACCACATCAACCCCACAACACAGTATTAAGTCCTCTTCATGTTCACGATGTTTACTCATCGCCACTTTCCCAGGGGTTACACTGAACCCAAAGCCACAATCTTACAAATAGGACTGCGGCAGCTGCTGGGTTAAATACACAAATAGACACTGGCCAAGGATAACAAACCAAAGGAAGTGTAAAAAATCCCTTAAGTAGAGTACATATCCGGTGCTGTCAGAAATGCAGTCCTGCACATCCAAGAACAAGAGATGCATCTGCACTTAACAAGGGAAGCAGCTCTGCTTTCCACCCATGGCTGTTTAACAGCTTCTTGAAATGGAAGATGAATGCCGTGAGTAAAACTTATTCCCTTGTGTGATGCTGGACATTCAGTAACTCCCACATAATGTACCCTAACTGTGGAAAATGTGGGCTAGTGAAACAGTAATCGGTTTCGCTAACTTTAACTTTCATAGGATGAAATACAAATGTTTAACATAATCCCGAATACCTTTGGAGAACAAGGGTGGCTCCGCCAGAAGGGCACTGCCTCTTCTATGCAAAAGGATGAGGACAGTTCACGCAATTAGCGTGCGAGCGGTTTTCCTGCAACACTTATAATTCTGTCTTGATACATACAGTGGTATTAAAATGTTATTTTCAGCCAGCCAACACAGATGTCCACCTGCAACTGAACCTCACTGACAATAAAACCTTCAGTCTCCCTGCTAGTGCTGTCAAGAGTTTTCATTCTCACTGGACGACTTGCTCATCTTATCCACAACTGTAGTCAGGAGTAAAAACTGAATCCACTCTTTGCTTCTCCCCACACATTGCAGCAGTACCTTGCGCTTGCAGACACATTCTCTTCAACATCCATCAAATGCACCAGTATCTCACACCTTGCTTTACCCAGCTCCTGGTTCCCGCTATGGGCATATCTTATATGGGTTATTCCATTGTTCATCTGTTGCTGTCATCTTAAGACCTTCATCACAAAGCCTCTTTAACTTTTACAGAAGGTTGCAGCAAAGTTGTGTTTGTCATCATGTTTCAGTGGGTTTACGCTCCTTGTGTGTCTCCATTTTCTTCCTGTGGCTGCCGCCATATAAAGAAAAGACAGATCTCTGATTAGGGTCTACAAGGCAGCAAAGAAATGTTGCACCAATACCTGATCCATCCCCAAACCCCAGCAAGGATGCTATGTTCCTCAGCCTGCGGCTCTCTGCTCATCACTCTCACAAGGAGCCAAAATTCCTAACCCGTTGCTTCTCGGTCTTGACCTCCACCCATTCAAAAAATGTCTCAAAGCTCATCTCTTTAGTTCCTGACACCTTCACCACCTTGTTTTTCTATTTCATGTCATGTTTATATGTAGCTGCTGGAATATTTGCACTATGAAGAATTTTGTTTATTCTGAGTTTAGGGAAGAAGAAGCTTGGACAGCAGGTGGTACAGTGACCAAGCCTCCAGACTCCTAGGTTGTGAGTTCAAGAACCACCTCCTGTTATAATGCCCTTGATGGAAATAATTACCCTAAAGTTGCTTTAGTAAAGTCACTCAGCTGTACAAAGGTGTATGTTTTTGCTTTGCAGAAAAGCCTCCATTAAATGAATAAATCTGGCTGTTAAATGCATAAATAGAAATGAAATGTACAAAAGTCAAACTGTGGTGAAAATTTCTTTTTTTTTGTATACAGTGTTACATTTTCACTCTGTTGTCGTATCGAGTAAAAAATTCTTTTTCGGACTCACATTAATTTGGTCTTCAGACATCAGTTGAATGCTTGAAAATATGCAAGACACTAAGGCAGGATTTCTTAATTGGACTCTAATGTCCAATGGGAGTGGGCTTCAGAGAGCCAGTAAGGTGCAGCCTTGCACTGAAAATAGTCTTTTTTGTGGTTAGGTTGCGGGTGTGCGGAACTTAACCTGTAGTCAGTGGGCACGTGGTTAGTAGGGATGTCAGTCCATTGCAGGGTAGCCCCATACTCACTACAAGCCCTTTTGGGTCTCCAACTGACCTACAATACATGTCTTTGGACTGCATGTGGGGACCAGAGCCCAACAAACCACACAGACTATTACTGACACCATGTTCTGCTTTTATTATCATCTGCTTTTAGGTTTGCTCCTTGAAATGGGCCTTTAGATGGTCAAATCCATTCATCCAAGAAAAGAAAATGTTACATTTTCTTCAAGAAAGCTTCTTATTCCTAATAATCATGCTTAACTAATGGCACATTTATATCAATAACATTCCTTATCATGACCTTCGGAAAGCAGGAGAGAACAGAAGAAGCTGGGTCTTTATTTTCAGTAAATTTATCCTTCGCACCAGAAACAACAGTATAGATTATTATGAATGTGCTTTAATAAAAAATGAAGTATTGTGCAATGAAGCTGAGATGCTTCCAGATGCTGTAAATAAAAGCACGTGGAGACCACTGAAAAGAGAAACTAGTGCTGGGCAAAAGTGTTGCTTCAGATTAGGAGAACTTTGAAAACCTGTGTCCCAAAAGCGACAAATGGTTATTTCCCTGACAGTTGTACAAGTTGAAATCATAGCATTTTTAAGTAAAATATTTTCAGCAACAATGGCATTCAATTGCAACCACAAAAAAGAGGACCGAGAGGGCACCCTATGTTATACCCTTTCCCAGAAAAAACGAAAGAGAAAAACCCTACTGAACGTCTCCTTTTTGTGACAGCTGCGGTCAGAACTGCAATGAATTTTAACAAATTGTAAGGTATAGTCACCTAATAACCCTCACATATGATCTCCAGTGAACAAGAATTTAAAAAGCTTAAAATGTATTAACCTATTCCACATTAAAGTCTTTTTTCAGTAGCCAAGGATAACAGCATGATTTAATTTTCTTTGCTGGGATACTGAAGTATCTTACAGAATGATAGAATGACAAGCTTTTAGAATGCATTAAAACTAGTTCTAACCAATAATAACCAACAAGACTAACCAGTCCAACAAGTTCATGTATATAATATTAGGGGGAATGTTTTCTAGACAAGCAGTTAAAAATTTGAACTGAAAATTTAGAAGCATTTATGTGTCCTGTAAGGATAACAAAAGTTCTCTAGATTTTTGGAATTGGAAAGTGCCATTGAGCCACATTTGATTTCTAGCCAACCACTGGTGAGATTTTCAAGGCAAGGAGGAAAGGAAGTGGTTTGCCATTGTCTTCTTCTGCCATATTTTTCCCTTAGAAGGGAGCAAACACGGAGAAGAACCCGCAAACTCCACACACCCCTGAGCTGGACTTCAAGTACACGTCAGTCAAGCAGCCCAGGAGCTGTGAGGCACCAGCTACCACTTATTTATCTATTTGTGTTTGTTGACTTCTTGATGTTTGGTTGCTTTTGCTGCCATTTGTTTTACTCGTTGAAATGGAACCACGAACAGTCTCCTGAATCAGGGCACATTTCACTACATGGTATACTTGGTAACCATGTATGTGACAAATAAATTCTTTTGATCTTTTGATCTGTTGATCTTAACCCACTGCAGCAACAAAATTTCCCCCTACTTTATTATAAATAGGGGAGTAACTTAAATTATCTATAAAAACTGAAATTACTAATCTAAAACATTGTTTTATTTGTTGCCGGTTACTACGTATCCAGTTTAGGCTTAAACAGGTGCTCTGAATATGGACCAATTGGAGGTCACAGACTCAAAATTAGGGAGAAAATGCAAATTGTATATTTTACTGGAGTTAAACCCATGTCCAAACTCAGATTCCAGGAGCTATGAGGCACAAACTGCACTACCATGACCATTATGCCCAAAAAAAAAATCATATTCAGTTACAACTGGAGAGGTTCTACTGAATATCCTCCCACATGCATATATTTCCAAAGCATTTTCCTTGTGATGTGAATAACTTGTTCTTGTCCTGTTCTTCCTTGTGATATAATACAGATGGTCCCCACCTTACAAGTTACTCATAGTGAATTGAAAATATTGTACGTCAAAAATGCATTTAATAAACCCAACCTACTGTTACGCCTCTGGCTGCATCAGCAACGGAACGTAGGTGGTCTCTCCACCCCCATGTTCAGACTGATCATTGATCGGCATAGGAACCAGTCTTGGATGGGATTTAGCTCCTACCCAGACTTCTTGTTGGTGCTCAGTTTCCGCTGCCCCTTGTGAACTCACCTGCATCTATTGTCTTGCTAAGAACTTGTATTTTGTTTATTTTGAATTCTGGAATGTTCCATTTTTGTTTATTATTAATCGCTAATGTTTAGCACTAGCTCCCAGGTAACGGCAATACTCTTTGTTGGAAACAGCACTCAGTAAAGAATTTAACGGAACTTAAACTTATTTCCATGGTGTCTCGCAATTGCTTCCACCAACCCATGCTATAACCCCTACCGAACATTAGAACCTGGCCTAGCCTATCTTAAAAGTCATTACAGGCTTTCCACTTTAATTACACTTTCAGGAGACACAGACAAAAATGGGCATTTCATAGACATGATGGATGCACAAAACACAAAGTAGATATGGGGGGTATCCAAAAAAACACTGGTGACACACAACACTGTAAAGTATTGGTTGTATACACTAGCGACCGTGTGGTAGACTGAGAGACATGGATTTCAGCCTCCGTGTCAGTCTGAACCCTAGTCTGCACCTAATCCTACTCATTCCCAGACAAGGAAGGCTATGCACCAGCACCCGGAGAACCTGCATCTTTAACGGTGGATTCAGGCAAAATTAACGCATCCCACTGAACCGATTTGTTAAAATAATACTTTTTAATTAATTTCTTTTTAATAATGCTTTTTAACAGCACAGCTCAGCCTGAATATTTATCTATTGATGAGCTTGACCATGAATATGTCACAGTATTATCAAATATTAAGCGTTAAGAACATTTGGAATCATAGCTGTAATACATGTGCAACTTCCATCAATAAATTTCCGTTAACCATTTATCCTTACCGGGTCACAGTGTTCCAGAGCCTGTTCTCTGAAAAAGAAAAAAGAATGCGATGAGTTGCTGTGGAAAACAGAAGCTGGTAGCAACTGGTAGCCTTTATCTCATGCCTCCTGGTTTCATTCTGGTCACGTTTGCAAACATCTGCAGACACGCCGAGATGTTAAATTCATAACCATCCACATGATCACACATCCGATAAGCAAAACCTTAGTATTCTCCTCGGTATCTCTACCGGAAATTTTGAGCCTGAAGTTGCCGAACTGAAAGCAATGCTCATGTGGATGTCTCAATATTCCACTTTGAATTCCTAACATGAAAGTCTTTCTCGTCGGCAGACAGAGCTGGAAAAGCACCAGCTGAAAGGTTGAATGAAGATGTGACATGAGGATGAACATCACCAGTTGCGATCCACACCACAAAGCGATCAACAAACTGATGCAGCTACAGAAGTCTCATTAATGTAATTAGCAGTACCAAGATGTCTTATATATTGTGCATAAATTTATTGATGTGTGAATACGTTATAAGCAACCGCTGTGCCAAAAAGTGACCTTGTTTATTTCAACTGCTGCGCATTGTCACCAACTACAAATGAGCACCAAATTTTAATACAGCTGTAAAATATTACCTGTGGCTGCCTTGTAAATTTCTTTTTAAATGTTTCTAACATTTGGCTGTTTGAGGGAAAAAAGTTCCCCAACCCTTGAATTACAGCAAAGTGAAACAAACAACAGCTCCAGGGTCCTTCAGTGGCTCCTTCAGCCTGGAACACCTAACAGTTAACAAGGCCATGCAGGGCATTATGGAAGCGGACGGCTGTTAGTAGGAAGGACCCCCAGATGAGTTTCTTTGTCCACTGGAGTTGAATAACCTGGTGGCTAAAAGAGCTCATGGCGATCACTTCATTTAGGGAATTTGAGCCATTGTCCATGATGGATTGTTGCTTCCTTCTCATCCTGGTCTATGCCACGGCTTTCAATGAATCAGGGGACTGACCCATGACAGAACCCACTTCCGTGAGTTTATTGAGTGTGTGCCTCTCACCATATGTGATGTTTCCCCCCAACACACGACAGCATAGAAGGTAACACTGGCGACTACAGTCTGGTAGAACTCGTGGAGAACATTGCTACTCATGTAGAAGGACCCAAGTCTCCTAAGAAAATTGTCTGTTCTTATACTCTGCATCTGTCTTATGCGGCCAGTCCAGTACATGTTGCTCATGTGGACCCTCAAATGCTTGTAGGAGTGCAAGACCATCATGTCTAAATCTTTGATAGTGACTGGGTGCAAGCATTCTTTCCCATCAACCACCAGCTCTTTTGTGTTGTTGATGCTGAGCTGGAAATGGTTCAACTTACATCATGGAATGAAGTCCTCGGTCAGATGGCTGCCTTCCACTACCTCTTTGTATACACCCAACTGCTGCAGAGTTTTCAGAAATGAAGATATGGTTTCATTTAAAGCAAGATTTATGGGGATTAGAATAAAATATGCAATATTTAATATCAGGGTGCAATTTTTCAATTTTTTTATCCAGCTCTAGGCTGATGAACATGTTCTTAAGGGTGTTAGAGGACTTGACATACATGATAATACACGATAATTTATCTAGCTGACTCTAATGTACAACTGAAGTCAGGTTCTCAAATCCTTCCCAGTACAGGTTAAATAATAACCCATTATATGGGCTTGAACTACTGAGAATCAGTCTGCGATCTGAGGCACAAATGTTTTAAAATGTAAGTTGCTGTTGACAAAGAAAAATGAAAATGACCTGACCTCTCTTATTGAGATCTGAATTCATTTGGAACAAACCGAACCATCTGAGACAACAGCAACGACAATAATAATAATAATAATAATAATAATAATAATAATAATAATAATAATAGCAAAAACAACAACAATTGGATGTAGCAAGTAAGAAAGCATTTACAGTCGCTGCTTCTGGATTTGTAGGTTGTAAGTTGTAAGCTTGTTGTAAGCTGTGGGTTTGAATCCTATTTCCTGCTTCAATACCCTTTAACCAAATTAAAACATTCAGATGACAACAAACCTTTCCTTGTGTGTTTACCGGTCTACAGTGGCCTGGAGCATGATGACTCCAGGGCTGTCACTCACATTGAGCAATTTCCCAGTTTACGTGAAACCGGTCTCTGAAAAGCATAAGGAAACCAGAGCATCTGGAGAAAACATGTAAACAGGGTAAAGAATCAAAAAAACCTTTTGCAAGAAAATTTTCAGTTTGATGATGGATAATGCAGGACTTTTGTCTTATAGTTGAAAAAGTTTGCTCTTTGCTGTAATGATGAATATATACCTGTCAACAGAAGGTAGAAACACCTTCCGTGGTGACCATTCATGCAACTCTTCCAACCAAAGTCATGATCCAGTTCTAGCTATTTTGGAATTCATAGAGGAAAACAAAATCTTTCCATTATTTCCTTTTCCTTCAGATCCAACCTTCTGCTTCTTTACTACTCATTAAGTAGTGGTGAACTCAGTTGATCCCAGAGAAATGACACCTGCCGCTCCTCTCAATGGGCTGTTGTTTCCTTAGTGTGAACTGGTGAACTGGTGGCCATTGTTCGCAAGTGGAGAAAGGCTTCTGTCCTTTACCTGACAGGTTGAGAAATTCCAGCCACAACTGGGTCCATTTTTCATACCGGTAACAACCGCATGAGTAACTGGGTCTGCTGAAAGAATGTGACTGAAAGTAATGAGAGGGGGCTGTGGCATTCAAAGTATCCCCTGTTCACAAAGACTCTACATCCTGCCTGTCTTCCTCACAAATCCTACAAATTATGATTCCCATTGTTATTGGCCATCAACCCAGATTGGCCATGTAAGCCTCATATTCAGAGTAAAATTGTTTGCTTTGTATAAAGTTCATTTGAAATATAATCCCTATTTTGTTACTGAGATTGTTTTTAATCCCCGACAAAACACAAAATTCATTCAAGCACTTAATTTGCGCTACAAAGTAAAAAATCAGTTAAGATACAAATATGCAAAACCACGTGTGACTTTTTCACAGATTTAAAGACCCCTTGGACAGCTACTTTAATTATTTTTATTTTTATAGTTCCTTTTTAAACCTAGTGGGCTGCAGAGGTGTGTAGAGTGGTCTATCACAGTACTCCAGCAGTGTTTCTTACAAAAAGCAGTTACCCCCGTAAAATAAAGTTACTTGTGTAAAAATCATAGCATAAGTAAAAGTGTCAAGAGAAAATATCCCCCAAATACAAAGTTACTTTAAATCAAATGAAGGGCAAAGTAATCCTGAACCTCTAAGCAATGTTACCATCTAATATATAGTGTCACCTCTATTTTCAATTAAATAAATATTTGTAAGCGTAAAATGACATATCATCTATTAGACTAGTGAAATAAATCGATGAATGTGACATCGAATCAAATCCAACTCACAGCGAGCTTCCGTGTTGATTTCTAGATGAAGGAGGGAATCGAAGTGGTTTTGGCTGTGAGACACTGGTTTCCCTGCTGTGCGGCCGTGCCTGAGTCAACTAAACACAAAACAAATAAAGACTACAGCTTTCATTATGAACCATTATTTAGCTGAGCCCTTTGCTCAAGCCAGTTATTAGGTTTTGGTTTGTATACTAAGGTACTTAAGATGATTTACTCATTTATACAGCTGTGCAGTTGTTATTTTTCATCAAGTTTTCATTCATCAAGTTCAGCTATCAAGTTTGCAACAGCAGGGGCAAAGATTCAAACTCTTGTCCTTTGACTGTAAGGATGCTAACCAGTACACCACCTGCGCCCAAAAACTAACCTATACTGTTAATTTGCCATTTAGCCGACACCTTTGCCCTAAGTGATTCACAACAGTTTACGTGTTTAACAGTCGTATTTATACTTGAGCGGTTCAGGACAATTTTTGTTCTTTCAAAAGCAGGACAGCAGTTGTGGCATCATGATTCAAACAAGAAAGTGCTTGGTACCACGTTATTACCCTTAACAGCCACTCTGCTGACCGTAAGATAGCAACCCCAGGTACAAAGTGTTGAATAACTAGCAAATAAAAGAAAGTCGAAATCCATGAAACGGTTAAAGCTCTACTCACATTGTATGAACATGTTTATTCAGTCAGCCTAGCTAGTTATGTACCTGGTCGATGGTTCGTTCTGGACATCAACATTACATAGCAACAGGTGCGGCTCAGAATAAAACACAGCTTATTCTTGGCACCTAGCTACGTGTGCAAGCTTTTAAATCATACTGCTGTGCCAAAACATTTGTTTTGTGTGTAAGACAGTGAAACAGTTCCGAGTCTGCTTTCAGGGTCACGCACGATGTCAGAACAAGTCATGCTGTATTGTGGTGGTGTTCAGATTGGAACAGGCACAGAACCGGTTACGCTTTTAGAGTGGAAGTGGAGTTCATGAATAATGTGGCGGACATCATTTGTCAGAAAAAGATGACAGCACACATGTCAAGCGTAGGTGGATGAGCAGTCAGCATACATTTTCAGGTCGGGATGGATGTGGAGCCAGCGTACCTATCAGCACATTACCCTGGGCACCTTGTCTGGTGAAAGAAAATATGTAATTCACAGAGCAGAAATCAAATTAACCTGTTGACCATTATTGCCACATGTACATTTCAATTTGCATATTTACTGTGACACATATCAATAAATATTAATATACATTTATGAACTTTCAGATGAAAAAGTAACATTTTGTAGCCGTTAACATTCAATTTAGCACTTTCTCCAAAGTGACATACAGTGATTGTTATCAAAAACTTAACTGAAAAGTGACTTATAAGAAATTCAGAAGTCAGCCACAGGGGGTGGAAGAAAGACATCCCAGCCACTTCCTCACCACCAGAAGATGCTCTGGAATTAAAAGGGCAAAACATCGGTGAGGGGTGGCTCCCTGCTGGTGAAGCAAGGCTGGAGGATGGTAGGCAAAGATTTACAAGTGGCAGGAAACACTGTTTTATGGCTGGGGAGGCCAGTTTCATAATCCGCAGGATCTCATTATAAGGAAACCCCTTATGAAGCAGTAGAAAAAGGAAAACTTCCTAAAGGTCATTCAAGAGATGGGATGCAAACGGACCAAACAGGGGAAATAAAATGCAAATAACCGGAATGGTAATGACTAATGAGCAATGGATTGTGGGAAATGTATGTGCAGGTGGATGAAGGTGATGGCTCACAGGGGCTTCTTAATCCACTGAGGTAAATCAAAGTGCAGCTGGGGGAACAAAACACAATCTTGCGCTGCATCAGCAGGTCAAGCAAAGAGGATGTAGAGCTTGGATGATCACCACAATGCTGCTAAATCCACAGAAGGACAGCAAGAGATATCTCACAGACGGAAGTACATGGCACAAACCAAGTAAGAGTAGCAAGGTAGGAAGAAAGGAACCGGGAAGGAGGAACACAGATGGCCAAAGACAGAATACAGATGGCCAACGAAGGAGAAGCATGGAGTAGACTGGGCCAGCATCTGTACATAATCCTAAGGATATGACTACAATGTGCTTGACAATATCCTCTATTAAGAGGGTACAGAAAGATTTCAGGAAGCACCACCAAAGAGAAGCATCCCCAGGAAGACAGGAAGAAGAGAAAGGCCTTTCCTGCAGCTGGTGAAGGAATGTGGTTTCTCGGGAGGTAGTGGAGAAAAACAAAAGAAACCCACTGTGGGACCAAATTAAGATCACATTATCAGGCATGAGGAGGGCTGAGGGGCAGCAAAGAAGCAAGACGGAGAAAGAGAAGGCGAGGCTTTTCAAAAAAACATGAAAAAGGCTGGTGGGCTGTTGGAGGAAAACGGGAGGAAGCTGAAGATCACCAAGGAAGCGCTTGAGAGAAACGTTAAGCATCGACTCGGTGACCCGTAAAGGAACATCTCACTTAGCTCACTACAGCATGTGCAACCTCCAGCAAAGAAAAACTGAGGAAAGCCTCGGCTTGACACCATGCCACCCAAGCCACTCACGTAAAAATGCCCTGAAGTGTTGATATACACCAAAGTAAATGATGAGTAAAGATGTGGAAAGCAGGAATAATGTCTCTCATCAAAGGGGTGTGCTCCGCATTAGCTTTAGTTTTGAAGCATGACAGTTACTAAAATCCTCCTTTCAGGCACCCCAGCAAAGGCTTTTGTTCTGCTGAGATGGGCATTAACTACCTTTTAGCAATAGAGAAATAACTCCTTGCAGCCAAGACTAAAACTGAGGTTTTGAACAGAGAGAGGTTCAGAGAAAGATGACTGAGTATGCAGCTTCATTATGACAACTGAGGCTTGGAGTCAGCATGGACCATGACCATTATTATGGTGGCTGCTGCAGGTATCTGTGGATGAAAAAAAGTCTGTGCCTGGTAGGGTGGGAGATCAAAAAATGACTGAAAGAAGACCTGCCGGGTATTACAAGCATGGGGAGTTCAAGATTTAGCAAAAAGCAAGAAGCGCAAGGAAGCTACGGAGGCTTTGGCAGTTCCTCATGTAAAAGCCTGAGTAAAGGGGGGATCTGGAGAGACTCTGGTGGGATCTCAGGGGTTTGGAGAGGGACAAGCAAAGAATGGTGGCAGGTGGATTTTATTTTTCCTCCTTTAATAAGGCAACATTTTAAATGAACAAAGTAAATGACAATGTTTCATGCCCATAAAAGCCCACAACACTTGTTCACCAATATGAACAAATCTTTAAACAAACACATCTGATTTGCAACTTGAGAAACACAAATTGTATTCTAAGCATCAGCTCAAAAAGCCCAAATACCTCGTAACTATGGAGTCTCTCTTCATCTTCTTTCATTCAGCAACCACCACTTGGTCATGAAGACCAGTGGATTCTACAGTAGGATTGAAGCTGTGAAGCAGCTTGCCCTCTCCAGGCCACTGGATTTGGACAAGGTCTACGATTTTGTGGCCGAGGCCATTCTGCGGAAGGTATTGTGGTGGACTTGGGGGTTGTGGTTGTTTCTGCATGACGCTCATTCACCTGTGTTTGCAGAGAAAGCATACGGTTCACATTTTTGGCATTAGATTTAGTTTATTTCTTTTGTTTATTATATTCATGAACCAGATGTATCCAGGCGCACTTAGGGTGTAGTCGAGTTGGGGATGTGGGGTTGCACTGCTCACGGGAGATCATGGTCCATCAATGCTGAATTGATCACATTATCTTCCGCATGCACAAGAGCAGTTTGCAGCATATTATGATGCAGTCAGGGTCAAGGTCAGCACTGCAGGTTGGTTGTTACTTATATTTCTTGTGGTAAAGATACAGTGGGTGATGGTCCGTGGTTGTGGTCATCAACCAATGAACTGTCTGGAGACCAGAAGCCTGACAGCCGGTGGGAAGAATCTGTTACTGAGCCTGGTGTTGTTGCCTTGCAAGCTGCAATTGCATCTTCCAGACAGAAGTGATAAAAAAGGCAGTGGAGAAGGTAACACGGGGTCCTCCGTGATGGTATGAGCCTTCCTGGCACACAGCTTGTTGTAGGTGGTCTGACTGGTGAGTAGTGCAGTTCTGGTGATGGAGTGGGCAGTCTTCGCTACCTTCTGCAGAGCTTCTCACTCAGACAGCCCCCCCCCATCTGCAACAGAGCAGCAACAACATGGGGAAGTCTAAACTGCCCAGATTTTTTACTCCTCTTTGGGCTGCAGATGGACATATCAGAAAGGGGCTTGGGAGAACTTCTACTCCATTAGGTGGAGGGAAAGGATTACATGATACTATACATGTGAAGGGGACACACTTGGAGGAAGGACAGTCTTGCCATCCCCTTGTGCAGTTCTGGTCCTCCTATGTTGTCTTCTAGGGTGAGAGTTTTGTCTCATTGCTGATCATCCTCTGCTGAAAGGGCTGCTCACCAGTTGGTATTTGGTGCTCCGGCTCTTCAGATGCCAGGAGATCCACGAGCCAGAGGCTGTCCCGATCGTGTCTGGCTACTCCTGCGGTTGAAGCGTTGGGTCCTGCACAGTTTATCAAGTGAAAGAGTATGCCGCTCGCTGACTGTGACAGCACAGAAGGAAGGAACAACCCAATTGCAAACACCTGACAACAATTAAATTAATTATCTCTAATAATCTGTTTTAGTTTCTCCTGCGGAGAAAGAGGGAATCCCCTGGACCCGGAGACGAGAAAGCTTTCTATCCTACCCCCATTCGAAATAAAGCCAGAGTTTGTTTCTTTGTTTCTTGGTTTCCATTTGTTTGGCGCTGATATAAAGCTTCCTCTGGCTTTAATTTGACGTTCTGTTCATGTTGAGGGTGCTGATCTGTTCCGGTAACCAATAGCCGGTACGCCCTCTAGCTGTGCTCCAATCCGCTTGTTTTTCCTACCTTGTGGCCTCAGTAGGATGCGTAAAACTCTACCACATTTCACTGATTCTCACAGTCCATTTTCATGTCAAAAAAAGTTCATTTTGGTGTATTTCAGAACTCAACACAATTTCACAAGCCCTTTTCAGCCTAAATGCCAACTAGCAGCTAGGTTTCTTCACCTGTGATTTTAGTTATATTTGTTGATCTACAAGTTCGCCTGGTAGAGATGTGTCCCTAAAATACACCCACCCGAACCTGCACTTGGCAGCTGACGTGAAGTTCTGTTATCGCAAGTGCTTCATATGAACATTGCTGTTGTGGAAACAGACCTTGAAGAAAACTGTGCTTTAAACATATTTGGAGAATTAATTAAATTTATTCACATGTAATTTGAAGTAATTTCCATAGCTGGACATACACGTGGCAAATAGGCTTTATGGACCAGTTGGGCAGTATAGTTTTAACCTAACTGCTTTGGGAACTGGCATGGTTGTAGGTCATGACCCAACAACCGACAATGTGGTGTTAACACTGTGCTAGGATTGCTGCAAACGGGTGTTCTTGATTTAAGTTGTTGTGATCCAGAAGATGTGTGCATGAGTGTAGCCACATTTCTTCTCTCATCTTTATGGACCCTGCACTACAGCAGAGACACCCCTAAATCAGGAAGCGTGTGAGATTACTTTGGACCGTTTGCAAAACATTCCAGACTAGGTATCTGGCTCAGGTTCATTTAATATGATGGCTCATAAATTCTCAGCAAAACTATTGCTTTGCATTGCATTTCATCACATTGGAGAGTCAACTTAAATTGGATAAAAAAATACAAAAAAGTAAGTTTATTTGCAGAATTCTTATTACTGTTATAACCCAACATTTTGCCTTTACGTAAACTCCGTGTAGAATTTGACCGTGATTTTTTTTTTTTTTTTAAAGGTCTTGCAAGCGCAATATTATTAATGAGACTGAGGCCAATTTCAAGTGACAAAATAAATAAACCTGGTTAATCAGACATAACTGCAGCCCTCACCGGGAGAAGATGGAAAACGGTGATGCCGATAGTAATAATCAGACGTAATTTAATAAATTTCATATTGAATATTAAAATACTCCAGATGCAATTGCAAATAATTTGTAAATGTGTTGCTGTGTTTCCACGTAAAAATAAGATGGTTGAGCTGGTATGCGCACGCATTCATTAAAGCTTAATTCGCAAGAAGGCCAATGTGATGGGAGCCTGTCTCAGAAAGGGCAGTAAGACCTTAAGTTTGCGCGTGGTTGTTCGCACGCGTTTGCAGCAAGAGCAGTTTGGTCAGTTTAGTTATCACGGACGTAGGAGGACAGTGCCATAAATCTGCACAGAGCGATGCTATGCGAACAGCAAATCAGAAATGAATGTTTCAAATAGGCTGGGCTGAGGCTTGGTTCTAATCTGACATCCATCCATTTTCATTAACCGCTGTTGCTCACCACAGTCATGGCGATCAGAGCCTTTACCCCAACCCAGGGGATGCCAGGTTAGGAAGCTGTGCATGGATGGAACGCCAACCCATTGCAGTGATTCAAATAAAAAACCAGAAAAATGTGACATCACTGATGCATCTATTTTCTATTTTATTTCAAATACTTAAAAAAAAAATAAATGGAATGACTGTGTAATTTATCTGCATGCATTCTACCAAATAGCGTTCATTACGAGAATCTGTACTCTGCTGTAGTGGTACCTAGACAAAAAGTAATTGGAATTCAGATTTTTTTGTACACAAGGGAACATCTTTATGTCAGCAATTTGATGTAAGAATAAAGACTTCTTTTTATTACCCTGACAGTTATTGACAGACACAGGCACCCTGAACCTCATGAGTTTTCAGATGGTGTCTCAGTGGGTTATAAGTCAGTGCTTTGTATGTTTTTTGTGTGAATTTAATTTGCCATTTTTACTAATTTCAAGTGTACTTGTTATGACCAGTTGTAGGGCAGAGGTGGCCACATAGGCAGGGCACAGGCCAAGGACAGCAGAATTTGCTCAAAAATCAATTTCGTTATTTATAAATCTCAAAAACTAAATATAGATGTGGCCCCTTCATTCAGATGAACCAGGCAAGTGCCAAAAGCACATCAAGAGCCGAACCAAAAACACAACCAAGCAGGCATTTACATACTTTCTGTTGTTTAGTACATTTCTTGAGTGCTTCAAAAAAGAGCTGAGAGGAGAGACATCAACAGTTTTTTTTTTTTTTTTATATCACACGTCTTGGGATGCACCTGGACAAAAGATGTAATCGAAGGTCACTGCATCTTTTGGATCTACCAGCATCAGACACCTCCACCCAGGCAAGCTCACCAGGACCCTTAAACCCACGGGTCACCTCATCTGATCCACAGATCTAGACGGTTCACTAACAGCTTTCATATCCATCCACCCCTGGCTGCCCCCAGTCATCCCCCCCATTATAAGCCCTACACAAACACCTCCCTCCAAAGCGCCTACTGCCTATTTCAGTCAGCACATAACGTTCCCTCCAACCCTTGGGAGTGGCACAGCTCCACCAGGTCTTCACACCTCAGCAGATAAGCAAAGTCCACACACACTTTCAGCAACATCACTGGTCCTAGTGTTCACTTATAGTGTAAAAGTGATGGCATTTGATAAACAACCATCTTGGCCCAGTGGTGGGATTTTGTGCCAAGGTGAGCTTCAGAGGTACATCATGTAGTGCCTTGTGCTTTTGGTAATGTCTGTAAGCGGACCCGATGAGTGTCCAACAAACAATGGTCCATAAGCACCTTGATAAGTATTCATAAAAAAGTGAACCCTGCTTTGCAGCCACTTCCTGGAACCCACATAACCCAATTGGGCTCAGCCCAAATTGGCAATGTGGAGCCATCCTGTGGGTTCCCCACCTGTAAAGTGAAGGGCAGATTTTGGTGGAGTGTGAACCCAGTGGCTTGCATGAGCAACATAGACTTAGAAACTGTACTTGATGAAGGGTGGTCCCAGCTGCTGACTAAGGGCTGTGGAGTGATTAAGATACCTGGAGGGGCAGGAATTTGAAGAACACCTTGCCGCACTGGAAATTGGGAGGTGTTACTGGTACCAGGAGTGAAACCCTCAAAGGTCAATGACTGACTTTGCAGCCATTTTTTCTGACCTGCAGCCACTTTTATGGATCCATGAGTGAAGCTAATTGAATTTTGATGTCTTAAGTTGTCAAACTATCAAACCAGAAGGATTTAAAAAGTATAGTTGGCAGAATGTGATTGCTAGCTGCTGTTTTGTGTTTTACTTGAGTCTTTACCGCTTTATGGTTACATTTCATTGTTTCGGTTTGCTGTTTTAATTACCCTTTGGCTGGGTTTCAGCCTTTTTGTCACTTTGTTGTTATTTGTGTGCTGAGCCCTGCCTGCAGCAGCAGGCCACTTATGTCATTGTTTTCAACACAGGTGTTGTTCACCTGTCCACCTATCCAGCATCAGTAGCATCCTTTTTTATAGAAAAGAAAGATTAGGGAATTCATTGTTTATTGATTGTCACCGTCAGAATGAAATAACAAAGTATACACATCTCCTGTCACCAATCACGACAGCCTTAAAGGAAGTCGGAGAAGTGGAAGACTCATTCTTTTCGTCTTTGGCCCTTTTTTGGCCCGTTGTTGGAACCTCATTATGCCTTTTGGTCTGATGAGTAGGCCTTCTGTTTTCCAAGCATTCATCAGGTCCTCCAAAATCACATTTTTTGTAATGTTCTTGTGTTTGGACAGTATCTTAGAGTTCTTTTGTTCCTTGAGGAACATGTAGTTCACATGTGAGGTGTTACTGTGCCTGCATCAGAATGGTCTGCTTGTGAAAGGGGAGAAGTGTCACGTCCGTCAATGCTTGGTGACATTTTAGGGTTTTTTCTAGGTTCACAGAGGGACAGTTGTGGACCCTGGAAAAGTAAGAGCAGTTGCTCCTTGGCCACAACTCCAGTTTCCTAAGGTTTGCTAATTTCACTGTAGTTTTATTAAGAGTTTGATCACAACACATCTTATGGCCCTTTTTTCAAAGAACTCCAAACTGAGTCACGTGGTCAGCAGGAGTGCTTCAAGGTTTCTAGGACCTGAAATTTGATTCACCTCTGCACATATTTTAAAGCATCCATACCCCACTTCACCCTTCCAAGTGCAGATGGATACCTCAGTAGCAATCTTGTCCTAGGCCTCTTAGGCCTCCTGGGCTGTATCCATTTGCTTTTTTCCTCCTGTAAGCTGTCTCAAACATAATGTAGCTATAGTATGATATAGGAAACCGAGAACTGCTAATAGTTAAGTTGACAGTCGAGGAGTGCAGGCATTACCTGGAGGGAGTCACTAACTCATTTGTTGTGTTGGCTGATCACCATGGTTAAACCCATGACTGGCTTGCTTGGCTTTGTCCTTCACCAGGTTCAGGGTCACCTTCTCACAATACACAAGGACTTATACCTCCTGCAACTGTACTCCCCTCTTCTTGTTTTCTTGTTCTCATCCAATGGTAACTGTTGAATGACCTTAAAGCTTCTCAGGCACAGTAAACCAAGCCCTGAAGACTTTGCTCAGTATTTTTGGTGGCCTGGCATAAAAGACGATTTTCGCAACTTCATTGCTGCTGTGAGGTCTACACGCAATCCAAGGTGATCAAACAACAGCCATCTGGGCTTTTGAAAGTGCTTCAGATGCCCAGTGACTTCAGCCTAACATCAGGTTATCATCCACAGATAAACAGCCAAGTTGAGTGAATATATCAGGAAATTGGGCTGGAAAAATTATCTGAGATGTTTTTAGAGCAAGAATCAATCTGAGTGGAATACTTCCTTTGGCCAGAGCATGCACAAAACTCACTAATGGATTCTTTCTTTACAGTTCCTCCAGACAATAAAACATTCTCCAGACTCCAACTCAACCTGGAGTTACACAGTACGCAACCCTCTGGGAGGAGACTCCAAAAGATGTACCAAGAGTACAGTCATTACCACCATTTTTGCATTTATACACTGCATGCATAGCTGATCTGTACACAATTATTAGGGAATCCAAGCACTTTTTGAAAGTGATATGTTGTGTTAAGGCTCTGCTTGAGTTCTTGTAGAAAGTTCATTCCACCATGCTGGCCCATAGCTGAGAATCTTCATGAAAAAGAAATATTTGCAACTGGATTGCTCTGCAAACTCTTCCAATAACTGCTCATAATTTTTTTTTTTTTTAAATGTAGATACAATGAAATGCCCTACAGGCATTGTGGTTCCTGAGTTCTCTAGAAAGGATCATATATACGGTTGTTATATATATGTATAAAATATCTGAAAACATTACAAACTTTCTGGTGACTATTCAGTCTTTAAATGTTTGTCAGTTACACAGCAGGTGTTTTATCTCGTGGATAGACCAGGAAAAGAGAGGAGAAAAACTTCATTATTTTCTATGTCTGGGTCTTGCTAATGGGCAGTTACCTAATCTTCTTCACTTTCACGGGGATGATGTGCTTATAAAAGTAATTCTCTTTTTATGCCTTAGAACATTGGTTTATCATTAGACCCCTTATTAAAGCTGGACTCTAATTTTCTTTCTGCACACTTTGGAGCCTTCTGTGATTATGGTTGCCAAGGTGATGTTAGGCACATCTCCTGCAAACACCACCGGTGTCACTTGAGAGCATAGCAAAGAGCAAGGTGAGCACACCCTGGCAAAATTGCATGCCATTACTGTTAATATTTCCTCATTAAAATATCTACTGTCTGGAGGGCTGCTCACACAGTTGCTAATTTTTCAAATCAGGCACTGCTCATACCATTCATTATTATTTTTGAATTTATGATTTTAACCAAAGGATATAAAATATATATTACAATGCGATGCTGTGATATTCTATTTAGAAATTCCTTTTCTATGGCGAATTGATTTCAGATATTGAAAATCCTCAGTAGAGAAAAATCAAGAATTGCTAGAATATGGTGCTGTTGGTTATTTGCATAAGAAGTGTGAATTAAAATTTTAAGTGTTTTTTTGCATAAAAATATGGTCCGTAACAGACATGGTAACATTGTATTCTGCTTTCTGCAACTTTAAAATTTTGTAATTTGAAATAAAACTAGAGACTATTATAAACGTCCAGTAAAAAGGGTAAAACTGCAGCATTTGGTCATGAGGTTGATTAAATTTACTTTTTATTTCTAAGATGAAAATATACACTGCCTTGTGAATTTATGAATCAGGAGTCTTTTTTCAAATTCAAATTGTTCATAAATTCAGAGTATTCAATAAAACATTAAAAAAGCTGAATACACCTATCCTTTGGTTCGCCGATTAAGTTCTTCAGATATACATTTTTTTTAAAAAAATCACTGCTAGATTTGAATTTCATTTTTATTACATTTAATAATATTTTATGATTAATTAAAATTTAAATATTAAATGATGGAAAATAAAACTAACTTCTCTCAGAAGGTCATTTCAGATCACTGTCTACAACTGAACAATTTGTCTTGCTATTGATCACCTGCATGCACAAACAACCAAACAAGAGCTGTAAACACCTTGGAAGAAAGGTGGATAAATGAAGATCCACACTCATATTCTGTCTAAGTGTATTTTACCTTCGACTATCAGCCTGCAGCGCAAATACAACTTACTTTTACTTCACAGCAGTAAAATCAAAATAAATAATGGAAGTAAATGTGATTAAAAATTAACTGGAAAATTTGCAACTGAAATGTGTAATTGCAGAAGGGAATGAGATATAGAAAGAATAAGAAAAGAAAAACAGATATATTAAATTAGTTTATTACACTGTAATGGTGACTGTTACTGAATGCACAAGTCATATTTCACAGCACACAATTTCACTTTTGGGTTGTGCTGTAGCAGATATTTTTCCTTGTTTTGTATTAGATGTTTAAAAACAAAGAATTTAATTTTTAAGCTTGATATTACATCTGCGTTTTAAAATGTACTTAAAATCTCTTCAACAACCATATACAGTAGGTGGACACGTGTTTCCTGCTCAAACATGAGTAAAGCTTTCACACATACAGTATATACAGTACAGACCTTTTCATACTTTTTCACACATATGCAGTGTACTCAGACACATATCTAGAACTAACATACATAACTGTGAAATATAAAGTTATCTCTATGCAACATAACTCATGTAATACAATTATCCATATTGCAAAATACTTGCATATGTACATTTCAATGTAAAATGAATGCCAAAGCACATAAAAATATGTGGGGTTAAATGTTTTGTGCTCTTGCACATTAAATCTTTGACACATGTATGTGAGGAATTAAATTAATAATGAAAAACTTGAGGGACTTCTGACACCCATGTACACATGAGGTGCATTTTAGTGTCAGTTTTAGCTTAGATCTAAGAATCTCTGTTTGTTGCCATGGTGAAATCAGGCACACCCAAGTGATTGTGCCTTATATAAAAAAAGAAGAGAAAGTGGTCCTGATTTTACATGCGATGGCTCTGTTAGTGTGTGACAGAGAAGCTGGTCCTGCATTTCTTATTCTTATTGCAGAACGGCCTGCCAATAACCAAGACAATGGGCTGCAAGTCTACAATAAAAAGGGCCTTGCTTTGCCTTACATCCTGACAAATCAGCTGGAAACCTTACCACGGTAAATTTGAACAAAAGTTTATGGCACATACAAGGTTACAGGAGAACACTGATATGACTGCAGTGTACACTAAAGTACTGCACTGTGCTACAGCTCAGGCCAAACCAGGAGTAGACACAGTTCGGAGGATTACAATTATGTATTATTACTGCAAATGGTGAGAAGGACTAACAAAAGTGTTATGGAAAATACTTGAAAAAATCAACCAAGGTTAGGTGGACGACGATATCCTGTAGGAAATATCCATGAGTAACACGAAAGAAGGGATATTCAGATGATGAGAAGCCCGCAGCAGACAGAAGACTGGTAACAGATCCGATGTTGACTGGAAGGACTCCATACGACTTGAGGGCTGAACACCATACGACCTTGGAGCTGGACACCCTACACCTTGGGAGCTAGGTACCCTACGACTTGGTAGTTTGACACCACACAACTTGGAAGCTGGGCACCCTAGGACTTGGGAGATGGACACTATACAACTTGTGAGGAGGACAACATCCGACTCGGGCCATCTTTTCTGTTATCCTAAGGAGAAGAGGGACAGAAAACAGGCAGACACATGCAAGGCATGAGTTATTTTGCAAACAGTAGGCGGACGAGACAGCCTGAGTTCGGCGAGGAGCTGAGCCGTTTAGGAGCCTGTGTGTTAAGACGAGGCTCTTAAAGTGAATCATAGCTGCAATGTGGCGACAATTGTGGAACCGCAGCGGATCAGTGAAGATTTGTGTGCGAAGCGAGGAAGCCTGGATCCTGGACCAGCATTACTACCACTTTGAACGGACCGCTGGCAAACGCAGGAAGACCTGTCAGCAGGGAACTGCAGTAGTCTATCATGGAGAGATGGATCAAAAGTTAACTCGCATGTTTCATTAGCTTATCTGGGATAGTGAAGAAACGCGATTTTTATTAAATTTAAAGGACTGTTGGAAACCTCTATGCAATTTTCTCCCATGTGACAGTGTACGTATATACAGTTCTCCTCCATGCATGCCGGGGTTACACACATAAATGTTAAAGTGATTCATTTGTGCACAAGAAAACGCTTCACCTTCGTAAGCACAGAGACTTTGAGATTATCCATAAATATCACCTTACATAAGTGGCAGTTTTTATGCTGTATTCATTTTCAGAAGATCCTCGTGATAGTAATTCATGTTTATTCATAAAAACGTGGTGAGCTTCTGCATTAATTGAGCTTAAAATTGCTCCGATTTCCATGTAATGTATAATAAGATACATCTATGTAATGAGATTAAACAAATATCACACACGGGTTGTAGGTTAACAAACGGACGCATCATCTGAACACCGAGTATCCGTGCTGGCAAAAAGTCACCCGAATCTTTCTATTTGGCAAATGACGGGGCACGACCTCGGCGAACCACTTCCTGTCGCTGCTTTTTGGCGCCGCTTTAAAGTACAGATACTTTGGGCCGATGTTGGCCGAATAGTCTTGACGGGAATTTTCTCGTTGACTGGCGTTTTGCATAAATGACCTTTGAGAGCGTCACAATATTTTCCAGCAGTTTAATGTACTTGTTCGCGTTTTTCCTACCAGTACCGGGGTAAACCAACAATGTAGCAGTTATAGGAAGAAGTTCCTGGAATATTCATAAATCAGTCTCGTCATTTCTGCACCTGAAAGCGAGATCTCTGGGATCCGCCCACCCAAAAAGTGTAAATCCTGGTTTTTGTCTCGGGAGGTTCACCCTCATGTCAAGCTGTTACATTGAGCAACTGTGTGCATTTTGTGTCAAAACAGCTGCAAAAGTTAAAATGTCGGGTTCGTAAATCGAGCGGAAGGCCGGCAGGCAAGCCGATGGTGCGGCTTTAAGCGCCAGTGAACAAACGCAGCGCACGAACGCAACCTGAAATGAAACACGGCGAAGCTGTGCTGAAAGTCCTCTGCTGCAAAAAGGCAGCGTTTTAAGATCTCCAACTCATCACGCGTGCATAAGATGGAAGTTTTTCTTTTCGTTTCGTTTTAATGCGCATACAGTTTGTCACCGAGGCACTGGCCTCTTTCCGCTTTCTGCAATCTGACCCACCCCCCACGGACAGCTGTGCGCTGTATGGGACTCGACTGCTTCTGCTAGCTGTTCAGCTTCCACAATAGACTTCCCTTTGCTTCGGGCAGGAAGGGGCCACAGCCCCCAAAACGACAAGTTCGCAACTCTGCCGTTTTGGGCTGAAATGACGTCGCGCGTAAACTGCTTTTCGCAAAGAACCGCCGCCGCAAAAACTCAAGAAAGTGTCGGCAAATTAATTTTCCTCCCAGTGACCCCGAAACTGACATTCGGCCAACTTGAACGGCAGACCAGGTCGCATCTTCGTTCGCAAGAGTGGAGCGAAGTTGTCCAAGGGGTAAAGCAGCACTAACCCTCAGCCCCCTGCGAAGCCACGCACGCCGCATCACCTTCAGCCAAGTAACTCCCTGACATTTTTGTGCACCACATATTTGAAATGTTACACAGTAATTAGTGTTGATCCTAGCACGCGTGCAGCCTTAACTACAAATTATAGGAGGATGAAAAAGGTTATCATAATATTTAGCCAGTCCAATTTATAGACGATCATTTACTCCCTGGGGGGATACAGAGGAGTGTATATTTTTAAAATGTGAAGTTTTGGCACTTGAGAAAGCGAGACAGCCAAAAAAATGTTAAAGACATGTTGTGCGACGGTTCTGAATTCTGAACCAGTGCAGCTCGGTTTGAAGGCTCATCGCAAAAATAGAACCCTGCCAGCAAGCAAGAGGGACCCAAGAGGCTCCAGCCTGGGGTTCCAGCTGCAGGTAGTGTTGCTGACGTGGGGGGGGGTATGACTGGCAGTGACATCCCCCACCCCGAAAAAGCGAGCTTTGTTTAAATTTCACAATTTTGACGAATATAATTCTTTAGATTACTCTTATTGCCTGGAAGTGAAAGAGCCAAACCATCTGTTCAGGAGACGGATTCGGTTACTTCTCCCCCATGAGTTCCTCTGCTTGATGGCACAGATTTCCTAAAAATGGCTCTAAATATCGCTTCTCTGTATTCAGCTAATTGTTTAACCTTGCACAGAATTCTAAAACTTAAAGATGAAAGCAGTGCTTTAGTCATTCAGAAACAATGCCACAGTAATATTTAAGTCTCATCTATATTGTAATTGTTTTGTACTCAGAAGTCCTTGAATTTATATAATACACGTGAATTGAGAGTGCAATATTGGCTTTTGTTTCTTATTAATAATGTTTGATTAATTCATTTATATTGCCTGCCTGTCGTGTCCTTTGAAAGGTGTTAACAGGTCTTTATTTTGAGACTTGAACGAGATCCACCTACTTCGAGGTTTGTGTGCCAACGGCTATCCTCAGTTGAGTCCCTTGCGACCCCTAGCGCTGCCTCTCTGAAGCGCACGTACGTGAATATTTTATTTTTACCATTTTTACAGGTTTTATTACGTATCGAACAAAAGAAAACGCACAGGCGTCGCGTATTTCCTCGGCTAAACGTACAAGCAAACAAACAAACATTAAAATAAAGTGTGTTAAATTTATTGATCGAATGTGTTAATGATATGCGAGCAATTTTTTTTTTTTTTTTTTTTTTTTTTTCTGAGCCGCCAACGCTGCGCTGTTTATGGAAACAAACTGATTCGGCTCGGGCGGACTTGAAGCGATCGAGCAGCGCAACGTTAAACATTTTGGAGCTGCAAATAAAAAGGACATCAAGACGTTCCGGAACGGTCGATATCGGTCTGCGAAATCCCCTTTCCCCACCTCTTGAACAGATATCGCTCATCGATCGCCTCCGAAATAATGCGTGCTAATATTTAGCGTTCAGGCGCGTCCACATCCCCCGAGTCACTCTTGTGTATTGAGTCGTTTCGTGCGGCCACGCGGAAACAGGAGGAATATTCGTCTGTTTTTGCAATTGTTGTCTAACACAAGTAAATAATTCAGACGCGGCGAAGTATTGCGGCGCGCTTCCCCGTCAGGGAAGTCGGCCGTGCCAGCAGTCATGGGACGCGTAAACGAGTTACTAAGGCAACGATCACATTATATCCTTTCTCGCGGAATGTCAAAGCACAACATATGGTTTGTCATTGGTAGAGCTGTGACTTCTCATTTGCATACGCGCTCCGTTTCTGCGTTCGAAGCCTCGGAATTGCGTCTCGGATCAAACTTGTATTCCCTTGTCGGGGCCAAACACGCGAAACGCGCGTTAGGTGTGCTTTCGATACAAATAGCAAAAGCTAATTATATTCATTATATTTGTTATGGCAGCGCTGGAGCGGCTTCGCGCGTCGAGTTGGTCTTAATGAAGCGCGGCCATTAGAGGCGACATTAATACGTGTGTATATAATATATTTAAAAGGTCTGCTTTTGTACACACGTGAGGGCGGCGCGCGTCGCCGCGCGATGGTGTCGGGACTGCGGTTGCACTCCGTGGGGGCGGGGGGTTGGGTCATTTTCTTATGTTCGTCACCAGGTTTCTGGGAATGAAAATTCTCTGCACACAGCGCGGAGCCCAAGGGGGGGAAATGTCCAGGATTTTGGATCTTTAGACCGTTACGAAGATTATTTGTGTAACAAACATATATATATATATATATATATATATATATATATATATATTTTTTTTTTTTTTCTGCTAACATTTATTGTTTATGCTTGTTTGTGGTTATTTCCGACAAGTATTTATAACGCGCGAGCGCTCGTGCGCGTGCGCGTGCGCGTGAATGTAATTACAGGTTGTGCGGAATCTCACGCCGCCGTGATGTCGCCTCGAGACGTTCCGCGTTTCACCTTTCATCATCACACCGCTTTGTTTAATTGCTTTTTTTATATTCTGCTTCCCTGTAGGATTTTTTAAAACTAAACAATTACAGCATGTGGCAGCAGTCGGCCCAGTTTTAATTTCCAATTATCTGCTGTGATTAGATTTAATCGTACACTGTTTTTATTAAAAGCAAAAAGATATTACCTGGATAAGAAACATCACATCGGATAAATCGTATTAGTATAAAGAATATTAATAGTTCATACTAAGATAATCGTTTGGATAATATGTCGATAGCATTATTATTATTATTATTATTATTATTGTTGCTGCTGCTGTTATTCTTGTTCCTTTTGGTGCTGTTAATACTTTTTAAACGATTTGAATTGCGTTACTTTCCCTATTTAGTTCAGTTTTATCAAAATTTGAAATTTTGACTGTTAAACCTAACCGTGCGTTTATATATATATTATATATATATATACACAACGAGCAATTTATGCTCGATAAAAATAAAACGACACCGAATTCCTTACTATCGGAGAATAATTCCTGCGACAAGCAGAAGATCCAGGTGCTATTTATTGCTCGAGTGCCGCAGTCATATTTGCCGCACACATATTTTTATATAATAAGGATTTCCGAAATTACATTAATAAGCAGGGTATTAATATGATACAAAACACAAGTTTGCAACATCAGTTCGTCAGTGTGTATGAAAGGACTCTCCTTGGGCGGGGAAAAGGAGGGAGGGGTTATGAATGAGTAACACACGGTGACCAAAGATATTTTAATTTAGCTGGAAAAAATAAAGGTGCAGCGCAGGCTGCATCATGACGCCTTCACATTTTATATACCTACAGTAGACATTTAGCGGTGTATTTCTGCACCGAATAAGTGTCATTGCTGATGCATAAGAGTAGCGTTTTATTTCCGGTGCTGGAATTTATCCTCTAATTACTCCTTATATTAAAAGCATAAAACGGATTTTGTGGTGAATAAGAAAATCTGTACGCTTGAAAAGAGGACATCACATGTATTCATTCTTCTGACGCATGACTGCTTTATAAAAGTGACGGATATGCGCCAAGGTGTAAGACTCACTATTTATTTATTTTCACTCGTGTGTGCTTGAAAGACATCACATAAGGATTTTTTTTGTACAACCACAATGCTTGCAAGAAAGAAAAAAAAATATTCCGATATTTGTTTCAAAAGCGACAAAGACCCAACACAGTGAATGATAATTCTGCTATTTTTTTTCTTTTGTTTGTTTTAACAAAAATGTTCTCTTAACAACATGAGTATATTAAAATGTGCGTTCTTGTATCTCTTGCAGAGTTTGTGTATTTGTATGGGGGGAAATAACGCGTTGTTTATGGTAAACCATAAGGGATGCTTCTTGGATTCTGGGGTGTAATTTAACGCTATTTAAGTAAACAATAGTTGTATTTTTTCTTAATTGCAAAAAGAAATCCCCAGGGAAGAGCGGTAACCAAAACACATCCTGAAACAGATAAATGGAAACCGAATATAATGTTAAATGTTTTATACCGACTGCTTCGCTTTCCTATACTGTGTTCAGCTCACAGGAGTCTATGAGAAACCTGCAAACCCCAACATGAATATACTTATTGTTGAAGTAAGTAAGGCCCGCATTGGTTTTTCCTTTCTTGTCTTAATATTTGTTTCATTTTCTACCATTGCTCCAACTTTAAAACTTTACCGCCCACAACTGCCTGTTTATACAGGTTAAGATGTTAAAATCCGCGCAGTCCCCAGTCCAACCGTTTGCTGCTTTTTCACCTGTCAGTAAAACAGTTCTCGACGCAGCTCTTCACTGCCCAGCGCAGGTCGCTGAATGTATAGATTTGCACTTTTAGAAAAGCTCAAATTTTATATAAAAGTTGGAACAGTCCTGAGAAATTGCCTCCAAAATAACTAACGCGCCACCTCACGTCATTTCTGTCAGCCCACCCGCCCGAAGCACCGCCTGTCTACTGTATGGCTTCTTCTTTCTCAGAAATGAATGGAGGCACGACGGTAAAGACTTGAACACATGTTTTGGAATCTGCAAATCTTTTAAACACATTAATGTACCAAAAATGACGATTTTCTGCAACTCGGGTGTTTTTTTTTCCATTATTCTACGCTTCTTTGTTTCCTAAAACCGAGTAGAATTAATGTTTGTCGTAATATGCGTCCCACTGACTTCTGCTCAAGTAAATCCACCCACCCGTCCGTCCGTCCATCCATCCATCCATCCACCCATCCTTATTAATCCCCTCATCATGGTGAGGGCGGCTGAGCGGAGCCCATCCCGGAAACCGTGGGCGCCAGGCTAAATGTAATTTAATATACGTTTCTCGCAGAATGTTTTTAAAACAACGCATACGTTATGTTAACGCATCACAAATGTCATATGTGTGTAAAT